>CM065720.1:42973438-43153438 GCA_033310375.1 Conus canariensis
TGTCCATGTTTGTTGTGTTTGAATGGAGGCCTTTTACCTGGTAATAAAGAAAGGGTAGGGGTGAATAGTAGGAAATGAAAGTTGAGATTACAGATGTGCTCTATTGAAGCTATTCACACAACGGTAAAAAAAAGAAAATATCAATATTACTATTATGAAACTTTTTCTGGGTAGAATCAATTAGATCATTTCCTGAGGAATTGTTGATTGCCAAATTGAATGTACACGTGAAATATCAACGTTTGTTCCCCCCCCCCCCTCTCTCTCTCTCTCTCTTGTATGTGTCTGTACCTGTCTGTCTGTCTGTCTGTTTCTCTCTGTCTCTTTCTCTCTGAACTGCTGATTACATGCTAGTATGCCTACGTCTCTGTCTGCCTGCCCGTTTGTCTGGCTGGCTGGCTCTCCCCCCCCCTCCCCCGCCGCTCTTCTCTCTTTTCTCTCTCTCTTTCTCTCTCTTTTCTCTTCTTCTCCATAGAATAATATAATGCTGATTATCTGTAGATGTACATCGTTTGCAATGGTGAAAATGCTTTCTTGTTGTTGTTGTTTGTTTATATGGAAGGGAATTGCCAGCGAGATAATTGAAGCTGTGTTGTGATGGGAGCTTCGGGGGGGGGGGGGGGGGGGGGGGGGGGGGGGGGGGGGGGGGAGAGGCTGCACGTACCAGCGTCATGAAAGATGTTATTTGTAAAATGGACACCGTCATCTTCCGAAGGAATTCTGGATTTTTCAATTGTGATATGTGATGCCTGTCACAATAGTGTCCCCCACCCCGTGCCTGCCCCCCCTCTCTCTCTCTCTCTCTCTCTCTCTGTCGCTCTCTCTCTCCTGCCTTTTTTGTTTTTTGTTTTTGTTTTGTCCCAATTAAAAATAGCATGGGGGGGGGGGGGGGAGAGTGAGGGAGGGAAAGGAAAAACGATTATTCGTTTGCTCGTGCACCCTGTGACACGCGCACAGAGTAAAATTAAAATGACACAATTTTGAAAAACTCACAGTGGTCGGTTTTCCGCTGCCCCAGACCGCCAGGCACTCTCCACACAGTTTTAGCTGTGAAGTGTGTTCAGAGCCATTAGTAATGACGGTGTAAATCACGGTGACCATGCTAACTCCCCCCTCTCCCCGCGCCACCTTCTTTTTTTTTTTTTTTTTTTTTTTTTTCGTGCCCCCTCGCCTCTTGGATACCTGCGTGAGCGCTTGACGCGCACGCATGTTTCAATTCATTTATAATGCAACACGAGGTCTTACATTTTATCTTTGTGCATGCCCCCTTTGCTCGTTTGCGGTGGTCAAGCAAATATCATCTTATTTGTTTTTTGTTTGTTTGTTTTTGTATTATGATTGTAGTGATAATGGATTTTTGCTTTTTCATTTTGATATTGTTTTCCGTGTGTTCATGGTGTATGTGTTTTTTTGTTCAAAACCATTATAAATTCTTTAGTTTGACCGGGTTGGATGGATTCATTTTATGCTGTCAGTTGTATATGAGTTTGTTGACCTCTTTTGGGTTTGATGTATTTACACATGTATGTTATTGTCTTCTCCAAAGCTATTCGTAAACAGAAATGGACAGTAGTGTGTCTATTCTCTCAATTAACTGTCAGGGCCTCAATAGTTTGAAGAAGAGACGTGATGTCTTCCATTATCTAAGGTGTAAAAAATATTCTGTGTACTTCTTGCAAGACACTCATTTTGAAAAAAAGATGGAACAGTATATCCAGTCTGAGTGGGGCTATAAGGCGTATTTCTCAAGTTACTCTTCCAACGCAAGAGGAGTCGCAATTCTGTTTAATAACAACTTTGAATTTAAGGTTAAGCAAATTGTTAAGGATGATTCTGGAAACTTTCTCATGATACGTGCAGAGATACATAGGAATGATTACCTTTTAGTTAATATATATGGGCCAAATAGGGATGACGCAGAATTTTACAATTGTCTCAAACAAAAAATTGTTGGGCTTAGTATAGAAAATGTTATAATAGGTGGGGATTTTAATCTGGTCCTTGACCCTTCTAGAGATTATCATAATTACAAACATATAAATAATCCTCACGCAAAACAGGCTGTTGAAAACATGGTCGAAAATCTAGACCTGAATGATATTTGGCGGGAACTAAACCCAGAGTGTCGCCGTTTTACGTGGAGGAGAACTAATCCTTTTCAACAGGCCAGGCTAGATTTCTTTTTGATATCAGACACAGTTGTTTCTTATACTGATGAAGTAGACATTGAATCCGGTTATAGAACAGATCACTCTGCTGTGTTATTAAAGCTAAAATTTAATGAAGGCATAAAGCGCAATACTTTTTGGAAACTTAACTCGTCTCTGTTGAAAGATAAGTCATATGTAGATGAAATCAATACTTTGATTGAAAACGTTAAAGAAGAATACGCTATAAATACAGAAAATATTAATGAAACAGACGACAAATTACAATTCTCAATTTCTGATGATTTATTTCTCGATTTTCTGTTAATGAAAATAAGGTCAAAAACAATTGCTTATGCTACTGCGAACAAAAGAAAGAGTAATGAAGAGGAAAAACAATTAGAACAAGACATTATTAAGTTAGAAAAAAAAGAAATGAAAACTGAAGATGATATCAGAGTCATTAACGAGAAAAAAGAACGACTGTCGGATATCAGAGGAAAACGAATAGAAGGAGTTTTGTTAAGATCACGCGCTAGATGGATAGCAGATGGAGAGAAAGTTAGTAGTTATTTTTGTAATCTCGAAAAACGGCATTACATTAGTAAAAACATGGCTAGACTAATTGATAAACAAGATAATGTTATAACAAATCAAGAAGACAAACTGAAAGAAGTATATAGTTTCTATAAAACATTATACACAGAAAATGCTGTAGAAAATTGTGATATAAAAGATTTGGTGAACGATATCCCCCATTTAAATGAAACAGAAGCAGCGGACTTAGAAGGTCTTATTACATTGGAGGAAGCGACATATGTCTTAAAGACAATGAAAAATAATAAAAGCCCCGGTTCCGATGGTTTCACTACTGAATTCTTTAAAGTCTTTTGGAAACAGATTGGTGTATTTGTCGTTAGAGCTTTAAATGCAAGTTTCAAGAAAGGAGAACTGTCATGTGTACAAAGAGAGGGAATCATTACATGTATACCAAAAGGTGATAAATCCAGACAGTACATAAAAAACTGGAGACCTATTTCTCTGTTAAATGTCGTTTATAAGATAGGATCCTCTTGCATTGCCAACAGAATAAAATCTGTGTTGCCTAAAATCATAAATGAAGATCAGACCGGATTTATTAGAAATAGATACATCGGCGACAATATAAGATTGATATTTGACACTATATCTTATTTAGATGAAAATGGTCTGCCTGGTTTGTTGTTAAACGTAGACTTTGAAAAAGCCTTTGATTCGATAAATTGGGAATTTATGACGAAAGTCCTAAAAGCATTTGGTTTCCAAAAAGATATTTGTAGATGGATAAGCGTATTCTACAAAAATATCAAGTCTTGTGTTATTGTGAACGGACAGGTTTCACATTGGTTCGATATTAAAAAAGGATGTCGACAAGGAGACCCAATTTCACCATATCTCTTCGTAATCTGTGTCGAAATATTAGCCATTATGATAAGGGAAAATCGAGATATTCGGGGAATAAGAATGAATGAAACTGAATTTAAAATATCTCAATATGCTGATGACACCGAGTTTTTACTCGCAGGGGATAAGAAATCCTTTGAAACTTGTATTGAAGTTCTTTTAAGATTCGATGGTGTCTCAGGTCTTCACATGAATTTGAGTTAAAACGAGCGCAGTTTGGCTTGGAAGTGTAAAAAAACAGTCAAAACCACTACATGGACCACTTAGAAATTGTATGGAATCCACAAAAATTTAGAATACTTGGTATATGGTTCACAAACGACTTGAAAGATTGCATAGAAATAAATTACACAGAAAGACTAGCAGACGTAAATCATTTGTTCAAAATATGGGTAAAACGCCAAATTACGCCCCTAGGTAGAATAGCAATTTTGAAATCCATCATCCTTTCAAAGCTGACTCATCTTTGGCTGTTTCTGCCAAACCCACCAGATGTTTTCTTTCAAACATGCCAGAAAATATGTTACAAGTTTGTGTGGAATAAAAAACCAGAAAAAATCAGTCGAAAAACAGTGCATAAAAGCATACGGAATGGAGGTATTGGTCTTCCTGATGTAAAAACCTTCGTCACATCCTTAAAACTATCCTGGATCCGTAGGACTGAGAGATCAAACCACAAATGGAAACGTATTCTTCTCAGTAATTTTCCTCATTGGCCTCATATGAGTAAACACGGTCCAGAGATTGTCTCAAAATTTACCAAATATAATCCGTTCTGGGCAGACGTCCTTGAAGCTTACAAACTTTTTTATTACAAATGTCTGCCAAAAAATTCCGCTGAACTACTTGCTGAACCAGTTTGCTTCAACAAACGTATTCAAGTTGGGAAAAGACACATTGTGTCTAAAATGCTTCAAAACAAACGTATCTATTATCTCGCACATTTTTTTGATGATAATGGTCAGTTTCTTTCCCACGGACAATTTAAGGAAAAATATGATGTCAACATTGATTTTCTAACTTATACAGGGTATAAGTTAGCAATAATTGAATTCATAAAAGGATTTGACATTACCATCGAAAACAACAAATGTATTACTTCTCCATTATGTTATAAGATATTGTTTGCCATTTATAAAGGTTCAAGACTTATTATGATATACTGATTGATAATCAGTTGAGAGCTCCGTGCTGCGATAAGTGGGACATCAAACTTTCACAAGCTCATGACTGGAATTCATGCTTTTTTAATGCACATAAGATTACAGATGTAAAACTCAAGTGGTTTCAGTTGAGAATAATTCACAGGTGCTTAGGTACAAATGTTATTTTGAAAGAAATCGGAGTTACTGATAATGATAAATGCAGTTTTTGCGGACTATTTAAAGATTCTATTGACCATATGTTTTGGAAATGCACTCATGTCAAATGTTTTTGGAGTAGGTTAATTGATTTAGTAAAAGAGAAATGCACTCACGCACAAAATATACGCCTAACAGAGTCTCTCGTACTTTTAGGTTTCGACATAACAATCGCAATTGATTACTGTTTTTACTTCATTATTCTTCTAGCAAAACATTACCTATATAAGTGTAAGTTAGAAGGCAGTCTTCCACATGTAGCAGTTTTCTTGAAAATGTTGACGTATAGATATAGAATTGAAAAATATAACTCATACTTAACCATGAACCACATGGATTTTCATGCCAGATGGCTTGCTTATGAAGCTTTGATTTCTAATACCTAGCTGCTTTAGTTACCGTCTCTGGAACATGTATTTTCAGCATTAATATATAAATAAGTATGATGCATAATATAACAACAGTTACTAGACTAATCGTATTATCTTTTTCCTTTTTTTTAATCTTTTGCTGAGGATATCATGTGTGGCCCTTGTAAGCTGCTGAAATATTTCTGTATAGTGGTACTCAAGAAATAATGTACCTTATGATAATAACATATATCATCTTCACTTGCTGTGACCCAACCCATTCTGTCTTCCTGTTTCTTTGCTTGTCTGTTCGTCTGTCTGTCTGTCCGTCTATTTGTCTGCCTTTCCTTTATTATCTGTGTATGCATGCTGATTTATCTTGCTATGTATATACATTTTTTTTTCTTTTTTCATCAAACGCATGTATACATCTATTATGGGTAGTAATATTAGAACAATATGATTAATACAGGTTTATGTATACTTCTTATAGCATTGTCAATAAGTAACCATGTTTTTTTTTTATTTTTATTTATTTATTTTTTTACATAGACAATGCTATACTGAAACACCCCCCCCCTCTCTCTCTCTCTCTCTCTCCTACTGTCTATCTCTCTCTTCTTTTTTTTTTTTTTTTTTCATGTGTGTGTGGTTTGGCTCTTTGTGTATGTTAGTTTGTTTGTTTGTTTTTCTTGCTGTATACCTAACTCTTAGTTATGAATGTTGCTGTTTATTTCTTTCTGCTGTTCTCTTCATATATGTGTGTGGTTTTTTTTTCTTTCTCTTTGTATGTGGAATAACAATAAAAACAAATTAAAAAAAAAAAAAAAAAGAAGGTGGTCGACAAAGCCAGAGCCAAATCATCACCAGGGCCAAACGGAATACCTTACCAGCTTCACAAGAAATGTCCCAAGGTGCTGGAGTGGCTCCACAAGCTGCTGCGATCGGCTTGGAGAAACCAGAAGATCAGCGGCCAGTGGATGACGGCAGATGGTGTGTACATCCCCAAAGAGCAAAACTCAAGTGACATTAGCCAGTTCAGGCCAATATCACTACTGAACGTCGAAGGGAAAATCTTCTTCTCTGTCATGGCAGCAAGGCTGACCAAGTACCTGATGGAAAACAAGTACTTGGATGTGTCAGTCCAGAAAGGTGGCATCCCAGGCGTGGCTGGCTGTGTAGAACACGCCACAATGATCTGGGACGCAATCCAAAAAGCAAAAACAGAAAAGAGACACCTGGACGTAGTGTGGCTTGATCTGGCAAACGCATATGGATCTGTGCCCCATGAGATGATACAGTTGGCTCTTGAGATGTACCATGTGCCAAAGAACATCCGCGACATGCTCAAGAAGTACTTCAATGGCTTCTCAATGCGGTTATCTACCAAGGAGTACACAACAGACTGGATCAACTTGGAAGTGGGTATTGCAATGGGCTGTGCAATTTCCCCAATACTGTTCGTGCTGGCAATGGAACTCATCTTGAAAGCAGCAACAAACAACGCGAGACAAACAGACCTTGGCGATGGATACAAGATGCCTCCTCTCAAGGCCTTCATGGATGACACTACAGTGATTTCATCCAGAGAAGACGAGACACGTCATGTGCTGGAGAGGCTGGACGACATAGTTGCCTCATCCAGAATGAAGTTCAAGCCAAAGAAATCACGGAGTCTCTCACTGAGGAAAGGAAAAGTGGCCGGATCTGTGGTCTTCAGTGTTGCCAACCAGGCCATTCCAACAGTCACAGAAGAACCAGTCAAGAGCCTTGGAAGATGGTATGATGATACGCTGAAAGACACACAAAGAGCAAAAGAAACCAAGCAGATGGCGGAGGAAGGCTTGGAGACCATTGACCAGTGTGGGCTCCCTGGCAAATACAAGGTCTGGTGTCTGCAGTTCATGCTGATACCAAAGCTGCTATGGCCTCTGATGATATACGACATCTGCACCAGCATAGTGGAGGCAATGGAAGCCAAAATCAACAAGTTCACAAGGAAATGGCTTGGTGTCCCACCCTGTCTGACTGACATAGCGCTGTACTGTCGCCAAGCAAAGCTGAAACTACCACTGAAATCCATCCTGGAGGAATACAAAGCAGGGAAGATCAGACTTCAAAGCATGCTGGAGGACTCAGGAGACAAGGTGGTAGAAGCAATCAAGCCCCAGCTGAAGACAGGCAGAAAATGGAAAGTTCAAGAGGCGATGGATTCTGCAAAAGAAAGTCTCAAGATCAGAGAAATAACAGGACACACACAGACCAACAGACAAGGACTGGGGGTGACCAAAACTGAATGGTGGTCAAAGGCCAAAGGAAAAGCCAAAAGAGACATGATGATTCAGGAGATGAGAAAAGAAGAAGACCAAAAAAGACTCCAAAAAGCAGTCCAGCAGAGCCAGCAAGGGCAATGGACAACGTGGGAGAATGCACTCCAAAGAAGTCTCACTTGGAATGACATTTGGCACATGGCCCCTCTCAGGATCAGCTTCATTCTCAGATCTGCATATGACCTTCTGCCCTCAAATGCAAACCTGGTGAAGTGGGGGAAAACAGACGATCCTGCATGCCCCCTCTGCCATGAAAAACAAACAGTGGAGCATGTCCTAAGCTCATGTAAAGTAGCCCTGGCTCAAGGAAGGTACACATGGAGGCACAACCAAGTGCTCAAAGAGATTGTACAAGTAGTCTGGGCTAGTACCAACACCACAAAAGGGAAAATCAGGACTCCAAAAGCACCCGCAACATTCTTCACGGCAGGAGGCAGCAAATCATGGCCAAGAACAACAGTGCCACTCGAAACATGCAGGCAGAGTCTGCTGGATGGGGCAGATGACTGGGAGTGCACTGCAGACCTCCCAGAATGGAAGAGTCACCCAGAGATCATCAGCAAGAGTGGCATGAGACCAGACATAGTAGTCCACTCTCAGTCAACCAAGCAGCTGATCATGATCGAGCTCACGGTGCCATATGAGAACAGAATGGAGGCAGCTCAAATCTACAAGACTGAAAAGTATGCTGATCTGGCAAACAGCCTGAGGAGAGAAGGCTATCAGGTCAAAGTCCTCACTGCAGAAATTGGAGCTAGGGGGTTTGTAGGAACGTCTGCATACAGCCTCATGAAACAGCTCTCAGTTGCAGGGAAGGAAAAAAACAGAGCCCTGAAAGCAATGGCAGAAGCGGCAGAGAGGTGTTCAAGCTGGATCTGGTCAAGGAGGAACAAAAGTGAACTTCATAAGGCTTAATTTCCCTACAAATATCAGGTGTCCCTGTGGCTCAGTGGTTAAAGCGCGAGTCATTAAGTGGAAAATGAGCATGTCCAGAGGGTCATGGGTTCGAATCCCAGCCATGGCTCGTCCCAAGATGGGAAAAAAAAAGGGGGCAGCAGAGGGACATCCGGAGTCATGAACCGGGTGTGGCCCAACCCCCCTAGAGTGTCAGGAGATAAGGGCCGAAACACTTGCTTGAAGGGGGCTTCTCTTCTGAGGACTCTCTGCTGCGACGCTCTCCACGAGTTTTTTCTACTGTTGTTGTGATAGGAATGGATGGGATTGATAATGGTGTTACCTTTTTTTCTACTCTCTCTCTCTCTCTCTCTCTGTGTGTGTGTGTGTGTGTGTGTGTGTGTGTGTGTGTGTGTGTGTGTGTGTGTGTGTTATTAGATGTCTGGAAAAGACAATGTAAAGACTCAAAAGCCTGTGTAGGCTGTTTTATGGATAATATAATCTAAGAGGCTGTTGCAATAATTGTAGAGTTATTACGGATTCTTTGGAATTATTTTGAGCTCCCGGTCGTTGCTCGTTTATAAAGATTTGTGCCAAAATCATTCTAGAGAAAAGGAGAAAAAATTACATTGTTAAACTGAACGAAACAGACTACTGTGTTACTGAAAACCACGAGACCCCCTCCCATCGGGGTCATGACTCCATTATGTCCCTTCTGCTGTCACACTTTTCTTCCTAACGCTGCCGGGATTCAAACCAGCAACCTCTGTATAGGTGGGCATCTCAATGCGTTGTCTTTTCAGACGCGTATCGCATCCTCAGTGCTGTGGGATACCTATTCTAAGTTGGGAAAAGTACGCTTTATGGTGTTCACTTTTATTCTTCATCGACTTCTCCAGCTGAAACACTTTTCAGCTGCCTCTACCACCCAACCTCCATGGCGAGGACTTTGGCCTGGGAGCTAGATTTCCTCAAACTGCTAGTTTTAGACTGGCATATTCTTCGGTCTTGTAGATGCTCCATTCTGCTTTTATACGGCATAATGAGTGGAGACAGATTTGATAGTTTTGATGATTCTCAGTGGAATACAGTATCCAGTCTCATGCCACTTTTCCAGATGATCTCTGTATTTTGTTCCCCGTTCTGAAATGCCATTCACTCCATTCATATCCCGCTATAATACTCTTGATGCCACAATTGTTCAAGACTAGGAATTGCGGTCTCCTGCCCTGTACAATGTCAATCCTGGGGCTTTCTGTGTCATTACATTTCATTTGTCAGTGCGAACCGCTTGTGCAGTCTCTTTAGGCACTTGGTTGTGCGTCCGTGTTTACTTTTAATAGGCTGGCGCTGTTTTGCATCAAGCCAGTTCCTTGAGTACTTGATGTTTTTGGCCTCCGTTGATTCCACTATATTCGTGCTGGTGTTGCATACCAGCAAAGGTCAGAGGAGCTTTGGGATCACACCAGACTTTGTACCTACCATGGAAACCACACTGATCTTTTATCTGCCAGCTCTCTTCTGCTATTCGTTTGGTCTCCTTTCCCCATTTTGTGCCATCAAAGCAGTCATCATACCACCTCCAAAAACTCTCCACTGTTCTTCTGTCACCGTTGCAACAGGCTGGTTGACTACAATGAACATAATTGTTTCAGCTACTTTTCCTTTCCGCAGGCAGAGACTTCGTGATTTCTTTGAAACTCATCCTTCATGAAAAACAAACCAAAATAAATGAATTGATCATGAAGAAAAAAAAAAAAAACCCATCTAAGAGATACATAGAAAGCGATGCTCCTATTTGTTATGAGAGAGAGAGAGAGAGAGAGAGAGAGAGAGAGAGAGAGAGAGAGAGAGAGAGAGAGAGAGAGAGAGAGAGAGAGCGCACTTTTTTTTTTTTTTTTTTTTTTAGCATCAGTAAATCGATCTTTTTTTTCTATTGTGTAATCTAGCACTTTTTAACTCCTCTGTCTTCTTTTTGGTCACCACTTTGTCTCTGAACAAACACAGTATCTTCATTTTTCCTTCTATTTGCAAATCTTGGCGAAATGCCTTTTGGTCATTCGTCTTTTTGTGTTTTGTCGGCAGACAGACCGAGCCTCCTGGATTATGGAATATTCCCTAATTACTATGCTTTCCTTAGAATGTAAGTGCGAGGCCCTGCGTGATAAACAACAACAACAACAACAAAATCTTAATATGTCTAGGGCGATTGTTAGCATTTTCTATGCATCTTCATTTACGGAAAATATACCACGGCCTTACAAACAACACAAGGACATAAAAAAAAAAGGTGTGGGGTGTGGGGCATCCTTTTCTGAGTTTTGTTATTGCTGGTGCTACGTTGCGAGGCTTTTTTTTTTTTTTTTAAATAAATTTTTGTTTGTTTGTTTTTGTTTAATCGCCCTACCACCCTGGCACAAAGAATCTTAAACAATGACTACTGTTGAGGACTGAACCAACTCTGACAATAGGCATTATTATTATATTTTTTTTCTTTTTTCTTTTCTTTTTTTATGTTTGTTTTTTGTTTTCCCAAGTTATGTTCATGATGGCTGAGGGCTTATTTTCCTACGCTTGTTCCTCCCAAAACACCATCTCCACTCCACTCCACTGTGTATTCCTTTATTGATTTACTTTCGGCATGCGTGCATGCATCCAGCGCGCGCGCGCGTATGTGTGTATGCAGCCTGAAGAAGACCAGTAGGTCCGAAGTTTTGTGTGGTTCTAGCGTCTTCGTATCATTTACTTAGAAAGATAAAACATAGTCATGCGCACACGGTACTTCCTGTTTCACATACTTGTGACTAATCTGTCAACAAAGAATAGTCAGTACTGGAAAGACGCGCGTTGCTGTTTGTTTCTGTTGAGGAGATTGTCTTTATCCACATGAAGAATTCTAGTTGAAGAGTTTGATAGGTGTTTTGGAGAAAAAAATGTCTCTCCCGGGACGAGGTAGTCACGAAAGTGACCGTAAGAAAACGCTGAATTCCGAATCCAAGAGTCGAAGTATAGCAGTAACACCACAAGAGAAAGCGCGTATTTTCGCAACAGTTTCTGAAATCTTTGGTGATAAATTTGAGGCAGATGTGATCAAGCTTATAATCGAAGAATGTGACTGGGAAGGTAAGAAAACGGGGTTAACTTATCCATTGATTGGGAATACTGTAGTTTGGGTGTCTAGTTTTTTTGTTTTGTTTTGTTTTTAAAAATTTCATTTTATTCCGAATTATTTTTCGTAATCTGCTTCTGTTCATTTACGTTGTTAACGTCCATGACCAGGCAGTGGCATAATAGCCAAAGTTTGGGATTGCAGCATTGGTGCTGTGCCTTCAGCAATATCTCTCCATTGTGAGGGCCAGTGTAAAGATTGTATGTAGTTTCTGTGTGAACTATTTCTGTTGTCCAGGTGGTTCCAAGCCACATCAGTCTCGGGGAAGAAAGATGGTCTGTATTGATCGGTGTTACACCTAGGCACTGAGTAGTGGTGGTTGTAATTTCTAATATAACTATCAGCTGGGTTATTTGTTTGACACCCCACAGTTGAATTGGATGATTGGTCCAAGCTTCTTGGGTGTCAGGAATTGGTCAGGAGAACCTGCCAGCATCAGTCCCTCAACCACCCAGGGAGAAGAAGAAGACCCTCAATTGCTTATGATGCTCTCAGAGCATGGGGAGGTCATATTTATTTAGGCCTGTTGCAGATCCATAGTCTTCAGTATGAAGCTTACTGCTGCTCACTGAATGTGCTCCAGCTTGTTGACATCCTGCTTGTGGTACGGGTCGCAAGTGATTGCCCGTAGTCCAGTTCGTTCGTTCAAGCCATCCGCTGCCACTGAAGAAATGCCATTAACAACAATCCGCCAGCGTGCCCTGTCCTGGGCTGCCCTTTCCAATTTAATTCTCTCCAGGTGTATCCCGCTCTTTTCCTCTCTGCATCCAAGTCTCCTCTTGGTCGCCAATAGAGTTGTCAGCACTGCAGCTTACGGCTGGCTTTCACTGCAGTCCCTTATAGGTCCTCCCGTAGAAGGTTCCCTTGCTCCAAGAAGAGTTTACTGGGTTGTTATTGACGTTTCTGTAGCTACATAGATATAAGGACAAGGTGAGGAAGCTAACCTCACGCTTGCCCTGGTTCCCCATTTATCTGGGCTTGCCACCGGACATACCTGGCATGCTATGCATACCAGACATGGGCTGGGTTCCATAGTCCAGTAGAGAACAAGCAAAGACCACGATGGCGGTACATTTTCTGGCTGTGGGGCAGCATCCTAGATTACAGTGGAGGAACCCAAGGGTTCAGATGGCTTTATTTTCATGACATTATTGATGTAATAGGACCAGCACAGGTTATCTGAAAATACTTTTCATGGTTTGGCCTAGAGTTTGGCAGAGACTAAACGGAGGATGGTGTTATTCCATGAATTAAAAAAACTGAACCGTTTCATGCCAGGCTCATAGTGTAGTGCCTGATTGCATTGAAGTGCATGCCCCATCGTTCTGCCAGCAGCTCCAGGCTCTTAAGATGATGTAAAAAGGATGTTGTGATCACTAATGCTGTTAATCTACCTAATGAGGCAGATGATATTAGACTTTTTTTACTCTGGTTTTCTTCATTCAGTCACAAGTCATCATTGCTTAGCACAAGATGGCAAATGCTTTGGGTGCTTTAAAAGGCAGTTTTTTAGATTGTGATTTTGAACGTGATTTTTTTTTTCCCAAAGTTGGAGTATGGCTGCCTTAATGGCAGGATCAAAAATGGTCATACACACAAAACTCCACTCACTTAGTTGGGCAGATGGGCTTAATACTTGCCTGTCTATACAGCGAGTGTCCGCAGGAGTAGCAGCCTGCGTACGCAGAAGAAGAAGAAGGTGATTTTTGTGTTTGTTTTCCATGTGAATGTCACATTACTATCTATGACACAGCCACTGTGGAACAATGTGCTGTAATTCAGTTCTTCTGTGTCATTTACTCCACAGATAATAACATCAGGTTCCTGTTTGATGGCAGTTTATTAAATGGACTACAATGGTTGACCACATCCATTCGAAAATAGGGTTCTTTATAATATTATAAAATTACAAAATTGTGTGAAATGAATCACATTGGTTTTGACTTGATGACACCTCATTGTTATACTGTTAATGGACAGAAGGTTGTACTCCCTATCCTCTGCCATCATTTGGACAGCTGGGGTAACTGGTCCAAACCAAAACAAGTTCAGTTTTGGCAAGCAAAGTTCACTGACGCTGCACACATACATATTGTCAGCATATAACAGAAAAGTTCTGTCATGAAAATACAAACAAGCAGAACAACGTACATAATCCACTTGCTGACATAGTTGAAGCAGTGCTATAAAACTTGGCTGATCTGAACCTGTGGGCACTAGCTATATTCTGAGATTCTTACTTTGCAGACTGAACGCAGGCTGTGTCATCTGCTACTTTGGGTCAGTCAGTAAATATGAGGAAGCAAGGCCATGAATTGACTTTTTGGTGCATTGTTGCCAAATAATGTGCCAGAATGGTCAAGTCAAGTGGCTGCAAAGATCATAGGCAGTCATTCATAGATTTATTAAACTGACTGCACGATTACCTGTTTAACATCCGTGGTCAGTGATGTCAATGCTCACTTATTGAACTGTTGGTTTATTAAAGTGGTCCCTGGTCTGCAGGGGCTCCAAGCTGCTGAAAAGCTTGCCAGCCATTGCAGATGTTAATGTTCAGTTGTTGTACAACCAGTTGACAGGGACGCTGTTCGGACTGACCAGTCCATACCTTGAAAAGAAAAGGATGATTTAGCTGCTGCCCACCTACAGCCTGAAGACGATTACCTGCTCTAGTCTTCATTATAGTTGGTCAGAAAGGGCTTTATGTTGTCATGTGGATGTTTCCAAAACCATATGTTGCGTGTGTTGCCTGACCCTGATACCTGATAATGGCTATGGCTGTGTGAAAATTTGGGGTTTTGTTAATTGTTCCATTGCCAGAGCAAGAGCAGATTTCTTGATGCATAAAATTTAGTTTACAGCGAGAAAGTTTCGACTGTAAGTTGGCTTCATGGCATAATATAGCAAGGCAGGGGAGAAGCCATTAAAGGATTAATATCTTTATTCATTGAAGTCTGCAGGACAGAATGTGACTTATTTGAAAAAAAAGATTATCTTGATGGGTTGTGCTATGACATTCAGTAGAGAGATAGTTCTAAAGCATGCAGACTGCCGATCTGTACATATTCAATGGTGTTTTCTTAATGTTAAGCACATTGAATGTGGGTTCATTGTTGTGATTGTCCCATCCCATCCCTGACGTGATATTATGAATCATGTATTATTTGTTGCAAACTGGCTATTCTGTTGATTTTTATCTTGCATAATATGTCGGAGGAGGGATTTGCCCATGATCTGGTATAGTGCATTTGTAAGTTTTTTTAAATTTTAGATTGCCATATCCACTAGATCAGAGTTTTAAAGAACAGCTCTTGTGAGTTTGTATATAGATATACAGTATTGATTTTGATGTCAAGTGATGTTCACTGCCATCGCAGTTGGTGTGAAGGGCATTGTTTCTTTCACACTGTTCCAGTGCTTCCCATGTTAGTTGTAGTCAGGGAAGCTCCTCTACTGCTCTAGTTATAAGAAACACACACACACACACACACACAGACACACACACACACACACACACACACACACACACACACACACACACACACAGACACACACACACACACACACACACACACACACACACATATACGTGGATGCATGCATGCATACTACTGTTCGCTAACCAGTATAATTATACATATTATAATATATCATATGGCAAGAAAACACATTCTGCTTTTTTGGTCTGTCTAGATCTATTTTCAACCACAGTTAGTTGTTTTCAGTTCTTCATTGTTTTAGAATCACATTGAATATTGATTAATGTTTTATTTTTTTACCTGCTAGCATTGGATTGAATCACAAATTGAGTGAGGCTGTGGGTTTGAACCCTACCAGAACTTGTTACTGTGGGATGTTTTTGGTGTTGGGTGGCTTCTGTGCAGAATGACTGAGTATATTGCTTCACTCCGTAAAATTCTGCTCTGTGTGTGTGTGTGTGTTGTGTGTGTGTGTGTGTGTGTGTGTGTGTGTGTGTGTGTGTGTGTGATGAGAGTTCAAGAGAGAGTGTATGGGCTCATAGAACTTGAAGTGTATTATATATGCAAGGTTCTGTCCTATGGGGTATCTTCATTGAGAACTAATTAAAACAAAACAAATCTGGGACAGGATGATTTTTTTCTAATAACTATGATGTTCTTTTCAAGAAGAACTAGCACTAAATTTATGTGGTGTAAATCGTGAAGTGCTATTTTTTTCTTTTTTTTTTTTCTTTTTCCTTTTGTTTTGCTTAAGCCACTAGCGGTTACTGTACTACTGAATATTCAGATGACAAAACTTAATTTGTTTTTGCCAAATGACAGTTCTGACCCATAGTTATTATATTTAATTGGGGTTTCCCTATTTACTACAGTTATTCTGAGTTTTGAAAACTACTGTTGAAAGATTTTCTTAGAATGAATCAATCACTGTTTCTGTTCTGATGTGCAGAAAATGAGACCATAGAAAAACTGGTTCAGCTCAGCAATGATGAATCATCATCCAAGACCAAGTCTGAATGCCTTGGTCTAGACATCATTGCCTGCAAGTTCCTTGAGTCAACAGAGGCTCCTGCGCCACAGGAAGTGACGACAGACTCAGGCACTGAAGTGACTGATTCTAGCATTTCTCAAACTTACCCTAGGGAGTCTGGCACAATGGATTTCAGTACTGTGAGCACAAGTGGCTTGACATACAACTATGAAGAGCTGTCTCGGGCTATCACTGTGCCCTTGCCTGGTGGACTCTTTGACATGGATGCATCACTCTCTAGTCAGACTAGTTACAACCAGCCTTCCCTATCAGGTCAGTGGGACAGCTTGGAAGGGGAGATAGGAAAAGAGGATCAGAATGTGTCTAGTCAGTCAGGTTTCAGCGGTTTAACCTCCAAGGTCAACACTGCCACCGATAAGCAGCCTTCAGCGGTTCCAATGCAGCAAACTTCTTCACTGGCAGGCACGAATCATGTGACCAGACCTGGTTTGGAATGTGTTTCATCATCATCTGTGGGAAATTATTTGTTTGGTCTGGGTGAAAAAGTTCTGGATGTATCAATGCCTGGTAGTAGTGTTACTATGACTCCTGTGGAAGCAGTAGGTAGTACAAATTCGTTGTGCACAGAGGGTTTTCAGACAAAGCTGATAGAAAGCACAGTTCAGTCAGGGAAAACCAGCACCTCTAACAGTCAGTTCTCTGGTATGCGTCTGTCAGTTAAAGCTGCTGAGTTTGTGCCTAGCTTTCTGCAGACTCAGCCTTCTGTCAGTACAGCTCCAAGCATCATGCCAGAGGTTCACCTGCCAAATTATGCAGGTCAGAATAGACCATTAAAACCAATGTCAGTTAGAAGAACAGGCTATGAAGATGGACAAGTTCCACCAGCGTTTGTGCCTATGTCACCAGCGGCCCATATATTTGGAAAGAGTAAAAAATATGAAGTGCCAATTATGCCGATAAAGTCTTTTCAGCCTGTTGCAAACTCAGGGAATGTGAACAGATTTGTTGGCCTGAATCTTAACCAGCCATCAGCATCCTACTCTACAGCAGCTGCTGCTGCATCACAAGGATCATCAACAACTGTATCTTGGAGTTCAGTGGCAGCACCTTCCACAACGCAAAACCCTGTGCTCTTGGCAAATCCAGTGGCAGCCATGTCACATTCTGGCAGTTCCAGTGGTGTTGCTTCTGGTTCCAAAAGCTCTCTAATGGAGAGGCTCAAACAGTATGGCCATGACAAGTTACTGATCCTCATGAGAGGTCTTCCTGGAAGTGGGAAGTCATTTCTGGCAAGGTATTTTTTGTTTATTTGCATGATTGTTTTTGTTTTGTTGTTTTTGCTTCTTCCTACCTTACCATCTTTGTGTATTACCTTTAAAAAAAATTGTAGTAGTGCAAAGGCAGTGAATTTTAATAATACTGGTATTAAGCAAATAATTTTTGTTTTTTAGACTCTTCCAGTGTGCATTTTTAGGAATCATCATGTTAACATCTATAGACAAACTTTATAATTTATTGAAGTGCTTAATAGTAAGGATGCTTGCATATAGGTCAAAGGTTCATGTGGTATGGTATGATGTAACTTGTGTGTTTTCCAGTGTGTGTGTGTGTGTGTACAGACATGTATACATGTGCGTGGAAGACCTATTATCAGTTGTGTCACTGGCACAAAAATTATTATGTTGATGAAATGAATTATATATAATTGAGTATGTTTTGAACAGATGTGTATTCTAATCTATTTTCCATTTAGAATATGATACCTGTGATCATGTAACATTAATACTTTTCAGGGATAATATCACCATCATTAATATACTATTGTTAAACAGTAAACAAGTTGGGTATTTTTTGCTCCCATAAGAAAACCTAACACAGAGTAACTTTTATTCAAGACTGGCACAGCCTTTTAAACTTGAATAAAGTCAGACAAATACATAGACGAACAATCTAATAGTGGGGGAAAAAACAAGCGCAGGCCAACAACTGAACTATCTTCATAGTAATGACTTGGCAAAGATTTGGACTTAAGGAGGGGGGGTAATTTGAAGATGGAGAAACTGGGAAACTAAGAAACAGCTCTCACATGCCCAAATTGCACAGTCCTTATAGTGTCTCATGTGCTACACTTAAAGACTATGGGTTTGTAGTATATAAACTTGTATGATTTTTCATCCCTCATCTTATTCAGCTTGGGATCAAGTGAGAAGACTGAGACAGATTTGTTGAATTTCTTCAACTCATTGAATGTATCTTAAGCTTGTTTACATTTCCTGCTCAACTGTCTAGATGTCTGAATCTTTAGGGTCAGGTTTAGTCCAGGATATATAATATGAAATGAACTGTTGAGGACAGCAGTGTTGTACTCTCAGGGGAAAAAAACAACCCATAATCATCATTCTCATGATCACAATTCTCACTTTCTCCACTTCGCTGTTCAGTATAATGAAAAATTCAGGTTCTGTGGCCCAAGTTCAAGTCATGCTCATGTCATGACCTCAGGTTTGATTTCCCCTCATCCATGTGTGTGATGGGTTCATCAAGTACATGTCAGATTCTTATTCTCGGCAAGTTCATGGAATTAGGAGTTTATCAAGTACATCATCAAAGTCTTATTATTGGTAAGTTCATGGAATTGTGAGCTACGGTCAATGTTGCTCAGTCACACACACCTAGCAATTATGGTAATTAAATTGATAAAGGGATTATTATTGAAATCGGGGGGTTTCCTGAGCATGTTGGATTCCTGAGCATGTGGATTGGAAGAGGTAACTGCAACCACAGACTGACTTCTCAGCTGTGTAATGCCTTCTCAGGTGCATTGTCTCATAACAACCTTACTACAAACTTTTCGCAGCTTTTGGTGTGCTTATGCTGAGACTTATACAGTTATAGAATGACTGGGTGAGGTGGGTGTGTATGGGCTTGGAAAGGGGTTGTGGGAATGGGCTTGGGGAGAGGGGGAGGGGGGTTAGGAAGAGGGGAGAGGGTGAAGAAGAGCAGCACAAAGATGGTGCCATTGAGAAGTTCAGAAAGCTCGGGCAGTTATGCCAAACGTCTTCAGATAACCTTCATCCCTTGTATATCTGCCTCTCATGCACCTTTTACTTCATTTTTGCTACATTGTTAGTTTTGTTTTTCGGTAAATAAGTTGCCAGGATTAAGTGATTAATTTGTTTTTCTTCGCTGTTATTTACTTGCCGGTTTGGTGGATGTGTGTTTAAACAGGAAAATCAAGGGCTCTGGCCGGGTGTTTTCAACAGATGAGTATTTTACACGCGGTGGTTTGTACACCTTTAGACCTGAGATGCTGTCAGATGCTCATGAATGGAACCAAAAAAGAGGTTTGTTGATGCAAGAACACTGCTTAATTTTGCTTACATTATGGCTGTAATAACTGACTGTACAGTCTTACCATTGGCACATCACAAAGGTAATGACTTGGTGTCAGGCTCTCTCCTCCAGCAGTTTCAGCAGTAGAGCATAACTCGGGCCTTCATGTCTGTCCAAATCCATCCAGTGGTCTTGAAAGGGCACAGAGGTGACTGATGTAGTGACAAGCTTTAGGTTTGGCAATGTACAGATTTTTTTTTTTGCTACAAGAATCCCAAAGTTTCCTCCCTTGGAAATTCTGCCTCTTGGTCTGACCCCACCCCTCCCCGTCCCCTCCATTTCTCTCTCCCTCCCTCTCGCATCCAGGACTGCAGTATGATGGAGCAAGTTCAGTTCTTGTAGAGCTGTGCATCTCACTTCTAAATAGCCACTTTGCTTCATTTGTGCTGTATGGGCCATTAGGGTGGGGGAAACTGCTCAGACCTCATATGGTTACACCAGCCTGTGTGAAGCATGCCATCAGCCACCTGATTTTTCGTAATAGAGGAAGAAGTGATGGAGAGTGAGAATGCTGTTTGAACTATGCAGGAATGCTGTTTGAACTATGCAGGAATGCTGTTTAAACTATGCATTTGGCGTCATATACTTTACCATGTCAGACCATAGCATTCCACAGCAGTTAGTCAGCTCTGCCAGGCCGAGATTTTTTGTGGCTAATGCCGTAATAAGACATCACGTGACGCCCAACTACTTCCGCCAGGGAAGAAGCCGGTGTAAACTTCCTGTTCCTCATTCAACCTCGGCCTCCTGCCTAACAAGGACAGGTTTTTTTGCTCTGTCTCGCCTATACTTCTGTTTTTGTAGAGATTGCTTGTGTGCTTGCCTTTTTTACTTGTTCTGTTGTGGCTTATGTTAGACCATGGGTACCTTTGCCGCATGAGGCTTATGGATGGCGCTTTGTTTCATTTTATTCATGCTCTACGGCGTGACGGCTCACGATTTCTCTTCACCCATTGTTCTCCATTCGTCCCTTACTCGCCAGGTGTGGGAACGCGTCACCCTTGTAGTAACGCGTTCCCCACTCTCTCATTATTCTCTTCCCTTATTCTTCGATTTCCATTGATCTCGGCGCTTTGTTTCTCCTCGCTAGCCATCTTGGTATTCCTTCGACGATCGATCTTTGTCGGTCGCTCGAGCCGCCATCTTTATTCTCGCCATTCCGGCCGACCCCGGCGTGGTTGTCCTCGTTCGTCGTACCTGTTCACTGCTATGGAGGTTTTCCTCCTCTATTATTATCGCCTTCTTTTCCTTGTATCACTACTCCTGATTGTCTGCTTCGTTCGCTCGTCTAGTACGGTCGATCGGGTTTGTACCCACATCGCTACCATCAAAATAGGATGGCGGGTGTTTTAAGAAGAAGAAGAAGAAGAAGAAGAGTTCGCCTTTCGATCTCCCGTCACTTTAAGCCAATAACAAGCATTTGTTATCCTAAATTTCCCTCTACTGAGTAGCCTTTCGGCCTCCTCGTATATCTTGAGCGCGTTAGTCTATTTGCTCTCGTGCCTATTGCTTCTCTTTCGACGACCGAACCCTCACCGGTCAATCGACCCGCCATCTTGGTTTTTCCACTGCGGTCGGCGTCCCCTCCATATTGCCTCACCGCATGGAGCCCATTTTCGGTTGCACATGCTTGCCCGTACGGGGATTTCTCCAGGCCACATTTATTTGTACCCAGTGTGGCACTATATGTATCCTTACCACAGGTAGATCGAGTGACTTACGATCTCTTGATCTGCCTACTGGTGCACATTTATTTGTACCTAATTTATCACAGCTAGATCGATGGTCTTTACGATCTCTTCATCTACCAACTTGTGCACACTTATTAGTACCCCATTAGTAACATTTATGGTTCCTCATTTATCATTACTACTGGTAGATCGGGTGTCTCTACGATCTCTTGATCTACCAACTTGTGCTCATTTATTACTACCCCAGGTATCATTATTACTAGGTAGTTCGAGAGTCTTTGCCCTGCCTCCTTCATCGCCCTCGTACTAGTACACACCGATTGAGTTTTTCGATCTAGCAGTACGCAGTATTACTGTTACACGGGCGTTGTACCTGGGATACTTACGGAGGTTTATCTCCATCGGCACCTTTATAGACCCATTGTCTATGCACTAGTGCAGATCGCTTGAGTTCCTCGCGATCTCGCATTCCCATAATTACTTGCTACCCTTAGTTAGCTTCCATTACGGTGATCGAGTTTTGTCCCATCCTCGATCGAGGGTACTGTGGTCTAGCATCTTATGATCTCTCGTTCCACTACCAGGGGTGTTATTACGGTGCTGTAGCACTAGGTTGATCGATTTAGTGGTTAATCTTCGATCGACCGACTTGTCTCTGCTTTGTGGTCATGTGTGCCGTGATTGCCCTGCCGCCAGTGCCCAACATGGCGAAGGACCAGGTCGGGTCGAGCCACTTCGCCTTTCTGAAGTCGCTCGCTGCCCCGGAGGGCCCGCCGGTCGATTCCCCGGGGCAATCCGTTCCTCCCGTGGAAGAACGTACAGTCGGCGTAGAGGGGGGGTCCGCGGAGGGGACGCGTGACCGTTCCTCCCCTACCAGACCGGCGGACGCACGATCACTGCGTCCGAGGGGAAGAAGACAAGCTGCCACCATTGCTGCTAAATGTCTCTCAAACTCATTCGAAATTTCTACAGCTCTAAGGCAAGGTTCCCCACAAAGGGCAGAGCCGAGCTAAGAAATTCAATTCCTTCTCTCCCTCCCCCTCCCCTTCTGACAGCTTGCCTCCTTCACCTCGGACACATGGCGACACCTCTCACTATCATGCTGAGTGGCGTGAACCTCGGCCCCCGGGGACCCTTGCCGAGGCACGAACCAGCACGGGTGACAGGATGCGCCCGGAATCACCGCCCGTCACTCGCCTCCATGGGCTGTCGGATCCTAGTCTTCCCCCCACTAGGCTCTCACATGCTTGAGATGCTCTCCCCAACCGTGCCCGCGTGCATCCACCACTTGTGCACGAGGAGCGTCCTTACTCCGGCGGCGGAGTTGTGGATAGTCCCTGGGACGCCCAAACTGTTCATAACTCCGGGTCTTGGCTGCAGGCACGGCCTCGCCCGGACCTGTGTCGCCCAGACCCCCGATGGTCGACCACCCCCGATCGACCGTCGTACTCTCCCCTAGGGGTACAGGACGTTGGGGGGCAGACCTATTCTGCCTCCACTTGGGCAACATCCACGGTCCGTTCCTCCGGGGGGGGGGGGGGGGGGGGGGGGGGGGGGGGGAGGGAGAGGGGTCTACCCGCGGGACCACGGGTGTCCTGCGTGATCATGACCAGGGGGTGGCCACGGCACCGCAGCTCACTCCCTCAGCCTCTCCCTCCGAATAGAGGCCCCCCTCCACTGTTGCCGTGCGGGGATCCACCCTCTGCGTGACACACGTAGCGGGGCCCCTCCTTCTCACTGAAGGGACCCTCAGTAGGCTGGCCCTCGGCCCAGTGGGGAACAGTGTTCAGGCCCAGGGTCGCTCACCCTCCCTGGTCTGGCCTCATAACATATGCCTTCCCTCCATTCCCAATCCCCCACAGGGTGAGCCCTTTTCCAAGGGGAGAGATGGCCTCCTGGGCTCAACTCTGTTCCTCCATCTGGCCTTCCTCTTTTCAGATAGGTAGTTCCTATCTCTCCTATCTTCTTCGTTATGCTCTCGGCTGGCTCCATTCGGGGCTACTGGGAACCCCGCGCCCCAGGCGCTCCTCCCAGTCCTCTCTAGATCCTTCCTATATGGGCAGATCAGCCTACGCCCAGGCGTATAAGGATCCCCCTGTCTTATCTCCCCGGGCCCATGAGGGCAGGGCGCTGGCCACTTCCACAGCGACTCAGCGCTCTGTCCTCTTGCACCACATCCTGGAGGCAGCCTACTGGCATCTGGAAAATCCCTTCATAAGCCTTAATTTAGGGATGTCCGCATGACCAGGGCTGATGGTTCTAGGGACTTTTTTTTTGCAGCTAACGCAGCCATATCTATTCCTCTGCTAATCCCAAGAACCATTAGGGCACTAAGCCCTCCTCCGATTCCTTTGAATTCTGCTATGGTCTGACATGGTAAAGTATATGACACCAAAATGGGGAGTTTGTATTATACTCCCTGTTTGGCAAGTATACTTACCATGTCAGACTCTAATGCCCTCCCTACCTTCCCCGCTAGCGCTATGGTTCTCGGGGTTACCTTGCGCATAGGCCTCGTTGAATGAGGAACAGGAAGTTTACACCGGCTTCTTCCCTGGCGGAAGTAGTTGGGCGTCACGTGATGTCTTATTACGGCATTAGCCACAAAAAATCTCGGCCTGGCAGAGCTGACTAACTGCCATGGAATGCTATGGTCTGACATGGTAAGTATACTAGCCAAACAGGGAGTATAATACAAACTCCCCATATAACTAGCAGATGTCCATGCATGTGGTGTGGAGTGAGTGTATGTGTGTGTGTGTGTGTGTGTGTGTGTGTGTGTGTTTGTGAGAGAGAAAGAGGGAGAGAGAGAGAGAGAGATGATATTTTCTGGGGGAAACAGTTTTCCGATCAATAGCACCAAAATGTCTGTTTCTACAGTCTTTACAGTCATGCGCTCTTTGCCGGCCACTTTCAGCTGAACTGAACTGTCCTTCATTTCTTTCCCCTCACTGTTCTACAACATCTTTTTAAGCAGTTTTGTTTTTGCTGTTCTCAACAGCACAGAATGCATTGGATGAAGGAGTGACCCCCGTCATTGTGGACAACACCAACACAGAAATTTGGGAGATGCTTCCATATGCTGAAATGGTAAGAGAGACAGTGGAAGGGACTGGAGGGGGAAACAAAAGGGGTGGAGAAGGGAGGGTGGAGGGTGGGAGGAAACCGATACGTTGTGTGGGAGTCAGAGAAAGAGAGATAACAGTGGGACAAAATCAGAATTATTAAAGATGATACTTATAAGCTGATTTGATGGTGCAACTCCCTATCTGTGATAACATTATAGAAGCATGGAGAAAAAAGTTTAGAAATTTTTTAGGATAGCATTGTTAATAATAAAGGCAAAAGAAGAAAGAGTGACTCTTAGGGTTTTATCAAGAAAGAAGTAATAAATTTTATTTGAAGGAATGTTTTTAGGTGAATGAAAATTTAATATGAAGGAATGGTTGTTTTTAGGTGAATGAATATTTAATATGAAGGAATGGTTGTTTTTAGGTGAATGAATATTTAATATGAAGGAATGGTTGTTTTAAGGTGAATGAATATTTAAGATGAAGGAATGGTTGTTTTTAGGTGAATGAATATTAGATATGAAGGAATGGTTGTTTTTAGGTGAATGAATATTAAATATGAAGGAATGGTTGTTTTTATATGGCCTGTAATTTCCCAGTATTTGATAACAGACCATTTGGTCTTTCAGTCTTCTTTGCCTCTTTTTCTGTTTATTTTGTCCAGGTATGTTTGTTTTTAAACATGAAAGAATTTTTATGTTTCTGAAACACAGAGTGCACTGAAAAAGTGAGTGTGTGTACACGTGCATGGGCACACGCACGATTGATTACCTACATGAAAGAGAGAGGGAAAATTTGAAATAGATCTATTTTCACTTTTCTTTACACTGAATGAGCTGGCAGTTAGCTGTTCATTGATATGATCTGATTTTGATGAGTGTGACAGTATGTGAGATTTTGTTAACCATGCTTTTGCCTCCTTTGCTTTCTCAATAGGCACTTACCCGAGGTTACACCATTGAGATCGCTGAGCCTAACAATCCGTGGAGCAATCAGCCGAAACGCTTGGCTAAGTATGTGTAATAGTAGCGATTGTGTGTGCGTGCGCGCATGTGCATGCATGAGTATATATGCGCATGTGCATGTGTCATTGTATGTGTGTGTGTGTGTGTACAGTATCACTGGGCATACATAAATCACAAAATGTTGGATAGGTGTTTTGAGTGTGTATGCATTTCCTTTCTCGTAACGTTGCATGAGGTGTTGGTAAGTGTGTACAGTTTAACCCTTAAGTTTATGGACAAATGTAACATTTGTAGAACGGCTTCAAGATCCTACATCATTTGCTTTGTCATATTTTCGTTCCTGACACAGTGACAGATTGTTAGAAATTGCTGTGAAGATGATGGTTGTATCATTGTGAAATAATAAGCTAACGGCAGATCTTTGTGTGATTTTATTATACCTTATTTCTCTGGAGGGCAAAACGAAAGGGCTGCAATTGGGAAATTTGTATTCATTTGTTATACTTACTAGCCATGGTATTGATGGAACCTGGTTTGTTACATGTCAGTATATGATGTTGACATCCCATTGCAGTACTGTTTGCTGCAATGCATTTCAGTGTATTTGTTATGGTGTCATTGTGTTTTTCACGTGATTTCTTAAAATCTGTTTTGTATTTTGATAAATGAGGTACAATAGCTGACGCAGTTTTCAGCAGTCCTTATAATGCACAACTGGAGGCACTTTATGCACAGATTTTACAGCTTAATGCTCAGATTTTCACAGAGAGGGTCGAAGTGACGCACAGGTTTTATTTGGTCATAAGTATGATTGTTTTTCTGGATCTTTGTCAAGGTCCCAAGTTGGGAACTCTTCAAGAGGTGTAGCAACTCCATTCTGTTGATGAACACAGTCAAATGCATCAACTTCAGAGTTGCAACCCCTGAGTTTCCACGTCTTTACATCAGTAATCGGGGAAAAGCAGTCACAGTTTTGATTCAGAGGTTGCACACTGAAAAACTTGCTGGAGGCCAGATTCAGCCATCAATTTTTTTTAAGAATTGATTTATTCCTCTTCTTCAGTGCCTCAGTGAGAAGATTGACAGAGGTTCTGCTGCTACAGTGTTGATCTCGTTTTCAGTTCTGTTGAAGAGATGACAATAATAGCAGCAATACTCATACTACCACCAAAGCCATTGACTGTAAAGAATCTTGCGCGCTTGTTAAATCCCATTCTGTCTTTTGAAAGTGCAGGCCATTGTGTACTGATGGGTATTTATGACACAGACATTAACACATGCATAACTAGTGCTGCTGATTCTTCAGATTTTTTAAGCTAGCTACGTTAAACAAGTAGAAGTAGAATGCCAGTGACAGTGAACTGCTACTTTAAAAGGTAATGATTCCAAGTGTGACTTAAGACCAGTGTAAGAGTGTAGTTAACATATTTAAGAAGACTGCAAAATCCAATAGTTAACATATTTAAGAAGACTTTGCAAAGTCCAAGATTAGCAGCAAGATTTGCGGAGGAAGTACTTTTTTAGAGCCATGCTCCCTCTTTTGCCCGTCTTTTGTTCCTTCCTTGGAGAAGAGTCTCCATCAAAAAGAGAATTTCCTTCACAGGGAAACAGGAAATGAGGAGGGATGGAGTGGCGTGGGTGGGGGGTGGGGGTCAGCTCAAAATAACGATTTAACCAATTCTTGTTTTTTGTTTGATGCTTCTAGTTTGAAAGCGGCTCAGCAAATGTTTGCATTGATACCTGTCTATGTGTGCCGTGTTCTGCAGATGGACAAGTGTGTAGCAGTAGCATTATCGTATGATTAAGAAATTCTTATGTTGATATTTGAAACTGAGAGTCAAATTTTGTGAAATGTGTAAGTAAATCACAGTATAATGTTTTCTGTAGGAAAAAAACAAAAACGTTGAGTCATTTACATAGTGACAGAAACTCAAAATAAAAATGAATGAAACATGAAAAAGAACTGAAAGAGCGCTCGGATCAGCAGAGATCTTGTTCAAGATTGAACAGATCCTGAATCTGTTGTTTGATCTGGATCTGCATTGAAATTGAGCAGGTCTGTCCTTGGGTTGCATTCCACCTTTTTACCAGGATTACGTTAAAACTGCCTCTATAGTGTTTGCATCAACCTCTGGAGACAAACTGACAGAGAAAGGTGAATAAGTAACATTCTTGAAGGAGGTAACAAACTGACCGAGGAATATGAAGACATAACATTCTTGAAGGAGGTAATGTAATTTTTATACTGTTAAACCTGTTTGTGACTTGCTGGCCAAAACAAGCTCAACCCTGTGGCCTGGGATGCTGGAGGAAAAAAATGGACCAAAGGAATGCTCACTGTAAAAATAACAATCCCCAGATTGTTAGTGACAGAGCACAGTAAATATTCTGAAAGAAGTAGAGAGGTTCTAACTGAAATTGATTGGACTTGTTAAAGGATTTGGGCTACACTGGCCGTTCCAAGTCATCTTGGAAGTCAGCTGTTGCAATGGCCATCTTGTTACAACTTGTCAGAATGAGTGAAAATATTTCTGCTCCAGAGGTGTACTGCTGATGAGTTCATTATATGGCGCACACAAGAGTTTCTCTGCCTGTTGTGTCAGATACTCCTTCACCTTTCATTTGAAGTGTCATTAGACTTTTCTCTGGGATGATAGACTGATATGGCTCTTCTCATTTCCTTGATTTGAAGAGAAATTAGAGTCCTGTGGTGCATGAAAGGGCATGAGACTTCACGGAACTGTGGAAAAAGAATTGCTATGACTATTTCCTTGTCGGCTGGTTTTGTCATAAAAGGATGTTGACTGACTGTCTTTCTTTTCAGGATGAACATCCATGGAGTCAGCGTGGAGACCATAAAGAAAATGAAGGAGAGATATCAGAACACTGACCCAGCTGCCTTGATGCATCTGGCAATGAAAAAGCTGAAGAAGTGAGTGTTTCTTCTCGTTGGATGTTTTGCCAGCATCTGCTGTATGAACCTGTTGTTAGCTTGGGACCACTGTATATGTAATGCCTTTCAGAATGGAAAATCTTCACTCAAATGTAACTTTGGGCAGTGTGCTCTTTGCATGTAAACAAGAGTGAGAATGCAGACCACTTGCTCTACCAGTCACTTCACAGTGATGTTCTTTATGCATAGATGGAAAAAAAAAAAGAAAAGCAACGGCTGAACATAGTTACAGATTTTCTTTTTGACCTTTTGCTCTTAAAGGCAGTGAGTATCTTGTTTGTATGTTGGTTTTACATAGAAAAAGTTGAATCGCTGTCTATAATGTTTTAAGTTTAGCGGTCTTTTTCATTCTGTCTCTTTTATTTATGAATGTGTACTGATATATATGTTGAAGCATTCTTGGTCACAGTTGATGATGGGATGGGTCTGTTGGCTATGATACATACGTAGACCTACCTGATGTGATGCTAAAACCAGCAGTGACAAGTCTGTTGAATTCAGCTCTTTCAACTGTTTTAGCATTTTCAAGATTATAATTCTTCCATTTGAAAACATTAACTGAAAATAATTGCCTAGGATGAAAACAAGACTTTAAAAAATGTTTACGCCTTTTGCAGTGCCTTTGTATTGTTTGAATTATACTAGGAGCCCCAAGAAAAGCTGATTTAGAGCTCATGAATTGCAAAAATCTACAGTTTGAAGGAGGCGCTGCCTCTCCTTCCTGGCTAAAGTGCCTATGCGTCCCCTGAAATTTCTCAATCTTTTAGTTTACAACCTATTTTCTCACTGACGTTGCTCTCTGCTGTCACCAAGCAAAGCTGCAGCTACCCTTGTAATCCATCCTCAAGGAGTACAAAGTGCGAAAGATGAGGTCACTAAAGATGCTTAAAAGACCTAGGAGGCAAGGTTGTGAGATAATTCCAGCCCAAGCTAAAGACTGGCAGGAAATTGAAAGTTCATGAGACTGTAAAAGATTGCTGACATAACAGGATACACATCTATAGATAAACCAATAGACAGGGACTTGGATCACAGAAATGAAGCGGTGGTCAAAGGCAGAAGAAAAACAAGATGCAAAGCATATAAACGTACTCCCAGTTTATCCTGAATACACGTGAGAAAATCCATAAAGAGGAAAAACCGTCTTGGGCTGGTATAACCGTTAGTAATGGCTATTCTGGTAAACATCGGCTATGATCCCCATCATCTGTGACCTATAATGAACATACTTACAAATTTTCAGAAAGATCGGACAAGTACTTTCTGAGATTTTCCATAAAGAAGAAAACCATTATGAGCCATTAGTAACGGCTATAATGGTAAACTTAAACATTGGGCATCAACTGTAACCCATATTGAACATACCTACAAATTTTCAGAAATATCGGCCACATACTTTGTAAGATTTTCCATAAAAAAGAAGAACCGTTATGGGCCGTTATAGCCGCTAGTAACAGCTACAACGGTAAACTAAAACATCAGGCATCATCCATGACCCATAATGAACATACCTACAAATTTTCAGAAAGATCGGCCCAGTAGTTTTGTCTGGAGCGAGTGGAACACATTTTGACCACGGACGGACGGAAAGACACACACACACACACACACACACACACACACACACACACACACACACACACACACACACACAGCATTTCTCCGTTCCCATTCTAAAGTACTCCCTGTTCTATAAGAACTGGGAGTACAACAAAGAGACATGGTAATACAGGAACTGCAGACAGAAGAGGATGCCAAGAGAATCCAGAAGGCAGTCCAGCAAGGACAACAAGGGCGATGGACTAGGTGGAAACTGCACTCCAGAGAAGTCTCAGCTGGAGTGAAATGTGGCATGTGGCTTCTGTGAAGTGAATGCAGTATAGCCCAGCATGCTTTTCAATCATTCGTCATTTGCTTTTACAGAAAAAAAATGCAGTTGTAAGGCCTGTGCCTATTGACCATAGCTTGATTCTCAAAAACAGGATGATTTGTATGGCTGCCTCAATGGCGGGATAAAAAAAAAAAGGTCATTCACACAAAAGTGTCAGAATCCTCAACTCGATGAAGGTGGACACTCAAGAAAGTATAAGAAGAAGAAGAAGAAGATGATTAATCTAACTTTTCAAAACATGGCAGCTGTGGCTTTGACAATAATTTTCTTAATGGAGAGAACGTATACATTTGCATGCGTATAGAACTATAAGTTGCATACACATACTGTCAGTTGTAATACCACCATCACAATGAACACTGACAAGTTGACTGGAAGACAGTGTAATTGTGCTACATGAAAATCATAGAGTGGAATGTCTGTGAACTATGTTCATTTTATTTGCCAGGTCAATGCCAAAAGCAGCTGGTGCAGCCCAAGGAAGCCTCCCTGCCTCTCGAGTGGAGCAGGAGAAACAAGCTGGAGAAAAAGACGTTGATCGACTGCCCAACCAGCCAGCAGCTGGGAAACAAAGCCTTCGGGAAGGAAACATCGTAAAAAAACAAACAAAGAGATAATAAGCATCAGAGATCATTGCCTGAAATTGCAGAATGATGGTGCTAGTGAAGAGGAAATTGATGCATGGATTTTTATGGCAAATCTCAAGAGTAATGAAACATGTGAAATTAAGGATTATTTGAACAAGTTTAAAAATAATAATAATAAGGTGAAAACCTCTGAAAATTCTGTTTTAGATAGAGATTCCAGAGGAGCTCTCTCTCAAAAGTATGTTTTTGATTTGAAGTCCACAGATACCTCAGCATCTGGAAGTGTTTTAGAGGCAAACTGGAACAGGGATCAGGGTGGGGCTCAATCATCAAAAGCAGAGCAACACAGTGTTGAAACTACTAGCCATTCCAAGCCTATCAATGCCTCAACTAATTCCCAATCTTGGGGTACTCCCCAGCCCCAGCGAGTGGAAAAGCGTGCCCTATTGGGCTCGGATTCACAGCAAAAATGTGTGCAAAGGACACATGATGTCAGAGAGGAGGATGCTGGGACTGCCCAACCAACCAGCTGGGACTGTTCACTGCCACAAAGAGGACCAACCCAGAAAGTACCCCGGTCTCTGAGAGGAAGGGAACCTGAAGAAAGAGTTGTTCAGGGTATTTGGGTATCACCCAGTAAAGTGGCTATCTTGGGCAGCAGGGAATCGACTGGCGAAACTAAAGTGTTTAGCAGTTGGAAGTCTGCTGACCTGTCGGCCACTTGGCAGTCTGACAGTCTACCTAAGCGGTCAAGCAATGGGGAATTGCCCCCAAAAGCCGCCAAGTTAGGTAAGACAGCATTGTTGAATAAGGATACAATGGATTGTGGTGGTGAACGCAAAGGAGAAGCAGGTGCAGCAAGAGAGGGAATACATATGACCGAGACTAGCAGTGAATCTAATCTGACAGTTCATCTTAGTTCCGGAGCTGATGAGAGAGAAGGTATAAAGGAAATCCAAAGAGAAGCGAGTTTAGTTCCAGAGTTAGAAAAAAATCCAGGAATGAAGGGCAGCAGTATGAATAACAAGAGCAATACAGGAGAAGCCTTGGATCTGGCAGCTGTGTCGGAGCAAGTGGAAATAGGAGAGGTGAAGTTGACCAACCTGAGTGAAGACCCCGATTCGACAGCAGATGGGAGTGGGAACTCAAAATTCAAGGCAGACATGAAAAAGACTGAGGGAGGAGAGGCAGAAGAGCATGAACTGATCGATCTCAACAGTCGGCGCAATTTTGAATCAGATTTTGATGGTGCTGAGGCAGGAGAGATGGATGATAACAGCCTGACTGATGCCAGCAGGGACTCTAGCGTGGTGCCCAACTCAGAGAGCACTGACAGAAGGGACTCTACTTCAGTGTCAAAGACAGATGGGGAACATAGGGATAGCACTGACAATGAAACAGATGAAACAGATGTTTGGGAAGAGGCTGAGGAACGACTTGAGGACCTGTGGAAAAATGATCATGTGACTCCGTCTTCTTTGGTGAGTCCTCCTGGGGCACAGTTAACAGCTAATCAAGATTTAGATGCTTCAAAGTTTTCAGAAGCAGAAAGTGGATCTGGGCATGCAATGTCTACAAATATTAACGAAAGTGGAGTGTTGAATTCCATAGTGCAATCAGAAGAAAAGGATCAAGTGACATTAGTCCCGGAAATTAAAACAGACTGTGAACAAGCAAGTCATGCAGAGCTTAAAGAAGAAGCTGGATCAACTAGCAAAGCAGATGAGAGGAAAGATGATAGAATCTCAGAGCATGACAGGGAGATTAGTGAGACTGTGCAGTGCACTGAACCCAAGGGGGAATCAGTAAGTTTGAAAACTGAACTTTCTCCATTAGAAAAGCCAATCTGACAACACAGAAGGGGCTGTCTTGGTAAAACACCAGTTATCAAAACATGAAGTTCCAGCCGCTTCCATGCCTCGTGGCAGTGACGAAAAGACTGGGCAGTCTACATCTGTTAAGTATGAAAAGGTTCAAGATTCCGACTCTCTATACACTTTTCCAGGTGGCCAACAAACAGTGGCAGAAGGGAGAGTAAAGGATACAAGAGAAAATGCTGCTTCAGAATGCCGTGATGCAGACCTGAACAAAAGTGTTGTCTTGGTTGACTACAGTTCGTCAGAGGATGAGAATTCTGTTGAAGAGGAAATTTCTGAAGATGTAGGAACATGCAGAACCTCGTCTGTGAATGTAGTTGTAGCTTCCTCAGCTGTGGATGTAGTTGGAGGTTCCACAGCAGTTTTGAACACTTCCCAAGAGAGTAAATTTGACAGCAGAGTGAGAGCAGACAATGATGAGCAGTCTGTTTCTGAACCGACCCCTGGGCTTTTGTTCAAGTCTGATGTAGGCAGGTCGTCAAGTCCTGGGCTCACACTGGGAAGTCAGACTCTGAATCAAGGCCATTGCTGTCCTCCAGCACAGACCACAGCAGGTCAGGAAGTCCAGTGATTCCAACTCAAGATAAGCAGGGGATGAGCTCACAGCCTAGTGATTCCTCAAGTCCTGCTTCTCCGCGCAAAGTGTGGAGAAAGAAACACAAACAGCGTCCTGCACCATTCTTTGGAGATGAAGTAAAAGTGCAACTGAATTCAGACAGCTGGAAAAACTTTGAGCCAGAAAAGCAAATTGCAGGTAGGATAAAACTGCACAGGAGGGACAAGATTCAAAGTTTGGCATGAAGGAAACAGAGTTTTCAAACAGTTATCAAGGTGAGGAAGGTTACAGTCATGTTTCAACGCAGACTGAAGGGAAAGATTTTGCCTTTTTACTGAAAGGAAGTACAAACCTGGAAGAAAATTATGTTACCATAGTGGCCAACAGTGATTACAAATGTTCTGATAACAACATCTTTACACGGCACAGCCGTAAGACCATGTATGACAAAAGTACAATGGTGGACATATCTGAAGAACCATGTGCAGATCAGATGTACAGTGTGTTTCCTGAAGTAGCGAAAGCCCATCTGAACGAAGTCTTGGAGGTGTGTCATGGTGATGTGACCATGGCCATAGATCTCATGTTTGAATGGGGAGCAACCAACCCCATCACCCCACGGGACAAACGTCACCTGTCAAAGCAGACACTGAGCCAAGTGATGTCGGGCACTGTTGACATCAGTGTCCAGAAAGAAGAAAATTCACCTTTAAAGCTGATGGACTTGTCAGTGAATGCATTATACCAGGCTGGCATGAATATCCACACAATTCAGCAGAAAGTGATAAACAGCAGTGAACAACGCTTACATAGGATCCAGAGCTCAGAATACCAGCGACTTCGCAGCTTGAGCTCTCTAGACAGCAAAGCCTCACCGGTTGGTGCAAAACTTCCACCAGGCTTTTCTCTAACTAGCTTCACTGCATCGGGCCTGCATTCTGCCCAGGATGGGGATTTGTCAGATAGCTCGACTGATCCATCTGAAATAGGTTCAGTGAGTGAGCTACAGTCTGTGCTAGCAGAAGACAGCAAAGAGCTGTTAGATTTGAACCAAAGTTTATTTGAAACACCTCATGTTAGTAGTCTTCAGAGTCGATCCAAGGTTTCTGTGGCTGAACCTGGTGCTGGAGAGGCAGTGAAAGCAGGAGAACCCAGGCAGCAGTTTATTCCAGAAGGGGATCTGACTTTGCCACTGCCGGCTGGCCTGGTGAGGAACTTGGAACAGCTGTTTGGCTGTTTGCCCATCACTGAACGAGGTGAGTGAGTCTTTGATGAGATGAGGATGAAGTTGATGATGCTGATTACGATGATGATGATGGTGATCCGATGATATATTAAAAAAAGAAGACTGATAATTATTACTATGTTGTTACAAATGTTAGTCTTTGCTTGTTGTATCACTATCAACAATGCAATGTTCATTATTGTTCCTACACCCAATGTGTAATCATAGCCACTGTTGTTATATAACACTGTTGCTTTTGTGACGTGCATGTTGTTGAAATTGAAGAGAAAAAAAAGACCGCTTGAGAGTGAACCTCTAATTTTTAGTGACAGATTATCTCTGAGTATTACTTCGAGAGTTTATGCACATGTATCTCAGATACTAATAGTAACAGTGATTCAATTCTGTGCGTGTATGTGTGTATGTGAGTGTGTGTGTGTGTGTGTGTGTGTGTGTGTGTGTGTGTGTGTGTGTGTTCATAATTGTCTTCTTTCTTCCTTCTTTTTTGTTGTTGTTAACAACAGGTTGTAAAAATTGACCATTATCCATTATTTTTGCTTGCAGCGTAACATTGGTCAGCCAAGTCATTATTTATCATTACATGTTGCTTCAGACACTGCCTCAGCCTTGACAGTACAGCTGGATCACACCACCGCCTATAATCTTTACCAGTGTTTGTCCCAGTCACTTTGTGTCCAGCAAACCATCCGGGAAGAAGACAGACTGAGGCAGCTCAGAGAAGGTATGGAGTAAAGTGTGCGTAAAGAGTTAAAGTTGTGCTGTGATGCTTTCCAGTCTTGACTTTCAGATCATCATGAAACGTGTGTTGACTTGCATGAGCAAAACTTTTATGAATGTGTAGAAGCAAACTCGGAGAAGACGGTAAGACCATGTATAGAGTTTTATTCAGATCTAGATCTTCCACAGGATAATACTGGTATGTTCTATTATCTTTTTTTTTTTTTTTCGAGTGTCAGCAACTGTCTGATTCTGAGATCTGTTACACCCCTTTTGTGTGAGTGTGTGCACTGGGATAGAGGAAGTAACAGAATATGTAGATGAGTGTTATTTTTCCATTATTATCAAACATGATTTGCACAGTGTTTGAAGGCGTCCGAGAAATGGGGTGCTGTTTTTGAGTCCTTGGAAATCTTTGGAAAATGACTGGAATCTTTGGAAATCCTGAAGGGTTTGAGAAAATGCCATAGATGCAGAAAAACTCTTAACTGTTCCCAAAATTACAATCATGTGCCCAACAAAAAGATTGGGCCCCATACTGTATTTTTGTTTCTTGGAATGAGAGAGAGTTATTTCTTGAATAACAGAGAGTTGCATCCCTTGACAGTTGTTGGCAACCGATGTGACGGCAATTGTTTTGGAAAGAATTAGCCCTGAAAATGTGTGGGCAATTCATTATTGCTTGAGTGATGAGTGTTCTGAGAAGGCTGAATACTGGAACTGACAAAGAGGCAAGTCTCTTGGGCACTATAAAAAGTGAATTACTTTGTCAGCAATGGGGGGAAGCACGTAACACTGAGTTTGAATGATAGATCTTTGAAAACAGGATAAAGAGTCTTCGAAATACTCCTTGAAACTCTGCAAAAACCCTGTTGAACCAGGACCCCTTGAAATTAGCTTTAGAATCTTCCGGACCAGGTATGTCCAGACCCTGTCTTTATTAGTACCTTTGGGAAATTGATGTAGATCTGCATCATGCAGTTCTTACTGTGGCTCCCGACTACTGTCGTTTAATGATATGAAGTAAATGGTCTAAACCATTTTGGCTGATTGTAACATGAGTTAATTCAGTTTTGGCGCACCCCACGCCTCCTGTGTAAACTGATTTGCCTGTATGTAATGCCTCATCCCAAATTTACGACTGGTAGGAATACAACTTGATTACAGATCCTATGAAAGAACCAATAACTCTCAATTCTGCTTTTCATATGGGATATGGATTTAAGTAGTTTTTGTGCTACCGTTATCAATATGTTTCCTACAATTTTAGGGCATTCCTGTGGTCAACAAACAATTGCACGTATGTATTTTAATACTTACAGTTTGTTGCAGTTCTGAAGATTTCATTGGTGCTTTGTTCCTTGACGGGATGGACTTAGTTCCCTTGCCCCCCTTTTTTTTGTGTTCTTTTGTTTGTTTTTTTAAACTTAGTTTGGGTTTTATTCAAATGTCGTTCAATCATTGATCCAAAGTTGATCTGCCAGCTGAAGTTTCCTTTGTTTGAAAAAAAAAGAAGAAATGTTGAGGAAGATGATGGTGGAGGTTGTGGAGAGGTTGAAGGTTCAGGATAAGGAGAGGGCGAGATCTGTTTTTCTTATTACTTGCCTGGAATCGGCATATGTCGTCAAAGTTCAGGAAGGGAAAATAGTCTCATAAGGGAAAAAACAACAACCAAAAAAAAAAAACCTGAGAGAGTTGCACACTGTGTACAGTTTCTCTTTGAAGAACAGAGGGTGCGGATATTCAAGTGCGATAAAAGTGTTCTGCATCGCTTTTATTTTCAAGTGATATTGTCAGTGTGCGGCCAGCCACAATCACAAAACATAGATCCAAGTACAAGCTTTTAAGATCTCTTTATTTCTGTCACTTCCTCTTGTTGCACCACCAGATCTGTGGGCTTGCATCTCACATAACTGCTGATTCTGGCAACACAGCTGTGTCTGCTCGCTGTTGCTCACTGTGCCCTGTTCCTTGTGCGGTGACTTCCTCGCCCACATGTTCGCTCTCTCTGATCTGACATGGTGTATCCAAAGGGTCAGGTTTTGATCACAGTAATATTATTTATTCCATTACACTATTGATGAACCCTCATTCCTGCACTCTTCCTCACCCTCTCACACTTAAGTTCAGTTCATCCACATTTAAATGCGTTGAAGCCAGTTCAAGTTTTCTTGAACAAGGTTATTAAAAAAAATGTGCATGTGTACTGCTTTGGTTGAGTATGGAGATCAGTCATTTAATTTATCCGTGTTATCTGTTTATTTTGTTTCAGCATGTTGTTTCACAGGGATGAAATAATTTGAAGTTTGGTTTAATTTGATTGTTTGGCAATTTGTTCAAATGGCTGTCAGGGCTGTTCTGGTGGAGTTGCACATCAAATAATTTGTGCACAGTTTTAAATGACCTTGTTCTAGTGAGTTTTTGATACATGACGTATGTGTCAAAGCGGTTCCATCATAAACTACATGTGCCTGGAATGTTGCTGCCAATACAGATAAATGACTCACAATTTTTCTGCCAGAATAAGTTTAATGCAGCATATTACAGTCACATTCCCAAACAGTATTAGATTTTTTCTTGAATTGATTTGGTTTTCTTTTTGACTTGGAACTTTAAAAAAAAAAATGTTTTCATTGCAAATGAGAGTGGTTTAACAGTCTAACAATTGAGCTTAATTGTGTTAAGTGGCAAAGATTTCTTAACCAGTTCTTAACTTGTAATGGAATCTGCTCAGTCTAGGTAAGAATGGTATATCTCATGAGAATCCCTGCAGCAAGAGTTATTTTCTTTTCTTCATTGACAGTTAACAGACTGAAAAAAAAAAGTTATTTTGCTTGCGAAGAATGCCATCTTATTGCTTTTTTTGTTTTGTTTTTAATATACACAGGGTGCATGGTTTTGATCGAGGCATTGTGGTAATGGTTTCAACCGACAGGACTTATCTCCCTTTTATGCATGAGACCGTGTGATAATGGTTTCAACGGACAGAATTCATCACTTTTTTTTTTTTTCTTTTTAAGTATTGAAGCAGTGAGTATGGTGATGGCTTCCACCCACAGAGTTTATTTCCATTTAATACATGAGACGGTGTGGAAATGGCTCCAGCTGACTGGATTTCACAGGTGGTTTAGAAGTGACGCAATGCAGCATTGGTTTCCATGGACAGGATTTCATTTTCATTTGAGACATGAATGTGGTAATGGATTCAACCGACAGAATTTCTGATTCATTTTAAATGTGAGGATGTGGGATTTTGGTTTCAGTGAAGAGAATTTCATCTCTATTTGAAGCATTAGGCAATAAGAAAATGGTTTTAACCAACAAAGCTTGTTTGCATTTAATCATTAGGCAGTGTGGTAATGGATTCAACGGACACAAGTCATCTCCGTTTGATACACAAGACAGCATGGTGATAATTTCAACCAGTAGAATTCATCTCTGTTTTATACGTGAGGCAGTGAGATAATGGTTTCAACAGGTGGAGTTCATCTTCATTTGGAACATAAGGCAGTGAAGTGATGGTTTCAACCAACAGAGTTTATCTGCCTTGGATACATGAGGCAGTAAGGTAATGTTTCAACAGACAGAGTTTATCTCTATGTGATAGGTGAGGTAGTGTGGTAATGGTTTCAACTGACATCATCTCCAATGGATACATGAGGCAGTGTGGTAATGGTTTCAACCGACATCATCTCCATTTGATATATTAGGCAGTGTGGTAATGGTTTCAACCGACATCATCTCCATTTGATATATTAGGCAGTGTGGTAATGGTTTCAACCGACATCATCTCCATTTGATATATTAGGCAGTGTGGTAATGGTTTCAACCGACATCATCTCCATTTGATATATTAGGCAGTGTGGTAATGGTTTCAACCGACATCATCTCCATTTGATATATTAGGCAGTGTGGTAATGGTTTCAGCTGACATCGTCTCCATTTGATACATGAGACAGTATAGTAATGGTTTCAACCGACATCATCTCCACTTGATGCATGAGGCAGTATGGTAATGGTTCAATCGACATCATCTCCATTTGATACATGAGGCAGTGACATAATGGTTCAACCGACATCATCTCCATTTGATACATGAGGCAGTGACATAATGGTTCAACCGACATCATCTCCATTTGATACATGAGGCAGTGACATAATGGTTCAACTGACATCATCTCCATTTGATACATGAGACAGTATGGTAATGGTTTCAACCGACATCATCTCCATTTGATACATGAGGCAGAATGGTAATGGTTTCAACCGACATCATCTCCATTTGATAATCAGGCAGTGAGGTAGTGGTTCAACCGACATCATCTCCATTTGATACATGAGACAGTATGGTAATGGTTTCAACCGACATCTCCATTTGATACATGAGGCAGAATGGTAATGGTTTCAACTGACATCATCTCCATTTAATACATGAAGCAGTGAGGTAGTGGTTCAACCGACATCATCTCCATTTGATACATGAGACAGTATGGTAATGGTTTCAACCGACATCTCCATTTGATACATGAGACAGTATGGTAATGGTTTCAACCGACATCATCTCCATATGATGCATGAAGCAGTATGGTAACAGTTCAACCGGCAGAGTTCATCCTGATTTTGTGCATTTCATCCGACTGTTCATTTCCATAGGGGCAGTGTGGTATTGGTTTCAACCTACACAGTTTATACATCTCCATTTTATACCTATTGAACAGGGGACTCTGCAGATCTGTGCTAATGGTTTCATCTGACCAAATGCTGTATACACACAGCACGTGACTTGGACTTTGCCTGTTTGGTAATGGTTTCAACCTGCTATGGCTGAGTACGAATTGGAAGACTACTCATTGTGTACTGCAGGCTTTTTATTGGACTGATGTACACCTTCAGCGCACAGCTGATTTAAAGTGACTGTGGATGTCTCAGAGTTGATAAGTATGCTGTGTTTATTTATCACTGGTCAATGAACTGTGCTTGGTTACAGTTGCAGGAGGTTGTGTGAGTGTGTGTGTGTAAGTGTGTGTATGTTTGTGTGCATGTGGGCGTTTGTGTGCGTGTGAGTAAATGTTTGTGTGCATATGCATGCATGTGTGTGATGTGTGTGTGTGTGCCTGCGTGTTTACACATGCGTATGTGTGTGTATATGTGTATGTGTTGAGTGTGTGTGTGTGTGTGTGTGAGTGTGCGCACATGAATGTGTGTGTATGTGTGTGTGTTGAGTGTATGTGTGTGTGTGCATGTGTGCACGTGTGTGTGCTGGGAAACTTTATGTCCTTGTCCAGTATATTATTTTCATGCAGGCGAAACCCTGTTGCCTCAAATTATTTGCTTTATTTTCAGCCATTGTAAGTGCCAAGCACAGCAGTTTTCATTTTCCTACAAATAGGTTGAATTCTCAGAAAACTGAACATGGCTGCCTTAGCTTTGAAGATAAAAAATGGCCATACATTCAGTCCTCTTATTCTGTGGCATGCACTCGATGATTTGGGGTTAGTTTATGAATGTATAGACAGGTAACCTTGATAGTGTAGAGCTGGTAAACAGAAACAGCTAAAATCAGCAAATATTTTAGGTTGTAGCATTATTGTATGCTTATTCAAGTGATTTCTTCATTTGTTCCTGACTAAGATTGAAAATGCCATATATGTGTGTATACATGCATGCATGCTCATAGAGACATATATCCTCTCTCTTCTCTCTTACACATGCACATGCACACCCACACACACACACACACACGCACACACACACACACATTTACTTAGAAACACACACACACACACACACACACACACACACACACACACACACACACACATTCATACACATACATATTTGCGTGCATTCTTATATGCATCATATTAGCATGTGTACTCATGATGGCTGTATACATGCAGCCAAGTACATCATCCACCATGCACATGCACGCTCTCACTCAAACATACAGATGATCACTATCCCAGCTAAACCAGATGAGGCACAGTCCTCATTCACATCCTGGCAAATGCTTATTACCCACATGTGCACAAGCTGCGCCTCCCCTGTGCACTAAACTCAAGAATACAGGCCCCTGTTTTGTAGACGAAGCTTTGGCGCAGTGGCTGCAGGGAGAGGAGGAAGTGGACCGCACTCTGGAGAGCATTGGCTCTTTCCCGCCAGAGAGCCCCGTGCCCCGTAAATGCCTCGCCCTTCACCCTGGAGAGATCGCTGTTGACTTCCAGCGGACATCGGTGCCGTCTCGACCTCGCCCCAAACCTGTGAACCTGATGGACATTATGGAGGAGGAGATGGAGAGACAGCACAGGCATGAAAAACAGGTGAGAAGTGTGTGGGTGTGTTTAGTGCATTTGAATTGTGTTTTGTATGAATGCCGTGATGAGAGGACTGTGCGGGAATGTGCTGACATGACCCTGACCATGTGACAGAGTGGTGACACAGCAGTTCATACACAGTGTGTTCTTTTGGCCGTTTTTTTGTTGTTGTTGTTGTAAGCTTCACTTTTGTTGGCCAGTTTTGATCAGTCTGCCGTGTTTCGTTGTCGGCAAGGAACATGAACTTCTGGACCCTGGCTCAGTAAGCTTTTTTTTTTTCCCCTCAGATCCTTCTTACATCATGAAAGCTGTCGTAAGACCTGACTGTTAGTGTGATTTATGGCTGAGTGCAGAAATACAGTGTATTTCATCATAGCAAGGCATTTTGAAATGTCAGATATTTGACTGTTGAAATACCTTGTTGAATTGTTATAAAATGTTAATATGAGTAGTTAGAAAGGAATCAAAAGGCAAGTGATTGTCTGTCCTTTTGTTTTCGTTGTGATGAATGTTATTTGTCCAGCCTGCAGAGGACCAGTAGGTTGAAATGCGTTGTGTCTGTTTTGTTCTGTGTTTGTTCCTTTGTTTCATGGCCCAGTAATTCTATTTTCAGTCTTTACATGTCAGTTTCTGCCTGCAATCACCCCACTTTGAAACCCACTTTCTTTCACATGTTTGTTTTTTTTTTGCCTCTTCAGAATAAGGCCAGGGACAGGGACAGTTTCATTTTTGGTGTGGGTTCTGTTAAACATGCTTGAAGCATGCAGCAAACGGCCTTGGTATATCATCTGTTCCTAAAGACTTGCATGCAGGCCACTATGGAAGATCTAGTAGTGAAAGGGCAAGCAAAAGGTGGCAGACAAGCTAGAATTGCCTCTCCAAAGAAACAGGATCTGTGTGTGTGTTTTTGTGTGTGTGTGTGTGTGTGTGTGTGTGTGTGTGTGTGTGTGTGTGTGTGTGTGTATCCAGATCATGATTGTTGCACACAAGAGAGAGAGAGAGTGAGAAGCAGAGAGAGATAGAGAACATGAATGAATGAACAATTATGTTTTTATTAGAAAGATAGGAAGCATTATGAGAGAGAGAGAGAGAATGAATGATTATGTTTGTGTTAGAGGTAGACAGCATTGTCAGTTGTATGGCTTATTTGTTGCAGGCAAAAGTACTTCAAGCAAGAGGTGACCACATAGCCATTGCGACCAAACTGAAGCGGAAGAAACTGCAGCAGATTTTTCCGGGGGTAGATGAGAATGTCTTGGAAGACATGTTCGAGGCTAATGAGTGAGTACATACATGAATTTTTTTTTTCCCAGTGTTTGTTAGTGTAAATATCAGGCTGGAGAACTCTTCTTGGATCCAAGGATTTCTGAGAAAATCACATGATCATCAGAGGGAGGACAAGCGAACATCTGAAGGGGGGTGGGGGGGGGGGGGGGAGGAGGAGGAGAGGGGTAGGGGAACCACTGGGGAAAAAAAATCATAAAACGTGTATTTGATCACCCAGAGTCTGGTGCCATATCCAGTCTTTCCAATCCAGGTTTCCGTGATCCTATGTTTAAAGCAGTGTTGTCCACAGTGTTTTAAAACGGTGTTGTCTGCGGTCGTTTTCATGATTCTATGTTTAAAAGAGTGTTGTCTGCGTGCGGCATGGTCAGAACGTCTTGTGTGGGATCAGCTCAATATACATTAAATCTGAGCTTATTTTTTGTTTTTTTTCTGTGGTTGTATTTGTAACTGATTTTTATGGTCAGAGCAATATCTTTAAAGCTGTTAAAAAAAAATGATATGATTTCAAGACTGCAGTAACGTTTAATGTGTACTTTTACTGGAGTGTGTTTGTGTTTCTGTGTATGTGCGCTATTGTGCACATGCAGGCAGACATGTGCTTCTCCGTTTTCCAGTGTGTATTACTATTTTCTGTTATACTGTTCAAATTGTTTTAGATTAAAAGAAATTGTTTTTGTTAACTCACTTGAGACAAAGACTAAATCTCCCATATGCCTGTTGTAAATATTATATTCAATTTTTGTTTGCTTTTTGTTTTACATTTTGAGAAAAACGGATGAAAAAGAATCATGAAAATTTTGAATTCATCACAGCGAAGCTTGACAAAATAGTAACAGTCTCCAAAATACATTACACGGAACACATGAATTTGAAAGATGTTTTAGTGAAGAAGATTTGCAGTGTTCTTTGCTTAACAGAGACAAAATGCTGGCATTGATGTGTTTTTCATGCTCATCATCTTTAAGAGAGCCTCAAGCTCCCAAAATGTAGGTACATTGTTCAAAACCTTTGCATCGCTTAAAACCTTTGCATGAAATAGTAAGTTGGCTATACATGCATTTAACATCAGCCATTAATACATTGCTGAAATGTGTATCGATAGATGAGATAGCCTCAAATGGATACATTATGAAATGAAACTGATTTACTGGATTTGGGAGATACTGAAACATATTTTTGTCACAGGTATTTCCTAGAAACAACAGTGAGTGTCATCTCTACCGCTTTGGGTGGAAGACAGCCCGTTTCCCACAAGTTGGAGATGCGAGCGGACTCTAAGGCTGAGGAGGAGGATCACTACACCATGGAAGCGGCCAAACAGCTGAGTCTGCAGGACGTGGTAAAGCATTTTCATTGGATTTTCATTGGTTTATTTTATTCACCTTGACCACCGTTGCCAAGGATCCACAATATTTCAGACTTTGATAGTTTCATCTGGATCAATGCAATATTGTTTTATATGCATCCTTTATCAGAACTTGACGTCCTTCACATGTGTGTGTGTGTGTGTGTGTGTGTGTTTGTGTACTTTCTTTTAAACATCCATAAAATCGACACAGTGCAGTGGTTTTATTTAAAGAAAATCCAGCCGATTGATTGAAGTAAACAACTGTTTATATGTGTCAATAGGGCGTCGTATGGAGAAGTCATACAGAAATAGTTCTGAAACTTTTGGTGGCCTCTTTTATTTTCATTTATTTATTTTTGATCTCAAGGAAAATGTCATTGAGTGAGTGGTGCTTTATCTATGTCATGATCCCTGCTTCTTTTCTTTCCCCATAAAGCATAAACAAAATGAATTATATTTTCATGGATATCCTGATTCGAACTCGTTATTGATAAGCATTGTTTGCTCCCATGGTCAGTTTCTCAAGTTACGGAGCACATGTGGGATGAACGCAAATGTCTAAGTAGATGACTGAAGAAAAACAGGTGTTGCATGAGCACCCTCTATTACTTTTTTTTTAATATTTTTGTATCAGTAGGTTGAAAAAAATGTCTCTGACTTTATAGCTGCACCCTCTTCAATATCACCTGCTCTGTTTGCCTGTCACATTGGTGATGAGCTACGTTTTTACATATCTGCAAAATAATTGTGCCAAAATGGTTAACATTCTTATAGATGTGTTTGTTGAATGGTAGAAACAGCAGATATTCAATAGACAGTGAATTTTCAGTTAATTTTAAAATCTTTCTTTAGCTAAGACTGCAAGGCCTACAACAGACAGCATTAAGAACAACCTTTTTATTTTTGTTTAACCCGTAGAGTGCCTTTAAGCCGTCAGCTGACGCCGCATTAAAAATGCTTTCCCAGTGCCTATGGGCCGTCCACTGACGTCATGCATTTTTCTTGAATTTTCATTCGTTACTATTTCTATCAACGGACTTAAATAGAGTGTGCGTAGTAAGCCTTATATGTCTGTAGTATTAAAATGATATGTAAATGACCACACGTGAGGGGAAAGCCCATTTATTCTCATCACTGACTGGATGACCAGCCAGCACTTCGTCTCGCTTGCAAAGATGGCGGCGCAACCTTCGACAAGCACAGCGACCAAATCAACGTATTTACACAGCTGAGCAGGCTCTGCTAATAATTTTTGACAAAGACAATAATCTTTTATTCAACGACTCACTCGAGCATGAAGGTGAGATGATGATAGTGATGGAATTGCCAACCGTATTCGTCAGTTATTGTGTCGGGCTGTGTGACCTCAATGTGTGTTCAGCTGACTGGTTTGCCAGCGTCGAACGAGCTCGCCTAGTGTGTACTCTGCACTGCGTGCCAGTGGTCAGTGACGTGGTAGTCAGCGTGAGAGGGGAGCGCGGCCTGCTCGCGGCGCGGCACAGGGCAGAGGGAAAGGTAGGGGAAGAGGAGCAGTGAAAGAGAGGGTTGAAGTCCAGCAAGGGGGCGTGGTGGGGAGAGGGGGGCGTGGTCGTGGACTGACCTGTCTGCATAGAGTGTGAGCGTCTTGATAGACTTCTAAACTGTTTTACTTTCATTTACAGGTGTAGTGTGACAATACAAACTTTATTTTCAACTTTTTTGCTTTGTGTTCTTGTTTGGATGTGAAGATGTAGTGGTAAATACATATGCTTTTGATCGTGCAAAAAAATCTATCCAAATCTAATTGTCTAAATACTTTTTTATTATCAAAATTAAAACAAAAGAAGCCCAGATTCAAAATCTTCATTCAATTTCCTTCAAAAATCATATATATTTCATTGTTATATCTTTTGTAGTTTCTGAGCTAGAATTTTTTGTTAATTATTACCCCCAAATCATTAGATTTCCCTGGCACTGGGAAAGCCTTTGTTTGTAACATTTTCAAGCAGCTTCAAGCAGCGAACGGGTTAATCTTAAAACTGAATGTTCATTGCTGCTCACATGGTTTCATTTGCAATCACATAGGACTATTTCAGAAGAGAAACCTACAGAGCTTTCCAGCCTTGGTATGATAGCGCTACAGCTTACAAGTTCCATGCGTTGTACATCAGGTTTCATCACTTTGTTATGTCTTTTTTTTTTCCCACTTGTAGAAGATGCATCAGCCGGAAGGCAGTGACCAGTTCCAGAGAGTGGACGCTTTCAGCCAGCCTGACCAGAACTATCAGGAGCTCCGCCAGGAGGCGCTGCTGCACCACTACATGCGCAAGGAGTGCTTCCAGAAAGCCCATGATGCCCACCGCAGGGGCATGAGAGATGTGGCCGACTTCTACTCCAAGGAGGTGAGGTGTCCGCATGGAGTGGGCTTGGAAGCTCTGGGTATATAAGTTAGTTGCAAAGTGAGGCGACTGCAGGCGGAAATTGTAAAAAGTTTATTTAATGAATCCGATTTAACACCAGTCTTATGCCGAATTTGACTAGATAAGTGATTGCTCTTTCTTCATTTTCGTTGTCCTGAGTGTTGTTTATCCTGCCTGAAGAAAACCTAAGAGGTCGAAACACATCATGTTTTGTCTTGTGATTCGTTTGTTCATGTTTGGCGGATTTATTACATAAACTTTTAAGGTTTATCCGGATATATAAATTCCTTCAGAATTGAAAAAAAGGAATGATGATAGGTGTCGGGTTGGTGAGTGACTGGATACAATGGATGTGTAAATTCCTTTAAAACTGAAAAAAAGGTTATAGGTGTTTGGTTGGTGTGTATTTGGAAACCCTGTGTGTGTATGATCTTTGGGAGTTTGAAATAAAAAAGGGGTGATCAGTGATAATTATTTCCTGAAATTAGGGGGTCAGGCTCAGAGCGAAAAATTTGTTTCCAAATTTTCTGGGGTCACAAAAATATTTAGGGGGTCACACCTTATAACTGCTTGTAAATGTACTGAAAACCACACACACACACACACACACACACACACACACACACACACACACACACACACACACACTCACTCACTCATACAGCATGTTCTGACTGTTTCTCACATAAATACACAGAGAAAGAATTAGACAGAAATGGAGAAGAGGTGCTATCAACAAAGTTAATAAAACACTCCAGATTATGGTAACATTATTCATTTAGATTCGTGTTTGGATGTTAGTAAAGTGTTAACTTAAGCGAATAAGTGTGAATACCTGCACTACCCAGATTTTAACCAGTTTTAAAATTTTAAGATTTTAAAAAGTGAAACTTGATGTTTGGGATGATATCCTCTGCGATTATCATCACAGAATTTACACAACATGAGCCAGTTCCGACAGTACTGAAAATTTTTTATTATTTGACCATATTCCTGTTGCCTTGCAATGGTCATCGGGAGCCCGGTGACAAACAAGAGGCGAGTGATGAATATTCATGGAATCTTTCATGATACTATGTAGGTTGGCCACTCTTGGACTGTGCGCAACACATTCCTACGTCCATAATGGAGCCATTTTCATTATCCGAACCAGTCATGTTGCATAGATCACTTGACTTTCATTCCTTTCGCTGGATTATCACCCGCAAGCCACAGAGAACTGTCAGTTTTATCTCTGAAAAGCCAAATTACGTACAGGTTTCCATGCTGTTCGCGCTTGGCCAAATCTCTTGATCTTGTGGTCCAATCATAGACTTGGTTGTCTAATTTGATGACTCTTGTTGGTTTACAGCAGAGAAGAGTTCTCAAGCGGAAGTTGTTCATCGATTCAGAACATTCTATAACGTTAAGACAAGTTACTTTTTTTATTAACTGCGATCGAGGCAGATCGAACAAAAGTGCTTTTACATGACGCACTGCTCGGAGTTGTAATGTGTACAGGAGAAATCATTGCCTCACAGTAAATTTTGGTACGTTTTAGTGATGTACTGGACTGATTTCCAGTGCGTCAGACAGTAAATTCTTGGGTCAGAGACACGCATTTGTGTGTAAGAATTATCACTGGGTGATGATTGTTAGGTTGGTGTGTGTTTGGAAGCACCAGACCTGTAAGATGTTTAGAAGTTAAAGAAAAAAAGTGGGGGGTGGGGGAGGGGAAAGTCGTTTGAGAGTTTACATGTTTGCACATAAGTGTGAGTGATGTTTTGTATTCGTGTGTGTGATTGTATGAGGATTTTTGATGATTTACTTAATGCCCTTGCTTCCCTGCTTCCATTTCCTTTCTTCCTTATATTTCAACTTTATAATAACCAGTGTTATCTTCTTCCTCTGTATGTTTGTAAGTGTGAGCCAGTCAGAGCGCACTGTGTGTGTGTGTGTGTGTGTGTGTGTGTGTGTGTGTGTGTGTGTGTGTGTTTTCTGTACATTATCTAGTGTTATAAAGTATGACCCCATAAATATTTTGTGTGACTCCCAGCAAAATTTGGAAATGACTTTTTCAAGCAGAATTTGACCCTCCAGTTTCTAGGAAATAATTATCCAATCAACTAAGTTGTTGAGTGTGTGTTTGAGTGGGTGGGTGGTGAAGGGAGTGGTGGCATATGCTTGTATGTACTCTCGCACATACACACTTGCGCTAACACACACACTTGCACACATACACAATGCATGCATGCACACTCACAGACACACACAGAGTCATACATGCATATATAGTTATGGGGAAGGAATGTTTGGCCGGGAAGATAACGGTGATCAGTGATTTTTTCCCCCTATGATTGTTATTATTATTGCAGCAATAATGAAGATGACGATAATTACACTGTTATGTTGCTATTGTTGTTCCCAGGGTCGTGCTCACTTTGAGAAAATGAAGGAAGCCAATGTGAGAGCCTCTGAAAGGCTGCTGGAAACAAGGTAACATCTGATTGTCAGAGATTCATGGGAACAAAGTTTGTGCTGATTTTGTACGTGCATGCCTGTAAGCTTTGCTTTGCTTGATTTAATGTCTTTTCACAAAAAAGTATTCTTAAACGGATCTTAAATGTGTTTGATATTGTCAGTGATGTAAAACAGTGTTTCCATACAATAAGCATGTTTCCATCCACCCCATCCCTTCCCCTTCACAAAAAAAAAAAAAAGAAAAGAAAAAAAAATCAACAGTTTCTTCTTAAACTTTCAATCGACAAACAGATTACAGAACCATTCCGATGGGACTTGGAAGAAAACACTGTGCTGGAGTGAAAAGAAGTGAATGGTTATTGATAATGGTTTTGAAATCATCTTCAGAATAACTGTTGATTGCAAGTGAATCGTGTGAAAACTGTATTGTGAAGGGACAATGGAACAAAGTTAAGTGTGTTAACATTCTCTCTCCACAGAGACGCTTGGTGTCTTCAATACATAAACATGTTACATGTGTGTGTGTGTGTGTGTGTGTGTGTGTGTGTGTGTATGTGAGCATGGTAGCTTTATGAGTACTTATCATGTGTATGATAGTTTTAATTGGTTGATTAGTTTTTGCCCTGTTTATGCACGAAACAGAGACTGGCATGTATTGGTACATATATTAACATATCTGAATGTATGCATGCACAGCAGGCCTGTGTGTGTATTTGAGTGTGTGTATGTGTGTTTGCCTTGTGTATGGATGTGTTCTGACTTTTGGATATGATTATTTGTTTTATGTAATATTCTCTACTTGTGGAACCAATACATGTGTTGTATGATAGAGATTTATTTGCACTTACGATTTTTTTTTGTTAGAAAAGATATTTAAGTTCTTACTTTACATGAAAAAAAAAACACATTGATCTTTTTTGTGGTTATGTTTCTTTTCAGACATGAGAAAATTCAGCAGGAAATGACGCTGGACCTGCATGGGTTCCACGTTGAGGAAGCCATAGCTGTGCTGAAGAGAGTGATTGAAGAGAAAGAAAAAGGTACTGTGCTTTTCATTTTGCCACTATGCCAGCACTTTGGACTGGTATGCAGGTCAGGCTTCAGGATGTCTCTCTGGGTCTATGCCTTGGGTAAATTCTTGTCAGGGTCGCTGGTATCAGCAAGTTCAGTAAGACTGTTGTTGAACGGACATGGTGGCTCCCTACTGAGGGGGATGGCCACTCGCCAAAAAAAGAATTATGGTCATCTGCAGGGGGCTTAGTAGGTGGTGTCATATGCTGGATCAAATCAGGCACTTCTGAACGCCACTGAGGTGACAAAGCAGTGGAGCACTGTCTCTGGCGAGTTGCCTCATGGTGCCTTGAGATGGAGTGCTCTCTGTGGATTACCGGTGCTGGGATTGTTGTCTGGATGAGCCAGGGTGTGGCTGTGGACAGGGAAACGGAATGAGCAGGGTGGGGGTAATGCCACTGAAGTGGAATGAGCAGGGTGGGGGTAATGCCACTGAAGTGGAATGAGCAGGGTGGGGGTAATGCCACGAAGTGGCGGGAAGTGGAAGGCGGGGGGGGGGGGGGGGGGGGGGGGGGGGGGGGGGGGGGGGGGGGGAGATTCCACCATGAGGCTTCCATCCTGTCTTTTGAACTTTACATTTGTCTGTTCAGATTTTTTTTTAACCATCATGTAGCTTAGGTTTTGCGCGTTTGGACCAGTTCACACTGAGTGGTTCTTCCTTGAAAATATATGCTTGCAGGTCACTTGTTCTCATTTCTTCAGTGTTATTAATTCATAGCATGGGTTGCTTGATGCTGAGTAGCTATTTCTAGATTCCGAAAGTTGAATTAAAAAAAAAGATGGTCACAGACTTTCTAATGTTAATGCACACCTGGCTCCCTGCGTGTCAGGGGAAAGAGCTTCCAGTTGAAACCTTTTACTAATAACAACCTTTGAATTAAATTTATAATGTTCTTTTCCACTGCTTCATTTTCTGATCATACATGTCTCATTTTCGGCTAGAATTTTTCAGACATGGTTCTTAGATGCGGTCTCAGGCTTTTTGGGCCTGACCTGTGCCTTGGGTCTGTTCATAGGTCAAGGTGGTGTCAATTTTGTCTCCCCTTTATGTATCACCTCTACCATCAATCTTTTGTCAAAGGCACGGTGTGAGCTCATGATGTGATTATGGAGTAGTTAGCAAGGAACTACTCCACTTAAAGAATTATAACAGCCTCCTTAACAATACACCACCAAACCATTTTGAATTAAATTGACCAAACTCAGAGATTGATTTTCTGAGCTAAAAAAAGCAGGATGTTGCTCTTAAACATGCACATGCACACACACACACACACACACACACACCACACACACACACACACACACACACAAACAAACACCTTCTAGTTCAAATGGCACTAACTGTTTTTTTGGTTTTTTTTGGTGGTTAAAATCTAATAGTGGGTGTAGTTTGGTGAACAAGTGTCAAATCGAACGTAACTGATGTTTATGACTGACCTAATAATTGTGATTTCTCATCTGCACTGCAGTGGCTCAGCATGTATATGCCTGACTTGGTTGCAAAGTCATTACCAAGTAGCATGATACGATTACAATCAGATTTGCATATGCTACACTGAGTTATCACTGTCAGTTTAACAACTGTACCAGCATGACTAAACCATCAGCAGTCATGTTTGATGTATTGTCTCTATCACCGTTTGTTGTTGTCAAAATCTGTAGAAGGTGTTAATAAGAAAAAAAGAAAGAAAAAAAAGGGATGAAAAAAAGTTGTTTTGGAGGCAGTGCAAATAGCTACTAGAATTGAAGCCACCTGACAAAATGCTATATCTCAATACTCAACTTTGCACAAATAAACAGTATGGCAACACTAGCAGAAAGTAGACTGAATCCTCTGCATGCAGATCTGTGGTGAGCAAGCAATGGCAGATGAATGAAGCAGTTGGTAAGAGGTGAAAGAAACTGAAAAGGAAGCTGAGCATAGATCCATCATTTGGATCGACGTCAGTGGAACAGTTGTTTAGATCACGTGTTTCATGGTAATTATGAAGTTAAAGATGATGATGATTGAAATGCAACAAACATTTCACACGTTTCTATATTTGTGTGTGTGTCTAGAGTTCCAGCAAAAGCCAGTGCGTAATCGTCATTACCTGTATGTTGTTACCGGCCGTGGTAAGCACAGTCATCAGGGGGTGTCCAGGCTAAGTCCTGCTATTATCGCCCACCTTGAGGCCACTAACTACAAGTAAGAGATAGCGTGTGTGTGTGTGTGTGTGTGTGTGTGCTTGCACATGTGCGTGCATGTGTGTGAGTGTGTGTGCATGCATGTGTGTGTGTGTGTGCGCTCATGCATATATTATGTGTGTGCATGCATGCACATACGAGTGTGCATGCATGTTTGTGTGTGTACTTTGTGTGTGTGTGTATTCTCAGTGGGAAAACAGTTACAAATATTCATGCTTTTAATTTTGTTTTTAAGGAGAGGAGCTGCTTGACATTTTTTGGTTTTTAGTTATTATTGTACTGATAAATGTTTTATCCAGTATTATTTCGTGCAACCTACATTTGTTTTCTGACAGAATCTATTGGTAAAAAACAAGAAATTCTAATCACAGGTAGACCAGTTCTTTCAATAGCAGTTTAGAAACAAGATTTAGAAACACATTATGTTAAATACAAGAACATTGACAGCTATATTTGTTGATGTTCATCTGATAGCAAGAAGCTTATGATAAATGGCAAAATCCTTTGATATCAGTAAATAAGAAACTGACGATAAGCAAGAAGCTTAATGTAAATGGAAAAATCCTTTGATATCAGTAAATAAGAAACTGACTATAAACAACCAAATCCACTGATGAAAGTCTATGAAAAGAAACAGATGATATATATATATGGAATCCTTGAACAGCAGTTCAGAGATGAGAAACAGATTATAAACAGTCAAGTTTGAAAAAAACTCAGAAAACAGTATTATGAACAGTCAGATTGTTTGACTTAAGTCAAAAAGTAAGAAACAGATTATCTCACTCTAACTTGTTCAAACAAATTCCTTATTCCAGTTGGCAAGAATATCACTGTAGATGGTCAAGATGCCCATACTAAATACATTTGGAGAGAAGGGAAGCAGATCAGTCCCTCAGCATGACCTCAGCATTACTCAGACTTCCAGAGTGACTTCCCTTAGTTCTCAGGTCACTTCTGTTTAGAGAACTGTGTGTCACTCTCCACACTTGGTAAGGGAACGCACCACCCTTGGCTCTCAATTTGACAATGGCAATATCATAAATAGAGAATTTCACAAAATTGTCTGTGAATGTTCTAGAAACTTTTGAATTATGTTGAAAAATAATTGAAAGTCATCAGCGTAAGACTGAAATTAAAAACGAAAGTTGCAATTGTCCAAGTCATTTTTATGCTGTTGATTGTGGCCCTTCACTCACACTTTCTTTACCAAATACAAGTTCATTTTTGTACACTATATTGGTCAGTTAAGTCATAAATTGCTGAGCGAACATCAGAACAAGTGCTTGCCAAGATCTTCCACAAAGCAGAAAAAAAAACCATCCTGATCAAAATCAATACAAAATACTGTGTAGACAATACACAAATAGCATTGGCATCAAATGTTGTTCTGGCCATAGAGGAGCTTTATTTTCTGTTGTGGTTTATGGAATGTTTCATCTGCTCAGCATGGTTTCTATCGAGTACAGCTCAGTTGCATATGGGCACAGTGTAAAATGTTTAAGTCTTGTGTATCCTTTTTTAACCTTCATTGTCCTGTATTTTGTATGACAGAAGTCGCCTAGACTACTAAGTTTATATTGGAATTTGCTGCCCAAATTGGGGTGCCGACTTAAAAAAATTGTAAAAAATGAACTAATGGATAAAAAGACTTCAAATTTTCAGCAAAAATCTATGGAAAGCTGAACTTTGGTTTGCACTTGTTATTTTAGGGGGATGTGAAAATATTTTTAATGCTCAACACTCACACACCTGATTTTACCTGGAAAATACACCTACATCAGTGAAATAGGTGATAGACAGGCAATACAACACCCATCAACTTTATAACACCTACCTTTTTGGTGGCAAGTGGTCAGGTTCACCATCTGAAAAGAACTGATGGGTGTTGTGAGGTGTTAGTAGTTACACAGGTAGCTAGGAATATACGTGAAATTTTTGTGACGCTTTTAAGTCACATAGCAGTTACAGAGCTGGAAAAAAAATAAAATAAAATAACAGGTAAAAATCATGCCATATCTACTGAAAATGTTTTGGAGTGCATGCTTTTTGATCTGCATGAGTTAGTTTCTGTTTGTGAGAAAAAGAATTCCTATGACTGATAATATTTCTAACTATATGCAGGTGTTAGTAGGAAGGAAGAAAGGTAGGCATCACAACACAAAACAACACTCAAATATTTTTGTTGTACTCACCATATGGTTCCAGATGTAATGAATTATATAATCCAAATGTGATCACACACAAACAACACAGTCACTGGAAATGTTCTTGCTTCTGATCACTTTTGTCACACACAGATCACTGACATGAAATTTTCTTTCCGTTGTGCACTTTTCTTACATGCACAAACTCCAGTACTTTTGTATGTGGCACTTTCAATATTTAGTCAACCCCAAAACAGTCTGTACAAAGCAAAAGTGACAAAGTCCAGTCCTTGATTTAGTCAAGTATCAGGTGTACTGCTAAGAATGAGTGTGTAGGAACCTACTCACTGCTGGTGAAAAGAAAAAAAGAAGCCACGATCCTTGCACAAAGCCACCTTACACATCACACACTCATGTGTTGACTGGATGGCATTGCCTGCTGGGGTTTTCCTGCCTTCCTTCTTGCAACAGATACAGTCCTTCTTGCCTCTGGCAGACTGGATTTTGGAAGAGTGTGTTTGTGCTTGTCTGGATTGTCATGAACGACGGGACGGCTGATCCGTTTTCGACCCTTGAAACCATTCACCATGCCCATGACAATCTCAGTGTGAAAATCCACATGCAGTTTCAGTGGGGCATCTGCAGAGTTTTTGTAGATTACAAAGGCATTTACTGCAGCAGTGTCCAGGCAGAAGAAGAACACATATTTCCACCACTTCATGAATTTCTGCTTGGAACCATAATATGATCGCAATTGATCACGCTTGTCAACACCATTGTAGTTCTTGGTGTAATCAGCCACAGCCAGGGGCCTAGAATACCTGGCTTTTTCAACAACCCCTGCACCTTTTCTGACAAGCTCTCCATCGGTTCCATCATGGACAGAAGTAAGAAGGATGACCTTACGACGGTCAAACCAAGCAACAGCCTGAAGCTTGCCCTTCAAATCATCATAGCCAATCTCACGAAACCAGCGCTTTGTGTCCCCAGACTTTTTGACACATTTTGCTGGCTTCATATCCTGTGGCAGACCCTTCCTGTTGTTTCGCACAGTCCTACATGCCAAGGTTTTCTTCTGAAACAGATATTGAATGAGGGGGACTGACGTGAAATAATTATCAAAGTAGATGGTGTGCCACTTGAAATAATGGGGTTCTGCCAAGTGTTTGACGACACGATCCCCTAGGGCATCACCTGTCCCAGCAGGCACATCATTGGTCTTCCCAGTATATACTGAATAATTCAGCATATAAAAAGAATCGGCATCACACAAAGCCCACACCTTGAGGCCCCACTTCGTTGGTTTTGCAGGCACGTACTGCAGAAAACCACAACGACCCTTGAACTTGATCATTGCCTCATCTACTGTGATGTTTTGCCCAGGTAGAAACTGCATAGCAAAACATTCTTGAGTCATAGAAATGAGAGGTCTGACTTTGAACAGGGGGTCATACCCAGCCTGACCTCTGGGAACAAACTGAGTGGTATCAGAGAGGTAAAAATACTGGTTCAGCTGTTCAAACCTGTTCTTCGACATGACACTCGACACACCAGGGATGGAAGAAAGGAGAAGAGTCTTTCCAATAAAAATCACGATGAGGAACAGGGGCCATGTTCATAAACATGAGAAGACCAACAAAAGCTCTGATTTCATCCACAGTGGTTGGCTGAAACTTATCCTCAGGAAGACCAGCAGCCATGAGCGTTTGTCTTGCATACAGGTTGGTTTCCCTGACCATGAGATGGAATGCGTCCAAAGGAAAAACAAGTGAAAAATTATCAAAAGATGTTCGAAGATTCACTTGTGGACGTGGGGGGGCCCCTGTATGTATCAAACACACGAACTTCAGTCCGAAAGTCGTCGTTTGACCACTGCGATGACTGTGCACATCCACTGACATCAGTAGCACCTGCGTCAACTGTGTCGCCTATGTCCGAGTCACTGTTACTACTTGCATTCACTCCTTCTGCAACTTCATAGTCACTGTCGCTGTCTACAGAGTCGAGATCAATGTCCGATTGATTCCAGTTGTCATTTTCGTTCGGCAACACATTCATATTGAACATTTGGTCCACAGTCAAGCTCATGTCACTGTCACTGTCAGAGTGTGACATTTTGATCGTAGTCGGAAGTCGATGGGATGACCAAAAAAAAATCGATTAAAAATTTAAAAAGCCACAAACCACTTTTACAAATGGCGCTGAGAAAGGTAGGAAAGACCCGGATAACGACGGTTTGTCTTATTACTGTGGTCAACCCAAATAAGGGAGGCACACCGAGACAATCAGCCAACTGAGGAACGGGTGGTACCGGGCGGATCAGGAGCCTGACGGGTCGGGCGGAAAAGGGCGGAATGGGGATAGAAAGGTTAAAGTCATGACTGAATGTGTGTGTGTGTGTGTGTGTGTGTGTGTGTGTGTGTGTGTGTGTGTGTGTGTGTGTGTGATCCATGGTGGCTTTAACTCTGTACATTGGTTGCCAGTCCTTTTAATGTTTATGTTTACACTTTTCCATTTGATATGATTTTTTGATATACCTTTGACTGTTTTTTTTATTTTCTGTCCAGCTGTCATGACTTGACAAGATAGATAACTGGCAGATTTGTTTGTTTGTTTATGTTAAGACACATGCCCATCCCCTCCATGCCAAATAAGTATGACACTGACGCTCCGATGAAGCATTACTGACTTGTATTTTCATGAGTATTTCAGTGTACTTTAGTGATGCATCACTGTGGTGAAAGGTTATGTTGACAGACTGCCAAACAAGTAGAATGAACATGTGACAGTACAGAAACATCATCTCCCATTCCCATATTCTTTCCTCTTTCTTCTGACCCAGTCTGTACTTTTCATCACCCAAGAGAAATTAAATCATCACACTTCCTACTCACCAGTTGAAGGTGAACAATTTCCTGCAAAGCCAAGCCAAAACTTTGTTCTTTGCTTAATTTTTTTTTCTTGTTTGTCTCATGTTTTTGCCAGGCATATTTTGCTTCGCTATTGAATAAATGGTGGCAGAAAGGGTGGGGAAGAAGAAGAATGGGGAGAAAGGAGAAGAGGGAGGTTGTAGGGGAAGGAACTCCAGATCATTGAAATATTGATGGTTTGGATTAAGAATTATCTGTTGTAGCGATTGGGATCAAGTTCATTGAAAGAGATCATGGAAGAAAAATATGTTGTTCTTCTGAACACATTTTTAAAAACTTTTTCCACCTGTCTTTTGTTAATACTGACTGAATTTTGCGGTATCTCTTCCTTAGGTAACTGTTTGGCCAACCTGTATTCAACAATGCTGGTAGAAACATTGCTGCCTACATTAGCCCATATTTAAAATAAATGATGCTGTATTCTGGGCGCTGTCATGCTTTTTGCATACATGGAAACAAATCCAGAGTATTAGCATTCTTCGTTTGAAGTATCAAAGTAGCCATGTGTGCAGACGTATAAGTCAAATATTCAAGTACACTTTAGAAATCAAATTTATTTTTTTCGATTATGAAGATCCATAACATTTGATCATTACGTTAGTCTGACTTGAACGTTAGGTTTCATCAGTACTGGGTTTCATCTGTTCTAATGGTGGTAGACTCCTCTTGTAGTTCAGGGTGGGAGCAGCACATCGTGTCACAATAATAACCAAAACAGTGTTAAAATGGAGGGGCCTGTAGTCATATGGTTAGAGTATTTATCTACAGAGCTGATGGTCGTGAGTTCAGAACACACATGGGGGTGAGAATTTCTCAGCTTGAAACCCTCTCTGTCCACCCAGCAGTAAATGAGCGCCTGATTCAGCTCAGGGAAGGTTAAAGGCAGGAGAAGGAGAGGGATGGGCTTAACCTTCCATCATACCATGGCCAAGACAGAGCAAACCTCACACAGGTTACTGCCCCTTTGGCCGATAGGCTGTGGGACCCTTTTTTCTTTTAAGGTCAAAATGCTCTGACATTGTGTTATTTGCTTTGTTGTGTTTCTCTGCTGCAGGTACACAGACACAAAACCAGGACTGCTGAAAGTCTTCCTCCATCCACCTTCCTGATGTTGGGCCAAAGCACTTTTACCCAGCACAGCAATTTACATGTAACAGACATGGGAATACAGCTGTGCATGGTTATATGCATGAATATATATGTAGAACAATTGCATGCCCAAAGATATGTATGTCTTTTTTTTCTTTTTTTTTTTTAAACCCGTTTGTTAAGCAAGACAGAGTCAGTGCCTAAACACTGTCCTATGCGGGATAGGTCAAGTAGCATCATGCAAACAGAGGAAATACCTCAGGTTCAATTTGATTTGCATTCCTATGTCTGGTGTGTGTGTGTGTGTGTGTGTGTGTGTGTGTGTGTGTGTGTGTGTTTGGAAGGAGAGAGAAAGAGAGAGAGAATGTTATCCAAAGTGAAATTAAATGGCAAGGAATGATTCTCCAGTTTGTTGTCCATGTGTGTTGGTCCTGGTTGTGCCTTTATTTGTATGTTTGGTGTAGAGAGATTTTCTTTCAGTTGGTTATATTGTGGAGGTTTTTCTTTTCTATTTTGATTTTGGTTGTTTTCCCATTCATATCTGCCAATATTGTTTGTTGACCTTTTTTTTTCTTCTTTTTTTTTTTTTTGTAATTCGGTAACAGATATTTGTTGCTGTTCTTTCTAATATTGAAAAGAATGATATGACATTTTGTTACCTTGCATTACTAGGGTAAAATCATACTGTGTGAAGCCCGTCGACACAGGAAAAGGAGAAGGGGGAAGCAGGCACAGAGGGACACAGGATATTTGTAAACCCCTTAACTGACTCGTGTGGCTGACGATGGTTAGTGAGAGACATGACGTTAACTGTGGGTTGGCTCATGATGGTATGCTATCCATTGCTTCCGATGGATTGTTAGGGTAGAGGGTACAGTTGGACGATGCTGGATGTGGGTGTGCATGGGGGGAAACGGAATGGGAATAATAGCACTGTGAAGACATGGAAGGTGAAACACCTCTCCCACCCAACCCCCCCCCCCCCCCCCCCACACCCCCACCCCCTCCCCAAAAGTCCGTAATGCCAATACAGGATGAGGCAGATAGAATCAAATCACCAGGCACTGCAGTGCTCTATAGTTGCTTCTTCTTTATGATTTTTTACACCGTAACATTTTACATTCAGATGTTTTACTTTTTATACTCAACATCTTTTATCCCAGGTTTTGTAGCTTGTGGTGTTATGTTCTGTCCAGTTCAGTGAGTCATCTGTATGCTAACATAATTGAATTGTTTCTGTAACACTTTGAACTGGTGATTGTGTAGAGATATTTAACACTTCAGAATTTTAAGGCTGTTTTCCGTACAATGTCCTTTGAAACAGTTTTCATCAAAGAGACGGACATGAATTTAACAATGAAAGAGCTATAATACAATTGGCTGCGGGTGTTGTGTGTTACTCTCCCTGCCAACTTCCGACCACACACACAGAGACAGACACACACATTACTTACATATATATATATATATGCACACACCTTCCACATACCCTCTGAAAAAACTCTATTGGAAGTGATTTTTTTCATGGATTTTGTTCAGATTGCTGTAGTGGATATAATGTGGATTATTTGACAAAAAGGAATGGAACTTTTTTCTTTTTTTTCTTCTTTTTTAAAAATTTGTTTTAAAGTAAAAGATTGTCCAGAAAGTGTGTGTCCGCTATTCCCAGTCAATGAGCATTGAACCACGGTGAATTTATAAAGTATAATCATTGTGGTGGGCTTTTTTTAAATTTTTTATGCCAGTTGTGGACTTTTCTTCGGTACTCATGGATGCCTTTGACCTGGAAGCAAGACTTCCATCGTATGATCAGAAACTTTTTTATTTAAAGCTGATGGTTCTACCTTGATCTTCAAGCTTCCCTGAACTGTGTTTCTTTAGTGCAAGTCTTCACTGGTTGTTATGAAGAATATTTTTACACCTAATCAGTGGAATGCCTCGAGGCATCACCTGCAAGAACCTGCATCAAACTACAAAACAAGCTAGAGCAATTAGTGATACTCAAAATGCAAGCAGCAATCAAATGCTCGCATTGCATCAAAGTATAGTACCACGAAGTCTGGCCCTATTTCTCCCTCTCTCCATCCATTCCTGCCTCTGAAATAAAAATTGTCATGAATAAATTAATAAGCATGGTGTCCAAGCACGCACAATACTCCCACATAACACTAGCATATACTTTAAGAATCAGAAAGGAAAAAAAAAGTTTTCAGATTTGATTTGAAAGAATGCAGTGAGGTAGAGTACCATAGTTGATGTTGAAGTTAATTCAAAACAAAATGGGGTTGACTGGCTAAAGAAAGCTGACCAGAAGTTTTAGTATGAACAGCGGGAATCAGGAAAAAGACCAGTATCAGAAGAAGAGCAGAGTTCATGTGACAGGATGAACAGGGGCAACAGATCAGTCATGTATTTAAGACAGGAGGATTTGATGGATTTATTCAGAGATGCAGCTTTTTAGGGGATCCTCTGCTGAACAGGGAGCCAGTGGGATAATATGTCCTAATGAAGAGGAGCAAGAGATGAGTGGGCAGCATGATTTTGGACTTTCAGAAATTTGCTGATGAGACAGCAAGGAGAGCCAGACAAGAAAGCGTGACAGTGATCGAGACAAGAGAGTACATAAGCACAGACGAGAGTTTTGGTGGCATCCATGGAAAGAAGGGGATGGATGGGAGCAATAGGATGATGTGCAAGAAAACAAAACGGAACAACATAAGCAACATACTGTTGAAAAGAAAGATGTTGATGAAGAGCCACATCAAGGCTGTGTGGAGAACAAATACAGAGTGACTGATGATTCAGTGAGATCAACAGAAGATGGAATAGGGAGCTGATAAAATAGAGAAATGATTCAAATACTTTGGTGGAAAGATCATTTCAGTTTTGTCCTCGTACAGTTTTGGTTTATTGTCTGATATCCAAGTTTTAAGGTCGCAAGTTTTAAGGTCAACAGACAGGACTGAGAATCATTATTGTTGAAAGATAAGAGAGAGGTCCAGAAACGTAGAGCTGATGGTCAGTGGAAAATGTTTGATGGAAAAGAGAATGTGGATTTGTAATGGTGAGACCGGATAGATATATGAAATGAAAAGTACAGGCCCAGGGACTGAGCCTGAGGTGTAATATACAGCAAGGGAGTTTGGCTTGAAGTAGAACCACTGACAGACAAACTTGAATATGGTCAGTAATGTAAGAGTGAAACCAGTTGAGGGCTATATCAGAAAGACCAACTGAGTTACTCATACAGGGGATAAGAGTAGAATGGTCGTTGGTATCAGAGACAGCAGAGAGGTCAGGGTTGTTTTTGACAGCAGGCGTTAAGTCATTTCAGATTTTAAAAAGAGCAGTTTCAGTGCTATGGTCAGAGCAGAAGGCAGACTGAAGGGGCTAAACGAGGTTGTTAGAATGAAGATAATCCATGAGTTTAGCAAGAACATTTAGTGACTCAGGCACGGATATTTTGCTGCAAGGTTGCTAGCAATGAGACAATCCAAAGAAAGAAGCAGTGATGGGCAGAAGCTGATTGGATGGGGTTTTTCCTGCAGACCTGTTTTTGAATCTAGATTCAGATACAATGAATTTAGCACTTTTGTGTAATAGGTGTGATAACAGCAGTGTTAAACAGTTGACTGACACAACTAGTTCACATATCCACATGCAGTGAGAGATTCGTGACATTTCATCCTGACAAGGTCTAAGCTCAGGCACTAATCAGACCACTGTTCCGCCATCTTTGTTTGGCATGTAGCCAGATGCTTGCTATATTTAGCAAACTCTCTCCGCTTGCAGAGAAATGTCCACACTCGCTGCACAGGTTTCCACTACTAGCCAATGGTTGTCTATAAAACGCGACCCTGGTTTTTGTTCTGGAAGTGCTGGTGGTTTCTGAGTTCTTTGTTCACCTAAGCATGTTGTGTTCTGTGTGTTTCCAGTGTTATTGCACTGCTGAGGAAGCCCTATTGGAATTCACGTGTTGATTTACTCTGCTGCCCAATAGTCATAGTATTATCAGTTTCATGATGGTAACATTATTGTTTCATGTATTATTAATGACAGGGCGATCTTGCAGAGCAGCTGTTGTGGGAATGCATTTGTAGATACTCAGGCCATGAATTTTGAAGTTTAAGGAGTCGGAATTAGCCTTGTGTGATGACAGAACATGATTAACATCCTGGCATCTTTTGAAATAGATGACGTCGGTGATAACAGCCCAGTACCACTGCCAGTTTTGGTAAATTCATACAAACTGTTGAATTTGCAATTCAGATTGACATGGTGGTGTTAGGTTGAACACATGTATGGGCAAGTGTGTTCCTCATATACTGTTTCTCTGCTGCGGTTAGTGTGTCGTAAGCTGAGAGAGTGTATGAAATGGAAATTCTTGTCTTTCTTCGTTGAGTTTAGGCAGTTGTTTTGCTTTATATTCACTGAGGAGTTGGTGTGTACGAATACACAACTTCATGGAGATGTATGTTTATGCACCGTTCCGTTGCATGCAATCACACACACACACACACAAACACACACACACACACACACACACACACACACACACACACACACTTTTACACATTTTAGGGGTTGTGATCTAGCTCACACCTTGCTGTCCTTTTATGCCCTTTCTCTCTATTTTCTCTGCACCCTTTCCTGCCCCGGTTTTTGATTTGTCTTCATTTCCCACTCAACTCTTCCGTATTGTCATTCTCATGCCTGCTGGGGAGTACTGTTTTGTGCATTCAATGGCTGTTGTCTGTAGAAGACATACTTGTTGAAAATTATTGCGTCCGTTTCATGTGGTTTAAACCAGTATTACTTCCCGCCATGTTCTGTGTGTTCATGTGCGTAAGACTGTTGATCTGTTTGTATTCATGGACATGCTGAGTGACAACTTTCCTTGAATGCTTTCAACATTTGTGTTTGAGATTCCTCCCAGTATCAAGGCATGGATTGTGGAGTACTGTAGTAGTGTTGAATGCAGTCTATGACTGAACATGGAATGCACTCGACCATGCCTCACAAAGCAAGTGCTTCTTTTATGCAGAGATACAAGAGCATCAAAACAGATATATCACATGAAAATGACTGTGAACACTTTTGAGAGTTGGTCACTGAGAGAATATTAAAAAGGACAACCCTTTCATCTTTGTCAGCATGAATCTACAGAAGTAACAGTCCTTTCATCTTTGTCGGCATGAATCTACAGAAGTAACATACAAATGAAAATGTATCTGTCTCCAACACCACGACATAACCAGATTGTTTACACAGGAGTCTTCCTAGGGAATTAATTTTCCAACATTTTTTTCCATCTTTGCTTGACAGGTATGTCATTAGATATTTTTGTGACCTTGAGCCTTCACACAGATTTTTTTCTGTTTGGGAAATGGAGATTACTAGCAATGTAGAAACATTTTGCTTGATTGTTATTTAACTTCCTAGCTGCCAGCCCTTCTGATTTTTCCCGAATTTTTCAAATTTAGAAGCTATTCCAGAAATCCTGAATTTGATGGGAAAAAAATCCAGAATTTCAAAATTTTGTCTGAAAATGTTGGGCTGTGGAGGTGAGCATTTGTTGAAAAGGGATGATAAAGTGTCGCAGAATAAAGTCCAAATGATGTCACGTGGATGTTGACAAGTATAGTAAGGGAACATGCATTTTCTTTATAACCTCCACATTTGTTAATTGAAACTCAGTTGGGTTAGAAATGCTTTCAGTCGAATGCCCAACCACACCTCTTCGTTCCGCCCACCCCCTTCATTCTCATCTCTGAATTTTGCCTCTGTTAGGTTGGCAGCTATGTAACTTGATGTGTTTTCTTCACATATAGCCTGTAGCTAACATTATTGTAAAGTTAGCTTCTGGTTGAGCTTCTGGGAAAAAGTGCTCACTTTTAATTGTGTCTCGTGTGTTTAGGCTTGAACACACTTTTGTCTGGGTTATTTCTTGTACTTTTTTTTCTTTATGAACTTGTTTTTGCCTAGTGTTAAGATTCTTTTTGTATGCACAATTTTATATAAAGCTGAACATGAAATGATGCATGCACTCAAATGAAATGTACGGAATTGTTTGTTTGCTGTAGATATGCATTTCGTACAAAACTATTACCACTGTTCAGCTCAAAGTAACTTGTAAGGCAGCTGTTTGTATGGATAGTTGATCAATGCATTTACATTCTTTTTTTTTTTTCTTTTTAGCCTTAAGGAAAACTGTGAAGTTATTTCACATCTGTGTGTGTGTGTGTGTGTGTGTGTGTGTGTGTGTGTGTTAAGGGTATTTTTTGTGTATTGTTGTTTGACCTAGCATTTTATGCAGTAGATGTTATAACTGTTTTAAGGATGATTTTGACCTATTTTGAGAAAACATCTGAATTCTTCAAGTTTGGAGTTTGTGTGTGTGAAGGGGTATGTGGGGAGTTGGATGCCATTTTGTTTTTTGTTAAAAGGTAGTGTGGTTGTAGTGTATGGGTCATAACTTATGCAGCCTGTTTCATATTCCAGAGTAGATAGGGATGGGGTCTGCAGTGTTGATGAAGACATTGCCGAATAGGAAGTGCAAGTCCAGTGTGAAATTTATTAGTTACATTAGGAAGAAGGAGAAATAGGGAAAAGTGTTATTGCAGTTACTTACAGGCATTTAGGTAATCACACCCCTCTGACTGAAAAATGTAAAAACCGTTTGTTTTTTGTACTCACTACTGGTGTGCATTTAATAACCTGACATGTGAAAATCAAATCTTGATTCAGTTGTTTGGATTTCCAAAGGGCCATTTGCTTGTTGAACTTGATAGCCTTTAATTTGCTTGTGTTTTATTGCACACGGATCAAATGAAAGTCTATCATGTCTCTGCCATTACCTGCTTTGTGTATTATAAATTGTATTATGAAATTAACCAGTGGAGGCTGCTAAACACGAGTTTAAGGGGACAAAAGAAATTTGGTTATGTTAACCAATAGTCTTGCTGATAAAAAGAGTTTTAGAAGCAGATCTAGAATAGATTAATGTGTAATGGTGAGATCACTGAGGAAGCAAAATGGTTCAAGTCTGCGCTCGCATATTTCTTCCCAAATTGTATTCTCAGTGACACAGAATCGAGATATAATCTCATCAAGTTCAGATCTTGAAAGATTGCTTCTGCCTGTAGCAAAGTATAGAACTGAACACTAAAATTTTACAGTCACAAAATCTCAGTGGAACCTCAGCCATGCCTGTGACTAAACTAGCAGACTGCATTTGTTGCTATATATTTGGACTCTAAGGGGGTGGGTTCTTATCTGCTCCCAACAACGATTGTGATTGTAGAGTTTGACAGTTCCTGCGAGCAACATCATGTCAAGGCTGACCACCGGGAGGATTGACAAGAATGTTCTTTTTCCTGACATTTTCTACAAACTTATATGGTTGTTTGTCTGATGATTTTGTTCTTTTTCCTGATATTTTCTACAAACTTATATGGTTGTTTGTCTGATGATTTTGTTCTTTTTCCTGATATTTTCTACAAACTTAGGTAGTTGCGTTTGTCCAGTGATTTTTGTTCTTTTTCCTGATATTTTCTGCTAACCTTGGTAGTTGTTTGTCCGGTGATTTTGAGTAGCCAATAGCCAGATCTCTGTGAAGTCATAACCACTGTCCATGATTTCAATCAAATCATGGTGAAAGGAATTGTAAATCTGCCTCGAGGATTTGCGAACTTGAAAACAAAAACATAAAAACATCAACAACTGTATGTAGATATAAGACAAACATTAGCTGACAGAATAATGTGAAGATTAATCTTAATTTGGCCTTGTAGCAATAGAATTCTTTTCATGATAATGATTCAAAAATGGTATCTGTGTCTGAAGAATACATTTGACTTGCTTTCGACAGCAAATAGAGGTGTCAGTGTGCTGTTTCTGATGTGACTCGACTGAATTAAGCCAGCCAATCGCATTTGTTTACGAAATGAAACCAAGTGGTCATTTTGAAAGGAATAATAAAGAGTTTAAAAAGAATCTGCCATCATTGTGTCTTGTCAGTATGTTTAGGAAAGTTGCGCTTTATGCAGAAATGAAATACGACAGGGACTTGGACACTGATAGAAAAAGTTTGTCTGCGGCTGAGAAATTGACTTTTAAGTGACAGTTATGTAAAACTGCTCATCACAGTCTATGGAATCATGGTAGTGCAACAAGGTTATTGGTCAGGAATGCCAAATGGAGATGTTCAAACCAGGTTATCGTGTTAATAACGTTCATGTTTTGTGGAAACCAGTATAAAGGCTAATCTTTCTTTCCCCTCCACTTTCTGTCAATGTTACTCTGTAGCTGGGAAATGTTTCTACAGCCTTTTTGCTATTTCATCTTTTTTTTAAAAATTGTACTGACATTGTATGTGTGTGCACGTGCACGTGTGTGTGTGTGTGTGAGCATGCGCATGCATGTTGTGTGTGTGCGGGTGCATGCATGCTTGCTTGCAAAGTAATCAGAAAGGTTTGTGGTGTGTGTGTGCGTGCACATGTGTGTATGTGTGCAGTAATCAAAGTTCAGCAAGGCTGTTAAATAGAGTTGCTCCCCCTGAACCCTCCCCCCCTCCCACCTCCTCCTTTCTTCCTTCGTTTTCTGTTTTTTGTTTTAGTTTTGCTTTTGTTGTTTGTTTGTAAATGTAAAGACATACTCATGATGTTGGGGAGTCGTATTTCTTTCAATTGCAGCTGTGCATCTTGTTTTTGATGAGGCAAACTTGTCGAAATCAAAAAGATAAAAAGAAATCCCGTCGAAGAAAAAGTTCTTCATGGAGGTCTTCTACACTTGGAATTAGATTCTAATGATTTTTGTTATAACCCATAATTTGATTCCCTTCCCCTTCCCCTCCCTGTGTTCCTCTTCACACCTACCCCCCAAACCCCTTCTCTCTCTTTTTCTCTCATTTGTATCAACGAACAGTTGTAAATGCAGCGCAGTTTTTTTGGACATTGTAACCACAAGAAAGGGTCCTTCCCTTGAGCCTTATGTTTATGTGTATCCTCAACAGTCATTGCGGGCCAGTCATACTGAATCAGGTGATCAGTTGTCTGTAGTGTTGGTCATCTCGGGTCAAACTAGATCAGGCAGGGACAGAGAAGAAAAGAGTGGGTGTGGATGGTTTAGTAGTGTGTGTGTGTGAGTGGGTCTGTGTGAGTTGGCGAGTTAAATTCATTAGGCTGGGGGAAAGAAGGGAGGGGGGGGGGGGGGGGGGAGAAAGAGAGGGATGGAGAGAAAAAGAATGAAATACGGAAGGAGGTGTGTGTTGATGTTTAGAAATGTTTCAGTGGTTTCGATATAAGATTGTGTGCTATTGGCGGCTGATAATGATAGGTGATCTCGTTTCAATAAAATGTTATTCTACTTGACTTTAACATTGTGTGCGATACTGTTTGGAATGGAAGCTTTCTGCACTGTGAGTTATTGAGTGACCTTGCTGAAGCAGGTTCCTCTGTTCCATGATGTTTATACCGTCAGTTTTATTCAAGCACCTTGAGGCATTATATATTCCAGTACTGTAAATTGTTGGTTGGAACTTTCTGAACATGGCTTGCCTTGCAATCCTGATATCGTTTTGTTATTCAGTTCTTGAGATTGTTTGCATGCAGTTTGATTCGTTTTGTACCTTTCTTTAAAAAGAAAATATTTCACATTGCACCCTTTTAGCCTTTTGTTGTTATATATGGTGAAATATTCTGGATTCATTCTTTCAGTGAGCAGCCTGATTAACAGTTCAGACTGAAAAAAAATATCCAGTTTAGATTGAAATTAGGAGGGAAATTTACCTGAAATAATGTGGGTGAAACTGTCAGTGATGATGCTACACTCTCTCGTTTTACGTTTACACTGTGGAACCTTTCTGCAACAACCTTGAAAATGTCCAGAAAATTCAGTGTTTCAGGGTAAAAATTCCCAAATATTTTGAATTGTCTTGGGGACAAGTAGATTACAAAATCTATTTTCCTCTCAAATTTGTAATTGAAATCCCATAGTAAAAAAGTGGCTTATCAAGTTACTATTAATGAACTGTTTCCTTTTTTTTTTTTCTTTTGTGTGCGTTTCTTTTTGATGGAAGATGTTCTGTTTGTGTTTTGTAGGTTGACCACAGAATTAGTTTCCCTTCCTTTTAGTAACCTTTTCTGGGATGGTTTTTTTTCTCTTTGCCTTTTCTAGAATTGCGTCCTGATTTAAGACTCTCTTCTCCCTCCCATTGAAGCACTTTTTTTCCTAGAACATTTCAAGTTTGTTTGTTTTTTTAACATGTTTAACCTCCTAGTTAAGACTCCCTTCCTTTAAAGACCAGGGTTTTTTTTTTCTGGATCATTTATTTCAGTTTGTTTACCAGATTTACATGCCAACTAAGACTTCCCCCAAGGAAAGACCTGAATTTCAAGAAGGCTTTCATGGCTTCTGTGGTCAGCTTGGCTGTAAACACCAAGACTTGAATGGTATTACTGATAAGAGGTTCCACTGTTTTATGATGCAAACTTTTTCAGGGCCTGAACTTTTCAGTATTTGATCAATTTAATGGTATGAGTTTGACTGCCCCAAAAAGCTTCTCTTCTTTGGGTGGTATGCTGCTAAGGAAATTTATAATTTATGGTAAGCTACCTTGTTAATGATTCAGTTTGGGGTATGTGGTAATGCTGCAATCCTAAAGAGGAAAATTTGGTTAAAATATGATTCAGTTTGGGGTATGTGGTAATGCTGCAATCCTAAAGGAAAATTGTTGATGATTCAGTTTGGGGTATGTGGTAATGCTGCAATCCTAAAGGAAAATTGTTAATGATTCAGTTTGGGGTATGTGGTAATGCTGCAATCCTAAAGGAAAATTGTGCAGCAGATGTCACGCTTGACTCACGGTTGATCTGTGAAGATGGTGAATCATGTTGTCAGCATTTGCATACAACCGAAGTATGATGACACCGCATGAGCTTGTGAGTTGCAATGGTGTATTTAACTTGATGAGTTGATGTATGTGTGGAATAATGGAGCTAGCAAGTATGTCAGTGCCATAAAAGTGGTGTTGAACTGCTGCGCACTGGACTACACAACGATCCTTTTGTTTTTTTTTTTAGTTAACCTTAAGTTCTTACTAGTGTCTCTTCATGTCGTGAAGCAGACTGTATATAATCGTGACACTCAGTTGTGTGGGCCAAGTTGTACACATGGCCTGCAGGGATGGCCAGGGTCTATGTCTGCACAACGCGAAGCATCGGTCATCCAGCGTGCACGGCAGTCTGGTGCTTGTACCACAGCATGTTTCTGTTCTGTGTGCCCTGGGATGGACACAATTGCCTTGCCTAGTATACCAAGCAGGTAACTGCAAAAGACAGTTTTGTGTGCCATTGAATTAATGCATGTCATACTCCAAAGCACTGTATTTATGATATGAATTTTTTTTTTTTTTTAATCAAAAAGGCAGGGTTGTGTCCTATATTCTTAAGCATTTGTTGTCCAAACATTACACTCATTTGTGTATGTGTTTGGTGGTGGGTAGAGGTGGTTATAGAAGCACTGTAGATTTCTTTTGCATAAAATTTTTGTACTTTCCATCATTAGTTGTATTTTTGTCAGGTTGTATCGCTTTGAAGGTATTGGTACGCGTAATTTGGCAGCGTATTTTTATTATATAAAAAAAAACATTGCCTTAACGTTGAAAATTGCTTTGTACTAAAATTGGATTTTTTTTTTAACGTTCAGTTTATTTTATGATTGGAAAGAAAGAATGGACGAAAGGGAAATGAACTGATTTCATTTATTGAAAGTGCAAGTCGAAACAGAGAAGAGCTAACCTTTATCAGTGCATGGTTATGTCAGCTTTAATCCAGTCTTTTTTTTTTTTATTAAAAACATTTTTTTTTTTTTAAGGAAATTAAGCTGTCAATGTTGGTGTTACTTCAGTGGACCGACCAGGTTACCTTTTACGACATTGTTAGTTCAGTGATGGCTGCAGTACCTTTTATGTCGTCTGTTTTTAAGAAGTGAAGATTTGGTGTTGGTGTGCGCTTTGTCTCTTAAAATACTGTCACTGTCTTCCAGTGATTAAAAAATGTCGGGAACTGGATTTGGAATTGCTGTCACTGTCTTCCAGTGATTAAAAGTATTAGAAATTGGATATGGAATGGAGTGAAGAATCAAAATTGACTGAAGAAAGCGTATGTTTGTGTGTATGTGTGTGCCTATATATGTATGTTTAACAAGTGTGTGTTGTTTACATGTTTAACAGTGTGCTGTGTACGTGTGTTTACCTGTATATGTCTGGATATTGCTGGTGTATGATAATAAATTTTGCTGCACTGATTTGAGAAAATCCATATTTAGTAATAGAGTGTCTAACTTATCGAATACACCAACAGAATCCATTATAAACGTGCATACAATAGAAACATTTTCGAAAACAATCTTTACCATGGTGATATTTTAGATAACAGCCTATATTCTTTGGATAAAAATGCTGATACACTCAAAATTAAACATTCTGAGGGTACCACACCAGAGCTTGCATCTAAATTTGCGTGACGATTGATTTTTAATAAGCGAGGGCATTTTAAAGCCTTTACGGCTACGACTGTCAGAAGCAGTCGCCCCCAGAAACTGGGCCTGCACCTACAGGCATTGTATGTCCCTTGTCATATCTAACCGCTCTCAGTATTGTCTGCAATCAAAAGTTTCTTGATTTCTAATAGAAAAAGAGTCAGATTGGTGTATAGGGCTCTGTTCAGCTGCATGTCAAAGGTAACGCAAGTCATTTAACTTTGCTACCTGTGAGATATCTCAAAGAAATGCGGCCACCTCCATATCTGTGGCCTTGGTTTGATTCCGTCTGGGTCACTGGTATTGGCAAGTTTACGGGTGCTGTCTTTGGACATTCATGGTGGCCCCTCTGGGGGAGGGGAAAACTCACGCCGGCTCCGCGACTAAGCAAATATTGTCGTCACTAGGGGGCTTAGTAGGTGGGTGTCCTGCATATGTTGGATCAGAACAGGCGCCACTGAATCCCACCGATGTGACTCGGCAGCAGTACAGAGTCTCCTCCGGTGTGTTGCCTGTTGACGACTTGACATTGACTGCTCTCTGTGGAAGGCCAGTGCCAGGGCTGCGGCGGGCCAGGCTGGGGTGTGGCTGTGGACGGGGCTCGGAATGAGTGGCGTGGATGCAATGCCAGTAAGGTGACACAGAAGATGGAACAGAAAAAAAAGCGTCCGCTTGCGGTATTTGCAAGAATCGAATGACTTGGCATCTGTGCAACTGAAAGGGGCTCAGGTTGAGTTGCTAGGGCAGGTGCATGATTGGACGGGATATAGTCATCAGACCTGTCAACCCATACCGTTTCCCAACATTTCAGCACATCTCTCCACGCATTTTGTGGGGAGAGCAGTATAGTTAATTTTTTTTTTAGAAACAACAACAACAACAAAGACATTTAAAAGAACTTCCTGTCCGATAAAGGTACAGGTGGTGCGACATTCATGAACCGACATGAGTGCTTTGACCAATAAATGATGAATCTCACTCTTTCAGTGCTCCCCCCTCCTCCTCCTCCTCCTCTCCTCTTATGTTCATGTTCTAACGTTACCTGTAACCTGCCTAAAGGCAGGTGTTTCACGATGGTGAACGGGAAAAGACAACTCCACTGCTGCACACCATAGCACAATCACTTATCAATGTTGGATTAAAAAAAAAGCCGGGTTTCATAAAGTTATACTTGGTTAGGATTAGGCTAAGTGAGATTTAGAATTAGGTTAGGGTCATGTTGGAGAGGTAACTGGTCAAAGTCCCCTTTTCCAACGAATAAAAATGGTGCCATGCCAAGAACCGTAGACTATTATGGTCCCTGTGCTGTGCCGAAACATACTAATATTAGCAACAAAGAGGCTGCGTGTTAACAACAAAAAACAAGAAGAGAGAGAGAGAGAGAGAAGGACCCCCAAATCATGTTGATCTTCCAGGTAACTGGTCAAAGTTCCCATTTCTGACGCATGAAAATGGTGCTATGCCAAGACTGTCACGGTCCCTGTGCCGTGACGAAATGTACCAATATTAGCAACAATGAGGCTGTGGGTTAAACACACACACAACACACACTCACAAGGGGAGGGGGAAGGGGAATCTTGCCCTCGCCCCCGTGTGACGAGAGTTGGGAGTGATCGGTGGGTCCTCTATGGGAAGGACTTGGAATATTTTATCTATGAGAATTATATTAAAATTTCACTGCCACCCTCTCTCTAACTAGTGGTGAAAGGAGCAACTTTCCGGTACTAGTCATCGAAAGAAATTTATTTTTGTTCCCGGGACTGTCAAAATACTCAGTAGTGGCTCTGGGATGTTTCCTTAGGCTTGCACTCTTAAAAGTACTTGTAGCTCCGAGAGACAGAATTAGAGAGAAGTTCAAACATTCAATACTGATAGAACAACAAAGACCTGACACAAGTTAAGTACACTTCCACACATCAACTTTACTTGCTTATATCCAGTGCAGTAGTTAAAGTTCATATACAGTGAACATGTCAATGTTACTTTAAATGCACACTCTTTTACACATCAACTTCACTTGCTTACACCCAGTGCAGTAGTTAAAGTTAATAGTCATAGACAGGTTCTCACTGCGTCATCATTAAGTGAGGGAAAGCTCTGAATCAGCTGAATTGAATAACGAGACTTAACTAGAGTCAGAGAGGATAGTTGACCTCTCTCTTGTGGCTGGTGACTGATCTTGCTGTGTAGACCTGTTGCTGCAGTACAGTGCTGGGCTGTGGTGTGTCTTCACAACCTGTCTTGCCCAGTGATATGTAGCATAACCACGGTTTATGGTGTAGCCACAGTTTATGGCGTAGCCACGGTCTAAGGTGTAGCCATGGTTTATGGCGTAGCCACGGTCTTTGGTGTAGCCATGGTTTATGGCGTAGCCACGGTCTATGGTGTAGCCATGGTTTATGGCGTAGCCACGGTCTATGGTGTAGCCATGGTTTATGGCGTAGCCACGGTCTATGGTGTAGCCATGGTTTATGGCGTAGCCACGGTCTATGGTGTAGCCATGGTTTATGGCGTAGCCACGGTCCATTGTCTGCGATAAAGAGAACCTGGTCTGTAGTGAAGTTGCTGAGGGTCTGGCTTGTCGAGTTCACACATTTGCCCTCTGTCTCTCAGAAGAGGTGTGAGAACTCAGCCAGCAAAAGATTATTCTATTGTAGAGTTTCTACTATAATTCTCAATCTCAACTTTGGCTTAGAGGTTGAGTGGAGTTTACAGAAGGGTAGGAGACAGTAATACAATGCTAACAATTTTAGTAAAGTAACTCCTCAATGTTTCCTATGAGTTAAATTACATTAACTTGGATTACACTTAGCCCAAGTACATATGTGGTGTAGACAATGTAACAATGGTGATAATGATAATGATGCTGATGATATGATAAGTATTATAATGAAACAATGATAACGGTAATGAAATAATGATATCACTACTACTACTACTACTACTACTACTTACTACTGCTACTACTATACTACAAATGATAAAATGCGTTCACGCCATCTTGAGTTGTCGTTCTGGTGGTCTTACAGTTGTTTCTAATCTCCGTCCACACATCACCCGCACCCCACCCACCCACCACCCTTCCATCCGAATACTGCCCACCACCACCACCCCTCCTCCTTTGTCTCCATCCCAAATCTCCTGGTTGGGTTTTCCCCGTCGGCCATATCCCTTGCGGGCGTCAACACCTGAAAGAAGAGTTGAGCTGGTGCTTGCAAAAGACGAGGCATTGCCATGGTCGGGGAAACTGGAGGTTGGGGAAACACAGATGATGATGATGATACATACCGGAGCCTCCGACCCCTGCACCGTCCGTCCGAATGCTTCAGCAAGTCTGACATCGTCAATGCATTTCTCTCTCTCTCTCTCCCTCTTTCCACCTGCAGAAAGGACCCTACATACGATGCGGCACGGAGCAAACGGGCGTGAAATTTGTTCGATGGCCTGCATGCCAGAAAATGACTGTGTCTGAATGGGGAGAACAGACTTGGATTGGGTGGGTTGATTAAGGGTGGGTGTGGGGGAGGAGGCGAGCAGAAACGCTGAGTAAACATTTGGGGGGGGGGGGGGGGAGGTTTGCAGGGAGGAAGGCTGGAGAAAGGGGGTTGGGGGTGGGGGATGCTGTCTAGCGTTGTTGTTTGCGATGGAAGGACAGTACGATCGAGCGAGAGAGGTGAGGTGGGGTCAGGTGTTGCGGTCAAGTCCAAGGTAATTATACTGCTGGATCCAATCAGGGGCCAGCCAGCCAGGAAGAGGGGCGTCCTGCTCCTGGAACGTTGATGGTAGGATGGCTGTCAAAGTGTTTGACAATGATACCAGAGTGACCATGGGACCATGCTTCCAGTATATATTGTGTTCATTTTCTGCTTGTCATGTGGAGTGGTTTCTTCCTTTTTATGTCGTTTTCGTGGAAACGAAAACCACAAAATGGAGTTTAAACTACATTCGAGTTATATTGGGGTTCGCAACGTTCGCGGAAAACAAGCACAATCAAACGCGAACCAAATCAGCGAATATGGCTTATTTGTACAGCCATATGTCTGCTGAAATAAGTCAGAACTTTGTTACTCAGATGTCCGAACGTTCAGTTACTTTCCATTGGATGTTCTGGTTTAGACGGCGGGAGAAACTGGGGGGAAGGGTGGGGGTTGTTTGGAGACGTTGCTACGTTCTTTGCTTTTGAATCAACTTTTATTTCCTGTGTGCATCCGTGTGTGTGTGTGTGTGTGTGTGTGTGTGTGTGTGTGTGTGTGTGTCCCCGGCAGTATGTCCAGGCCCTTATCTTCGGTGTTTCAAAAAGTAACGTCTTTACACTTGGCATTTATTCATGTTTCAAGATTTCGGGGGAGAACCTCAAACGCTTTTTTCCATACCAGATTGTTATGGTTTTGAAGTTATTGGGTGCTGTGAGAAATCGGCTGTCACGCAGTTAGGATGGTAATTGTCGCTAAAATTGTACAATTTTGTGGCAGCCAATAGCCTCGGGACTGCTTTTGAACTGATGGCATTGTGAAATTCAAAGCTTCAGGAATGTACTTGTAACAGACTCAAACATGTGCAGGCCTGTATAACAACACCACCAATTCAGCGGACCCATATTTTTAGTTCACTCTGTTCACCAGTTCTTTTCCTGTTTGCTTGATCCATACAAATCGAAGGTAACTGAATCACTTATACTGAAAACTTTGCGAGTCATCGTGCCTTTTCAGAGTTACTGCAGTAAGTCAAAATGCGTTTGAAATACAAATTTCACCGTATGTTTTGTCAAAACACTCGCATTCTGAAAGAAAAAGACAGCCTGGGAATGACTCTTTAAACTGGTTTGATGCTAGGGTTCTCGGTCTTCACACTGTATCTGTAGTATTTAAGCGAATCTGAGTTACGTAAGAATTTGTCTTCCATTAAAATCAGTTTGAGGCGAAGCAGTTTTACATTCGAGTGGTCAGCCACCTACTGTCTCATACCAACATCAAAACTGCACTTGATGTGTTACATAAGAAGGTCTAGACTTAAATGTGTTAATATAAAATGTACAGCTGCCAAATGCTATGCTTTTGGTGGAGTTTGCTACAGTTTCGTTGACAATGATACGCTGGTACACTTTTGTGACGAAATGCTACGGAAAACCCCCCCACAAACTTTAAACATGCTTCACAGACTAGCGGTGGCTTGAACGGAACCGAGACAACGCAGATCTGTAGACTATAGACTTATTTCGTAAAATAAATAAATACACAAAAATACAAATAAAAAAGGTCAAGTTCAGCGAGGAGAGGACGAATAAGCAGAAGAAAATTTGCTACGAACGATCGTTTTTTGCCGCCGTATTGATAGGTTTTGTTGTCAGCCATTTTGATTTTTTGGAGGCTAAGTACGATGGAGGGCGCTCTTGTGATCTCCGCATAGGAATCCTGCGCTTAAGTCTGGAAAGCTACAGTTACAATATCAAAATGCTACACTTCGTGCTTTTGAGTCTTTGGCAGCTGTGAAAATGGGAAACTGGCAAAAGACATGAACCAGATAAATGTTTTCATTTACTGTTTGATATCAGGTATGCATTACGCCGACTAGAGATGGACGTGGCTCTGCTTATATGTAGAGGAGTTAATTTATTTATTTTCATATCGTGTATTGCATTCAGATACTTCAAGTGCATGTCAATGACATGAATGCCCACGTGATAATTCTAAAATAGTAATAATTTTCACTTTTCATTTGGGCACCTATGTCAAATTTGGGGGTACTTTTTGAGAAGGTCTGTATGTCTTCTTTTTTTTAAATTGGATTGGAAATGATTAACATATCTATGTCGCTCAGAAACGGACTACAAATCAGTTTTAAGCGTTTGTAGGCTAAGAAGCGACGTATTTAAGAAGCGACGTATTTGATGGTTCCTCCATCTTCTTGTCGTTGAATTGTTGTCATCAAAACTGAGGAAGTGGAACACGGTCGATAAGTTCTAAGTACTGGCTTTGTGTGAAAATCTGTCACTTTCTTCCTTTTTTTCACTGCCGAGAAAATGTAAGACGGAATTTCTGCTGGACAATATCAGTGTAGGGCTGTATTCTGGTTTGGTCTGCAGCTGTTTGAAGAAAATAGCATCTAGGACGTGTCGGGAGTAAGAGAAGGGAAAAGTGGTTGAGGACGAGAACCGTTTGTACCGGAATATCCGGGCGCTGAAGTGGCTTAGGACAATAGAAAATTGAGAACACATAGAAAGTTACACACTTCAGTGCGCAAATTCGTACACAATCTGCCCATCCAAATGTTTCAGTCATTCCAGAGACATCAAGGCATCATCTCCTCTTTCCCACCTAAAAAAAAAAAAAAAAAAGAGAAAATTCTCCGTTATCTACCGCACACGGCGAATGCGCGTGAAACTGGTTTGATGGCTTGCGAGCCTGGACTATGGAGAAAGCTGACATGATGGGCAAAGGAATGGCGTGGGGGATTAGAACAGGAAGAGGGGAGGTCGTGCTATGGGTGCTGAGTGAGGGCGCTGTTTGCGGGGAAAGTGGCCGTGTCGCTTCGGTGATTGTGAGAATAGATGGGCTGATATGAGCGGTGGGGGTGGCGAGGAAGTAGGAGGGTGGGGTGGGGGTGTGGGGTCAGAATCCAGGTATGCGGATATTCAACTCTTCCAGTATTCAGCCAGCTGTTGTCTATGGAAAAGCTGATGGCATGGCTATGGTAAAACTTGGCTGGCATGACATGCGACAGACTGGGATATTCACCATCGCCTTTTAGTAGTTGCTCATATCGAAAGCATTCACCATTTCTTGTCGATCTGTTTGTCTACCTGTCTGCCTATTCCTCAAGAGCCGGCTGGCCATTCATAACACTTCACTGCCGATAGTGTCAAACTACCAGATCTAAAGCATGCACGCTGTGGTTCACACATAAGGAAAAGGCCTCATGCAGGCAGTGTGTCGACCGCGCTGAACAGCAAACGAAAAGAAACTGGCCTAGATGGTTCACCTAAGAAGGCAGCTCAATCAGTCGAACAATTCTTTCGTGGCGCACAGTAGCTGTGGTGCCCGGAAGAAGTTAGTGACTTTGACGAGTGAAACGGGACTCCGACAAAGGCGAAGAGTGGGAAAACGAAACGAGATACTTGTCCTGTCCCTTCCACATCTTTGGCCATGGGACCCCGTTGCCAATAAAAAAAAAATGTTACCCTAATTTGAACTGGGTTGTTTGTCTGATGTCTTTTTGTTCAACTGTTTGTGTCAAGAGTGGGATTGGTAATGTCGCGGATTCCTGACTGAGAGGTCGTGGGTTCCATTCCAATCACAGCCATTTATTCGTGAGAGTTTTCTGCCCTGACCACCCCCTGCCCAGAGCTGGGAAGACTGGGACCACACAGTAGACTGGGACCACACAGTAGACAGGGACCACACAGTAGACTGGGACCACACAGTAGACAGGGACCACACAGTCGAGTTTCACCCACTTAATGGATGCGTCTCTGAGAGTGTTGTTCAAGTTTTCTGACTAGCGCTGCAGGTGTATGTATCTCTCGGGCTTGGCTGACTCAGGGGTATGTTATGAAAGTAAGCGCAGAGTACAACCTTGTCATGCAATCTCAGATCTGAATAGAAATCCATAGCATCATCCTCATCCTCACCCTCATTGATCAGCATGAAAGATCTCAAATTATGTGGCCCTTCATGCTCTCCTCTCGTGGCAATCTCAGTTTCGATCACTTCCTCACGTCTATGCCTTTATTTGGTTCTGTCGGAGTCACCAGAATCGGGGAAAGTCATGGGGACTATCGTTGGACGGACGTGGTGGTGTCCTCCGGAGAGTTCATTCAAGCTGGCTCCGCGACTAAGCAAATATTGTCGTCGGTAGGGGACTTAGTAGGTGTTGTCCTGCGTATGTTTGATCAGAAAGGTGCCACAGAACGTCGGAAAGTGACTCGTCATCAATGCAGCGTGTCCTGTGATGGGTTGCCTCACGCTGACTGCTCCCTGTGGACTGCTGGTGATGGGCCTTCGGCAGGACAAGCCAGCGTGTGGCTGTGGACAGCGGGAGAAGAGGGTAGCCTGGGAGTTGGAATGAGCGGTGTTCGTGCGGAGCCACTGAAATGGCATAGAAGATAAGACACTTAAAAAAAAAAGTGGGAATGGTACACAGTCACACGGGTTTGTTCACTGTAAAAAAAATGGCCTTTTCTTTCCTGGCCCCCCCCCCCCCCCCCCCGCCCCCCCCCAAAAAAAAAACAACAAACAAACAAAAACAACAAACAAACAAACAAAGAAACAAACAAACAAACAACAACAACAACAACAGAAAAGAAAACAACAACAACGACAACTACAAAAAAAACCCCAAACCATTTCATGTCCATGGTAGAGTCATTCTCAGTGATGGTGATCTAGATAGCCTGACAACAGGTCCGAATGTTCCGGCATGTTCCGCAGCAGTGGGAGAGAGAGGCTTTCTGCGCTGGGAGGGGGTAGTGCTGCACCCAGAGATGTGAAGGAGCACGATAAGGAATACGGTGCTGGAAAATCTGGACATTGTGATGCATAGGTTGGAAAGTCGCCAGAAAGTTAATGTGAAGAGAAAGTCTTGGATACACGTACAGTCCACCTCCCCGCTTCAATCATTCCGGTGGCATTTATTGCTTCCCCTTTACGCTATGTATATCAATCGTACTGCAAAAGTGAATGGGCGTGAAATTAGCTGGATGGTCCGTAAGCCCGAAAATGACAGCGGCTGGACTGATACAGGAGGGGGCCTGTATAATGGGCTAAAGAGTGGATGGATACGTAGGGACGGAGGAAGCAGGATGGGGGGGGTGGGGGGGGGGGGGGGGGTCGTTACTGGCTGCGAAGAGGGACAGGCTGACTGAAGCACGGAAGTCGCGGAGGAGCCGAAAAACCTAACGCTGGGTATGGGAAGAGCCATCGATGTAGAGAGTGGCATAGAGATGGGGGAGAGAAAGGCGGGGTGGGGTGGGGGTGGGGGTTGGTGGAAGGGAGGGTAGAGTCTAGTATAAGCTGGTATAAGACCGATCCATTGTGGGTTTGATCAGCCAAGAAACAGGGGTGTCGTGTCCTCATTGACTAGTTCTCGTAAAGTTGATGGCCTGATACACCTCGTGGCTGTCAAATCCTGTGGCAAAGAAGTGCCTCGAGAAGGGTTACCTTTCTTCATTCACTTTTTGCATTTGTTTCTTTTCTTTGTTTTTAATGAAGATAGAATAAAGTCTTGAATAGTGTGAATGATTAAACAGACTGATATATTGAATTGGTTTGCGTAAACAAACAAACAAACAAACAAACAAAAACAATCAAACAAAGAAAAACATCGATAGACGAACCGCATCGGTTATAGCAGTAGAACACTTGACAATGGCTCTGTCTTAGTTGGAAAATGGGTATTGGTTTGTCGCTTTGCACTTTCTTATGATTGATTTGCTTCTTGATTAGCTTTTAGTTAAATTATTCCCAGGGTTTTATCTTTTTCTTTTCTTTCTTTTCTGTTTTCTTTCTATTTTAACATAGTCTAATCCTCCAAGTTAATGTTTATCGTGAATATACATACTAGTCTTTTTTTCTTCACAAGTAGGTCATATATGAACATTATGTGTTTGTTTGTTTGTCTGTTTCACCCACTCCACCCCACCTCACCCCTTCTCTCTCCCTCACACACACACACACACACACACACACACACACACACACACACACACACACACACACACACACACACACACACAAACACGCACAACAAACAAACAAAATATTACCCCCCACCTCTCAGCCCCTTACCCGGCACATCCCCTCTACACACACAACATGAAACATGCTTATACACGTGCTGATACATACATCCTTGCTTGCAAACTTTGCACCCGCTCAACTTTATAATTGTGGTTTCAGAAATTGAGCCCATTTGGTTGTTCTTTCAAAAGATACCACATGACTATCACAAACGTTTTAAACTGATCACAGACTGGTGATGAGCCCCATTGGATATTGACTTTTTTTTTTAATCGTCTTCATCCCACCCCCCCATTCCCCTTCCCAACTGCTGACATCTCATTATAATGAAGCTCATTTTCATTCTGCACTAAAAATGTAATCTGTGACTCTACCTTTACTTTCAATTATATATATTTTTTGCCTTTGTGGCCCACTCATTTGTCTATTCCAGAAGGTCATCACATTTTGTTTTTCTCTTGTTACAATATCAGATCTTGCTGATCTTCTTCAAGTGTTATTTGAAAACATAGTTTCCTTGCTGCGGGTTTGATTTGGATGTTCACAACAGTATTTCTCTTTCCAGTCGGTTTTTCCCAGTTCGACTATTAGTCCCCCAAGAAACTGTCGTGTCTGGCGTACACACTTTCCTCCACATGCAAGCTGAGGGACGGGCATGAATTTTGATCGGTTCGTCTTCAGAGTTTGGGCCTTGTGAAGGCACTGACGGACATGAGGTCCAAGAAACAAGTGGGGTTGGATTTTTTTCCGACTTCAGAAATCCTTTCTACCCACCCAGCAGTAAATGGAGACTTGATTCAGGTCAGGCAAGCTTGAAGGCGGAGGAAGGGGAGGGATGGGCTCTGCCTTACATCACGCCGTGCCCTGTGCACGGGCGAACCTCTGACAGTTTACTACCGCCCCTATGACTACCAGGCTATGTGATTTTTTTAAAAATCTTGTTTACCTTTTGATAGCACAAAGGTTATACGTTATTTAAAAAAACAACAACACCGTAACGATTACCGCATTGACAAGATATTTGGATCAGCTCTCGTATTGCTTTGAGTACTACAACAACAGACAGACAGAGACAGACAGACAGACATGGCAGACAGACAGACAGACACATACACAGAGACACATAACACACACACACACACACACACACACACACACACACACACACACACACACACACACAAACACACACACACGAACGAATGTATGCACGCGCGCGCGCGCGCACACACACACACACACACACACACACACATACACACACACACACACACACACACACACACACACACACACGCATGCACGTACACATGCACACGGGCCTTAACTTATCCTAGAAGTGTGTTTGTAGCGAACAGCCACTTCCGAATTTTTTTTCTTTTTTTTTTTTTTCCTTTTGTTTTCTTTCCTTTTTTTCTTCTTTTTTTTCTATCCGAATTTTTTTTTTCCCCTTTTTTTTCCCCTTTTGTTTTCTTTCCTTTTTTTTTCTTCTTCTTTTTTTTTTCTATTGAGGAAGCACCGGTTTCATCTTGCTATTTCCCTGGCAGCAACACATTTTGCCCGCACTCCGCTTCTACCTCCCCTCTCCTTCCACGCACGTACTCTGCCACCCATCCCCCTTTCCTTCCTTCACCGCCTTTCCCCCACCCCCCTTATATTCATACTTCAACGTCTTTTCCTGGTATTGAGCATCTTGTGTTATATGTACAAAAACACAGCTGCTTTCATCTGCTTTTGCAGAAGATCGATCGGGAGATGAGTAAACCAGAGTTCTGATCCTTCCAGTACCATAGCTGTGCCATTTTGTGGTGGTGACCGTAGCTACGTGCTTGGGGTAGCGGAAAACGTGCCACGCTGTTGTCAGCTTTAAAGTCTTCTGTTTCGTTTTTTTTTTTTTTTTTTTTTTTTTTTTCGATTTGGATTTTGCCTGAAAGATTTCACACGCGCGCGCGCGCACACACACTGACTAAAACCAATTTATTGTCAGACTAACTCATGGTTGTACTGACATTTAAGAAAACATTATGAAAAGAATGTCAATATTTTTCATTCAAAGAAAAGGAACATAATTAACACACACACACACACACACACACACACACACACACACACACACACACACACACACGCACACACACTCGCCCGCACATCCGCGCGCGCACACACACACACACACACACACACACACGCGCGCGCGCGCGCACCTCACACATCATACCTATATAAATACACAAGTACAACATCTCTATACCAGCACACCCATACCCTTGCATACACACACACACACACACACACACACACACACACACACACACACACACACACACACACACACACACACACACACACACAGAAAGACAGGCAGACAGACAGACAGACAGTCAGACACACAGATACAAAGACAAAGACGGAGAGAGGACTCGATCTACGCTCAGCCTGTATTTTCAGGGTATGATCTTGACTTGCTTTTAGTTGTTCTCCCCTCGCCTCCCACCCACCCCCCCCTCCCCCACATTCGCCACACTCCCCCCTCCAGCACCCCCCCCCCCCCCGCCGTCTCTCTCTCTCTCTCTCTCTCTCTCTCTCTCTCTCTCTCTCTCAGCATGTGGGCGCGGGTGATCAGGTCCGTGCTAGCTGTCATTCCTCAAGGCAGACTGTGGCTCGACAGGCAGTAGAGAGGTGAAGAAAATGATGCCAATGAAGCGTAACGCGGTTATTCTGTTTCCTGGCGGGCTCCTTGAGGGCCTCGTTACTAGCAGACAATGGCCTCTTTGCTCCCGTGACCATCTTCGCGTTCTGGAAGCGTCTGGCGCTCGAAATGTCTCCATCATCTTCTCTCTCTCTCTCTCTCTCTCTCTCTCTCTCTCTCTCTCTCTCTCTCTCTCTCTCTCTCTCTCTCTGTTGCTACGTATATCTGTTATGAATTTTAGGTCAGTCATCCTGCAGAACGCAGACTCACAAACAACAACGTGACCCTACATTGTAGGAAGGGTCGCCTGTGCCAGAGTGTGCATGGGCAGACCCAGGTCAGAGATTCCAAACGCGGACCATTTTCCACGGATCTAACGGATAACAAGATACAAAGCATATCAACGTACTCCCAGTATATCCTGAATACGCGTGATATATTCCATAAAGAGGAAAAACCGTCTTGGGCTGGTCTAACTGTTAGTAATGGCTATTCTGGTAAATATCGGCCATCATCTGTGACCTATAATGAACATACTTACAAATTTTCAGAAAGATCCGCCAAGAACTTTCTGAGATTTTCCATAAAGAAGAAAACCATTATGGGCCGTTAGTAACGGCTATAACGGTAAACTTGAACATCGGGCATCATCCGTGATCCATAATGAACATACCTACAAATTTTCAGAAATATCGGCCACGTACTTTCTGAGATATTCCATGAAGAAGGAAAACCGTTAGGGGCCGTTATAGCCGTTAGTAACGGCTATAACGGTAAACTAAAACATCGGGCATCACCCGTGACCCATAATACTACAAATTTTCACTAAGATCGGCCAAGTACTTTCTGAGATATTCCATAAAAAGAAAAACCGTTATGGGTTGTTATAGCCGTTAGTAACGGCCATAACGGTAAACGGTAAAACGTCGGGCATGATCCGTGACCCATAATGAACATACCTGCTAATTTTCACAAAGATCGGCCAAGTACTTTCGGAGACATTTCATGAAAAAGAAAAAACCGTTATGGGCCATTACAGCCGTTAGTAACAGTATAACGGTACACTAAAACGTCGGGCATCATCGGTCGCCTCTAATGAACATACCTACAAATTTTCAGAAAGATCGGCCAAGTACTTTCTGAGATATTCCTAAAGAAAAAAAAAATTGTTATGGGCCGTTATAGCCGTTAGTAACGGCTATAACGGTAAACTCATCGGGCATCATCCGTAACCCATTCTGAACATACCTGCTAATTTTCACAAAAATCGGCCAAGTACTTTCGGAGATATTCCATAAAGAAGAAAAACCGTTACAGGCCGTTACAGCCGTTAGTAACGGTTATAACGGCGAACTAAAACATTGGGCATCATCCGTGATCCATAATGAACATACCTGCTAATTTTCAGAAAGATCGGCAAAGTACTTTCTGAGATATTCCATGAAGAAGAAAATCCGTTACAGGCCGTTAGTAACGGCTATAACGGTAAACTAAAACATCGGGCATTATTCGTGACCCATAATGAACATACATGCTAATTTTCACAAGATCGGCCATGTACTTTCTGAGATATTCCATGAAGAAGAAAAACCGTTACAGGCCGTTACAGCCGTTAGTAACGGCTATAACGGTAAACTAAAACATCGGGCATTATTCGTGACCCATAATAACATACCTACAAATTTTCAGAAAGATCGGCCTTGTACTTTCTGAGATATTTCATAAAGAAGGAAAACCGTTACAGGCCGTTACAGTCGGAAGTAACGGCTATAACGAGGTAAACTAAAACATCAGGCATCATCCATGACCCATAATGAACATACTTGCTAATTTTCACAAAGATCGGCCAAGTACTTTCGGAGATATTCCATAAAGAAGAAAAACAATTACAGGCCGTTACAGCCGTTAGTAATGGCTATAACGGTAAACTAAAACATCGGGCATTATTCGTGAGCCATAATGAACATACCTACAAATTTTCCCAAAGATCGGCCAAGTACTTTCGGAGATATTTCATAAAGAAGAAAAACCGTCACAGGCCGATACAGCCGTTAGTAACGGCTATAACGGGGTAAACTAAAACATTGGGCATCATCCGTGACCCATAATGAACATACCTGCAAATTTTCACAAAGATCGGCCAAGTATTTTCGGAGATATTTCATAAAGAAGAAAAACCGTTACAGGCCGATACAGCCGTCAGTAACGGCTGTAACGGTAAACTAAAACATCGGGCATTATTCATGACCCATAATGAACATACCTACAAATTTTCAGAAAGATCGGCCAAGTACTTTTTGAGATGTTCCATATAGAAGGAAAACCGTTACAGGCCGATACAGCCGTTAGTAACAGCTATAACGGGGTAAACTAAAACATCGGTCATCATCCGTGACCCATAATGAACATACCTGCTAATTTTCCCAAAGATCAGCCAAGTACTTTCGGAGATATTCCATAAAGAAGAAAAACCGTTACAGGCCGTTACAGCCGTTAGTAACGGCTATAACGATAAACTAAAACATCGGGCATTATTCGTGACCCATAATGGACATACCTGCTAATTTTCACAAAGATCGGCCAAGTACTTTTGGAGATATTCCATAAAGAAGAAAAACCATTACAGGCCGTTACAGCCGTTAGTAACGGCTATAACGGGGTAAACTAAAACATTGGGCATCATCCTTGACCCATAATGAACATACCTACAAATTTTCAGAAAGATCGGCCAAGTATTTTCGGTGATATTTCATAAAGAAGAAAAACCGTTACAGGCCGATACAGCCGTTAGTAACGGCTATAACGGTAAACTAAAACATTGGGCATCATCCGTGACCCATAATGAACATACCTGCAAATTTTCCCAAAGATCGGCCAAGTATTTTCGGTGATATTTCATAAAGAAGAAAAACCGTTACAGGCCGATACAGCCGTTAGTAACGACTATAACGGTAAACTAAAACATCGGGCATTATTCATGACCCATAATGAACAACCTATAAATTTTCAGAAAGATCGGCCAAGTACTTTTTGAGATATTCCATATAGAAGGAAAACCGTTACAGGCCGTTACAGCCGTTAGTAACAGCTATAACGGGGTAAACTAAAACATCGGGCATCATCCGTGACGCATAATGGACATACCTGCTAATTTTCACAAAGATCGGCCAAGTACTTTTGGAGATATTCCAAAAATAAGAAAAACCGTTACAGGCCGTTACAGCCCTTAGTAACGGCTATAACGGTAAACTAAAACATCGGGCATTATTCGCCACCCATAATGAACATACCTACAAATTTTCAGAAAGATCGGCCAAGTATTTTTTGAGATATTCCATAAAGAAGAAAAACCGTTACAGGCCGTTACAGCCATTACTAACGGCTATAACGGGGTAAACTAAAACATCGGCATCATCCGTGACCCATAATGTTCATACCTGCTAATTTTCACAAAGATCGGCCACGTACTTTTGGAGATATTCCATAAAGAAGAAAAACCGTTACAGGCCGTTACAGCCGTTACTAACGGCTATAACGGTAAACTTAAACATTGGGCATCATCCTTGACCCATAATGAACATACCTACAAATTTTCAGAAAGACCGGCCCAGTAGTTTTGTCTGGAGCGAGTGGAACACATTTTGACCACAGACGGACGGACGGACGGACAGACACACAGACAGCATTTCTTCGTTCCCTGTTCTGTAAGAACTGGGAGTACAAAAATGATAAGCTCTTCAGAAAGTCACTAAGGCCGTCCGTTTTGATCGTTTTGATGACGCATGATATTTGACAGACAGACAAGAGAGAGAGAGAGAGAGAGAGAGAGAGATGAGAGAGAGAGAGAGAGGAAGGCAGGGTACAGGTGACAGCCTCTGTGATGACATGCCAAAGTCGAAGTCGATGACAGCTATACCTAGATGGGCATCTGACAGACTGAAGAAGAGCTAGTGAATTGTAGTAGACCAGTTCCGGAAAGCAAACCAACAAAAAAAAACAAAAAAAAAAAACAAACAAACAACAACAACAAATTAGGGGAACGCCCGTCTTTCCATTGCAAGTAGAGTTATCTTTTCTTAGTTTATGGGACAAGCAGATAGACAATAGAGTCAAATGTTTGAAGCGCACACCACGATAACGATGGGGATGTCGACTGTCTGCATCACAGGCACATTGTTTTACATCCATGTTGTGGCATATTCTCCATGTGATTGAACTGTTGAGCTGACCGATGGAGCGAAATAGATTTGGGCTTGCTTACCAGCGGCATCAGACGCATGGAAACGGCGGCGTTAGCCTCGCTGACCGCGAGCTCTAACACAGATTACCTCCCTTGCAGATATCCGAACATCAACTGATACAGAAAGAGGGTGTACACTACATTTTTCACCGTCATGCCTCATGAGTAAGTCTGCGAATTTGTAACGAAAGGAAAAGCAGAAACACGTCACGATCCTTCCACCAAAATGACGCAACTTCGTTCTTAGTAACTACGTCAGACCGACTACTACTCTAACTGTAGTCTTTCGAATGAGACAATAAACCGAGATAACGCGCGTAACTCACATATAACATCTTGCACACACGTAAAATTCCATCAACTTTCGGAAGAGAAGGCCAGTTTAACGGTTGGTATTGATGACACGGAGACACGTACCTTGCACCGAAAGAATGAAAATGTAAAGGAAAAACCGAGTGATTGAAGACTGAATGACGCGGGAAACGAATGTAGTGTCAGCAGGCAGCGCTTCAGCTGGCTTTACCCAGGAAGGCAGCCCGTCGTGTAGACGACAGCATGGACTGTACAGCGCTTGGAGCTTGGTCTCCATCCGAGGACAGGTGCTACATAAGTGTTCTTAACAACAACAATAGCAGCAGGAGCAGCAACAACTACGCTACTGGCCTGTATTCGTGTTGTTCGTCTAACTGCTTGCTGTGAATGGCAAAGTCTGTGGCACTTACTTGGACTTACTTGGTAATCGTGAACCGTGTATTGCAAAATGCTCCGGATCAGTGATGGATAAAAATCTGCGGTGACGGGAAAAAAAAAATATATATATATATATACACTACTCAAAACAATTGAAGTACCACTTAGGAAAACTGCTGTCATTCGAAAGAAAACAAAGCTGAACATAATTTAATGATTGAATATTTTATTTTTATTATTCCTCAATCCATTCAAATTTATTCAAACACCGTGACAAAAAATTATCTTTGTTTTACACTTGATTAAAGAGGCATACCCCCAAAATGAAAAGTAACAAGAGTCTATGGTAGATGTCATGATGTTAATAACGGGTATGACCACCGTTCGCGTTCAAACAAGCGTCACATCGACGTCTCATGGAGTGCACCAGGCGGCGGAGAGTGTCCTGGGGGATCGCCTGCCTCCTGCTCGAGCAACTGAAACAGCTGGTCCACGGTGTCTGCTGGAGGGTTGTGGGCCCGCACTCGCCTCCCCAGCACGTCCCACAGATGCTCTATGGGGTTCAAATCTGGTGACCTGGCAGGCCAGTCCATTCTTGTCACCTGCTGCCCTTGTAGGAACTGATTCACGATGGCGGCGCGGTGGCACGGCGCGTTGTCGTCCTGGAACTGGGCGCCCTGGCCATCTGCCCTCAGGGCGGGCATCACAAGGGGGCGGATGATGGTGTCGCGGTAGGTGGCACCGGTCAGGCGGCCTTCAACACGGTGTAGGGGGGTCCTGTGACGTAGGCTGAACCCACCCCACACCATCACGGACCCACCTCCATAGCGGTCATGCTCCCTGACGGCAGCGTCAACGTAGCGTTCTCCAGGACGTCGCCAGACGCGAACCCGCCCGTCGTTGAACCTGAGGGTGAACCTTGACTCGTCTGTGAAGAGTACTGTTGCCCATTCAGCTCTTGTCCACCTTCTATGACATGCTGCCCAGGCCCGACGATGAGCTCGATGCGCTGGGGTCAGTATTGATCTCACTGCTGGGGACCTTGACCTCAAGTTGGCGTCGTGGAGCCGGTTCCGAACTGTCTGGGTACTGACGTTGACGTTGCTGGCTTGTCGTAGCTGGTCTCGGAGTACTGTGGCACTGGCTGAACGGTCTCTCAGACAAGCGATAACAATGAACCGATCCTGCTGTCTGGAGGTGCTTCTCGTCCGTCCACGTCCCTGCTGTTCTTCAACACTTCCAGTGTTAAGCCAACGGTCTCTGAGCCTCAGAATGACTGGGTGACTCACTCCAAGCCGTCGACCAATCTCCCTCAAGCCAATACCTTCTTGGTACCATGCTATCGCTCTTCCTCTGTCGGTGTTGCTTAGTCGTTGTCTCGCAGGCATGGTTAAATCTTCCTAAATTTCGCGACTTTTTATACCCGTCAAATGTGCTAACTGATTGCAATTCTGCTCAGAAAAGACCTTGCTTTCACGTGCATCACATTTTTTTTTCTTGCTGTGTCTGTGTCAAAATCTGGGAGCGACACAAGTTCGATAATTTCTCGGGATTTTTTTGCCTCAGATGCGACGCGGTAGATAACTGCTGACCGACTTTAACATAACAAAAATGCACGAGGAGTAGTATTTGAGAACCGGGTAAGCTTATCCAGCAGAATTTATTCAATTATCAATATTAATTGGTTTATCAGAGCTTTTTAAAAATTGCATACAAAAATTAGGGGTGGTACTTCAATTGTTTTGAGTAGTATATATATAGGCCTTTGTTTTCGTTGCCGGACAAAACAGAAAACTGACGGAACGCCTGGCAGCAACGTCGGAGACCTCACCCTAATTGCAGGTATGTCAGAAAAAAAAAGTTCCATGGATCTGTATGCAATGTACACCACTGAAAATCATAAAATACTCCTTGCAGTGACACCAAGATATTAGCTAATTTGATAAAATATTACAAAGTTATGATTTTGTTGTTGTTGTTGTGCAATTGAATTCGTACAACAGGTAAAATTGTGACCAAGAAAGGATATCATTGCAGTTAATTCATAACCGAGTTAAGGCGGGGACTGGCGATCGGCAATGGCTGCAACACATCTTCGAAAGCGGTGAACAAAATAGCATATGAGGTGAAATTCTTACTGGCATTGAAGTTTGCGTAGTCATGGATAAACGAATTCGCCGTTTGTTTTATTTATTTGAGATAAGGATGCATCTGTACATCTAATGCTGGTTTGGTGTAGGTTGTTTCACTTTGGATAGATCCTATGCATTTAGGAAAATGTTTCCTTTCCTTTCCTGAGCAAGAGCTTCTTTCTGTCAAAATAGGCATTTTGAAGCAGATTTATTGAAATAAAAGGCGAAAGATTTTCTCGATTGTTTGAAGAGAAACCAGAATGAAATATCATGTCATTGTATGTTTCATTTTCATATTCGAATGTTCTCTTTACTATGATTATCATCACTTTTTTTTTTTTTTTTGCGTGCGGCCGAAAGAATTTTGATGTATGACCAAACGGAGCTTCTGTACAGGGAAGGAAATCTTACGGCATCAGAATTTTTGTGTGTGTAGGTTTTTCAAACATACATGAGGTAAACTGAGATGCGTCGCAGCAATCAGTCTGTCTGTCTGTCTCTATTTTCCTTTCATTCCCATCCTTTCCTGTATTATAAATCTATATGTTATTTGACTTTCCGCTTCTCGTTTTGCGCATGTTTTGACCCCATCAAATACCCCCCCCCCCTTTTTTTTTTTAAATTCTTCCACTCTCCATCTCCCGTGTTTTTCCCGGTTATGTCATGATCCACCCGATCACGCTTTGCCCGATAACGTTACATGCGTCTGTTTTCCTACACATCTATCGTACTTCGCCCCAAATCGGGTAGAAGCATATCTTGGATTGTGTAATGCACACAAAACACCACCACTTCCACCACACACACACACACACACACACATACACACCACCCACTAAAAACGCTCCATTCGAGGGGAGTGTAGTGACGCACGCATCCCGTGCATAACGTGCGAGCTCGGCGGAAGTGCACCTCGCTTGAGAAGCGCTCACTGACTAACTAACGGTCAAGTCAACAAGCAGACGAGCTCCGGCAGTGCAAATTTTTATGTTGGCTCATACGGGAAGCTCTCTCGACATGTTCATGAGCTACGTCGTGCTGAGTGTGACAGTAGTATGGCCTCCAGTTCATGTGAGACAGACTTGCCACAGCTGCTGCGACAGGATGGCCGTAGACGACTACAACGGTATTGACCTACCTCCAAGCCAGCGTCTGGACTGACCCGGTAAGGCAGAGTGCATGTGTGTGAATACTCAGCTTACTGATTGTGGAAACCTGTCAGACGGTGGTGAAGAGGATCCAGAAAAATGTACAAGCGTTTAAACAAACACTTAAAAAGTGTAGGGTAAACACTTTAGATGGGTTGCAAAATATGACGCGCGCGAGCGGCGCGTATGTGTGTGTTGCCAAAACCTTGCGAAACCCGCGTAACCGAGCAAACGCATGCAAAATGTAATAAAATTTATACGTGAATGTTCATGCCAGAATTTTTGTTTTCTTTGTGAATGTATTTAAAAAAAAATTAAAGCGTTGAACCGTCATTTTTTCGTGGGTTTGTTTTCAGTACAGGTCACGTACGTCCACAGTATAGTGAAGAGCTCGATCTAAACTGAGTTTTTTTTCTTTTTTTAATCCAGCTTAATTTCACCTGTTTTAATGATGAAACTGTCTTGATTTCTGCATGACCCACATTGCAATGGTCACTTCAGTTCCATTCACCATTTCAATATCCGTCCAGTGCACATGCGCGCTCACAGAGCAGGTACTGTGTATTCCTCCAGCCAGTCCTCCGCACTCCCAAGACTTCTGTTTTCCGCCCCCCAGAATAACGTGCGCGTGCTATGATTGAGGTTCAGTCCCGTTATTTAAGAGAGAGAGAGAGAGAGAGAGAGAGAGAGAGAGAGAGAGAGAGAGAGAAACTCGCACGCGTTCAACAGTAAGCAGAAGTGGAAAATAATAGATAAAGATGGGAATGGGATCGGGAGACAATTGGGTGGAATTATTGCATCCGTTATTAAATTATTGCATGGGACCTTAGTTTGGATGTCCTCTTTACGCCTATAGCTTTGGTTTAATTACGTCAGGGTCTTCATTCAATAGGAGGATGTCAAGCCTTGCCTAACTCACACACCCCTCTCCCCTGTCCCCCACCCACCACCCCAAACCCTCCCCACCCCTGCCCAGCCTTGTTGCCGAGTTGGGCCAGCGAAACCTGGTGTTGTGTTGGAGACCATTGCGGTGTCGGCACTTCATTAGGTGGAGGTCTGAACATGTCCTCAAGGCCTCTCACCCCCAAATCCCCCCCCCCCCCCTCCCAAGGCTCCTCCCCCCCAAGGCCCCACCCCAGCCCGTATGTCCTCTTTCCCCCTGATAGCTGGGACAATCCACTCCTGCAGACCCCGCCCCTCCCCCGCCATACCACATCCCCCACCACACACCCTCCGTACTGTCCAGCTTCAAACTCTGTTCGCTCTTTCTTAACGATGCGCACCCCGAGTATGACAGTCATGATCGGTTTTCGATCGATGGTCATCAACGGAAGAAGGGTCACCTGTAATGGCAAGTTCATGGGGGGCTGTCGTCGGACGGACGTGGTGGTGACCTCCGGAGGGAGCGCTCACTCAAGCCAGCTCCGCGACTAAGCAATCATTGTCGTTCGTAGGGGGCGTAGTCGGTGGTGTCCTGCGTATGTTGGATCAGAACAGGCACCACTGAACACCACGGAAGTGACTCGGCAGCAGTGCATTGCCTCCTCCTGTAGGTTGCCTGTTGACTATTTGACATTGACTGCTCTCCGTGGATTGCCGGGGCTGCGGCGGGACGGGCTCGGGCTAGGCTGCGGTTGTGGGGGGGGGGGGGGGGGGGGGGGGGGGAGGGGGGAGGAATGAGCGGCAAGGATGTAGTTCTGCTGAGGTGGCACAGAAGCTGGGACATAAAAACAATTGCGAAGTAATTTAAATAGCTGTTTCATTGGAGATTTTGCAGGATTTGGAAGGTTTTGCAAGATTTCGAAGGGTACCGCGTGGTTACAGTTTTGTGAATTATCGAGAAAAATAAGGCCATGTGACCTAGAAAAATGAGGCCACGTGACCTTTCGTGTATGTGAAGTGTACATACCATAAAAACGAACAAAATGCACAGCAAAGAGAAGCTGAAACGCCGCACAATCCGATTCATTTTATTTCCATCATAAAATCCTGTCATTGTCCACGTAAATAAGCGAACTCACTAGAAGTCGGACAAGAATTCTTATGTACCGCCATGTGTATCACAAATATCTTCTGTCAGGTGCACATCAAATACTATTAGGGTGAACTGTAGGTGAGCCTTTGGGTGAAACGTTACACCTGAGAGGTGGCATACCTGTCGTTTTGCCTAGAATCGTTTCACATACCCTTTGATCTTGGCGGCATTAACTCTGCCCGCTGGTTAATGTATCTGCTGTCGTTTCTCGCCTGCAGGATAATTGTTTTGCCTGTTAAAGGCATCAACTTCAGTCGATGTTCAGTGAAAGTAAGCTGTGTTTGAAACATGTTTATATGTACAATATAAAAAAAAAGCGAAGTGAATAGATTACTTACTTGCTTAGGCCCATAGCTCAAGGGTGAGCATAGGCTATCGACAACACTCCGCCATCGCACTCGGCTCTGGGCTGCTCGCTGAATGCCTGTCCAGTTGGTACCCTGCGTCTTTAATCTGTCTCAGTGTCTCGCCTCCAGTTGCTGCGAGGTCGGCCTCTCTTCCTTTTGCCCTGCGGGTTCCATGTCAGGGCTTGGCGTGTGGTGCTGGATGCTGGCTTCCTGAAAGTGTCCAATCCAGCCCCACTTCCTCCGCAGAATCTGCTTGGCCGCTGGTTCCTGTCCTGCTTGCTTCCATAGATCTTCATTGTTGATCTTCTCTGGCCATCCGATTTTGAAGATGCGCCTCAGACAGGTGTTGATGGTCTGAATTTTTTGCTGTATTGCCTTGGTCATTCTCCAAGTCTCGCAGCCGTAGAGCAGAACCGACTTCGTTTGAATTGAAGATACTAGTGAATGGACTGCTACTATCGTTTTTGTTCAATGGTCAGTTGAGGGTTGTTTCCACCTGTTTCATTTGTACAAAGCTCACGTTTTTTTTTTTTTTTGTCGGAAAATGACAATCGAACGTCATTTATATTATGTATAGTTAACAGAGGGAGTGGAGTGTGTGTTTCAAGCGTTTAAGTTCATAGAACTGTACCCAAAAAGGGAGTTTCGCGAGTCGAAACGCGGTAGGAGTGCTTTTAGTCTTTAATAAATACATGTTCGACTGACCTGTCTTTTGAACATTCACCACCCCTCCACCCACCCCCCACACCACCCCCGCCCCACCTCCTCACGAAAAGAACGAAATTGTCGAGTCTCTCGAACGAACACGGCCTTCTCAGAGTTTCGCCACATAGTTCGTTTTCGCATTCGTGCTATCAAACGTTCTAAACTCATCGGACATATTAAGAGTCATGATGGCCGTCTCACAGCTCGTGAAATTTGACCTTGTCGAACACTCGGTTTAAAAAAAAAATTTTTTTTTAAAGCTCTTCCAACGAAGAGAACGTGTGTGTGTGTGTGTGTGTGTGTGTGTGTGTGTGTGTGTGTGTGCTCGACTTAAAAGAAAAAAGAAACCGTGGACGAAACGGAACAAATGAACTTGCAGTAAAAGTGATCAGGCGAATCAAATTTCAGCGAAACGAATGGAAGGAAAACGGATATAGGTGAAACAAAAGGCTTCGTGTTGACTTGTGAAACAAGGGAGTGACGGCATGTCACCGAAGAACCACTGTCGACGCCCAGATCTAGAATTATAATTGCTGGCGACCTGTTTTATTGAACACGTGTGTCCGCTTTCAGTTACTGAATAATTGTGGACATCTTTCGAAGAACAATAGAATAGTCCAAAATTATGTATTGAAGAATAGCTGAGGACGGCACATTTCCAGAGTTTTGTTGAAGATTAACGACTGCAATGGGTTGCTCAGTCGTAAAGGCTTGAAAACCAAATTTTTTCAGAGGTTTGGTCAGGGTCTGTAGAAAAAAAATTCTGCCTAAATAGGGCATAATCAAGATTGCGAACAAGTGCTAAACAGAAGCCTATTTCGCACGCACGCACACACACACACACACACTCGCACACACACACACACACACACACACGCACACACACAGGGGAGGGGGGGGGGGGGGGGGGGGTAGAACTGCAAGCATAAGCTGCGTTCACGCTAAGCCCGGCCAGTTGCCGACGACAGCCACCAACTGGCCGGAAACTGAATGCACGGCATTTTCTTCTTTCCCATCATGGAAGCCGGAGTTAGGCGTTCACGCTGGTCACCGGCAGGCACCGGCTTGTCCCGACCAGTTTTTTGCTTTGTCGCATGTACACGAAAAAAACAGCCGGCCGGTCCATCGCTCATGACCTGGCACATTAAATGATGGTGTTCTCCATGTTCACTGCGATTCCGGTGAATGGGATGAACACCGTATCACATTAAATGATGGTATTCTCCATGTTCATTGCGATTCCGGTGAATGGGATGAACACCGTATTGTCGAGAATTCCGTTTCAATAATCTATTCTGTAAAATCCACCACAATAACACGCGTTTCTTCCGTCTGGAGGGCGCCATGATGTTCCCAGCGTGGTGGCAGCAATTTGCCGGACAGAAACTTGGCGGTGTTACCGTGAACAGTTTTGCTGTGACAAGCTGACGGCAACTGGCCGGCAGCAACATGCCGGGCTTAGCGTGAACGTAGCCTAATTATGTGGAGGTGTATAGTGGGAAGGGGGTGTGTGTGTGAGCAATCTGGCCTGCGTCTGTAGACGTGGAAACAATACGTGCATGCGTCCCAGGAGGGCGCATGTCTCGTACAAATCAAGCAGTATTGCACGTGCTAACTGCGTTATATCCTGGTAATATTAACCCCCCCCCCCCAAAAAAAAAAAAAAAAAAAAAAACAGTAAAAGGAGGGGCGGACAGAAATCTCACCTTTTTTGTCTTCCATAGCACGGTTGTCGTTCGTAGGAGGGATATTTGCTTGGAAACAACATGGAGGGAAACAAAGGAAGTCGCAGGCGTTTAAGGCAGACTAGCTGTTCTGTGTTCCGAACGTGATCACACGGATTTAGGTTCATTTAGGGTCAGCCTCACTCGTCTACGGAAAGAATGAATGGTCTAGGAGTACTACGCTTCAAACCCCCCCCCCCTGCTGGCGTACTACTTAACCGACTTCCTCGCTCCACCGTCACCCCCATCCCTACTCCGCCCACTCCTCTGTTGCTTCATGGTTTACACGGTGCTTTTCAGGAGTACGGAGATTCTGGATTATTCAGATTCACAACTCGGAATGACGATCGTTATAAAATCTAGTCCTTTTTCAGTTCTTTCCGTCGATGGTGGGGTAGTAGTAGTAGTAGCAGGCCTCCGTCGGTCGTAGCAGACCATGGATAGAGCATATCCGACCTAGGATTAGCTATCTGTCAGGGCTGTCTGCTCGACCTGAGCAGCGCCGCCTGTGGCTGTAGAGACGGGAGCATGTCGATAGTGGCAGTCTGTCGCAGCGGTCACATCTGTACGTTGACACTGGTTTGGTGGCTGTCATCCCCTTTCTGCGGGCTCGCTTTTCTGCTGCAGCGGCTGTCAGTTTGTTGTCGCCAATCTGCAGCTGTTTCTTGAGAGTGCTTCTCCAGCTGTTGAGGTCTTCTGCGAGCTCCTCTCAGGACTCGGTGTTGATCTCAAGTGCCTTCATGTCTCTTTTTTGCAAACGTCTTTGTATCTCAGCTGCGGGCGGCCAATGCTTCTCTGCCCTCCAGCAAGCTCTCCATAGAGGACGTCTTTTGGGATGCGACCATCGTCCATGCGGCGGGGTATGGGCACGATGGTGGAGTATCGGCATGTTATTCGATTCAGCCGTATGGTCCTTTGGCTATTCTTTCCGTGAATGGTTTTGGATCGCACGAGTAAAGGGTTTCTTTCAGTGGAGTAAACTGATGTCTAAATCTGATCATTCGATAGGTGTGGACAGAAAGCATACCACAACCCCTTTTTGAGGCGCAGAAAGAAGAGAGAAAACACACGGTAGAATTAATAACCACAATCCATTCCAAGACCCCCCCCCCCCCCCCCCCCCCCCCCACACACACACACCAAGTAATCAAGGCCTCGAATGGCACGTTTCGACCGACACCACGCAAAGAAAAACCTCCATTTCACCGTGTTCGTGGCACTCGGCCGGGTAGTGTATAGGGCCTGTTGCCAACAAATTTCCGAAGCAGCATGCAAAACCGGGATACTCGTGCACGGAGATGCGAGTTCAGATTTTCATGTTTTTGTCCGAAATCAGTTAAGACCGAGTATTCCCTTCGTCAGCATGCATTGGGATGTATGTCCGATAATTTCAAAGTGTATGTAGGTTGTAAGCGCGCTCTGGTAATTCATACGTGGTGCAGAACGATACTTCCGACATCAGCCAAACCACAAAATGAATTTACGACTTGTGCTAAGGTCTACAAGACGTTACGGGTCCCACCGCACAAAGGCCACATTTAATCTGCCGCCCGTTTCGGACCCCAAGCATCACCAGTTCTGAAAGGACAAGTGTCATCTCTCTTGTCTGTGTGAACGGCTGTGGAATTCAGTGTACGTGGTTGAGCGACATGGGGTTCTGCCGTGATCGGGTGAACCACGGTGAGCTGTGTGCTTACTCCAAAGCTTTCGAGCAGGGCATGCACGGGCATGGAACGTGACAGGGCAAATGGGACATGTCAATATCACACACGGAAAAGTGTACGGAAATGAGGTAGGCATGCATCGGGTGTATTTACAATCAGAATAGTCATGAGGTACAGGTCCGCTTTCCGTTAGATTTGTAATCACTTTAGATAAAGAGAAGCATGTCGAAAGCAAATTCTCTGTTAAACGGAAGAACACATGCCTCACAAAGGCTGTGTATTTTTTTTTCTTCTTTTTGCAGTAGTGATTGCAGGCCTATCTGCATTCTTCATTCAGTGACCTTTTCGATGGTCTGTTTTTTTTGTTCGCTGTCCAGTCCACTTCAAATGAATCTTTGTTGTTTATTAGTATTGTGTACAATAGTGTCAAAAAGACCCATTCGTGTGGACGGAAAGAGGCTCTTTGACTCGGGGATGGACAGTCGGGCCGTAGGAGGTGGGGCTGGGTGGGAGGGGATGTATGGGTAATGGGTGTTGCGAGAGGTTGGATGACATTTGATTTGCAGGGATTAAGGAGAGGGCTGTGAGATAGAAAATGAAATCGGAATGAAAGTAGGCGAAACGAAATGCCCCCGAGAATTTTACAGCTCCGGGAAGGGAACACATGTAATTACGCACCAGAACAAATGCTTGGGCAGAATCTGATTGGGCGAAACGTGAAGTACCCTTTACTCCAACGTTCAAAGGATTTTCACTTAGAAGTTCCCGTTCTTTCCTCTTTTCTCCTATCATGTGTTAGAGGAATTATATCATTCGCTTGGAGGGAAAAGAATTCACGAGTCACGAGAGGTCGGAAGTCTTAACTGAATGTTTTTTTTTTGTTTTGTTTTTGCCCAGCCACACCCTCCCTGCCCATGTCTTTCTTTCACCTCTTCTTTCCATCTTTTCCCTCTACTTTTCCTTCCACCCCCCCCCCCTTTCCTCACCTCTTCCACGTCTCTTCTCGCTTCTGCCTCCCACCCCACTCCATCCCCAGCGCTCCCTTCCCCAGCAGTCTTGCTCTTTGTCGATTCGCTTCAGACCTGATACAAAACATTGAGACATTTAGTAATTGTCAGCATGTTTAGTACCTGCACGATTTCAATTGTTTCTAACAACCTGTATTTTGATAAGATTTTCTGTTACATTTACTTTCATTTATCTAGTTTGTGGTTTCCTGCAATTTGCTATGTTTTGGAAATTGTTTGGTGCGTGTGGAGCGGGGAGGGGAAAGGAGGGGGGATATACGTATCAAATGATTCTCTCTCGCTCTCTCGCTCTTCTCTCTCTCTCTCTCTCTCTCTCTCTCTCATTAATTTTCACTTGTTATAGTCTTTATTCACTTCCGCCAAGTTGGGCTGCACCTTTCACTTAGTGACTTTTATTTTGAAGCTTTGGGCTTCATCACTGGACTGTGTTGAAATAAAGGTCCCTGGCTGCAGCCGAACTCACGATTTGTGCGTGCGTGTGTGTGTGTGTGTGGGGGGGGGGGGGGGGGGGGGGGGGGGGGGGGGGGCGACGGCTTATTCAGCTCCTTGCTGTTGTGCCTTTTTAGATGAGTCTCTGTCTCTGTCTCTCTCTTTTAAAAAGGGCAACTTCAGTTTTCGTTTGAATATTAGCGTGTTCAATGCCTATCCTAAAACATTATGAAGTTTCAACACAGATTTCAGCAAAGGTCGAAGAGTCCCATGCTCATCGGAACCAGGGTTGACTCCGGATCCGCTCCAGATCTTCCTTGTCTGTAGACAGCGATGCATCTCCAAAGCCTGATGTCTTTCATTGTAGTTCATGTATTATTTCTAGAGAGACTTTACGAAAATGTCGGAAAACCCAATGTTACCGTACGAAAAAAAAAAAAAGTCACCGGAACATACAACGAAAAGGAGCGTAGGGACAGTCCTGCCACGCTGTCTCGGACCAAAATGGAAAATCCATAGCACCATCTTCGTCAACCCCGTCCTAGCCAGTGAGCATAAAAGATGTCTCGGACTCTGTGGCTCATCTGTCCGGCTGTTACGCTGACTTCAGTTTCGCTTTCCTCTCCACGCTTACGGCTTTGGTGAGCTTCTATTAGGGTCACCGGTATTGACAGATTTACGGGGACTGTCGTTGACATTCTCACTGTGGTGGCACCCATTTGTGTGAGCATACTCACGCTGGCTCCGAGTCTAAGTAGTTATTTTTGTCAGTCGGTGGTGTCCTGCGTATGTTGGATCGGAACAGGCACCACTGAATACCACTAAAGTGACTCGGCAGCAGTGCAGTGTTTCCACTGGTGGGTTGCCTCACGACGATTTAACATTGACTGCTCCCTGAGAACTGCCAGCGCCGGCGCTGTTGCGGGAAAAGCCAGACCGTGGCTGTCGACGGGGCGTTGGAAAAGCGGTGTGGGTGCAACACCACTGGAGTGCCACGGAAAATGATAAAGGAGAAAAAACAGAATCCACCATCTGTCCTTCGATCGGGATCCGATCCAAAATGTATTGGGCTTGTCTTTTGGCTATAATCCATCTTTCCACCACGTTTCGTCAAAGTCGGGAGTATACTTTATGCGACTTCTTGCTGACAGACAGACGTACTGACAGTCGTGGATGAAAACATAACCTAACAGGAAGTGAGAACATCAGCGTACGCCTGTCATGACTTGAGGCGCGGAACACGCGCAGAGCCGAATCTAATGGCTCGCTCTACGAGGTCACGAGCAATTAAGGATGATGTCCATGGTGCACTGAGGTGATCAGGTGAACCCGGCAAAATGTCTAGGGTTTTCCTCACGAACATGTATCAGTTGCGGAGGATCAATAATCCCGTCCATCCCTGAGAGGGATGGCCTCTAAGGTGGGCTTGTTAGGTCCATGGCCGCCATTCCCAGAAAGGTCATGCAGCGTTGGTAGTTACGTTACCCAAGACCCGTTTATCAGACGCTCAGGCGGGCGAGATAACTCGTTAGTGAAGCCAACGAGACTATGCCACAGGCTGTGCGTCTCAGCGGCAAGGAAGTGAAAATAGGACGAATCACGTGGTTCGAATTATCATGCATAAAACAAAAGTCGAATGATAAACAAACCTAGTTTCAAATTCAGCTTTTTCCTCGTTTGAAATCCATTTAATCTTCAATACAAACGAGATATATTGTATTAAAGGGCGAAAGAACATTGTGTCACCCATTATTTTTTGTCTCGTACACACACACACACACACACACACACACACACACACACACACACACACACACACACACACGCGTATCGTTTTCTGACTGGACAGCGGAACTACTGCCATATCCACTCTCCTCACATGCATGATTGACTGTTTCATCCCGCGGCGAGCGAAGTGAGTTTGGTGAGAGGTGTGACGGTGAGAATGCCGATCATTTCATGCACCCATCATCTCCGTTCACACACGCACACGCACGTACGCACGCGCACGCACGCACGCACACACACAGACATACACGCACACAGACGCACAGGCGCGCGCGCACACACACAACACATACATATGTATACACATATACATGCATACATACATATACACACATCATGCATGTGTGTGTGTGTGTGTGTGTATATATATATATATATATATATGTGTGTGTGTGTGTGTGTGTGTGGCATATATATATAATTATACATATATACACATACACATACATATACACACATACACATCATACATAATATATATATATGTGTGTGTGTGTGTGTGTGTGTGGATATTGTCGGGCTACATGATTCACGAATTTCGTACACTTCGTAACGATTGACCATGATTTACCGGAGATGCGTTTTTTTTTACGGCGTGCAGCAAGACCAGTTTCTTGCCGGTTGAGAGTCGGCGTTTCAGAGGAAACCCGAACGGCGATCGGAATTAGAAATGTACGAGAATTCGCTAGACTGTCTTGGAACTCTCTGGCATGCCATAGAAAAAATGGCTGACGGTTTTAACGTCCTCTGATTGGTGCTAAAAAGAAATGGTAACGTTCTGATTGGTGCACAAAGCAATCAAAAGATTGACTCGGAGCTTGAAGAAGTAACCATACACTTACTTGAATTTGCTCACCTCGCCTGTGACATCTCTCGCCATTAGTATACGCAAGTACCACAATTATCTCCGTTCTCGTGTGTTCTCGTGTCCAATCATCGCCGTTCTCCGCGCATTCTCGCGTCTACGAAACACGCCTGTGTCGGTGGCTGTCGGGTATCTCGGATGGTTCCTGCATGTTGGACAAAGATGGCGAGGCAGTGGCTCGGCTTTATGATGAATGACGAATCAATTTTTGTCAATCGCAAAATAACGGCTGTATACCAACAGCGATAGCGAGTGGTATCGCCAAGAATTTTCACGAGTTATTTACCTGTAAGTGTGAAAGAGCACGAGGACTATGTCGGATTATTACATTCGCATATTCAGTCGCGATGCGATCATCGTGTCTCGTCTCTCCTTTTATCGGATCTTTTCAATACTGAGACAAAAGGCCCACAATGCACAGCTCGATGTCAAATTCGACAGATTACAGCCGGTTACAGTTTTTATGAACACTCTTGGTGACCAAATAAATATGAAAATACCAAGAATGTGAAATATTCTATGTCGCTGGTATTCCCCACATGATTCTGTGGTAGTTTAAGCTGCGGTTTGGACAGATGTCACGCGCCTCGAAGTGTTGTTGTGGTGTGAAGAGCTGTGTTCTGTCAGTCGGCTGTTTGACTTTCCCTTACCACCCCTTGTGACAGCGGGGATGGCATGTGTGGTCCTCTAGGGGAAAGGACTCAGAATGTTTTCTCTGTTAAGGGTTATAGAGTAGTTTGCGTATTAAAACTTCACCTCCACCCTCTTTTCTTACTAGAGATGGAAGGAGCAACTTTCCGGGACTAGTCATCGAAAGAAATTGTTTTTTCGTTTTCTTGGGACTGCTAAAAATACTCGAGTGGCTCAGGAGTGATTCCCCATAGGCTTGTGCACTTAAAAGTGCTTGTGCTCTGAGTAACACAGAATTTGAAATAAGTTCAAACACGTGCGTGCGTGTGTGTGTGGTTTTGTGAATGTTATCATTTGATCGTTCTTAGCTGAAAGTAGTATGTCAAACTGCTTTTGAGCACACGGTCAAGACCATATAAAACTGAGGTAAACGACAGGGGCATGCTTTCCCAATAAATTTCACCAAAGGACTCGTTTGCTCTACCATTGACTCTGGCATGTGAGGATGGATGGACAGGAAAATGGATCACCAGGGGATTCACTGTTTTGATTTCCGTCAACAGTCTGGGTAGAGGTGTGGCGTACAGAGGACACTGACTTTTCTTTGTCAGTCTTATTTCAGACTGAAGCGCGACTTGATTGATTTTTAAGGAACACTTTCTCCGATAGATTTTGATTGTGGCATCAAGACTGGAAATAACGGTTTTTAATTCATAAACACAGGAGTGTAAAGACTCCACTTTTTTTTTTTTTTTTTATTGGTACGGAATTTAAAATCCGTAACAGAATTTGTTTTGAGTCGTCTAGTTTCTAGACCAGGTCATCAGATCAGCCTGGTTGTTCAGCACGAACTCGAGTGTTTTCAATATTGGTAAGTTTTCAGTGTATTTTACATGAGTTTTGTAGGACACGATGTTCGTCTGCGATAACGTGTAGGTCTGGGTAATTTAGGTGTTGATTATACTGCTATCTGTCGCGGGGTTTTGCACACTTTGACACTGGAAACAGGGTTTTCATTTTCAGTCTCAAAAGTTGTGTAAAACCATGCTCTTCTTTGTGAATTTAAAAGGAATCTTCTTCAATAAGATTATGAACACACACACACACGCACACACACACACACACACACACAGAGAGAGAGAGAGAGAGGAGAGAGAGAGAGAGAGAGAGAGAGAAAACGTATTATGTATTTGTTAAGAAAAAAGAAAGAAAAGGTAAATTGATAGGCAAATAAAGAATATATTGACAGAAAATACAGATTTAAAAAAGGATGAGAGAGGAGAGAAATAACTAGAACATCCATATGTGAAAAAAATGCGTTGTATGGCACTGTTTGTGGAGAGTTCTGTGGGGTGGTACTGTGAGGTGGTTACGTACCTGCAATTTTTGGATGTTGATGGGAAGTGGGCAGAGGGTCCCCAGTCTGGACATAGGGATTCCTGCATGGTGCGGTCAAAGTTGTTGCACAGTGATCGCCAGCGCACCAGGACTGGATTCCTGCATGGTGCGGTCAAAGTCGTGTAAAGACAGTCTGAGTTGAGTTTTGAGCAGGGAAACGGACTGGGAGAAATGATGTGGCAGTTTGTTCAGTTTGGAGTGCCCAGGTAGGTCTTTGAGTTTTTTTTTGTGGTACCTGTAATTTATGGGTTTGAATTCAAAGGCAGGTTTATGGTGTTCTGTTTGCCAGCTGGACTTTAGGATCCTGCAGATGGGAAGTATGTGAGGGTGAAAAAGGAGGCAAGCGTTGCGTCTGTCTTTATTTTGGAAGCCGGACTTCCAGTTCCGTTGTTTTGGACACAAGCCAATATTTTTTTGTTGTTGTTGCTGTCCCAACCTCTGCGCCACCTCAGAGGCAGTGCACCCACGCCGCTCATTCCGACACCCCGTCGACAGCCATAGCCCGGTCGGCCTCGCCGCAGCCCCGGCACCGGCAATCCACAGGGAGCAGTCAGTGTCAAGTGGTCAAGAGGCAACCCACCGGAGGAGACACTGCACTGCTGCCGAGTCACTAAGGTGGTGTTCAGTGGCGCCTGTTCTGATCCAACATACGCAGGACACCACCTACTAAGCCCCCTACTGACAATTGCTTAGTCGCGGAGCCGGCGTGAGTGAGCTCTCCGGGAGGGCGCCACCACGTCTGTCCAACGACATCCCCCATGGACTCGCCGATACCGGTGACCCCGACGGAACCAAACCAAGGCCACAGACGTGGAGAGGACATCGAAATTGAGGTCACATTGAGAGCAGGGCATGAAGGACCACAGAATTTGAGTTTTTTTTATGCTGATAAATGAGAATGAGGATGATTAAGATGATGCTACGGATTTCCATTTCGGTCTGAGACTACATGACAGGTCTGTACTCTACGCTTCCTTTCATAATATATCCCGGCGTCAACCAGGCCCGAGACATACAGGCACCTGCAGTGTTGGTCAAATTTGAGCAACACTCTCAGAACGCATCCATTAAGTGGATGAAACTCGACTGTGTGGTCCCAGTCTTCCCAGCTGAGTCCGCAGCAAACTCAACTCTGGGCAGGAGCCGGTCGGGGCAGAAAAACCCACATGACTCTGATGGGATTCGAACCCACGACCTCCCAGCCGGGAGTCCGCGACGCTAACCACTTCGCCACAGCGGCTGGTAAGCCAATATTTTTGGTGCATAGGAAAAAACATGCTGGTTGAACTTGGTCCGAAAAGATATTCTTTTTTAAGCTTCGCCTCCCCCCTTTATTTTTCTTTTCCAAAAGGCATTTTTCTTTGTATGAAGATGAAGAGGATTTTAAACGAAAAGGAACTGAATTAGAAACTAGATCGTTTACACACTTTTCGTTTTTTTTTTTTTTTTTTTTTTTTTTTTTTTTTTGGGTTTAAAATCTGTCTCCTTTTACTCATATCAGTATTATGTCGTGGTCCGTGATTCGTCCAGTTTTGTAATTTTTTTTTTTCATGATTGAGCCACAGAGCCTGCCTCAAACACATGCCTCATACAGCTGTTGATACACGTCGACATTGGCAGTAGCTCTTACATGCCTGTTTATTTGCTTGTGGCGCGGGTGTACGTACATGAGAGAGAGAGAGAGAGAGAGAGAGAGAGAGAGTATTGTGGTAACACATTCGCGTGTACGCATCAACTCGTTGGTGCCACCACACGTACACCGAGACACGCTCCCACTTCTTTGACAGGTACATCATACATGCATCCTTTCCACCGCCACTTTACACACGGTAAAAGAACAAGAGAGCGTTTTAAAGACATTTATTGATCTAGACATCATCATTTGGCAATGTGAAGTCTTACACCCGCAGCCTCGTGCGTTTTGACACTATATCCAAATGTAGCTCTGTTGGCAAGTTCGTTCTTTTGTTGACAAAAACAAGCCAGAAATATTAAAACTGTCAATACACGCCATTTTCAATATGATTTTTTTTTTTTTTTTTTTTAAAGATTTGCTACATTTGTTGGCAACGGATGGGGGTGAGGGTAGGGGAAGGTCAGGGAACGAGGGATCTAAGACCTAAGGGTTTTCCGTCGAAATAATTCCCATGGAGAATAAGAAACAAGAATTTATTATTGAAAAAAAAAACATGTCTGGAATTGATTTCATCGGAACAGTACTAAGCTTGAATGCTCTCCCCTCACACACACTTTCACACTCTCATACGCGCGCGCGCGCTTTCCTTCCGTATAACTTATCGTATTTCAATTAATCTGTCTTCAAAACCCAGCTTCGATGAAAGAACTGAGAAGATCAGTTTGATATCAGGTTTTTAATTTTCAGTTCCGTGACAACTTTCGGGCCGTATTACACACACATCCACATCAACATCACGGAGGAATAAAGAGGATAAAGGAATCACACGTCACAAGGAATCACACGTCACTGGCGATGTTCTGTTGCAGAATTATTGAACAACATTGCGCGTACATGGAATGGGCGGAATGGCAAACGCACACACATACGCATACATCACGTCACAACCATCACAGGATGAACACGACGCACATACATGTCTATTTGGGAGGGGTCGGGGCATGTTGTGGGAATGTACTTAAAACACACGAAAAACGGTGCAGTCTGAAACGGCAGCCTACATGTCCGGAACTCGATGCGTCGTGGCAGACTCCAAACTTCCGTGTTGCCTAGATGGTATTACCATCCCCACCCTCAATCCCCAACCCACTCAGTCCGGCTCTCCCGGACACGGTCACACACAGTCTTCGTCTGGTCGCAGCCACAGAACCGCAGTCCTTTGTGAACATTTACACTATTTCAGGCCATGAGGCATCTCGCCAGAGGAGACACTGCACTGCGGCGGCTGAGTTCAGTAGCGCTTTTTTTTTTATTTTTTATTCGGAGTAGGCAGATAATCACCTAAATCCCTTCCTTTTCTATTGACGACAATAAATGGTGTCGCGGAGTCGATGATTCTCAGCCACCTATACTCGTGAGCATTGTACCCGCGGAGTCGAACATACTGTCGTGCCAGATCTGCTCGTGAGCAGATCGTGAGCACCACTGTTCAGAGTGGGGCATCGACAGCCCAATCTGCAGTGTCTGTTTTCCCACACAGACTTTCTGTTGTAAGTATCTTTGTTACATGTACTTCATAGATTTTTTTCCTTTCAATCTGCGAGTGGAAAATCAAGAGGAATGCATGCAATCTCAGCGCACAGTTTAGTTATGTGTACATCTTTTACCATGAGGATGTCAGTAGTTCGGCGGTGGTTTGTTGGTCAAATTTACTTATGTACTTTGTCATTCTTTCAAGATGTAACCCGCCCCCCCTCACCTGCCTGTTTAAGCCCTATGGAGTCCAGTCCCTGGGGTGGTGGTGGCGTGGGCCAAGACTGAAATTTGAGTACCGACTTAAAGCTCGGGAACTTCGTATATCGCGTGCGACAGATACGCTCTCTCCGCGCTCCAGGTGTTCATTCTTTTACAAGCCTTTAAAAGAGAGGCTTGACGCGAATTTATCCAACTTGTTTGAATAGTAGATACGCCAAGTTCTAATGCAGAAAAATGGACAAAAAAAAAGTAAAAAAAAAAAAAAAAAACCAAACCCTCCCCCCGCTTCCTCTTTTTTTATTATTTTTTTTTGTTTTTTGGTAGTAAGCGGATCGTGTTATAGTTCACGCTCCAATTTTGTACTCGTCTAGTATTTCAGTAAGGTCGTTTGTAGACCTTTATGTTTGAAGTGGATGAATTATACTTTACATGTGAACAGGCCAAAAAGGATGTGAAGACCGAGTTCGTGCTGATTAGATAAGACTGAGTGTGTTAGCGGCGGGTTCAAAAGGTAAACGCTTTCTTCGCTTCTCATTTGCTCTGTGACGTAGCTGGCACTTGTGCCTTATTTGCTGACAGTATTTTTTATTATATATATATATATATATATATATATATGGAAAAAATCGTCTTCACGTTCTCGTATTTCTGGGTTGAGCGTCCGTCGGTCTTATTCCACTCCTTGGTTTTTTTTCATACTGTGTGTGCGTGCGCGCGCATATCTAGTATTCCTGTTTTGTCAATATGTACCGATAAATTACACTTGTAGGGGCGAGTATGCCAAAATCTTTTTCATCGGCGTATCTAAGCAAATCTATCTCAAGTGGCGTACTTGTAAACGTGGTTCATATGACAGACCATCGTGTTATGCTAATATGAAGAGGAGGATGCTTGCGGGTAATCAGCAACAAGCAAACGATCCGTGCTGATCAGATGAGTATTATTCTTGTTCATATTCCATCAGTTTAAAAAAAAAAGGGGGCTTAATTGCCGACATGTTTGTGACCCATTCGTACAGGGCCTTGAACTGCAATCGTCATGCTCCCTCTTGCCGATGTTGACTGCTTTGCCTCCCCTGTCTCCGTTCCGCACGACCTTGGATAGTCTGGAATAAAACGGTTTTCAACACAGTTGTCTGGCCTTTTTTTTCCTCGCCTGAAATATATTGACGTTCTGTTAATCTATAAGCATTTCTCATATCGTTCCACGAGGCCATTGCAGCGCGATCGGTTTTTCCCAGTCGCACATACTTACACACATACTTACACACATACACACACACACATATACACGGAGGGAAAATACCGACACACATGCTCCCTGTAATAGGTTTGCCTTGATGCAATGAGCATTTTTGGGGTGTTAAAAGGAGGAAAACGATATGTTTTGATCAGAATCGGATTACGGAAAACGGTAAACGTCACGAAAATCGAGACGGGGGGATAAAGGTTAGAAACATTCATACACACACGGCGACTACCTGTGTCGTATAAATATAACATGTAGATTTCCTCTTTGCAGCATACCCAATCTCTCCATATAAACAGTGGGCCACGAGTCGGGGAACTAATAGGAAACACAAGGGACTGACGGGAAAGGGAACAACACAACTTTCACAACACCAGAATTTGAGCACCTGCAATAAATATGTATGCACCACTTCCATGCACGGAGTGCCTGAGCAGTTCTGCCCTCGGCTCAGAAAGCCAGGCCATCGGCTCGCTCCTGCACAACAGAGGGGGAGTTCCAAGGGCCATCTGCAGGGCCAGTACGAGACTCGGACTGTCCAGCACGTCTTCCATCCACATGGATCCGTCTTGTACTCACGCTTATGATTTGAGAAGAGTTTAGCCAGGAATGCAGAGGGTCTGTTTTCACATCCAGACCGGAGATTGGCAAGAGATGACATGTGAATGGCGGGGTCCAGATGGTCGGGAGTTCGGACGTTGGGGACACGATACGACACGTCCACCGAAAACACATACCAGACAACATTCCCCAAACCTCCAGTCACCCATCCCTCCCTCATTCTCCCATTTTCAATTTTGCACAACACCAACAGCGGAAGGAACGGGCCATAAAACGTTAAAAAAGCCCTGGACATTGAGAAAACACTATGTAGAAAATGGCCGTGTCACTAGACCAACAGAAGTCGATTCCAGTCACCATTCCACGATTTCCTCAGATAATCGGCGCTTTTCCGCATTTCAGTGCTGTTGCCTGGTCTTCACCGAGTCCCAAGAAAGCTAGCAGTCTTTTATGCATTATTGGTGAAATCGACCGTGTTCTTAGGAGTCCGTACTTTCTCTGCCTGTTCTTTTTTTTAAACTTTCTGGCCGTGCTGTGTCAGTCCTCTACAACATTTTCAGTCTGTCCACAAACCACTTTGCTTGGCTACACCATGCAGGTAACGTCTGCAGAGCCTCCCATAGTTCCCTGATGAAGCATGAGCGGCTTCGCCATTCACCGTACGGCCGCTAGTAGTCGGCAGGAATGGGTTTAGGAAAGATCAGCCACGTGGAAAGAGGTGGACATGGTGTTCTCAAAGCTGGTCCTGAGATTTAAAGTTTTTTTTTTTTTTAACATCTCGCTTCCCAACTACTGTATTTTGAAAAGTCTTTCAGGTCTAGCGAAGTCTCGAAGCTGACTCGAGTTTCTTCCTCCTTCAGCACCTTTCTTGCCTGTGGAATCATGGCCTTACTATTATGGAGTCGCCCTTTTAGCCATTTTCTTTTCCGTGGTCAATAAGTTGCCGGTTGGGCAGAGGTGTGCCGTGTATATCAGCGTTCGGTGCGATTTCTGGCGATTGGTCACGTTTAGCCTGACGAATGTCTTTTCTTGATTCAGCCATGGTGCGTTTCAAGACGGGGAACGATACATGTTGGCTGCTCCCGAGATGCACAGTCCAGTTCCTCTCACGTCTGTTAAAGAGAAAGCAAGTCCAAGTCATCGTTTGGGTGAAGAACGTGTGGTGCTCTAGTATATTCGGCCCCCGTTTCCTTCCCGTCGCTTACAGCCGTTCGGACCGTTGTCATCTCTTGGTGTCGGCAATGACACACTTGACGCAGACGAAGCAGCAGCACATGAGAAGCGAGACGACGAACAGGAGCGCCAGGACGGTGTGACAGATGATGAGCTGCCAGAAGGAGAACATGAACACGGTCTTGTCGCACCAGTTGCGCGGCTCGTGGAGGGGGGCGGCGAAGTGAGGCTTCCAGATGTGGAAGACCCAGTAGTGGCCGAAGGCGAACCAGACGCAGAGGAAGATGTTGAGGGCGATGTTGGTCATGCGGGTCATGGTCAGCAGGTCGATGTCGTCGTGCAGGTCGCCCAGGTCCTCCTTGTGGCGCTTCATCTGCTTCCACAGTAGGAAGAGAAGCTTGACGATGCCGAAGCAGCCGCCCACCACCAGGTAGATGGGCAGCTTGGGCTCCACCGGACACTCGTGAAGGTAGTTGACGCCTGCAAATTAACAGACCAGCTTGTATTAAGATTATGAGCAACCCATTTTAACCACACATTTGTGGTTCTGTAAAGTATACTACCAATAAAAAGTCAGTGACGACAAACACAGTTTAAGTTGTCTTCTGGGATGTAAATCTCTCAGCCCAAGTCACCGGCTCTTTCATGCGTATGATACTGAAAAGAGGGTGAACAGTGATTCCAGACACTTGCACGTGAAACCCGCGTTTCCCCTGTCGCTATAACAGGCTGAACTGGATTGCAAAATTTCGTGACGTTTCTGCATTTTGTCTTTTGACCTGAACAGCGGTCTGAGAAGCGGAGAGAAGGGCCATACATATGCACAGCGTGACATCACAAATGGCGCTGTAGTCGGTTGGTTATCCGCGATGAAGTGTTTATTTTTTTTTTTTTGGTCCGAATTTTATTTAGAATTGTTGGAAATCGAAGCAGGTCCTTAATATTTTCATTAGTTGTATAGGAACAGTTAAAAAAAATCAGCTAAGTCCTGTCTCCCTAACAGCGTTACCAGTACTCTCAGCGTAACAAAGAACGATTTAGTCGACAAATTCAACAGAGACAAAGCGGGCGATTATTGCTGGCAAATGTACTTTTTGCTCGAAGCAGAAATACATAGTGCCACAATGAATTAAGAAAATGGCCTTTTTAAATGCTCGGCCAACCTGTTCAAATTCACAAGCGAAAAATCTTTTCGAAAGATTGTGTGTGTGTGTGTGGGGGGGGGGGGGGGGGGGGGGGGGGGAGAGAGAGGTGGGGAGTGAGTGCATGTATGCTGCGCGAGTTTGCACGTACATGGTTATTGGCATACACAATTTCACGAAGTTTAGCTAATACATGTACAATGAACAGGGGTGGTATTAAAGAAAAATAGCACAGCTCATACGTACATACACGTAGAACGCACGAACCCCCCCCCCCCCCACCCCGCGCACGCACACACACATGCACAGAGAATGAGCAAGGAGACATGCTCGCACTTCTCTCCCCGTTATCTCAAAGCCCGTACATACCTATAGTGGTCATGACAAGAGGAAGAGCCAGTAATCCCACCAGGAAGACGGTTGCAGGCCCTGTATCACACCACACACACACACACACCGTGATACAATTAGTGGTGGATTTCCGATGTCTTTTATTGACAAAGGTGAAAACGGATCACATGCCAGACTAAACATTTTACAAGATGCAACATTTCATGGCCGTAAAAGGGAGATAAGAAAACAAACCTACGTCGCTTTGAGACTTATTTGTAGGTTTCCTCTGCTGTGTCTCTGTCTCTCTGTGTATGAACTGAATTCAGAAGCGATAGACGTGTTGGTAATGAGCTCTATACAAATTGTTTAATCACCCGTAATTTGACAGTGTGAGAGCCCTGGGGTTTGCAGACATCTTCTTGAAGGATAATGCCTTCGTCTCGGTTGGACTTCCGGTCGAAATATGGTCGTGTTCTGGACATTTTTCTCAAATCATTTGACAGTTTCAGCCTATGGTTCAGTACGGTGCGGATTATGGGGACTGGATAATGCAGCATTAAATCGCGAAAAGCACACTTGTTTGCGCTCGATCGATTCTTGGGCATCGACATGCATACTCCTAATGATTTGGTGCATGGAGACGCGAACAGGTACCGTATTTACATACATTGTTATAAAATGTATTAGGTTCCGGTGAAAATTGACAAGAATGGACGAGAGTAGATTACCATATATGGCATATAATATTTTGTTTGATTTGGACGAACGTGACAAAAGAAACTGGGCCTCAACTGTTCGTCGTAAATTATATATGTATGGGTTTGGTTACGTCTGGCTGAACCAAGGGATTGATGCAATTAGTTTTCTTCGAATCTTTAGAGATAGACTGCGTGCAGATGACAACAATAGAAGTATCAGCGAAAGACTTAATGTGCCAAATCTGAAAATATACTACGCACAAAAAGTTAAGGATCGGTATGTGAAAACAGGTGCGTAATAAACTCAGTTCGCTACTGTTATTTATTTCTTAGTCCAGCCAAATTGTCATGAATTCTTGTTCAGCTGTAAGTGGGCGATGTTGTGTTAGTACGAAAATTGCACGGGATTCTCTACTACTGAGCTGGGCCGCAAACGGAAAAGCGGAAACTTGCGAAAAATGACCTTGTTTTGGACCGTTCTGCCTGAACACATTGCACTTGGCAGATGGAAAAACCATTATGCACGTGCAAGCACTGCTGTTTATGTGTGAGATGCTGTCGCTCGCTTGGCTATATAAGAAGACATTCCACCAGTAGTAGGCCTGATCTGACAATGCCTCCACGACGAAAATTAAGCGAGTTGGATAGGGGACGAGCTGTTGCATGGTTCCAAGATGGTGTTCCCAAGCGAGAAGTGGCCAGGCGACTTCATGTGTCCATCTCGGTCATTGTCCGACTGATTCAACGCTTCACAGCCACTGGGATTGTCCATGAAAGACGCAGATCTGGTCGACCGAAGAAGACAACCCCACGTGACGATCGTCTCATTGAACGACAAGCCCTGCTGACAAGAACAGCCTCTTCCAGCATAATTCAAAAGCAGTTCAGTGTGGCTACTAACATCAACATCAGCCAGCAGACCATACGGAACCGCCTACATGGGTTTAATCTCCGTTCTCGTCGCCCAGCAGTACGGCCACGCTTAACTCCAGCCCATACGGCAGCACGCCGCGCCTTCTGCGCACGTCACGTGAGGTGGACACGTCAGCTATGGTCCCAGGTCCTGTTCAGTGATGAATCAAGCTGCACCCTTCACCACAACGACGGCCGACTGAGGGTCTGGAGACGCCCAGGGCAACGCTTTACTGACGCCACTGTCCAAAAGGTGGCCTTTGGTGGAGGTTCTGTAATGGTCTGGGGGGCCTTCAGCCTTCACCACAGAACACCCTTGTATCATGTACAGGGTAACCTGACTGGCATCCGATACCGGGATGAGATCCTTCGACCGCTGGCTGTGCCTACATTGCAGCAGATGGGACCGAGGGCTGTCTACCAGGATGACAATGCTCGCCCCCACAGGGCAAGGGTGGTCAACGACTTCCTGCAGCAGTCTGGAGTCAACAGAATGGAGTGGCCAGCATGCAGTCCCGATCTCAACCCGATTGAGAACCTCTGGGATGAGCTGGATCGCAAAGTGAGGAGCCACCCCCCTCCCAGGGATGCCCAACACCTCTACCAGATGCTGCAGGCTGAGTGGCAGGCGCTGCCACAGAGGATCTTCACCAACCTGGTCAACTCGATGAGGACTCGCTGCGTCGAGTGCCAGAACAGCCATGGTGGTTACACGCATTACTGAGCTTTTGGGAGCATCAGTATGCCCTGTCTTGTGATTTCAATGACTTTGGGAAATCAAATTTGGATACGTACCCACTTTAATCAAATGTACACGCCAAACGATTGCTCGAGATTGAAGGCAATTGTGTATCGTTATCACTAAAGAATGGAATTAAATGTTGGCCAAACTTCAGCGCATTGACTTTCTTATTTTGACAGTTATGAATGTTTGTGAAAGTGATCCTTAACTTTTTGTGTGTAGCTTAGATTTAGTGATTAATCTGGACAGGCACTTTGAATATGTAACTACTAGATTCAGCCTTGGTATTTCTGAAATTGCAGTGCACTGTGCAAATTTACTATGCCAATTTGAGGATGCATTTTTTGCTGTCCTGAAAAAAATCAAGAGCTCGGTATATACCGTTGAAATATTATAAAGTCCCATACTGCTAAGATCAGCACTTCTTTTGGCATGTACTCATGAACAGAAATTTGTTGATTTCTTTTATGCTTAGGATAGATTCTGAACATATATTATTATGTCTGCATGCAGTTTATGATTTATGATTTTGCACTCCTTCATGAGGGGCGATGGCCTAAGTATGAATGAATTTTGAGTCTCCCCCCCCCCCCCTACACACACACACCCACGTGCGTGTACAGGAAATTGGGGGGAAAAAGGCTTCGAAAGTTTCAGTTCAGAGGCTTTTTTTTTAATAGTGATAATCGTAATGAATTACGTGTGGGTGCGTGCGAATACTGGTGTATATGTCTGACTGTCTCTCTGTATTTCTCCCACACACACTCTCTCTCTCTCTCTCTCTCTGCATTCTCAGAATGTAAATTCTGCTGTCTCTTTTTCTTCTTCTCAGGTGCCGTTCATCATGTCTGGCATGTAATTTGCAGTGCCAACTTTGTTCCTAGCACAACTTTTTAAAAAAATCTAAAAAGACGAGGCCTCTAAATTGAACATGCACACGCACGGACATACGCTTTGATCGCTTCAGAGAGGTGAGGGGGGGGGGGGGGAGCGCCCTTCACTTGTCCCTTCTCCCCTCGTGAAACGCGCACACGCACACGCACCACACCCCTCCCTCCCCCACCCTGTACCTCCCGCTCTCCTTGTACCCCCCCCCCCCCCCCCCCCGCTGTTCTTACAGGTGCCGCTGAGGATGAAGAAGGCTCTGGCGATGAAGTCGCAGGGGTTGCTGTTCTCCACGCCGGCCTCACACAGGCTGCCCAGAACCGAGTAGGCCGGGTCCGCGTCGTCCGTCTCCGCCCACACCACCGTACTCTCGTACAACGCCTTCTCCGAGGGCGGGGGTGTCGGCTGAAAAAAAAATCACATCATCCTCGTTATCATGATTGTCGTCGTCATCAAGACTGCTAGGTTTGTTGCCAGAGAATCGTCGGCGTTACGAGGTAAGGTAAGGTTGCTTCTAGACCAACCGACGCTGTCACCGCTGTGTCTCTGTCAGAGTCTGTCTCTCTCTCTCTGTTTGTGTCTGTCTGTGTGTCTCTTTCTCTGTGTCCGCCCGTCTCTCTCTCTTTTACCGTCTCTCTCTGACGCTGTGTGTGTGTGACTCCGACACTCTGAACTTAACACACTCGACACGGACACTCTGAACTTAACACACTCTCGGACTCTGCGACTGTGACTCTCGCTCTCTGTGACATTCTGACTCTGAGACGACTGACTCGGTCTGTGACATGCTGAGATTTTGACTCTGAGACACTCTGACTCTGTGACACTTTGACTCGGTCTGTCACTCTGAGACACTGACACTGAGACTCTGGTCTTTGACATTCTGGTCTCTGACTTGACTCGCTGAGACTTTGGGACTCTGTTGTACTCTCTGAGACTCCCTGAGGGAGGCCCCGACTCCCTGAGGGAGACCTTGACTCCCTGAGGGAGATCCCGAGGGAGGTCCTGTCTCCCTGAGGGAGACTGTGGGAGACCGTCCCTGAGGGAGACCTTGCGGGAAAGCCTGTCTCCCTGGGGGGGGGGGGGGGGAGAGCCAGTCTCCCTGGGGGGGGGGGGAGGGAGAGCCTGTCTCCCTAGGGGGGGGAAGGGGGAGAGCCTGTCTCCCTAGGGGGGGGGGGGAGAGCCTGTCTTCCGGGGGTGGGGGGGGGAGAGCCTGTCTCCCTGGGGAGGGGGGAGCGTCCCTGGAGAGTAGGGAGAGCCTGTCTCCCTGGGGGGAGAGCCTGTCTTCCTGGGGAGGAGAGCCTGAGGGAGAGCCCGACTCCCTGGGGGAGCCTGAGGGAGAGCCCGTCTCCCTGGGGGACACCCTGTCTCCCTGAGGGAGACCCCGTTTCCCTGTGTCTCACTGAGGGACAGCCTGTCTCCGTGGGGGAGATCCAGTCTCCCTGAGGGAGAGTCTTCCTGAGGGAGACCTTGAGGGAGGCCCTGTCTCCCTGAGGGAAGCAAATGAATACTGGCAACGTCACGTTAGGAATCATTACCGCAACGTAACAAAGGACTTCCCTCTAATAAGCTGGCTATGGACATTAAACATGATTCAACTAAACCGATCAAAAGCGTCGACAACAGCAGGCCACAAATCTCCTAGATTAAATGTCTGGCCCAGTTTCCTCCCCACGATCTTTCCTCCTCATACTCCGACAGAGTTTGAATTTCAGAATTGTCAAGAGGCGTAATTAATTTCATGCGGACATACAAGCTACTTCACACAACCTGCTAAACAATGTGGCTACAGTACGAAGGGTTTTAAATCAAAGGGACATATACATTTGTAATAAACATAACAAATAAGGAAGAGACGATATATATATATATATATAGGGGCTGGCTGGAACAAAACTTTTACAAATGGTGCCGACCTACCGAGTCGGTCCAACGCCACCCAAGTCAGACTTTACCTTCCCAAACAGACTGGTAGTGCAGCCAAACCCACCCAGCCAAGCAAAAGACAGCAACCAACCACCCAGCCCAGCCAACCAACCAGCATCCCTGGCAAACAAAAGCCAACACAACCTAGCCTAGCGTAGCCTCCCCCCCCCTCCCCCCCCCATACCAGCCTACCATTTCGCCCAACCAAACAAAACCCAACCCAGCCCACACTAAAACGACAACACGCAGCCCAGCCAACCAGTTGGCCAATGCAAAACAAAAGACGCCAAAACCCAACCGAGCAACAAGAACCAACTAATGACCACACAAAGACAAACGGACAATGAGGGCCATTTGCGCTCAGCGAGTGGTAGCGGCGCTGACCCGGCGAAGCTGGCTGGCTGCTTAATGGGAAGCCTGTGCGGTGTCTGGAGGAGGCAGCAAAGTGGGGGACAAGTCAGGAGCCGAGCTCTTTTCTTATTAGCGAAGATGACCACACAGACAATGGTTGGGTGGTCAGGCGGACATCTAATAATGGGAGGCGGATCGAACTAAGACGGCGAAACAGAACGGGGGGGGGGGGGGGGGGGGGGGGGGGGGGGGGGGGGGGGAAGATGGGGTAGAAGGAATGGCTTGAGTAGAGAGGAAGAAGAGGGGGGGGGGGGGGGATAGAGAGAAGGGGTTTTAAAGTAAAGAACGGACATGATATAGAGATTTTCGAGTACAGCACGCACACGATAACAAACAAAAGTCCGTACATACGCAGGCACATACAAACTCAGAGCATTTAAGTACAACCTCTATACACACGCAGGAATACACATTTATGATGATCAAGAGACAGACATTAAGACAGCGTAGGAGACAGCACAGATAATGGCTGCCGAGTGTTTTACACTACCCAGCGCGTGCCACTGGAAAGGTTAAACCAAGTTACTGGGCATCGAGAAAGGCTGCTGCAACACTGAGAAGGGCATGGGTGTCACGAACTCCAGTAAAGGAATACGCTGCTTTCTTTCCCCGTCTGTCTCTGTCTGTCTGTCTGTCTCTCCACAGTGTACGAATGCCCTCCAAATACACCATACCCCCACAGTGGCCATGTTTGCATTCCAAATCCGGACCTGTTGAATCCACACACCATCCCCTGTGATACAGATTACCTATCGATCCTCTCTGACTGGGGGGGGGGGGGGGCTGAAACCCGTGCCTTATCTCCACTAGCGCCTGCCCATGTTGATTGCACTTTTGTTTTTTTGTTTTTTTTGAGGGAGCTGTATAATGGGGAAAATATCAAATGTTCTTTCTCTTTTCTCAGAATAACTGAGGAATTTTTGTTCTTACCTCAATTCCATCATCCCCTTACCACGTCATCGACCGTGTGTCCTACGTCCACCGCCACACCCAGGGACGTCTCTCGTTGCCGGCAGTCCGAAGGGAGCGCGGACTTGACAAATGGCTTGGTTTCGAGAGCCAGACAGAGAGACGGACCACCCCTGGAGTAAGTGACGACACCACCTCCTTCCAACGACCGCTCCGGACCCGCACTCTGCCCCCTCTTCACCCCCCTCCCCTCCTTGAATCTGAAGACAGAGACATAAACTCTCCACAGGCGCGGACGTTGGGAGGAAATGGAAAACTGAGGTGTCTGTCGCGGTGCAAAATGTCACCCGGTGCCACCCTGTACCGACGTTGCGGGACGAAATTTCACCTTGATGCGGAAAGGATACTTTCTGTGCCAATGTTGCGGGACAGATGTCATCCCGGTATCTGGGGTGGCAATTTCGTGACGGCCAGGGTACACTGTTATGTCCACCGTGGGAAGAACTGTCGCCATATGTGACTGTATGATTTCAGGTCCAGTCTGACGGGTCATTTCTTTTGTGATGGTGTGTGGTGAAGTAGGGAGATAACGGCGATCACCGACGCCTACACCTTGCTGCCAGTGACAGTGCTAGGTTAGACAACGGTAATGGTACGTTCTGATGGTTGCAGTGGTGGTGAAGTGAGAAAGAAACTTTGGAAAAGAACGACGACCTTCTCAACTAGGACGCTAACGAGGACGACAACACGATCAACACTTTGCTGTTGCTGCTGTCACTACCATAGTGCATTGCATTACGGTGACATTCTGTACCGGGATGACGTTGCCCAATGCTATGTCGGTACATACTGTCACCCCGGGTGGCAACCTGTACCATGGTGACATTCTGCGTCAAACCATTGATACAAAATGTCACTGGATGGCGTTTATACCGGGATGACTTGTGGAACAACTGGAAGTCTCCTATGGGAAGTGATATGGCGGGTCACAGTATCCCAGTTGTTGTTTTGTGTTTATTCAGTTCCCCAGTAACCCCATCAACTAATTCACTCACTTTTATCTCCATTTCCCTCAATCTCTCGTCCTTCTTCTCACCCCATCCACTCTCCTTTACTCTCTTCTTGCCACCCCCTCCCTTTACTCCTACCCCCCATCTCTCTCTCTATACCCCCTTTCTCTCTCGGTCGTTTTTGTCGTCTTCTCAATTATTCGTCTACACATGTCTCTCTGCCTCCTCTTCTTGCCCGGGACTTTTTTTTCTTCCAAAACTCGCTCCTTTCTTTCTTCCTCCCAGCTCTCTCTACCCTCTTTACTCTCGGCCTTTTCCGTTTCTCACCCTTCCATTCCCTCCATCCATTCCCTCACCACCATCTCGCCCCACCTCCCGTTTATCTCCTTTCTTTCACGCGCATCTCAATTCAGCTGTCTCCTTCTCTGGCTTGGTTGCCTTCTCCCTCTCTCTCAGTCCCTCCCATCTTTCTCACAGATATACCCCCACCCCACTCACTCCCCCCCCCCTTTTTTTTTTTTTTTTGAAAACCGCTCTCCCTTATTGCCCCTCTATCCATTTCCTTTGCCCTTGTGACGGACTGTTTTTTCGTCCGGTCACAAAGTTTCATGCGACCGCGCTTGCCGGAAGGTGGTTGTCCGGAAGCCGGTTGCAAAATTCAGCTGACTGCTACTCACCGGCGCATTGGTATAAGCCGGGTGAGTTGCACCGGTTAGGCAGTCTCTGCAGTGATTCCGGCAACAGAAGTTCACAGAAGGCCGAAGAGGGACTAAGCTGATTTTTGGTGGCAGTCAGGTATTGATCATTGTTTATTTATTAGCAAACCGAAACGTATTCCCGTTTTGGAGCGACCGAAACTTCCTCGGCGCACTTGTGAAGGTTTTGTTTAAAAAAAAAAAAACAATACGTTTGTTGTGTTCTGTTGTCCTATGATTTGATATGGTAACAAAACGAAATTGTTTCGGAAAACATAGATGAAGCGAGTGTTAAAGGAAGTGGTCTTCAGAAAAAAAAAATTGTTTATTCTGTGACTTAACTAGCTATGAACTTCATGATGAAAAAAAAGTTTATTCTAATATGGTTTGCAAGAAGATGGAGAGTTTTGATGCTATGGATAATAAGCTCCCAGAGTGAGCTACAGAGACTTTATATATTGGTTTATATGTTGGTTTTGCATTTTGATGTGAATGAGTATTTAACTCACTCTTGTATAAATATCAATATGTGTGTTGGTAAACCAGAGTGTTGTGGAAATCTTTCCCTTGCATATATTGAAGTAGATGAATCGAAAGGAAGTGAACATTCTTGTGTTACAAGAAAAGAAATGAACATTGTGTGAATTGACGAAAGACATTTATAGTATGAAAAGTAATCATCAATTGTGTAAGGAAAGTAATCATTGTGTGTAATGAATTGTATTCATGGTTTATTGAAGAGGATCCAGGTGGAAATACTTTCCCCAATTTGGAAAAACTAGAGTCTGAAAGGTTTATATGGAAATCCTTTCCTGTGTAGTGTTGATTCCGGAAAAGGGAATGTTGTAGTGTTGCAGTAGTGTGTAGGTTGAAAGTGTTCCCTGGACTGCAGGGGACTGGCTGCCACTGTGCTAGGGCCGTAGCCGTGTTTCCACCTTTTTGCGGGTGTGGAGAGGTCGGCCTGAGCCCCACAATCGCACTACCTTCCACTGCGTCCGGGACCGACTGCTTGGTGGGCCGGTGGGCTGGAGACGTCGCTGCTGCCGAGCCGGAGCGCCGCTCCTGTTGTGTACCAGCGACTTGTTTTCGAGGCCGTCGCAGTGTGTGAGCCACAGCTCTTGTGCGACTATCTTCTCGTCGTCGGCTGAGACGCCGCGAGTGTTGGTGTTGAGCCACAGCTCTTGGGTAAGATTGTCACCGTGTCGTTGGCAGAGACGCCGCGACTGTTAGTGGGTTTTTTTTTTTCCTTTTGAGCCACAGCTGTGAAGTGAATCCTGAGTCGGACTTGTCTTTACGCTGCCGTCGTCGTCTCACGACGTACTGACAGCATCCTGATAGCGTCACACACTCATGTCACTTATATATAATAATATATATATATATATATATATATATATATATATAACTAATGGTTGGCGTACCAACCCATGCATAATTTTGTGTCTATATTATGTTTTGTCTGATGGCTCGGGCAGCGTAAAAACAAAAAAAAAAGAGTTGTTTTGTTGCCTGGTGTCAATGTTCGGGTGAGTGGGTGTGTGTATGTGAATTAGAAAAGTCGTGCATGCATCCATAATTTCTGAGTGAGTCAGACACCTGCATACACCCCCATACCATCCGTAACAGCCCCTTCCGTCTTACTCTCTCCTCACCACCTCTTACTTTTTTCCCCGTTCTTCCTTTCGTTGCCCCTCCCCTCTTCTCCATTGCTACTCTCTTCAGATCCCGTATTCTGTGTTTTTCAGTCCTCTCCCCTCCCCTGCCCTCCTGCCTTTACCATTTCAACTCTGCTTTCCGTTCCCCCCCCCCTCCTCATTTATTCCACCCACCTGTTTCCATAATTTCTGTCTCTCTTCTTCCTTCTCTCTCTGAAATTTTTTTTTAACTTGTACATAGGTATTTTTCAGCAAGATAGTTTAACAGTTCATCCTCCATACATCAATTGTAAGTTTGGTCAGTTGTGTACTTGGTACGCGTGGAAAAGTAAATTAACCGAAATAGGACGGCTTCGGAGTGTTCTTGCGGCTCTCATCTTACTTATTTCTCGGACATTTTATGTCTAGTGGTGACGACGATGCAATGAAGCTTTTTTTTTTTCAGGTTGGAGACTAATGATCGGACAGTGCGCCATACTCTTTTTTCCCCACAAAATTCATCCCAACGTCATTCAGACGTAAGAGATACAAACACACCTGCAACGACGGGCAATGACATTTTGAATACGCAAAACTGTCAAAGTCTTGTCCGTGACGAAATGCGCGAGCCTCCAAAAAGTAAAATGGAGACACACACACACACAAGATCACCAGATGGAACTTAACAGTGGCCTTGACATCAATTTCGGAGAGATTGCAAAGCAAGTTGTTCACCCCTATTCCCTCCTCCACTGACGTTCACCCCCTCACCTTCCTTCCACAGCACACTCCGCCTACCCCGGTCACGTATGTATTTTGATGCCTACCATGGTAAGCTCCTAGACAGACACATCTTCATGCTCCTGAAATAGACTTTAAAAAGCTTCCAACGGCAGAATGCATCTGCCTACGCAGAGCTGTAATAAATAACCTAAAAACAAAAACCACCTTCATCCCACCACGCCACCTCCCTCGTCCCCCTCCACACACACATACGCACACACGTTCAGGTCTAACCCGCAATCATCTTTCGCAATGAAAAGCACTTGATATATACATATGATGGTGCACCAACCAGAAACAAGGTTGGGCTCTAGAAAACGATGGCAACGTTGTCCAACAAGGAACGCCATCAAGAGGAAACGACGCAGCCGAACAGATTCGGTCTTTCAGCGTATGGATTCCAACGCCAAGAAATCGACGGAAATAAGCTAGATATAGTTCTGTAAATCTTAGTACTCCATGTTTTTAAACAACCGAGGTAATACAAAAATTACAAAAAGAAAAAAGTCCGTCACTTACGGTTTAGTCATAGCCTTAAAACAGCCTAGACGGGAGTGAAAACTATATGATTGATGCATTGCTCAATGTCGGTTTTGCGTTCATCCATCCTTTGGACGCCGTACGGAGAACAGAGAAATAGTTCAGTTGCCCTTTGATCGAATGACGTCAGATAATGTCAAAGACTCTAAATATGAACCGATTCTTTTGTTTCACCGACCAGTCTGGCTTTAAACGACAGGAGATCTTATCTACAACACAGGGGTCGTGTTTTCACCCACGTCCGTTAGTTTGGTTCTCTAGCTCTGTTAGCAAGAATATGCAAAGATTACAAACCGATTTCAGCGAATGGTGGTGGAAAGATGACGGGGTTAAGGGGGTGGGGTGGGATGGAAGAACCCTCAATCCGCACATATTAGCTCCCTTAGTGGTGAAATGATTTTTATTGTCGGTCATGAACCGATTCAAAAGGCTGGTCCAGGATCTGTTCGCCCGTGGCAGAGGTTTTGGGCTCTCCCTAGGGCCCTTCCAGTTTTGCAACGTTTCATCTGTGATAGCCAGTAAGTTGGCGTATGTTAACATTATTACCAGTTTCTCCTGCCAACGCCATCTTGTCAATTCATCTCTCTCTCACTCTTCTGTCTGTCTGTCTCTCTCCCCGTTCTTTTTGTCTTCTTTTCCCGCCCACGGGTCTGAAATCTACACCGCAGGGGTATGAGACAAGAGTTGATTAATTAGCCTACACACATCTAACATTTGATCCCCCATCTCAATTCATCCTTTTCCCTGGAATCCCGGAAGAATCGTGTCCGATCGATAATCGTTTTGGAGAGAGAGAGAGTGAGGCGCCAAGGCCGCGCTCGATAAGGGAGGGTTGGATGGAGAGTGGGGTAGAGGACGGCGGGTGGGAATAGGATGTGCTGACACAACGAAATGAAGATTTCAGAAAACGTTAAATAATTATCGCCGTCTTCGTTCTTCACAGAGAACACCCAGGTATAACATTGGTGACTTATTGTTTCTAAGTTTGCTTTTTCCCCCTGTTCTTTTTTTCTTGGCTTCTGAGATCAAAGTAAATATGAAGTGAGGCAGGGAACAGCAAATAATAAACAATAAACAAGTACGGTAACTTTTGCTTCTGAGATCGGTTTCAATTTCATCATCACAATATCAATGTTACCTATCCGGAGATGTCTTATAATTAATTAATTACTTAGGCCCATAGCTCAAGGGCGAGCGTAGGCCATCGACAAAGAGGAAATGTGACAACAAACATCCCTGGCGCACTCCTGTCTTCACCTCAAAACTGTCTGACAACTGGCCTGCATGAGCCACCCTGCAGTTCATATCCTGATAGGTGCTCTGGATGAGGGAGATGATCTCTGGTATTTCATAGTGTCTCAGTAGCTTCCATAGTGTCTATCTACACTGTCGAAGGCATTTTCATAGTCGATGAAGTTGATGTAAAGGGGCGAGTTCCACTCCAAGGACTGTTCGATGATGATCCTGAGGCTGGCGATCTGGTCGGCACAGGATCTGTTTCGCCGGAAGCCCGCCTGCTGGTCTCGGAGCTTTGGATCAACTGCTTCCTTCATCCTCTCCAATAACACTCTGTTTAGAACCTTTCCTGGCACTGACAGGAGCATGATCCCTCTATAGTTACTACAGTTGGTAAGGTCTCCTTTCTTTGGTAGTTTGATGACAATGCCTTCCCTCCACTCTGCTGGAGTTTTTACGGAAGAAAGATTTTTAACGAAGTTTCTGGTACGTTTTTAGAAGATGCATTTTAAAGAGATGTGTGAATTTTTTTTTTTTTAATTTTATTTTATTTATTCTTTTATTTTTATAGATGACTTGCGAGTTGATTTTAGCGTGGTGACAGCCCTGATATGGCCCTTTGCGGTCGGCTGGGCTATAAGCAACATTACCTCTCTCTCCCACTCTGCTGGGATGTTTTCTTTTTCCCATATCTTGCCGAAGAAGCTGTGCAACAAGTTGACAGCTATACTAACATCCGCTTTAACGGTTTCTGCTGGGATCTCATCAGGTCCTGCTGCCTTCCCATTCCTCAGTCAGGATGGCCTTTCTGATCTCTGCTTTCGATGGTTTCTGACAGTTGATGGGCAGTTCTGTTTCTGCTGGTGGGATGTCATGTGGTGCTTCGGGGGCGGAACGGTTTAGTAATTCTTTGAAGTGTTCTACCCATCGCTTCAGTTAATCTCCTGTTGTTGTGAGGGTCTTTGTTTTTGTCTTTGACTGGCTTGTCAGTCTGTTGGAACTTGCCCGCCAGCTTCTTTGTGGTGGTGTACAGCTCTCTCATGTTGCCCTGTCCTGCAGCATCCTCTGCTTGTCTGGCAAGTCTGTCGAAGAAGTCCTTATCTTTCTTCACACTTTTCTTCACCTCTTTGTCCACCTGGGTGTAGTCTTTTGGGGCTTGTGCTTTGCTTGATCTTGTCCAGCTCATGTTCAGTGTGGCTTTCTCCTCTTTCGTTTTGTTCAGTTTCTGAACAGTATCATCAGAGATCCACTCCTTGTGTTCGGTCTTCTTCTTTCCAAGTACCTCTTCACAGGCCAAAGTTTCTTGGTATGTTGCCACTGGTTCTCGATGTCTGTGCTCTCCTCTTCCAGCAATTCTTCAAGTAGCTGGAACCTGTTGGTAAGACTGATCTGAAATTTCTCCTTTATTTCTTTACTGCTAAACAGCTCCAGATTATATCTTGTTCTTGCTGCATTTATTGAAGTGAACTTCTTGAGTTGGAGTCTCACTGTTGTCACAAGCAGGTGGTGGTCTGATGGCACGTCAGCACCCCTCACCACCCTCAAATCCCGCCATGATCGCCTGAATTTCCTGCTGATGTAGATGTGGTCGATCTGGTTCTCCGTGACGTGGTGCGGGGATCGCCAGGTGGCCTTGTGGATGCGCTTGTGAGGGAAGATGCTGCCTCCTATCACCAGCTGGTTCAATGCGCACAGGTCTGCAAAGCGTTCTCCATTCTCATTCATCTGTCCAAGTCCATGTGTCCCCATGATGTCTTCATATCCTGTGTTGTCTGATCCTACCTTGGCGTTAAAGTCACCCGACTATTGTGATGTCGTTTGCTCCACTTCTGTCCAGCACAGCTTGTACTTGCTGGTAGATATCTTTTTTTTTTCCTCCGCTGCATCATTTGTGGGAGCGTAGCATTGGATGATGTTCAGCTTGATGTTCTTCTTGGTGCTAAACTTGGCTGTGATGATGCGGGAGTTGATAGGTTCCCAGCCGATGAGTGCCCGCTGCGCCTCTGGTGTCAGCATCAGGGCCACGCCTTCTGTATGGGGGGCTCCATCCTCTGTGTGTCCCGAGTACAGCAGCAGCTCTCCTGATGTAAGTCTCAGCTGTCCTGTCTGTAACCACCTGGTCTCGCTCAGTCCTAGGACTCCTATCTTGTAGGTCTTCATCTCTCTTGCTATCTGGATGGTTCTGCCCGCTTCGTATATTGTCCTGATGTTCCAAGTGGCTATCCTTGTTGTTTTCCCTGGGGGGTCGGTCTTGCAGCTTCCTCTTGGCTTTCACTGCCTGACGTCATGAGTCTCCGGGATAGAGACCCTTCCTCTCCCAGGTGAATGTCTTGGTTTGATGTTGTCGATGCTTCTGTAACTTGCTTTTTTTTTCTAGGAAGGGGTGTTTAACCGTGTTAGCCCTACGCAAACCCGTTTAACCTCTGGGAGAGTTGGTCTACATTAGTCTGACCTCTACCGTTCGACCTGTCCAGCTTGGGTGGACGTTACCAGGAGCATACGCTCCCACTGGCATAGCTCTCTCTGGGTCATAGAGGTACACAAGACCCCACACCACAACGAGTAGATCGTGTGGAAGGTCTTATAATTAATTGAATGGTTAAATTGAAAAACTCATTTTTTTTGTCGATTTTAACATGCGCTGGTATCACACACACCTCTCTCTTTCTCTCTCTCTCTGTGAAAATGAAATATTCAAACCTCGTCAGGCATGTGCGCAGTGAGAACATTGTATTTTGCATACGAGAGTGTACGATTGCTGTTTCATGTTTATTTCACTTATTTATGTGATTCTCTTTTCGTTTTGGTTATTTTGAAAGACAAACAAAACGATTCTGCCGTTTAATTTTATGTTCCTAAAGGGAGTTTTGACACAAAGGATTCTCATTCGATTTGCCAACCAGATATTTTCGCTCTGCGTTCCGACACTCCGATCTGCGCGGACAGAGATCCGTGTCTGTACACGCGGGTCGGTGTGATGGCCGTGTGGTCAGGCTTAGACTCTAACACCCTGGGGTCGCAGGGTCAAACCACCACAGAACGATTAGCCAAAGAACAGATGACTTGCAGGTGAAGTATTTTTACTGATGACTTGCAGGTGAAGTATTTTTACTGATGACTTGCAGGTGAACTATTTTTTACTGATGACTTGCAGCTGAACTATTTACCGACGACTTGCGGCTGAACAATTTACTGACGACTTGCAGCTGAACTATTAACTGACGACTTGCGGATGAACAATTTACTGACGACTTGCGGATGAACTATTTACTGACGACTTGCGGCTGAACTATTAACTGAATTGAGCAAATACATTTGGAAACTTAAAGAAGCAAAAATAAACTACAACATATCCTGGAAAATCATAAAAAAGGCATCACCATACAGCAATATTTCAAAAAGATGCAACCTATGCCTAACTGAAAAATGGCTAATACTGTGTAAACCTCACGTGGCAACTCTTAATACTAAAACAGAAATAGTAAATAACTGCAGGCACAAATGGAAATCGTTGTTAGTGAACACACCCCGTACAACAACCTGAAAACCCAAAAAACACGTGCAACCAACACGCACGTGAAAACAGCTGCAACCGGGCCCCACACGTTATATAACACCGGCGGTGGGCAACCCAAACTCCATCCTGACGATAGCCAAGCGCTAGAAACAAATTTGTAGATATTTTAATACCTCTTTTAATACTTGTCATATATATATATATATATATATATATATATGTGTGTGTGTGTGTGTGTGTGTGTGTGTGCGTGTATGCGCCTGACAACTGCTGGCACGACACAAAAATGTCGGTGCTGAAGAATGAAATGACTATCTGATTGACGCAGACCGTCAAAAACTGATCACAACACCTCGCACTCGCCGTCCGCTCGTAAATGATTGCCACGACTAAATTTTTGCCTCGATGAGGTTTTCTCAGGGTCAACAAAAGAGGGATCACGACAGAAAAGTGTCACTCATAAGAACTTGCACTCATACAAACAAAGAATTTTCGAGCGGACGACGAGTACGGGGTTTTATGTTAAAAAAATTGTCTGTCTGTCTGTCTATATCTATCTATGTATTGAGACTTATAGATAGATATTGTAACGCGCGCGCGCGCGCGCGCACACACACACACACACACACACAAGTAAGACTTCCCACAACTTTAAATGGACTGCAGATTCGGGGCAAAGAACCAACCGATAACAGCAAGCAACAAGTGGACTGATGGGTGGAATCGAAATCGGAGAGAGAGAGAGAGAGAGAGATGGGAGCGGTAAATGGGAAAACTAGAACAGATTATGAAGATTCTGGAGATGGGGGGAGGGGGAGAAGGAAAAAAGAATTAAAAAAAAAATTAACCAAAAGTGTGGAAATGAGACATGCCGGAATCCATAATAACCCGGGGAGGGACCGAGATTTTCCCCTCTTTCCCCGGGCGGACACGATCAATAATGTCAGACCTGCTCAGAGCGCAAGCGACCTCCCTCCCCCCATACTCTCCCTGTATCCCCCCCCCCCCCCCCCCCATCATGTATAGTTTGAAAAAGTCTATGCAAGACCTACCAGTCTGAGGACGTTTGTATTGATGTTTTGGAAAACAAATGGTAGTTCACAATTAGAAAATGGAATTTCCGTTCCGACTTCTAGCATTCACAGGCAACATTTCCCTCGTGTGTATGGTAGGTTACGGTAATGATCAACCGAAAACGGCGGAATTAAAGACTCTCTCTCTCTCTCTATTCTATATTACTTTTATTTTTTGTTTATTATTATTTTTTTTTCATTTCTGTTCTATTTTCATACGATGTTCCACTATGATTGCATGACCGCCTTGTTTGCTTGTTTGCTTTCTTACATTATTTCATTTCACTGCATGTTGTAGTCGCTACTGAGGGCGAGGACTGGATGTAAAAAAGCACGTCAGTGCTGATCTCGCCTCGCCTCGCCTCTCTCTCTCTCTTTCTTTCATATATTCGGCTACGCAACTCGCCTATCACGTCACGCTCACCCTCGACGTGGCACAGCTGTGGGCGCCGAGAGAGAGGTGGCAAATCTTTCTTGAAAGGCGTCGAGGTGAGAGATCGACGTCGGGCAGGGCAGACACCTTCCACTCGGACTGCGGGCTAGCCTGTGTCGCCGGGGGACGGCTCCTGAAGATGTGGGGCGGGTCGGCGATGGAATGCAGCCTGGCTGCGACAACCGAGGCCTGATATAGATATGGTTGGGCACCTCCTCGGGGGGGGGGGGGGGGGGGGGGGGGGCGAAAATTTGCCCATACGGCTGTAGTCAACGGGGACCACAGCAAGGAAGGAAATCGTGCAGTGACGTTGGTCTTGCTCCCTCCTTCAGGCGGCCAGACGCGGCACAGGACCGTCGTCACTCGAACAAGAGGCGGGCGCCCGGGAGGTCCGGCCATGTTGATGGGGAACAGACGAGGGTAGCGCACGTTCACTGTCGGCTTACCAACACCACAATGTGAACGCCAGTTCACATGGAACCACAACAAAGTGCTGGACCACCAGTTTAGCAGGGACAAAGAAAGAGGACCCTGACTCCAGTCTGGTATGATAACCACACAAGATCGGACAGCCCCCCCCCCCCCCCCCCCCCCCCCCCCCCCCCCCCCCCACCACACACACACACCTCCCATCAGGACCCCAACCTGTGACCAGACATCCTGCCACTACCTGCACAGACTACGGCCTGGGAGACCTTGTCCTCAAGATCTTCTGGCCGAAGGGACGTAAACCTCACCAAGCATGTGCATCAACTCTCGGATCAGTTAAAACTTTCACACGAGAGGTTGGTGCTGTTGATGGCGTTTATCAGTTGAATTTATACGCCGAGGATCTGAGGACGCCGGCTAAAGATCCCGCAGTCAGTATCGAACCCAGCGGCCAATGGGAGATCCCGAATTCCTCGGCACGCGCCAGAGATGTGCCTGCCAAGCGTTCCGACGGCGGTCTCCCCGCTGATCAGACAACGTTACCATTCGTGGTGCATGGGGGAGCGTTTGGCGCCTCGTCCAAGGCGTGCCGCGTAGGTCAGAGTCTCCCATTACCCATGGAATCTTAATCACTGCACGATCTTTTATGTGCGTATTTGATCCTCTGCGTACATACAACCGATCAGAAAAAAAGCTGAACGTGATCAGCAAATATATTCATTTTTTACTTTTATCCGCTGAAGGCGATATTTCTCTGGAGCGTATGGAAGGTGAAGTGGATCTTAAACGGAAAGATGATGTTTGAACGTCGTTCTCGTTCTTCATCTCTGTCTCTTCATTCTAGTAGATACGTAAGTGGGTGATGAACCGGATCAGTTAAACTTTACCGCATTTGGTAGACACTGCCAGCAAAATTCACATGTTGATAACACTTCACCCCCACCCATCCCCACTCCAACCTCCCTTCTCTTCCCCTCCCCTCCCCTCCCTCCTTTCATCGTCACTGCCCAACCATCGCTCTGCAGGTAAACTCAAGATGGCAGCCACCCAACACACGAACAGTCGTCTTGATTTAGTAGCGATCGCAAAGAAACGAGAGAAACTCGGCAAATGGCGAAGCCATTTCATGTCCTTTGACCACACAATCCGCGTGCGGGCTGTAAATCAAGTAATGAAAAGGGTAAACAGGAAGGCGGAAGCAAAATGAAAACGCTGGTTAAAAGAGGAATCAACGTCAATTGTCACACGCTTACACACACGCATTACCAAGTCTGAAAATGGCACTCGCGCGCGCGCACGCACGCACGCACGCACACACACACACAAACAGAGAGAGAGAGAGAGAGATTAAAAGAACTCAAACACCCGATGTTTGTGGGTTCCTTTCTTCTTAACTCTCACTTGTAACACAGTGAATTTACGCAAGTAGTCTGTTTTTGATGCTCTGACTATGAGCATGTATGTGTGGGCGTGCGTGTGCGTATGTTATGTGTGTGCGTGCGTGTGTGTGTGTGCACACGCGCGCACACAAGTTTGTGCGTTTGTATGTGCATACGTGTGTGTGTGCGTGCATGTGCGTATGCGCATGTGTCTGTGCGCGTGCGTGTGTGTATGCATGCGTGCCTGCGAGCGCGTGCGTTTGAACGCGTGTGCGCATGCACGTGTATCAGTAGTAAATTAATTGTGTGTGCGAGACGGCAGTCGCAAGAGCTAGCATATCTAAGTTGGCAGAGTGATATAACGAGACCATTTCTACCAGCTCTGGCGTGACTGCTTAGCAAAAGCCAGAATATCCATATTAACGTTTTTGGCGGCATTTTCAATATTGCAAACGGGACATTTTGTTCTATTACAAAATAGACATTTTGTCCCATTTACTGATTTATGCCCGATTAACAGATGTGCCGAATGATATCACGTGCGAATAATGTAACAAGAAAATGATTTATATTTTAGGGAAAATGCGTAAGTGCAGATATAAATCAATATATTACAAGATAACGGAATCAAGATAGCCCATGTTGAGGTTGTTTTGTTCCGAGTTGTTTATAGACCTGCTGATCACACAGGCTGTATCTGGACTGTAAATCGGTTTCAATTGTGAAAACGGGACTGCAAGTGTAAAGAGAAATACCAGTTAAAGAGACAAATCTACATTCATTTAAACACACACACACACACACACACACACACACACACACACACACACACACGCACGCACACACACACACCCACCCTTGCGAGATGTAGCAGGGTAAATATGTTTTCTCATCCGCGGCGTGCAAAGTCAGTTAAAGCCTATCAAAGCAGCAACTAAAACAGTCTTAATATGCTTCAGGATTAAAATATGTTCACCAAAATTATACGCATACATCTCATGTTTGATGCTGTGCCCAAAATGATAGAAAGTAGGTCTTAATCTGGGAAAAAAACGAAATGGATGCACTACGTGAAATAAGAGTCTCTGATTAACTTCCCTGACCACTTCACCACCACCCTAACCACCCACCTCCAGTCCCTGACATTCAGAGACGGGTGGATGGGGACTGGTGGGTGGGGTGGTCAGGGATTGGGGGTAGGTGGTAGAGACTAGAGGTGCGGTTAGAGTACCGAGGGCAAAAGGGCATCCATTTCCCCGACACAAAATATGCGCTGAATATCAGCTGTTCAACCCAGGCAGGGGCAAGGGAGCGTTTTCGTTTGAATATATATCATGTTTTTTTTTTCCTTGTCTAAAAATCACAGAAAATAAGAAGGAACACAAATGACTTATGATCCTTAGACTGGCTCCGCGCATAATTGTGCTCGGCAAGTTCAGAATTTTAGAGACCAGTGGGCGGACTAAAACTCGGTGAAAGTGTAGGATTTTTTTCTCAACAGTTTAAAACAAAGTTGATCACAAACTTTCAGTCCGACTAAAAAAAAAAAAAAAAAAAAAAAAAAAAATTGATCTTTAAAATGTTCGAAGTCACATCCGAGGGAACGTTTTGAAGCGAGGTCGTCTGGGAATCCGATCGTCAGCGAAGGCCCGGATCGAACAGATCGGTCTGGTTTTTAACAGACATGGAAAGCATGCACCAGCTGGCCCGAGTCGTAATGAAGTTTGTCAGGCGATTTGCACAAAAAATTACCGTCTGCGGGCAGGAAGACTGACTTACATCCCCTCGTTCCCCCCACTAACTAACCTCTTCCGGCCAAGACTTCAAGAAGTTTTTCTTTTTTCTCTCTCTGCCAATTTTCACAGTCCAATGGCAACTGGAGTTATTCTTAGCATCTCTACCGAGCATACGCCCTTTTCGTCTCGTGCATCTGTCCGCTGCTGTCTGCATCTCACATTTCTCTCACGCTTGCCTTTTTCGCCGCCGGCTCTGTCGTCGTATTAGTCCTTTCTCAACTATTTCATCTCTCTCTCTCTCTCTCTCTCTCTCTCTCTCTCTCTCCCCCCCCCCCCCCCCAAGTTCTTACGTAGTTATTTTCATCCAAGGACGGAAACAAGCATTTGTAAATTATGCTAATTATCCTGGTTAAATCAGATTTCCTTTTCCGTTTCTCGTGAACATTTCTTTCACTTTTTTCCTGTTACAACGAGATCGATATTTCCCTTCCCCTGCTGCTTTGCCTACTCCCTGGGCTGGATTTCCGTCCGCAGGAAAAGGCGACCTGTGGAGGAACTAAATTACAGGGGCAGACGGAGTAAATTGCCAGCTTAAGTCTAGGCCTACTCTTCTCTACTATCCCACCTCCCATCCGACCCTCCTGACCCCTCTTTACCAGTAGTCCACCCCTCTCCCCAAATTCTTATCACTTCTCCACACTCCTTCCTTCCTTCCTTCTAAATTCGCATCAGACAGCGACAAGTTTAGGGCCAGGGATCAGACGGTTGAATTTGGAAGTCTCAAAGGGGAAGACTTGGTGTAAAAGGACTTGGTGCAAAAGGGCATCCATTTCCCCGACACAAAATATGCGCTGAATTGGCAGCTGCTTGATTCACTCTGTCGTCTGCTTGACCTCAACTGGTCACATTTGAAAGCTAGTTTTCTCGTTTGGGAACAAGAGAATGAGGGTCCCGTCTGTGTAGATGCATCTAAGATTACGTCAACATTGAAAATGCTCTCACCGCACTTGATAGTGCCAAGTTGAAAATTGCTTCGGGGAAAAAGAACCTATCTTCAGCCAAGTTCTGGACTGAAAAGATTGGTCCTCTTGAAATGGTGATGGAAAGTCTGCACCAGCTGGCCCAAGGCGGAATGAGGTTTGTCAGGCGATTTCAGTAAAAATCACTGTCTGTGGATGGGGAGACGTTTACATTCACCTCACCCCTCACCCCTTAGTTTTCTCCCCCTCAAAGCACTGATTTCTATTTTAAGAAGTTTGTTTTTTCTCTCTCTGCCCATTTTCACAGTCAAACGGCAACTAGAGTTGGTCACACATCCATTCTCTTTTCCGTCCATCCTCTCAGTGTGTTATCACCTGTATTTCCCGTTGCCTCATGCTCGGTCTTGTCGTCAACGTCGATGTTGTAATAGTCCATTCTTACACTTTCATCCATCTGCCACTGCTTCTACTTTTTCGTCTTCCTCTTCTGGCCACTCTCTCTCTCTCGTCCCCCTGCTCTGTCCGTCTCCCCTTCTCCACATCACCAAATTCTTACTTCTTTATTCGTTAATTTTCGGCCCAGGACTGGCAAGATGGAAGGTAAAGTAATGTTGCTTATAGCCCAGCAGACCGGGTCGCATCAAGTACTTGTAAACTATGCTCATCACCCAGGGGAAATCACATTTCATTTTCATTTCTGTCAATTTTTCCTTTTTTTCCCATTAAATCAAGGTAAATCCCCCCCCCCCCCCCAAGTTGCTTCCTCTCCCCTTTGGTTGGCTTTCCGTCTGCAATAAATGAGGACCGTTAGAGGAACTGAATTACAGGGTAGATGGAGTAAATTGCCATCTACAATCCAGGACTACTCTCTTCCTAACCTCATCAACCGTTCGTCCCCACCACACTCTCCCAATGGTCCACCCCTCTGCCTGGACCCCACCCCCCCACCCCACCACACACTTCTCTTTACACCTGCCTTCCTTCTAAACACATACTGGATAGCAACATGTTCGGCAGCAGGGACAAAGAAGGCTGAAACGGGAAACCTCAAGGGAAAGACTTCACGCTGCATGGCGCCTATTGCCCGACTCTAAATGCACGATGAGGTGGAACAGCTTTCGTCACTGTCTCGTCAGTTTGTTGTTTGGGGATAAGAGACCGAGGTCCCAGCCATGCAAATGCATCCCAACAAATGTCAGTATTGTAAATGCACCCACCACCCTTAACATTAGCAGGCTTCACTGTGCATCAGAGAAAAAAAAGAAAAGACATCTTCAGCCAAGGTCCGGACTGAAAAGACTGGTTCTCTTGAAACAAGCATGGGAAGTCTGCACTAGCTGGTCTAAGACGTAACGAAGTTTGTCAGGCAATCTGAGCAAAATCACTGTCTGTGGATGGGGGAGATATTTATGTCACCCCCCCCCCCCCCTCTCTCTCCCCTGCCCCTACTCTTTCCCCTCTCAGCAAGCATTGGTTTTGACTTTTGCAGGTTTCTTTTTCCTCTGCCCATGTTCACAGTTAAACGGCTACTGGAGTTTGTCACGCATCCTTTTTCATCCGTCCTCTTGGTCTCCTATTGCATGCTTCTCTCATGCTTTGCATTGTCGTCAACACCGATTTCCTAACAGTCCACCACATTTTCGTCCATTTTCTGCTTCTACGTTTTGCATCCCTCTCTCTCTCCTCCATCCCTCTCTGTCTCTCCCACCATCCCCTCTCTGTCTCTCCCCCCACCATCCCCTCTCTGTCTCTCCCCCCACCATCCCCTCTCTGTCTCTCCCCCCACCATCCCCTCTCTGTCTCCTCCCACCATCCTCTCTCTGTCTCTCCCCCACCATCCCCTCTCTGTCTCTCCCCCACCATCCCCTCTCTGTCTCTCCTCCCACCATCCCCTCTCTGTCTCTCCCCCCACCATCCCCTCTCTGTCTCTCCCCCCACCATCCCCTCTCTGTCTCTCCCCCCACCATCCCCTCTCTGTCTTCCCCACATCCCCTCTCTGTCTCTCCCCTACATTTATCAAGTTCTCTTTTTTTCATTAATTTTCATGGCAGGAGTGGCTGGCAAGAAGCATTGTGAAGTATGCTCACCACCCATGGTAAATCACATTTCGTTTCCATCAGCCATTTCCTTTACTCTATTACATCAAGGTCAATATTTTTCCCATCCTTAGCTGTCTCCTCACCCCTTTGGCTGGCTTTGCGTCCGCAGTAAAAGAGGATCTGTGGAGGAACTAAATTACGGGGGCAGACGAAGTAAACTGCCAGCTGCAGTCTAGGACTACTCTCTTCCTACCCCATCACAACGTCTCCCCTCCCTGTCCCAATGGTTCACCACTACCCTTGGACTCCCGCTCCTCTCCCTCCCCGACTTCTCAACACTCATTCCTCTTCTAAATTCGCACCAGATAGTGACGCGTTCAGGGGCAAGGACCAGACGGTTGAAATTGCGAGTCTCAAGGGGAAGACTTGGTGCTAAATAAAGGACGCCCATTTCCAAACTCCAGACACGCGCGGGACTGGCAGGTGCTCGATTCACTCTCTTATTTGCTTGACCTCAAGTGGCCGCATTAGAAAGCTAGTTTGGTCGTTTGGGGAGGAGAGACGGAGGTCCCGTCAGTGCGCAAGCATCCCAGCAGACATAAACCCTGTAAATGCACCCAGGCGCACTTCACGTCAGCAAGTGTAAAGTTGCATAAGGAAAAAGAATCTCAAGACTCGGTGACGCACTAGACTGGCTCTGATCAGCTTATCTCAAGGGAATAAAAGTGTGGTTGTGTGTGGGGTAATCGTTTAGTAAGATGTGCCACTGACAGTCATTTTGATTCGTTCAAAAACTTTTTTTCTAGAACACACACATATACTTATGCTAAATAAAACACACACGCACATACTAACTGTATAATCATCATCATCACCATTATTATAACAATGGCTTTTTATGGCGCATTATCCATATCAGCCTTCAGTAATTATGAAAACTCCCCCTACCGTTCCCCTCGGGCCCTCACCACACCAACACAGGGACGCATGCATGCACGCAGGTCTACACTCCACATAAACCGAAGGACCTACCTGTATCCAAGTGAAACAACAGTGCCCCCTGCCCAACCATCCAGACGAATTGCATGTTTGTAAAGAATGCTATGAGCCAGTACGCCAGACCTGCTCGTCTGCCCGTCCCCTGTTTACCACTCCCGCACCATAATTCCGTGTCTGTTACAAAGCCATGTGTTGGTGCTCCCGTCTCAAGTGAATTGCGCCATCTGCCAAACATGTGCCAGTGCGCCAGGCTTCAGATTACTTGCACTTGTTAAAAAAAATGCCATGTGTTGGTACCTCCGGCCCAAAGCGAACTGCGTTATCTATACAGAAATTTCAGGTGTCAATACTCCCCAGCCCTATCTGACCTGCGCTACCTGTGAAGAATTTCAGTGTCAATACTCCCAGTCCCAAATGAACTGGGCTATCTATAAAGAATTTCTGGTGTCAATACTCCCAGACCCAACTGAATTGTGCTGTCTGTACATAATTTCAGGTGTCCCTATTCCGCAGTCCCATCTGACCTGCTCTACCTGTAAAGAATTTCGGGTGTTGATTCTACCAGTCCTAAATGAACTGCGCTACTTTTAAAGAATTTTTTTGTGTCAGTACTCCCAGACCCAACTAATAGCGCTATGTGTGAAGAATTTCAGGTGTAAATATTCCCCAGTCTCAGGTGAATTGCCAAATATGTAAAGAATCTCAAGTGTCAGTACTCCTTAGCCCCCAGTGACTTGCAAAATCTGTACAGAATTTTAGGTGTCAATACTTCCAGCCCCAAGTGAGCTGTCCTGTCAGAAAAGAATATATGTTTTTGTTGGTTGTACGTTTGCTTTTTTGACTGTCACATCTTTCATGTCATTTCAGAGGAACTGCACCCACAACGCTCGTCCCCGTTCCCTTTCCCCGTCCTGATGGTGATGTTGATGATGCTACGCTTTCCGTTCAAGTCCGGGACTGCATGTTAGTATATATTCTATACTTACTTTCATAATGCATCCCGGCGTTACCCACTCCTGAGAGATACTGACACCTGTAGTATTGGTCAGGAAATTAGAGCAACACTCTCAGAGACGCATCCGTTAAGTGGCTGAAACTTGACTGTGTGGTCCCAGTCGTACCTGTTGAGCCCATGGCAAACTCACCTCTGGGCGGGAGCCGGTCGAGATTGAAAAAAATTCCACAAATAAATGGCTCTGATGGAAATCGAACCCACACCCTCCAGGCCGGGAGTCCTCAGAATACCGTACGTAAGTACCCCTAGCATCAAGCGCTATTGGTAAAGATCAAAACAGAGTGGAACGCTTCGGCGACAATAGACAAAAGTGAATTGCAGTCCGTAAACAATCCCATATGCTATCAAGTCTCGCCCGAGTGAACTGCACAATCGGTAATCAGAATGCTAGATTCGGTACCCCCAACTCAGGTGAATTCATCTGTCTGTAAAGATCAGTAAATATGTGGCAGTACCCCTAGACGCAAGTGCATTGTGCCGTCAGTAAAGAATGCTATATGTTGATACCACCAACCTCAAGTCAACTGCGAATATGTTTAAGCCTCAAGTCAATCCCTACCCCATCAATACCCCAGTGAGCTGCATATCTGTAAAGGAAGCCGTACTTCAGGAACCTGCTTCCCCACACCCATCTTCCCCGCGACTTTTGTATTTGTAAATATGTCAGTACCTCCGCCCACCTTCCGAACGTGGATCACACATACGTAAACAATGTCGCATATTAGTGTTTCTCCTCTCCTCCCTTCCTCGAACCACACCCCTCATGTGAACTGACTGTAAAAGAAGCATGCGTCTGTAATTATGGGTGGATTTTATTTCCCAAAGGAACACCGCAAACTTATTCAGTAAAAATAACGTTGAAATGAAACCATGTCCAAATCAAATAGTGAAATGTTATCTGAAACGGTGGATTTTGTTTTTGATTTAGTTAGAAGGGGCATGTGGCAAGAGAATTTGCAGTCTTCCATGCAGTAAGAAGCTGATTTAAATGGAACTTTGAGCATCTTTGAGAGAGAGAGAGAGAGAGAGAGAGAGAGAGAGAGAGAGTTGAATCCCTAGTTTAAAATACTGTGCACCGTTCCACAATCCTGTAGGACAAATAAATAGGAAAGGTAAGAAATTAGACCCCCAAACCATCCACTTTCCTGAGAAAGAGTGGAAAGATTAAACACACGCACACACACACACACACACACACACACACACACACACACACACACACACACACACATATTCTTTTTTAGATGAGTGGCTCGGGTGGGAGTTGAGAAGAGGGAACGAAGCAGGGTGGGGGTGGGGGTGGAGGGACAGAAAAAGGAAGAGGAGAAGGGGGAGGGCCACACGACACCCCATTGAGACTCACAGTCGATCCGCCCCGTATGGACAAACTGTCCGGTCGGGTAGACAAGCTGTCGGGCCGCGCAATGAGCACCTCCTCCACCTCCGTGCTGAAGGACACGCTCTTGCTGGGCGACGCCTGAGGCGACGGGGTCTGGGACAGCCCCAGACGAACCACGGTCTCCGCGCTGCGGCTGACAGGGCTGGGCACCTGGATGAAGCTGTGCTGCTGACGGGACAGGATGGGCGCCGACGCCCGCCGCTTCCGGTGGTCCCGCCCGCAGTAGCGCACCCCATAGCGGCTGGCTCCCCCCGAGCGCTTACGGGTCTTCCTGACGACGGTGCCGGCGCGGGAAACGGCAGACATGCAGGTGGAGATGGGCTGGTCACGTGACAGCAAACGACCGGAAATCGTCAGCTCAGCAAGACCGTAAACTCGTGCTGTTTTCAAAAACTGACGCTCTCTTTTAACTGCTGGCTACCGTGTTTCTTGTTGCTGTTTCCGGTTCGGAGTGTAGCATCAGTACGCGTTTCAATTATTTCTTCCTTTTTTTTGCCCCGTCAGTAGTCTTCGAAATGTCAGAATATAACAGCAACACATACTGTATCCATTTTCTTTCTATGTGTTCAGCATCCCAAGGGGGTGGGGGGGGACACTCTTCAACAAAATGAATTTGTTCACACAAAGTCCTCCCGAAAAAAAAAAAACCCACCAAAACCAACCAACCAGCATACACTGTATGCTGTTACTAGCACAGAGACGGATGAGCTGGAAAAAAATGTCAACGTCACCTTTGGTCTTCAAAGCCGTGTCTCAAATATCGCTATCGACCTTGATATTTGCCAGCCGATGGCAAAACGAGCGGCGACGCCTTTTGTCCTCCACACTAGAACTGAACTGTCTTCCATTGGAAGTCGCAGTAACACTGAAAGTAACAGAAGCCGTAGAAGAAGCCTATCTTCCAGGCTTACTAAAGTGCTCTCTCTCTCTCTCTCTCTCTCTCTCTCTCTCTCTCTCTCTCTCTCTCTCTCTACACACACAACACGCTTTATAGGCCTACATGCCAATCAAATAGTTGAAAGTCGATCAATGTTAGCCATTCACTTTTAATCTCGGTTCCGTTTCGTTGTGTAATTTACGTTCCAGTTTCAAGTATCGGGCTTCTTTTGTGTGTGTGTGTGTGTGTGTGTGTGTGTGTGTGTGTGTGTGTGAGAGAGAGAGAGAGAGAGAGAGAGAGAGAGAGAGAGAGAGAGAGAGCGCTGACCCGACCTCTATTCCCGACCTATATTCTGGCCACATTGTGTAATACCCAGGGGATTTTTTTGTGAGCGTGTGATCGGAACTAATTACATTACGACAGCAACTCAAGTACATAATGTACCTATTAGGGACATCGTTACTAACAAGACAAGCTTTGCTGCATTTTTTTTTTAACCGCTAATTTCTTTTCTTTTTTTTAAATAGGACTGGACATGATATGATAAGTGGTTTACTAGTTTTAAAACTGTTTATCCCGTTTCCTGGGAATGGTGTTGCCTAGATCTGGGTGAACATGAAAAAAGGTGAATGTTTTGTCTGTCTGGTCAAACAAAACTCTGTCCTCGGTCTGTCTGGTCATTAAAGACAAGGCAAGATAACTGTTGACTATATTCAGTTGCTTTTTAAAATAAACCCACACCACATTCACACAACTGATGGCCCGTTTTAGTTATGAAATAACTGAAAACCTCTCCCATTTTAGACGACCCGTCGCGATCTGCTTTCGTCCTGTTTTCCCGACCCTTGCTCGTTCAATCAGAATCTTGTGCATAGAGATAAAGAACTCTGACGATCGCATTACCAAAATAATAAAGACAGAAGAGGTCTCTTTCTTGGGGTATGCACGGGCACGCTCTCTCTCTCTCTCTCTCTCTCAAAATACATTTAGAAGATTTCTGACGGGAGAAGTCAACAAAGTCATGCGTCACAAACATACGTCATTTTTTCTGATGCTTGAATTCTGCTTGCTCACCCACCTTTCGCACACAGGCTGCGAATGCACACTGTCATATATACATATAATATACGAAACACAACATGTATATGGTGAAAACCAGAAAATGACCATATTTGGCGGCGTGGGGGTGGGAGATGGAGCACAAAGCCACGAAAGGTAACTCTTCCAGTTTGCCCTCACTTCAAGGGCAAGAGCGGCTCATTTCCTCCTATACACAAGATCCCCGTGTCTGACTCTGACCTCTCACTACTTCCCTCTCCTGGTCACTCGCCCTGTGTGCTCTCACAGCCTCTCTCTCTGTCTGCAGAAGCGCCCGATATGAATCACTGGATACCTCATGGCTCCATGGCATATGTCAAGAACGTGAAAAACGCACACGGAAGGATCGTCCATTGGCGCAAATTCCCGGCCTAATAAGCTTTTTCTACCCACATCTGTCAACCCTAAACCCGTCGTGACATTGCCTACAGTTCAGCAGATCCAAATCGTAGTTCTGTGAAGCCTACGTGACTCGACATCACGCTACAAATCGCTGAGCACCCCCATCCACGTTTTCCACCATCACCCAAAACAGTTAAATGGGGGCAGACGAAAAACGGAGGAAGGGAGGGAAAGACGGAGCTTCGGGGTCACAAGTTAAAAAAAAAAAAAACTTAATTTTTTTTTTTTTTTTTTTTTTTTGATTGAAAACTGATGTTCCGACCTTCGACTCAATTTATGGCAGTCACTGGTTTCTTTGACGAAATTCAACCTCAAGGTAGAGTAGGCCTAAACCAAAATAAGTTTCGAAAGATGATGCCTAACAATCTGACAGCGAACGACTTAACAGTTTATTATCAGTCTTCTCCAGACTTTTTTTTTCTATTCAGGGGATCCACGATTAAACAGCAGACATCTCAAATTCTACCCATCCAATTTGGATTCGATTAAAAAGAAAAAATAAGTCAGAATAAGCCGTTAATGTATATTTTGATAGTGCAAGGATTGGGCATAGTTTAGTGGTGCGAAGTGACTCCTTTCCTTGATTTGAAATGGGAATAAGACCAGGGATGGGTAGGTGTGGAGAAGAGAGGTGAGGATAGGGGTTCACATTTGTAGAGAAGTGGCCCGTTGGAAACGGAGGCCCTTGACAGAAATGAACTCCCTTGTTTGCGGTTCGAGTCGGGTGCAGGCTGAGTTTCACCATCCTCTGCCTAAGCTTTGGGTGGTGCTGCGGGTGGCAGATGATCTGTCAAGTAAGATGGCAGGCCTAGGCTCTCCTCACAGCGTGGGTCTTAGTGCAAGCACAGGGCTAGAAGATACCTCTCTTTACACTGGAAAACCGACCTCGGAACTCCACTTACTCAACCGAGCGAAACTCAGCACCCAGTTCGATCGAACAGCTGCTCGAAGAAGACGCAAAAGAAACCCACATGGTACCAGCCACTTGCGAGCACACTGTCAAAGTGTATTCAATAACATATTTGTCAAAACACACGAAAAAAATCTAATTCCGAGAAGCGTAATAGCACACACACGAAAATCTCAATCTCAGATTTTTCGCACACGCACACACAAATTCTACATGTTTCATTCCAAGTCGAAGAAACACAAACATTTCGTTCTCAGCTGCCTTCTGTTTCACAGCACACATAAACCTAGTCTGAAGTGTGGCTAGTTTCCCAATGAAATGCAAAACATGTCGTACCGAGATGCCTGCTGCGACATTCGTCGAACTGAAACGACCATCCCCATCCCACCCCCTCCACACACATACACCGAAACTCATCTAACCGTCAGTAGATCAGCGGCAGAGGAGGTGCCGTCAGAGAAAAGACCTATCACTTTTCCAAGGACTACGGCTTTGCCGACACGTGGCCTGAGGTGTGCTTTGGGCATTAGGCCTAACGCTGTATGCTATTCCTGGTCTCGTCTTGGCGGAAAGAGTCTGGCTTGAAACGAGGACAACTGTGGCATTCTCTCTCTCGCTCTTCCTCTTTCCGAGTACTCGTAAACACACGCCCTGCTGTGTATATATACAAGGAAACAAAATGCGCAAGGATTCGGCCGTCACGTAAGGGGTGACTCAAAAGAAAGGAGAAGCTGTTTATTCCAACTTCCGTGTAACGCTCTGGTATGGGAGCATCACCTTGAGGTGTTCTCAGGAGAATGCAGACCACTGCTAAGGTGCAACGGGATCCTGGATCTGCCGTCTGGATCGATTGATGGGTGAAAGGAAAAAAATTTCCACCAAAGGTAGTAATTCAAAATACGGACTGAAAGAGTAAATTCCCTTGCACATTTAAAAAAAGAAAAGGACATAGCGTGCACAAAAAGTCAAAAGCTTATTTTGGAATGTTTTAACGTTTCATAAAAGCAGTCCTTTTTACATGGTTATCATTCTGTAATGATACCTTCACAATGTCCTTTATCAGTGTAAATTTCGGACTGATCTCCATGAACGGATCCTTTGTCCGGACCAGCACCAACATTTAATGACTCTATCCTTGACCCCCGTGCCACCTTTTCGCCTAGTTTAGACACTGGGTTCATCAGTTTTTGTGATATCCAACTTGTACTCGATCTTCCTGAAGTCCTGGGTCTGCCATTTGGATCCATCACGGAACCGCACCACATTTGAACGGGTTCGTCCCCAAGTCTCGTTGTGCCTGTCTACCATGTGTTGGTTCCAGCGTGATCAGTCATTTGGCATTATCCTGCGGAGGGACTGATAGGCACGAACGAATTCGGGTGAAACGTGACCTCATTGGCGGAGGAAAAAAAGATAGTCACCCAATCCCATCACTTTACTTTGAACGTTGAAATAAAACGGAATCAAAAAAAAAAAAAAAAGAAAAGAAAAAAAAGAAAAAGAAAAAGCGACACTCACTCTCAGCTTTGATATTCAAAGAGAAAGAGCGATGCAAACAGACCAGGAGACACACATGTGGAGAGCGATGCAAACAGACCAGGAGACACACTTGTGGAGAGCGATGCAAACAGACCAGGAGACACACTTGTGGAGAGCGATGCAAACAGACCAGGAGACACACTTGTGGAGAGCGATGCAAACAGACCAGGAGACACACTTGTGGAGAGCGATGCAAACAGACCAGGAGACACACTTGTGGAGAGCGATGCAAACAGACCAGGAGACACACTTGTGGAGAGCGATGCAAACAGACCAGGAGACACACTTGTGGAGAGCGATGCGAGGGAAATGGGATGGATAGGAAGGCACCTCAACCAATTTTCTGCAGACTGGTCACGTTTGCAACTTCTGGCAGCAACCTACGGCCCCCTACACGCAAAGAATGTAGCACATGTGACCGTTGGTTAAAGGGAATGTTGCCGGCGGATTGTCGAATTTGTACTAGGTGTTACTGATTCTATGCCTTGGTATTGGGACTTATTGGTACTCGGTCCTACTGCCACTGCACCCTGATAGCCCTGGGCTCTATCGGTGCTGCACCCTTTTGCTACTGAACTCTCATAGCACTGAGCTGTATGGGAACTCGATCCTTTTGCTACTGAACTCCAATAGCACTGGGCTGTATGGGTACTGGATCCTTTCGCTACTGAACTCCAATAGCACTGGGCTGTATGGGAACTCGATCCTGTTGCTACTGAACTCCAATAGCACTGGGCTGTATGGATACTCGATCCTTTTGCTACTGAACTCCAATAGCACTGGGCTGTATGGATACTCGATCCTTTTGCTACTGAACTCCAATAGCACTGGGTCCTATTGTTACCGGACTTTATTGGAATTAGGCCATATTGCCACTGGACCCTAACAGTACTCGGCCCGATTGGCGCTAAGCATTCATGGTGCTGGGTCCTGTGTGTTACTAGGCCCTATTATAATTGAAAACTACCGGTTACTGATTCGTCTGGGTACTAGGGTCGGATTGGTGCCGAACCCTAGTGTTATGGTTCTGGACCTTAACACTAGACCTTATTGGACTGACCTTGCATGTACTAGGCTCCATTGATACTGGCCCTTTTTGGGACTGATCTCGTATGGTACTGGACCTTATAGGCACAGGGTCCTAATGGGACTGGGCTTTATAGGCACTATGCCCTGGGCCTTAGTGGGACTGGGCTTTGGAGGTACTATGCCCTGTTGTACTGGGCCTTTATGGGACTGGACCTTTCAGGTACTATGTCTTAGTACAGGGCCCTAATGGGACTGGGCCTTATAAGTATTATGCCCTGTTGGTACTTGGCCCTAATGGGACTGGGCCATACATGTACTATGCGCTGTTGGCACTGGGCCTTAATGGGACTGGGCATTATAGGTGCTATGCCCCATTGGTGCTGGGCCCTCTGTACTCGGGCCATATTGATACTGAATCGTAACATTAATAAACCGTAACAATAATGGGTCCTGAGGAGACAACCACGATGTATGGCCATGCAGGCAGGTCCGATCACGAACAACCGTACCACTGAATACCAGAGAGAACCGTCCCAGATCAAACCACGTCAGAAAAGACTCGCCCGTTCAAACCTGATGTTAATGCAGACACAGTGAGAAGGAGAGTCAGTCAGAGCATCTGAAGACACAGGTTGAATGCAGTACAGACAAGACGCCGGTGGGATTATTTAACCTGCATTCAACAATGGTTTCTCCCTATACTGAAGGCGGGGAACAAGAACAATGCTCCGGGAAGCCTTCTGCCAGTCAACCAGCCCACAGCGGGGTCGGGTCTTCTGGCGTATCTGCTTACCAAAACTAATATGCCGGCACAGAGGGGCTGAATTATTTGTCAGCGGCTTTCGACATACTCTGAGGTGTTGGGTTACCACAGTCCAATTTACCCGCAAACGGTCGCATAATAACCCGAACCCGCGACAACCAGTCAAGACAGTTTGATGTATCTGGGTAATAGACTCTACAGGGAGTCATAGGAGTAGAGTGACGAAGAGGATGGCAAACAGTGATGTATTCCAGTATACTGCAATCGGGTCAAGGACCAACTTACAATATTCATGAGGACACAGGGCATTGCATTACCACAGAAAGATCCGAATTTTTATTTCAAATCGTTGCTTCAGTATCTATTACTCTTAAAAATCAAATCACATGCCAGTTAAGGTTGTTATTACGAACCCTAACGGCGCTAGACTTTTCTTAGACGTCAGGGATATCGGGAGACGTGTCACTCTCTACGAGTTACTGATGGGAGAAAAACAAAATCACGGCCAGAAATACTTTGCGGTATGAATCGACCTAGAACACCACAACAGTGCCGCACCGAGGTGCACTCTGTGATGGCGGGTTATAAACCGCATGACATAACGTAACAGTCTCTGACAAAAACAAAATTCTCAAAGAGCGAACTATTCACAATATAACCTAGACTATTCATCGCTTTAATATTCTTGTCATATTAAACCTTTTCCGGAGTTACTCATTTTCCGTTTAATTTTTTAAAATTTATTTATCACTTTTTTTTTTTGGGGGGGGGGGGGGGGGCATTTTAAGTACTGCCTACCGACCTGTTTGACGTACTGTATAAATTATATTCATAATTAAATAATAAGAGCAAAAGCTAAAAGACGCTCAGTATTACCTGGAATCTCGAAGACTGATTTTTACGAAGTACCCCAGGAAGCCACGGGCATCTCTAGCTGTCAATTAGTTACTTGCCCCTTTCGTTTCCCGTAAACTGTATCCGAACAAGTGTTCATCGAATCCTTAAAGTCCAGCTCTCAGCATGCGAGTTGTTCTTGTGCTCGAAGTCTAACACTAGACAGGAGTGACCAAAGCAAACCTCGCTCAATTTTCGCGAGCTGAACATATTCAACTGCTGTCATCGTCCAGACAGACTTCCTCGCGAAAGACCAAGAAAGGACATGCACCCTGCGGTGAAGACGAAAGATGGCGATATTTTCGTCATCTTTGGTGACTTCTTTTTTTTATTGACCTGTATCTGGGCTACGAAGATCAAACTCACTTGCTGCTAAGGGCATTGTTACACAACACTATTTCCAGTGGTATGACCGTTCCATAAAGGCCCACACACTGGAGAAAAATGAGCATTTCAAGGCTGCTGGTTTTAAGGTATGTCACAGGATAAAACACCCATGGGAAAATATCATACGTTTGAGCCGTTGCAGGGAACCGCCGACTGCGTGACTGGAGCACAAAGTTAGATCATCAGTGAAGTCCTGTTCGGGTTTTGATGCCCGTTTCTGTAAGTTTTCAGTATTGTGCCTCGCAGATGCCAATGTGGTTAATCTTTTCGAAGTCTGTATACAATTAAGAATTTGGAGCGGCGACCTGCTCTCATGGTGACCGACTTCCTCTCCACGTCTGTACCCTTGGTGAGGTTCTGTCCAGGGTCGCCGTTATCCGCGAGTTCATGGGGACTATCGGGACAGACGTGGTGGCGCCCTTCGGAGAGAGACGCTCACTCGCACTGGCTCTACGACTTCACTTTTACTGTCATCAGTAAGGGGCGTAATCGGTTGTGTCCTGCGTATGCTGCATCAGAACAGGCACCACAGAACAGCACCGAAGTGACTCGGAAGCAGTGCAGCGTTTCCTCTGGTGGGTTGCCTCTTGGCGACTCGATACCGATTCTCCCTGTGGATTGCCGGTGCCGGGGATGCGACAGGACAAGCCAGGGCGTGGCTGTGGCTGGGGACTGGAATGAACGGCGTGGGGGTAACGCCACAGGAACAGGTGGGACAGGACAAACACAATGGAGCAAGCCTGTCCAGATTTCATCTGCGATTTGCTTGTCAAACGAGGCGCTGCTACTTGTCTACCGGCAGCGCCATCACTGGCTCATGACGTGAAGGGCATGACATGCAGGCCTATTTCGCCAAAGTAGAGTGCGACGTGAAATCAGTTAACGACTGGAATAGCTTCGACGTCTATTTCTTAACAAAGAATATCAGAGGTAAAACAAGGAAACATCATGTTGCACGGTTATGTCGGCACGGAATCTTGTTCCGGCTCTCCCTTTTTTTTTTTTTTTTAGATTTTGTCCTTAGACCTTACAACCATTCTTTGTTACTTACAGACTGTGTCAAACATGGATGGCGGATTTCTTGGCCGAAGACATTTTGGTTGGTCGCAAATTCTAACCAGCAAGGATATGCGAAACCGACATTTCAGGCCGTTTCTCTATTATGCCCGTTATCTCGTAACGGATCGACGTGCTTTCCTGCGAACTCGGCCAAGTGTGACCACAAAATGGTGAGGCCGTTGAAAGAACGGGAGCGAGCACAAAACGCGTGGATCTTACACTTGATCACGAGACCCGCGAGGACGCCACAACAGCGTAGAATGAAAGAGACCTCCAGAACTCGGGGGATGAACACAATGAGGGAATAGGAATGAGCATTGGGGGGGGGGGGGGGGGGGGGGGGAGGATTCAGCACATGCGTGCACAATACTGTTCTCTCCTCAATTAGGTCAGTCTTGGATACTTTTTTTGTTGTTGTAAACTTGTTTACCGAACGTATATCCTGTCAATACTTCAAATTACAACACAGAGAGACTGAAATAGTAGTAGACAGCCGAGTCTCCCGAAAGAGTGCTGATCAATAGGTCACATCCTGGTCGTACCGTTGGCCTACTTTATCCCCCCCCCCACCTCCCCGCGCGCTTTTTCGGATGATACATCCACTTTATCCCCACCCCAACACTCGCCTCTCTACTGTCCCCACCCCCACCCCGTCCCTGCCTTCCGCCACCCCTCTTCTTCCTCCCCTCTCCCCTTCATTTGGCCGAAGGTCTGGCATAATCTTCCTTGATTCTGAAATCGGTGGCTTGGTCTAGCTTCTTTTTTTTGGTTCGCTTAGAAAGCTAATCCAAATTTTCACGTCTTATGGCTGTAAATTTGTTTGTTAATTTATTTTATCTGTATATTTACTACATTCATTTACTTAGTTGTCTAGATACAAGCCTGTATATGGTAACGATCAAAGATTCAACCAACCGTTGTGAATTACTGCACAGAGAGTGGTCACACACACACACACACACACACACACACACACACACACACACACACACACACACACACAGAGAAAATCATGCTCAGCTCTGTAAAGAAAGCCCTCCCGTGCGGTGCTGAATTTCAGATTGTGTTAATGAATGCATCATGCTGTGGAGGCCTGAGCGAGTCTCACATTACAAAAACAATCAAAGACAGGAACGACAAAAAACACAAAGAGAAACTGCAAGTCCAAGTGTCGTCTACTGATGACAAACTCTTAATAGAGTAAACGATGCACCTAGCCCATAACACACACACACACACACACACACACACACACACACACACACACACACACACACACACACACCACAGATCCTGTGCTACATACAGGGAAACGAGAGAACAGAAAAGCTGAGTAAATGAATTTACAAAGCATATAACCAAAACTGAAGCAATGGAACAAGTAATGAAGCAAACATTAATAAACCCACAAAAAAAGCAGACATCAATTAACCCATCAAATAAAACAGTTAAAAACAACCAAACAAACGACCAATCAAATAAACTAGAACAATTATAGTAAGCGAACGAATAGATGAATGCATGTTCCCTCGTGACGAAGTCTGTCCCACCATGATACACACTACCTACAGAACGTTTTGAGCGTACGAGAGGAAGCACAACATTCAATAAAAGGCATGAGAAAATTGTCAAACTGTTTCGAGTCACCGATCTGAAAATCGATGAGGAATTTCAGACCACTGGGGGACGGCGGATGAGTGGGTGGGTCGATGGTTGTGTTGGCGATAGGCAGGATCTACTCGAGGAACTTGTGTGTATGTGTGGAGAGGAGAGAGAGAGAGAGAGAGAGAGAGAGAGAGAGAGAGAGAGAGAGAGAGTGTGTGTGTGTGAGAGAGAGATTAAGGTAAAGTTGGTCAGTAACCAGGAACAGGGAAGACGCAGCAAATGAATGACATCACGAGAACCAGATGTTTTGATCACTGCCTCTTTCTGAAGGAGGTGTGGACAGAAATCATTTTCAGCGAGTCTTCGTCAGCGACGTTCCTCGCCGATGTCCCACTCATTTGAACGGGGGCGGCGGGCGTTCAGTGACCAGGTCCAGCAGATCTGCTGTCAGTGGTCCTTCAACACTCGAGCGGTTTATTGATCGATAGGCTGAAGAAAATAGGACACCCGTTTCATTCTTCCCGTGGGAACACGCTCTCTTTGTTGATGCAGATTGGATATGTGGGAGACACTGTCACAGACGTATATAGACAGACGCACAAAGACACACACACACACACACACACCACATTACACCACACCACACCACACCACACCACACCACACCGAGTTCCTCAAACGGTCGACTTATAAAAAATAATCGCAAGTTTTGAACATACGTTTCTGAAATTGACACGCACACCCCTTCTCACAAATTGCAGTGAAATCTTGCCAAACGTCTGCCAAGAACCTGCATAAGAACAGATGTAAGTTGCTAAATTGGAGCGGGGGGTTCAGATATTTAAGAATGCTCAACACATCGTCTGCCATGTCAGGTTGTACCAAATAAGTTCCCAGCTACGCCAACAGAGAATCACACGCCACAACCTGTTTTGAAACTTTATAGTCTGACGTCATGCAAAGACATCCTTGAACAGACGATCAAATTATGCAACTGTTAGTCTAAAATGCACCGGGGGGGGGGGGGGGGGGGGGGGGGGAGAAAAGCCCAGGTATGATCGTCATCCATATATGGACATCATGACAGGCAGACGGAAAGCCGGACAGACAGAGACAAGCAGCCAATGAGGAAACCGGGAACAACTGCGTGCTGCTGCTAGACACATAAGACGGTGGGCGGGCCGTCTTTTTACTACGTTAACTATCAAAAACTGGGCAAAACGGTTGAAGAATGGCACAGGCTATGTGTCAATCCCAAGGAAATTAACAAAACTGGACGAATCACGCAGCCTGACGTATATATTAACTTTTTTTGTTAATGAAAAGGACTGAGGTCAAAAACAAGGACGACGTTCAAATTAGTCCCGTTTTTAATTCAGCTTCTTTTATAGTTCAACATCCACTGAATCTTCAATCCAAATAAGATAAACATTCGTCTTAAAGGACGAAAGTGAAAGGAGGAATCTTTTCGAATTACGTCCGGCCCTTAATTCTGTCCCCTGAGCACAAAAAAGGTAACGTTACCTGACTGGTCAACAGAATCCCTGCTGCGTAGCCAGCAAATAGCTTCGACCTTCCGCCTGCCGCTTTCCCCTGTTTAGATCAACTGGCTAAAAGAACAGGGAGGTGAGAACATAAAGATGCAGTTAAATTCTGACAAACGCAATGCAGCCATTTTACCATGGCTGTGGAACAAAAGACACGGCGGGCCCGACTCGGGGTGGGGGGGGGGGGGGGGGGGGGGTATGCCGGACTTCGTGCACCTAAAAAAACGTTTGTTGACGTTGTTCTGGGTTTCCGCGATACTGTTTGTTTGCCGTCTGTGTGGTGGTGGTGTCTGATCTGCACCCAACTCTCTCACGCTCATGGCCAACATCATTATCATTGCCATGATCGTTGTTTCTTCATCTCTCCATCTACCTACCTTCAATCTCCCTGTCCGTGTCTTGTCTGTCGCTCTAAAAATGTCCGTTTCATTCGGGATTCCCATTCTCGCCATCTCTTCCTTCCCTGTCTATGTCAGTCTGGGTATCTTTCTACCCCCCCCCTCCCCTTTCTCTCTTTCTTCCATTCTCTCTCCTACTGTCTCTCCGTTTCTCCACCCCCTCCCCCTCTCCCTACATCACCTCTCTCATCCCCCACTTTTCTTTCTCCCCCATCTGTCTCTCTCCCTCTTCAACCCACCCACGCTCTCTCTGTCTGTCTTTCTCGTTTGTGTGAGTGTGTCCCCCCTCCCCCTCTCTCTGTCTGTCTTTCTCGTTTGTGTGAGTGTGTCCCCCCTCCCCCTCTCTCTGTCTGTCTTTCTCCTTTGTGTGAGTGTGTCCCCCCTCCCCCTCTCTCTGTCTGTCTTTCTCGTTTGTGTGAGCGTGTCTCCCCTCCCCCTCTCTCCAGCTTTTCTTTTTCCTGTTTTTCTAGCCATGATATCGTGATCGATATTTTGGTCCCCAACGGCTGGCCTCACTTCTTTGAGGGGGGAAAAAAGAGGCCGGCGGACGACGACTAAATTACAGTGGTAGACGACGTAAATAGCCGGCAAAGGCCCATTCCCTCCGACTTTCCCTCGTTCCTTCCTCCCCCTCAAGTCTCCTGTACGTCCACACCCCCCCCCCCCCCCTTCTTCTCCTGAATTACCACATGAAAGGCAGCGACACGTCGCTTTGCCAGTGGCAACCAGACTCCTGACCTCGATGTTGTTCACGGTGGCCTGGTGGGTTTAAATAAGAAGTTTAGGTTTAAGAAGCGATCACACATGGTTGAAATTACAAATATGGCAATAACTTTTCGAGTTCCTCAGCAGTATATCACGTTCGAGCCCCGGGCAGAGCGCGAGTCTTTTGTTAACGACGAGAACACCACTCGCGTACCTGACGCAGAATGCACTTAACCTATAAAGTTAGTCGTGGATCACGAAGAAGAGATATGAGAAGGAGAAGAACTGGAGAAGGAGAGAGGAGGAAAACGAAGGACGAGAAGGAGAGTTGGAGAAGGAGGAAGAGGAGGAGGAGAAGGATGACAAAGAAGGGGAGGGGGAGGAGTAGGAGAAAGAGGAAAAGGGGTGGAAGAGGGGTAGGTGGATGAAGATACGAAAAGAGAAGGTGGTGGAAGAGGAGGAGGAGAAGACGACAACGAAGAAGTGATACATTTTTTGGGTAAGTATGTAGAAACCACAACTGCAAAGAAAAACTTGGGTCAAGAATAGGGTAGCTCTAAGGCACATGTTCAAGTCATCCCCACCCGTCACGTCACCGATCTGATGGGAATCACGTTAGGAACCGAACGAGGGTAAACCTGAAAGATTTGAAGCGGTTTTCTAAAAAAAAAAAAAAAAAAAAAAATCCCCACAGGATTCTCTCCACCTGCTGTCGTCACTTTCGGTCCAAAAAAGCGACTTTCTCTCACTCACCTTGGTGTCGAGACCAGGGTTCAGAAGTGGGTTATGGAAAAGAAACCTGTTGGTGCCGCATGATATCGGCAAGTAGCCTATATGCAGCTATCGTTCCCTTCTCCTGTCCCATAAGGCCCCTCCACCCCCCATCCACCCACCCCAAATTCACACTTCCTTCGAGTACAGTCCCGGCATCTGTCTGTCTGAAAGCAGCCATCGGTAACGCCAAGAAATGGCGCTGGGGTCTGCTGTAGGCATTGGGCATCCAACGGGACCACCCCTGGATTACCACCACAGGAGAATAAGGGCAGAGGGCCAACGGTCTGTCTGACACTACAGCGGTGTCACAAGAACGTTGAAAGGTTGACTCCCCATAGCCTGGTGGTCATAGCGGCAGTGAACTGTTCCTGATTCACCGAGCTGAGGGCACGGCATTATGGGGAAAAAAAAAAAAAACGGTGCCCGTCCCTCGTCATTCACCGCCTTATCCTTCCCGGAACCGAGTCAGCCACCCCGTTTACTGCTGGGGTGGACTGGAATGATTTTCAAGTCGTAGATTTGCCAACTCCGTGAGAGATTCGAACTCGCGACTGTCCAGCTCCTCAGCCCAACCGTCCGGTTATTCAGCTTTGGGCCCAGCACGCACACACACACAAAGCAGTACATTGAAACTGGCGACAAAACAGTAATAGTAATTTAAGGCCACAGAGCCTCGAACTCGCGATATGTGATCGCCCAGCCCTGCTCCACCGCCAACGTATCCTGGCATTTCCAAAACCCACCTCCTTCACACAATCGCTGTTGTAGCTATTTTACTTCAGGAACTTAAAATCCCCAATACAAAACCCTGGGAAAAACCAATAAAACCAAGAAGATAACTGCCGCCCGGTCTTTCACGATCCTTCAGGAAGATATTCCATATGAAATACAAGACCAAATGAAAGAGGCAAAGATGTCCAGAGTCTTCAAGGATCGGTGGTGGTGATTCGCCATTTTGACGGATCCAGATGCTGTCGTTACCCAGCCGTTCACCATGAAGTCTGGCACCGTCCAGGGGGAGATCGATGACACGCTCAGAGCTGTCTATTATCACCTGGGGCGTTCGCCACACCTGTGTCCCGTCTATCGGAATTAACGAGCCACCGTCATACATGAATCTTCCTCAGGGACTCTTAGCATCGTTTTGAAGAGAGAGAGAGAGAGAGAGGAGAGAGAGAGAGAGAGAGAGAGAGAGAGAGAGAGAGAAGGGGGGGGGGTTGTTTCATATGGAGTTCACTGCCCCTTATGAAGGTAATGTGAAGCTCTGAACAACAGTGTGTTAGTAGAGTAGAAGAACAGCAAAGACAACAAGCATTTGACTATACTTCGAGATCATAACAGACTGAAACTGAAATGCTTTGCATAAGGAAGATGACAGATTTGCTTGAGAGAGAGAGAGAGAGAGAGAGAGGAGAGAGAGAGAGGAGAGAGAGAGAGAGAGAGAGAGAGAGTGAGTGAGCGAGCGCAACCGACAATACACTTCCGTAGATATGAACTACCACCACTGAGTGCCCCTCCCCTCCCTCCCCACACAAAGCCTCTTCTTTCTCCCTCTGCTTCACACCCTCATCCCTCTCATGATTCCACCTAGTTCTCTCTCTCTCTGTGTTTGTGTGTGAAGACAAAGAAGTAGGGAGGACGACAGAGAGAGAGAGAGAGAGAGAGAGAGAGAGAGAGAGAGAGAGAGAGAGAGAGAGAGAGAGGGGAGGGGGGAGGAGGGGGAAGAAAGGAAGGAAAATAAAGTCATCAAAGGGTTACAGACCCTAATAAGGGAAGTCGGTGCTACCAGAAAGGCTGCTGGACCCCGGAACTCTTCTCGCTAATAAACTCACTGTGTCCTGAGAGAGAGAGCGTGTGCGAGAGATTGTGGTGGTGTTGATGGTGGTGGTGGAGAGGGAACGGGAGCCATCAAAGAGTGAAAGGCTTCTGTCACGACGGAGAGTAATCTCCCCTGGCTCTCTCGGTGGAGGGGTGAGGTGGAGGTGGGGAAGGGGAAGCCCCGTCAGGGTCATCGGGTCTTTAAATCCCTTTCACCACTAATGACAAAACAGACCGGCAAACCCAACCTTCAAGGAGAAAAACAGACAGACAGACAAAGAAACGAAACACAGGAACGCTGCAGGTTTGTTTGTTTGTTTGTTTTTTTTTCTTTCTAAGCTAGCATCCTTCATTTGCACAGAATGACGTAGGAGGCGTCCTCCAAGGGCGACGGGAGACAACCCAATTAATCTTGACAGACCACAGCCCACCCAGCCGAAAACAATACTCCCAAAAGAAGCATTCTCTTGCTGGCAGCCACGCGGGGAGTAATCGTTCGTGCATTTTCTTTTCTTTTTTTTTAAGTCTTGCTATTCGTCTTGTCGGAAGACACATACTATATTTCATTTGCTTTTATATTGAGCAATAAATCAGCGTTTTGTATTAGTCTTTTGTGTTATTTGCATTCTGGTAGTCTTTCTACGTATCAGGACAAAGTATTCTCAGGCCTTTTGTACATGATGTCACAGTCGGCAGAGTGTTTTACATTGCACGAAGTTGTATTTGGGTAGTCATTTAAAGACTGGCTTATTCAAGCACCGAGCACAGGTTTGTCTCCATTCCATTCCGTTTTTGAGGAGTTAATCGATTTCTTCCTTTTTAAAACATGAATCATGTAACTTTACTGTTACTTTTGTCCACGGATATACTAACAATATGATCCGTTATGGCATCAAAAGTGCTGTTGCGTCAGGTTAGTGTTGATTCTTTAAAACTGCCGTTCTTTCTAGCCTCATGTCTGATACTATGCATACTGTCATTCCTTACAAAGAATCAAGTGCACACGCACACTCATATGCACGTACATATGCACGCTCACACACACACACACACACACACACACACACACACACACACACACACACACACACACACACGATTGTAGTAGCGCACTGTGATCCGGTAACTTTGTGGATGGGGTGTAGCATACATGGACTAGTTCGCACACGCTGACATTATGAGACTGAAACTGAAAATAAGTCTAATGTTGAAGAGACGAACATTGTGAATCGCGACAGCAGAGCAAGTCACACGCATTCTCGTGTACAATCAAAGAACCCGATTCATTTTCAACACTGCTTTTCTTTACGGTTTAGCTACAGAGCTCTTGCTCGTTTCTACCGATTGAACCAATGAATTTTCACTGTCACTGTGGATGATGTCACTCGACTTAAGTCATACTCACCTTGCAGCCATGCATCCCTTCTCCCCTCGTCCTCCGAGATCATTAGAACTAAATGTATGATGCTGTTTTAAACACGTTGATGTATATCTAGGAACGTCGAAACATCGAATACAACGACATTTAACTATCGAACATGTAAGTCCTGTTTTCACTGTTACCGTTTCAGAAGGGCTCGTATAGCGCACCAAGAAAGCCAGCATTCTTTTGAGCGTTTTCCAGGAGAAATATGTTCTACGAAGGCCAGTATCCGCGCTAACATCACATACGGCAGAGTGACGGACGCCGTGAAAGCCACCATCCTCTTCAGATCTGGGCAGGCGTGACCTTTAGGAAGGCCGGTGTCTTGAAAGACATCTGAGCAGAATGACATTCAACGAAACCAGTGTCCTTTAGATGACGTATGCAGAGAATGAAATACTTTGAAAACTAGTATCCCTTGAAAGAGCTTTACGCGTGTTGTCACATAGGAAGGCCGTTACTCTTTTTGAAAACGTTTGCGTTAAATGATGTATGTCATCAAGGCATTTGCCTGCATTGTAACAAACCATAAAAAAAAAAACCAGTGTCCTTTAACGTTCAGTCGCAAATGGCATACACTATGAAATCCAGCATACCTTTGAAGACAGTTAAACAAAACGACGCACTATTAAAGCCTACAGCATTTTGTTGCGCGAGAAGACATATCACATGAAAGCCAATATTCTTGAAGACATTTGGCTACATGACATGAACTATGAATGGCAGTAACCTTTAGATGCCATTTGCGCTGGATGGTATATTCCAGGAAAGTCTGTCTCCCTTTCGAGACATCTGCGGTTTATGACGTTGAGAATGATCATTCTGAAGAAATTGCACTGACTGACATACACAATAAAAGCCAGCATCATTTTATCGCACTAAAAGACATTCTGAAGGAATTCCACCACCTGGCATACACAATTATAAAGTCAGTATTATTTTATCGCACTACAAGACATTCTGAAGAAATTCCACCACCTGGCATACACAATTATAAAGTCAGTATTATTTTATCGCACTACAAGACATTCTGAAGGAATTCCACCACCTGGCATACACAATTATAAAGTCAGTATTATTTTATCGCACTAAAAGACATTCTGAAGGAATTCCACCACCTGGCATACACAATTATAAAGTCAGTATTATTTTATCGCACTACAAGACATTCTGAAGAAATTCCACCACCTGGCATACACAATTATAAAGTCAGTATTATTTTATCGCACTACAAGACATTCTGAAGGAATTCCACCACCTGGCATACACAATTATAAAGTCAGTATTATTTTATCGCACTAAAAGACATTCTGAAGGAATTCCACCACCTGGCATACACAATTATAAAGTCAGTATTATTTTATCGCACTAAAAGACATTCTGAAGAAATTCCACCACCTGGCATACACAATTATAAAGTCAGTATTATTTTATCGCACTAAAAGACATTCTGAAGGAATTCCAATAGCTGACATACACAAAGTCAGTATGATCGTACTGCATTAAAAGACGTATTATGAAAGGTAGTATCCTTTTACTGTTCCAAAAGTAATGAATTACAAAATCCAATGTAATTTCATCGCAATAAAAGACATGTACTATGAAATCCAGTATAATTTTACTGGACCAAAGGTTATGTACTGTGAAATCCACTATCAAATTATTGCACAAAAAGTCACGTATCGATTTTTTTGTTTTTCTTTGCATTGAGAGTCGTGTACTATGTAAGGCAGTATTTTACTGCAATAAAAATATGCACTGGATCATTTTATTACAGTAAAAATGTGCTATGTAAGCCAGTAGTCTACTGCAGTAAAAATATGTATAATTTAAGCCATAATTTCATTGCACTAAAAGAGACGTACTATGAGAGCCAGTATCACTGTACTGCACTGAAAGTCGTGTGCTAAGGAAACCAGCATAATTTCATGGCACTATGAGACGTACTATGAAAGCGTTCGCACTGTTCATGCTACGATCCGTGTGTGATACAGCCTTTGAAGGGATCATGAATTACAGTCTGTTATTGCCATTTGAAAAGTGCTTTCAATTCAATCCATGTCGAGAGAGAGAGAGAGAGGAGAGAGAGAGAGAGAGAGAGAGAGAGAGAGAGAGAGAGGGAGAGAGATGGAGGGTGGGTCAAAGACCTCAATCCTAATGGACAGTCACTGTTTCCGATTCAGTGGAGGGCAACTTTACAGTCGGTCACAGCCTGTGTCTGGATGAGAGAGAGAGAGAGAGAGAGAGGAGAGAGAGAGAGAGAGAGAGAGGAGGGGTGTGTGTGAAAAAGAATACTTTCAGAGAAAGACCATAGCTCCTCATAAAACGAGAACGTACACGTAGTAAGTTAACAAAACAAAAAGAAACCGCATACACAAATCAAAATGAATTAAATCAACTAAACAGCATTCTATTAGTATAGACGAAAATACGTTTCCTACAAAATCACAATTCGCAACCTGTCCAGGGTGTGACGAATGCACATAGCTAACGTCTTTCATGTAAGCTTAGTCTCATGTTCTGTCGACAACAGCAAATTCAACCGAAAATTGCACGGACTCATAGTATTTTGGCTTAAGTAATTTTTTTCCAATCTATTCAACTTTAACTCAATTATACGGTTTTGGAATCTATTCAATTTCTAACTCAAAATACGGTTCAATCAGATATTGGTTTTAAAGAGTCTGCACTGAGAACATGTGACTAATAATGTAATATGAATGTGAATACTCCAGTCCTGCCTTTTTCAATCGACGATTTCTTGCTCAAAATATGTTTTTAAAAAACAAAAAAACAATATACCTTGAACACCCTAGTGAGAGAGAGAGGAGAGAGAGAGAGAGAGAGAGAGAGGGGGGGGGGGGGGGGCTGGCGGTGGCACTCGCCAAACGGTCAAAGACCTCCTTGCAAAAGGACAGTCACTGTTTCCGAGTCAGTGGAGGGCAACCTTAATGTCGGTCAGAAGCTGTGTTGGGACTATGAGAAAGAACACGGCTACAGTCAGACACACACACACACACACACACACACACACACACACACACACACACACACATGCACGAGAGAGAGAGAGAGAGAGAGGAGAGAGAGAGAGAGAGAGAGAGAGAGACTCAGCTACAGTCATTGGTAAGAGAAAAAGAGAGAGAGAGAGAGAGAGAGAGGAGAGAGAGAGAGAGAAAGGGGGAGGGGACTAGTTTGACCCCTTGGCTCATCGAGTTTACGTTCAGGTTTAACGTCCTGAGCCACTAACGGGTGACGCGGCAGTCTGGCACACACACTGACCTCTCCCAGTAGAGCAGGAACTGGGTGGGACCTAACACGCCACAACCCCACCACCAGCAGAACGGTGGGTAAGGGAAATGACCCTTTGAAATCGTCGGTCGCCAGGGGGAATGGAATTGGCATCACCTATGTTAAGGGCAAAACTCTGAATAATAACTGGGCCGCCAAACGAAGGAACAAACTGTAAATCCAGACAACTCGTTTCGACCTCTTGGTCTTCCACAGGTAGGACAAATAGCGACCAAAACAATGGAACAAAGGGACTAACATAATGAACATTAAGACGATCCCCTCCCCCCCCCCCAAAAAAAAAAAAAACCCACCTGAAAAAGCAATGTGGACGTACAGACATGTCAGTATCGACCCTGACCCGAATAAAATGCTTTTGTACATGGAGATACATAGACCTGTTTGCTAAGATTACACTAAAAAAGAAAAAGGAGTGAAATCAGGAGCTCTTACTAAAGCGGGGTTGGGGGTGGGAGGTGTGTGTGTGTGACAATAGCGGAGATGTTATATCAAAATATTTGGTAAAAGGCAAACCCATGTTGCACAGCATTCTTCAATTCAATCAAACCTGTATTCTACGGTGACAGAAATGTACACAATGACCATTCTCCTAGTATTTAAGCGATTTTTTAAAAAATTATCATTGAAGTGAATTTACACTTTGTTGTGAAAAACAACAACAAACAAACAACGTAGGGAACATCAAGGGGTACACAGCTTCGTGGTATCATGGAAGCGCTCAAAGTTCGTGTGAACAGCCGCTGACGGTTGCCTAGTGGGCGGCACGGTCATTACCGCTTGAGAGTGGTTCTGTTGGGAGTGTTGCTTTCACCTACATTAATTTTGTCCGTACAGCCTAGAGAGAGAGAGAGAGAGAGAGAGAGAGAGAGAGAGAGAGAGGAGAAATGTTGCTTGTCACCCAGCCGACCGCAACGGGCCAAGGTCTGTTTCCGCGTTGAAGTCAACCCACAAGTAAAAAAAAAAATTCATTCACACAACCCTTTAAAATACACCTAAAAACATACTAGATAGAGAGAGAATGAATGCTTTCAAATACATCTAAAAACACATCGGAGAGAGAGAGAGAGAGAGAGAGAGAGAGAGAGAGAGAGAGAGAGAGAGAGAGAGAGAGAGAGAGAGAGAGAGAGAGAGTTTTCAACGGGGGGTCTGAGCTAGCGCTAATGACGTAAAAGACGAATGGTCCGGGGTCTTGGTGTATATAAGCTCTATGGCTGTGAGTGGCCACATGCACAAGCATGCTAACGGGTTTATGTACGATTTAGTTTTTAGCCTCTCTCTCTCGACGTGAGTGCGTGAGGAGAGAGAGAGAGAGAGAGAGAGAGAGAGAGAGAGAGAGGGGAGAGAGAGAGAGAGAGAGAGAGAGAGAGCGCGCGCGGTTCTTTAGTCCGTGTGCATGTAGGTGTGGTGGTTTGTGTGGTGTGGCTATGGGTGTGAATGTGTGTACTGATAATACTTAATACTATATATTTTACATAGGAATGTTTTTTTTAATATTGTTGAATGTTTCATTATCACTGCAAAGCAATTTTCCTTTTATATGATGACAATAAACAGAACTGAACTGACGATACGAAAGAGAACGCAAGTTAACAGTCTGACGAATGAGAAACAAACACGTTGCAATACGGCAGCAACGCGTTTCCACCTCTTTGTCTCCTTCAGCCTAGACAGACAAACGTGCTTTCAAACTTGACATCAAGCAGATACACCGTCTAGACTCTGACCGAGATTAAGCACAAAAGGAGGCAGGTATATACACACACACACACACACACACACACACACACACACACACACACACACACACACACAGAGGCAGACTAACCAGCTGACAGGTAAGAGGACAAGGAAGGCGGACACGCAGACACGAAGACTAACAAGCCGACAGGTAAGAGGACAAGGAGGCAGATGCGCAGACGGATAGACTAACAAGCTGACAGGTAAAGCAGGCGAAGAGGCAAAGTGACTAATAGGCGGAGAGAGAGAGAGACAGAGACAGAGACAGAGCTTTGAAAACGGATAGACACGAGGACGACTAGACAGAGACAGACAGACACACACACACACACACACACACACACACACACACACACACACACACACACACACAGAGGCAGACTAACCAGCTGACAGGTGAGACGACAAGGAGGCAGGTACACATACACAGGCAGACTAACCAGCTGACAGGTAAAGAGGCAGGATGGTGGACACGCAGACAACGTAGACTAACAAGCCGACAGGTAAGAGGACAAGGAGGCAGATGCGCAGACGGATAGACTAACAAGCTGACAGGTAAAGCAGGCGAAGAGGCAAAGTGACTAATAGGCGGAGAGAGAGAGAGAGACAGAGACAGAGACAGAGCTTTGAAAACGGATAGACACGAGGACGACTAGACAGAGACAGATACTTTCACCAGTCTTGGATGTACTTTTTGTTTTTCTTCGTCAGACAAAACTTCCGTACTCCCATCTGTGACCATTGGACTGCCTGAAAAGTACTTCCTTTCCCCCCTCCCTTCCCCCCTCCCTCCCCTCCCTTCTATCCCTCCCAGTCTGTAACATCTCGGAACGTCGCATCCCGTGATTTATTGCTAACTGAAACGGGAGGGGGGGGGGGGGGGGGGGGGGGGGCAGGGGCACCACGACCTATGTCGCAATGCAGCGAGGATGCTGGCGAAGTGTCCAGAGACCACGTCGTTCTGGTGCTACTGAGACAATACCTGGGGAGACACGGGCCCCGTGGTCCGTCGCAGTTTGTAATACATCTGGAAACACCCGTACTGTGATGTACAAACATCCGTCAATGTTGTCCGTCTGTCTGCCTCTGTCCCTTGTCTCCTCTCTCTCTCTCTCTCTCTCTCTCTCTCTCTCTCAAAAGATCGGGAGAAAAGGGTTCTCCGTTCAGGAACGAAACGAACGGAAAACGCTTCTCCAAACTGAAACGAAAGCATTCGGAAAGGAGTCTGTAGATAACTGACTGGCTGTTAAAACGGTTCACAAGAATCCTCTCACCTGGGGGTGGGGCCCGGGGGCTCGCGACAAATCATGGGACTGTGACATTATCGCCACCCTAAGATTTCCTGGAGACTGGGGCAAAATAAAGAACGAGGATTTCAAGGGGTGTAGATGGCTGGGTGAGGGTAGACGTCACGCGGAAAAATGATGTATATGATTTTTTTTTTTTTTTTAAAGCGAAGGTACAACTACTGGAAACATCCACCCATCTGTAGGCATACGAGAAGTCGGGACACCAAGAACGGACCAAGGGCTACAATCCAGACGGCGGTTGGAATAATTGCTTTAAAAAACGGATTCCCTGAATCTCCCCGTAATCTCCCTGCCCATCCTTAACCTGTTCCGGTGGCTTTCGTTCAGACAGCCCCCCCCCCCCCCCTTCCCCAATCCCCCGGAGTTGGTTAGTCCCCGTCTGCCATGTCGCTTTCGGTGGTGTGGATGGTTGTGCCACTAGCTCTGTCTCTGAAACAGGACCAACTGACGACTGACACAGCCAGGCTTCAGAATCAGTTCACACACCGGCAGGCTCAACTTGAACGTCTTGCAGTGACAAGTGACAGGCCCTGTAAGTTTGCCAAAAGCGCGTTTCATACGTGCGAGAACTCGAAAGGTGGCTAACTTACTTACCTTGCGGCGAAGGATGCGAGAGGCGAGGAAAAGTAAAGAAACGGGCAAAAGACAAAATCGTAATTAATTATGTGTGCGTGCGCGCGCGTGCACGCGTGTTTGTGTGTATGTGTGTGTGTGCGCGCGCATTTGTGTGCGTGTATGTATCCTCGTGGTTATGTTGAGGAAACGTGCAGTGAATACACACTGATGTCGTACACACGTGTTACTACGGTCTAAAGGGCATTCATTCATTACTCAAACTGACAGGTTATTTGACTGGGGCCTTGGTTCAAGGTCAACACTAATTTTTGATTTCTAAGGTCAACAATACGTTTTCAATGAGGACTCGCAGTAGTCACCTGTGAAGCTTGTCTTCATCTTCATAAAGTCCTTTCACCTATGAAGTAAGCTAGAGCACATGCACACATATGTGCTCGCGCAAACACACACACGCACGAACGCGCGCGCGCACACACACACACACACACACACAAAGAGAGAGAAGAGAGAGAGCGCAGGGGGAATGAAAGACAGAGGGGAGGTGGGCGACTAAGGGAGCAAGCAAGCGAGAGAGGGAGAGAAAGAGAGTGGGGGGAGAGGGAAAATGAGAGAAAAGATGAGAAAAAGAGGAAGAAATAGAGAGAGAGAGAGAGAGAGAGAGAGAGAGGAGAGAGAGAGAGAGAGAGAGAGAGAGAGAGAGAAAGCGAACGATCGATCGAGCGACGAGCAAGGGGGGGGGGGGGGGGGGAGAGAGAGAGAGAGAGGCTAAATCACTGTAAGCCATTGCCAAAAAACAAAAAACAAAAAAAAACAACTACAAATTCCTGCATAAAAGTACACAGTTTTCTGGAGCTTCGCCTGTCTTATAAGCTTTTCTTTGCCGAACATCTAAAAACCCAACTGTAACGAAAAAGACGGCGATAACCCCCGCAACAGCCGATACCTTCACATAAAGCTCAGGGTTTCGGTTCTGAGCGAACTGTTTTCAGGTGCATCTCGTTTCGTTGTGGACAAACCAACTTACAATCCCTCGACACGGCTACCGAGGCGGACTGAAATTTATATTCATCCACCTGTTTGCCTTTACGCAAAGAGCATCACATCAACACACACTGTTTGGATGTACTACTCAACATTTTTTTTTGTTGTAAACCAAGAAAAACAAAGGCGAAAAGTAGCCAGGCGCAAGATTCACAAAGAGTTTGTCACAAAGCGCCGCACAAACCACAGCGTGTCTTCGCGTCGGTTTGACAGTGCCTTGTCACAAGACGAAAAAAAAAAAAAAAAAAAAAAAAAAAAAAAAAAAAAAAAAAAACAACTGTGTTGCAAGTTCAAAATAAGATTTTCCACGAACCACACACAGCACACAAACTGTCTGGACGTAAGTTAATGGAAAATAAAGCTCTCGAAAAAAAAAAAAAAAAAAAAAAAAAAAGAAAAGAAAAGAAAAAAAGCACAGCACAAAAAAAGAAGAAATTAACCAAGACCACCACAAACGGTCCTAATGCATGTGCAACAGTTTTTGCTGAGAAGTACAGCATACACTCACAAAACCGTCATAAATTCGACAGTTGCCAAGATGCTCGAAAGAAACATCAGCATCTGCTAAGAGTTCGACTAATATCTGACCGAGAAACACAGCAAACAGCACCTGTGGCTGCCTTAGTGGTGAAGTTCGATGAAAAGAGTTTGGACCAAACAGCCCGGCAAAAGACACGGACTGAAAGGCAGGACAAAGGACGATGGCTGAAGATGTCTATGTCAGTATACCCACTGATGCATTGGCGGACCGTGATGATTAGGATCGTTTGTCTTCGAGGTATATACTGTTCGACAATTCTTTTTTTTTTCACGGTGGCTCTCTCTGTGTGTGTGTGTGTGTGTGTGTGTGTGTGTGTGTGTGTGTGTGTGTGTGTGTGTGTGAGAGGAGAGAGAGAGAGAGAGAGAGAGAGAGAGAGGAGAGAGAGAGAGAGAGAGAGAACATAATGCTCTGAAAGCCTTCATTCGATCAAGGATTAAGATATTAGGTACAGCCTATTCTTCCAGTCTCTTCTTGCTTAAGTTCCCTAAACAGTTTGAGAGAGAGAGAGAGAGAGAGAGAGAGAGAGGAGAGAGAGAGAGAGAGAGAGAGAGAGAGAGAGAGAGCTAGTGTGCTTGTAAATCAATATGCATCCATACACATGTGTATAAATTTGTACATTTTTGTTAACTCTGCCCTCTCCCTCCCCCTCCCCCACATCCCGCTCCATCGTATTCTCTCTCCATGAACAATACAGTGTCTACAAAAATACATGTACTACAAAATATTGGAAAAAAGGAGAATACGTTTCCTCTGGATCTTCATAATGTACCACCCAAACCAGTACTAAATACTCATGCATTTCACATCGTGTATCACCATAGTTTACATTGTACAAGGGTTATGATTAATTTGATTGATAGGTCCAAATCAAATTAATTTAAAACAAAGTTTAAACAAACAATAAAAACCAGCATTCTGGGTGAAAAGATTACAGGCTCTTATACACTTTTTTTTAATGTGAGCAGTTGAATTCTTTTTTTTTCTTTCGCCTGCGTTCTCTATTCTCTAGAGAAGATAATCAAACTTGTCACGTTTTTGTTTTTTGTTTCGAGAGGGGCATTCTTACTGTAAATTCTACGGCAAAAATTGGATCCTATTTCCAGAGCCTTATTGTCACACACACACACACACACACACACACACACACACACACACACACACACACACACACACAAATAGGCGGAGTACAAAGGGGGACGAAATGTTCCTTTGCGCAGAGAATAGCCCGAGTACACAGTTTCAGCATAATCCTTTGCCTTGCAGATGTGAGTAGAATTCAACCTTCATTTTTCTTAACTTTGTTATTACGTAACCAGTTTAGCGAGTTGAGATTTTTTTTTTCCTCGTAACTATGACCCGTTACAGCCGACACACTGCTCCAGTATTTTTGTAGTTCTCAATAGATGGAATTTTCGAGAGAAATGAAAATCGTTGGGACGGGACAAACTGCTGACTTTGATCCTTGCAGTTTCATCAGGTCACTAACGCAGCAGAACATCGCACCTGCTTCTGTAGTCCAGAGGAGAGGGAAAAAGTAAGCAAACGGCATATACAGGTCTTGTCCAGGTACAGCAGCAACAGCAGGTCAGTTCCTCGCTGTGCCGCCACTGTCCTTTGTGGCCATCTTGGGGCTACCCACTAACCAGCGCATGATCGACTGCATGTCCATCATCTTGCCCGTACAGCGAGCTGACTTTTGGTCCCCATTCAACATTCCCACCCCACCACCGCCGCCTCGCCGGATTAAAAAAAAAAACACAATTGTTGGTGATGCGCCCCCCCCCCCCCCCCCCCCCTCCAGAAAAACATACCATTTTCATATCTTAAAGTACAAAATCATCGACAATATTTAAACGGGACTATTCTAAGTATTCAACCACCCATCTTTTGGAGGGGAAAAAAAACCCCGCTCCCCTAACATGTTTTCCTGAGTGAAGAAAAAGGATGTACGGTAGACAAACATACATATGAGAGAGAGAGAAGAGAGAGAGAGAGAGAGAGAGAGAGAGAGAGAGAGAGAGAGAGAGAGAGCAGAACGTACTATAATTTTGTTCTATCAAGCCACAAAACTCCACTCAAAGAGGTGTGAACAGTGACATTACAAAAATGTTTGACAGAATCCCCCCACATGAGAAAACTACATAAATCACAAATCTGGAAAACGATTTTCTGTCCTAAGAACTAAAAAAAACAAAAAAACTAACAAAAAAAAAAAATAAATAAAAATAAAAAATCAAAGAACAAAACTGGATCATTGCATAGAGTAGTATCAACACACACAATAGTAATCAAGCAGCAATTAATTTTAGTAATTCAAGGTGCGATTTCCCTTCTCTGATGACGCTTCATGATTGATAGATACCAATAGCAAAGGTGTCCAGCGACCCATGCTCTTTGCGGTGCTGATAATGTTCATGTAAAACAACTGGTGTCGTTAGAGAGAGAGAGAGAGAGGGAGGGAGGGAGGGACCGAGAGAGAGAGAGAGAGGAGAGGAGGGACAGAGAGGAGAGAGAGAGAGAGAGAGAGAGAGAGAGAGAGGAGGGAGGGACGAGAGAGAAGAGAGGAGAGGAGGGACAGAGAGGAGAGGAGGGAAGAGGAGAGAGAGAGAGAGAGAGAGAGAGAGAGAGAGAGAGAGAGGGGGATAGGACAATATCCGAACAACAAGGAATGAAAATAGAAAACCAACCCAAAAGAGGGGGTGGGGGGGGGGGGGGGGGGGGGGAGCTTGCTTTCCATCAACACATGGCGAGATAAAGCTCACAAAGGAGCCTCCCCGCCCCTCCAGCAGCAGCCCCTCATCCTCTTCCTTCCGCCCCTTCCCCCTCATCCTTCTCTGACCACACTCCGTTGTTTCTTTGTCCTGAAAGTCGTCCAGTCAGCAATGCCAGCGACTGAAAAATGGGAGGTGGATAGGGAAAAAAAAAAAAAGAGAAGACAACCGACACGGAGGTGGGGTGGGATGGGGGTGGGGGAGGGGAGGGAAGACTAAGGTTAGGGAAGGGAGGATGGAAGGAGAGGGAGGAGGCGAAAATAGAGAAAGAGGAGGAGTGTTAGGGGGGATTTAGGGAGAATCTGACAATCGGTTCATCAATCAGGTTTTCTCTCTCTCTCTCTCTCACTACTTTGCGTGCGCGCGTGCGTGTGTGTGATTGCGTGAAAGAGAGAGAGAGAGAGAGAGAGAGAGAGAGAGAGAGAGAGAGAGAGAGAGAGGTGTGTGTGTGTATGCGAGTCTGTGTGTGCGCGTGTTTGTGTGTCTGTGTGTGCGCGTGTTTGTGTGTCTGTGTGTGCGCGTGTGCTTACAAAATTTTTAAGAACAGCGAGAAAGACGGGATTAGAGAAACCTGACGGTCGATTCTTTAATCATCTTGTGTGTGTGCGTACGAGCGTGTTTGAGAGAGAGAGAGAGAGAGAGAGAGAGAGAGAGAGAGAGAGAGAGAGAGAGAAGTGCGTGTGGCGTGTGGCGTGTGTGTGTGTGTGTGTGTGAGAGAGAGAGAGAGAGAGAGAGAGAGAGAGAGAGAGAGAGAGAGAGAGAGAGAGTGAGTGAGTGTTCGCGTTTAACAGGCGTCCGTGTGCGTACACGATGTGTGTATATGCGCATCTGCGCGCGCGTATGAGTGTGTGTGTTTGTGCGTGCGCGTATGCGTGTGGGTGTGTGTTTCCGCACGTGAGAAAGAGAGAGAGAGAGAGAGAGAGAGAGAGAGAGAGAGAGAGAGAGAGAGAAAGAAAGTGTGTGTATACGTGTGCACGCACGCCTGTGTGTGTGTGTGTGTGTGTGTGTGTGTGTGTGTGTGTGTGTGTGTGTGTGTAAGAGAGAACGCGCGTGTGTGTAGGTGTGCGTCTTTAAATGGGCTAGTTGATTGTGCGTGTTTATTTTCAAAACTACACACACACACACACACACACACACACACACACACACACACCAAAAACACGCACACACACACACACACACACACACACACACACACACACACCAAAAACAAGCACCACACACACACACACACACACACACACACACACACACACACACACACACACCAAAAACATGCACACACTGATGGAGAGGATAGACCGGTGGGACGGACATAAGGAGAAATAGGACCGACAAACAGTGATAAGCTAAGGAATCAATGAATCCCGACAGACCTGAATCTTTCGCTCACAGTGCCACCCTCCTCATCGAAACTCTACGCTGATATCTTCATCTTCTCGTTTCAGAGGACAATCATGATTAGCCTAACTCACCATTGAACGTTTTCTTAAATTTACATCACGAAAGTATTCATAGCTTCATTGGGTCCTCAAGAATGTCATTTTATCATGGAATGTCCACAATATGGCGTATTAACGAAAGGCACTGACACCTATTATTCACAAGAAAACCGTATCCCCTTTTTAAAATGTGACATTGCCTGAAAATGAAAAAAATAATGCACTGCTCAATTCAGCTGAGCAAGAACAAGATGCAAAGCATATAAACGTACTCCCAGTTTATCTTGAATACGCGTGTATATGTCAAGAACATGTTTACTATGAAAATACTCATGATCTACCAGTCAGCTATTAGATCTAAAGCTATTTTAAAATCCGTCAACTACAGTACTTTCAGAGACAAGAAAACGTCACAAACAAACATGCGTCATAATGTATTGCGTCACCGAGATAAACTTTCTGAGATATTCCATAAAGAAGAAAAACCGTTTTGGGCCGTTATAGCCGTTAGTAACGGCTCTTCTGGTAAAATAAAACATCGGGCATCATCCGTGATCCGTAATGAACATACCTCCAAATTTTCAGAAAGATCGGCCCAGAAATTTTGTCTGGAGCGAGTGGAACACATTTTGACCACGGACAGACACACAGACCGCATTTCTTCGTTCCCGTTGTAAAGTACTCCCTGTTCTATAAGAACTGGGAGTACAAAAATGCGCCGGATCACTAATGCCCTTTTCTGTCGTTTCCTCCGTTTGATGCGTCTGCGTTTTGTACACAGATTGTTGAAACCCGTTAACTGCATTTATATCCTCACCGCCCAAAACAGAGGTCAAAGGTAAATGAATCTTGAAAGAAAAAGGACTGCAGGGCACAGTTTAATGAAGCGAAAGAATAAAGCTGGTATCACTGGGTACATCTTTCTCATAGCAAATTCAGAAAAAAAAAAAAAAAATGGAGGGGAGCGGGGTGTTGGGGGGGGGGGGGGGGGGGGGGGAAGGCTCACCCAGTCGCTGACTCCGTGACTAAGCAAGTATTGCCAGGAGGAAACTTAGGTGATATCCAGCGTATACTGGATCAAACGAAGCACCACTGGACCCCTCCAAAGTGACTCAGCAACGGGGCAACGTCTTCTCAGGCGGGATGCCACACCACGACGACTTCACTGCTCACTATCGATTACGGTGCCGGGGCTGCAGGGGAACAAGTCAGGGTATGGCTGTAGAAGGGGAGTCGGAATAAGCAACGTGGAAGTAATGCCACTTCACTAAAGGATCAACAAACAAACAAAAATAATCTTCGGAAATCGTTGTCCAAGTCATTATTACACGACCATCATCAACATTTCAGTGAACTATAGATTTTTTTTTAATTTCTTGTTCGTACAGGGACCGCCGGGGGTGTCCAAATTGACAGGGGGCGTTCTAAGCCAGAGACGCCTGGCTGCTTTCCATCGACACATGGCGGCAAACAAATCAGCGAGGACAGCATCTTCCCAACTGACCACCGCCCTTGTTCCTTTGTTCTACGAGCCGCGCTGCCAGTAATGGACGGGGAGGGGAAGGGCTGCCGGGAGAAGAAGAAAGATGGTTGGGGTGGGGGTGGGGGTGGGGGTTGGTGGGGTGGGGGAGGGAGCGGTGACAAGAAAGCTCGGAGAAACATGGGAGCGGCGATTTGGGATGACTATCCGACCTTCGGCACAACAACAAAGATGCTTGAGTGTGCGTGCGTGAGTGCGCGCGTACGCGTGCGCCTGTGTGTGTGTGTGTGTGTGTGTGTGTGTGTGTGGTGTGCGTGTGCGTGCGAGCGCGTGCGTGTGCATGTTCCTGAAGCGTGTGTGCGCATGCGCGCGCGCGCTCGCGCGCGTGTGTGCGCGTGCGTGCGTGTGCGTGCGTGTTAACGCGCATGCATGCGTGCTTGCGCGTGCATGTGTGCGAGTGTGAATTCAATAATCCACTTGGACACGAAGCCCAAAGACGAAGCCGGCAAACGCGCAAACGAAGGCATGGAAGAAACAAGACAACACCCAATAACGACCACCATCACCAATAGCAATTCATTAACAAAGCATCTTCAGCTTCAACAGTGTCACAGTTAAAGGCACATCACTTCAGAGCAGTGCTGCTTGCGGTGGCCATTCATCTAGCACGCATGCAGACAAGAGGCGCAAAGAACAAAGGAAAGCGCCGACGCCTATTCATCCATCTATCCACCTGCCTATCCATCTGTCACCCCATCTGCCATTCCACCTGGCTGTCTATCCACCTATCTATCCATCCAACCTTCCATCTCTCTCTCTCTGTCTGTGCAGGAGGTAAAATCTTACGGTCCCGAGCGCTGCGACTTGCCAATACAATACAAGCGAGTTGGAACAAACGGCCATTAATTGAAAAACAAACAAACGAAAACAAACTGTTCAGATTTTTGCTTCGATGGAGGGTTCTCCGGGCTCAGTCCCACAGCTTTCCTCTCGTGGGAACTCCGCAGCTGAGCTGCTCGAAGAACTAGTTAATTACCCGTCTGCCTCTTTTATCTTGCAGACCTGAAGACGAAAGTGATGCCAGCGAATGATTGCCTTCGCGTGAAGAGTTTTCTTCTTTTTAATTTTCTTCTGGGGGCGCCGACCATTGCGATCAATTGAACACTGGCTCAACACGTACGAGAGAGAGAGAGAGAGAGAGAGGAGAGAGAGAGAGAGAGAGAGAGAGAGAGAGAGACAGAGAGAGAGAGAGAGAGAGAGAGAGAGAGTGAGTGTACACACACACACACACACACACACACACACACACACACACACGCACACACACACGCACACACTAACACACACACACACATACACACACACGCACACCTCGCCAAACTTCCCCGAACACCTAACTCAACGTAAAATCACTCTTCAATTTTCACACTCTACAAACTTCACGGCAATATATTCATTCACAGTGATAACGATAACCAATCGTAATAACTGGAGACGAGAGAAGTTAGATATTACCCGTACTTTTGCCCCACAAGAAAAAAAAATCGCTTCGAACCGTTTATTTTTTTTTCTTAAATCAAATCTGTTCAGTATGTTTTACAGGGGAAAAATCCTTTTGTAACCCCTTGTCGTACAAAAGCTTCTGTTTGTCAAAGACCTAAGACAGTTCGGTTGTAGAAAATACCGAGAATACTTTAGCATGTTTGAAAAGAGGACGTACAATGCATTTCTAAAAAAAAAAAAAAAAAAAGGGTTGAATTTGACATTCTGCAGAAAGTAGCTCTCGCGCGGGAGGACATGTACGAAAGGAAATCTTCCCGAATTACTCCGTCTGTTACAAGCTGGTTGCAACGAAACAGATAAATGTCAAAAATAAGCTGGAGGTAGAGCATCCACGTCGTATTTATGGTTTTATATTGTCAATTTTGAAGTTGCCAGTCAGCTCATAACTCAAGATTTCTAGATGAGGAATACCTTAATCACTTCACTGTTTTGCTTATTTTTTTTCTTATAACACTCAACGTAACTCATGTTAGGTGCGCCGTAGCACAATGTCACTATCTGGATTGATCAGTGTTACGAACATCACGAGCAGCAGAAGGAGTTTGTGACCGTTTTATAAAGTTACTCTCAATTAACGGGTTTTAAGGCTAGGCTAGGTTAAGAATACGTTAGGATTATATCAAGCTTGGGGTTGGTCGGAAGCCCAGAAAAAAAAAAATGTCAAAAACGCACTGGCGTAAACGTAACCTCGAGCTACGAACACGGCTCTGTAACCGTACGTGTAGCCTTCGCCCTTTCACACTCATATCTACCGCACACTCGTTCCGCTAGTCAACACTTCATCGAACGCATAACACAATGTAAAATCACTCTTCAATTTTCACCTTCTACACACTTCAAAGCTAATGCATTCATTTATGATAATAATGATAATGATAATCAATCGTAACAACTGCTGAAAGGACAGCTGACGCAGGGGCTGTAACAGGACAAAGGAGTAGCTGTGCACATAGAAGCCGGGGAATAATGAATGAGCGAGACACAAAGAGAGAGAGAGAGGAGAGAGGAGAGAGAGAGAGAGAGAGAGACAGACAGACAGACAGACAGAGCGACAGCGAACGTAAACGTGGTTTCACCCATGCTTGTCTCCACGCACCACGACACAATTCACTGACCTCATGGGTTGCCGTCTGACGCAAAGAATGACAAATAAGGACTTTCACCGTGGAGGCAGCCAATTACCTTACTGATAAGAGCTGATGTAATGAGGTCTGAACGACGTATGAAGACAGATAGGTGTGCACTTCTGGCAACAACCTAGTTGCGGTGTGCCCATGAGGGAACTGCTGAACTGCACTTTTACCTGAACAAATCACAATTCATGCAGGGGACACACCGTAACAGGAGTAAAAACCGATGTTTAGGGGCCCCCTTATTTTCCACTCTCACTCGTATTCAAACAAGCTTTCTCTCCGTTGTTTTCTTTCTGTCGAAGATGTAAATGAATTTTTGAGAGAAAACACCCTCAACGTTCAACAAACACCAAGTAAACAGGAGCTGGCAAATTTCGGAAAGATTTCCTATGATACCTTCCTCATGTACGAGAGCTTTCTGTCAAAATCATGATGGAGATTCACTGAAATTTAAATCCAGTGTATGCTTCCCCGTCGTTATTAAAGTGTGCTCGTTATTTTCTGCAGTCCAAAACGCTTTGATATCACAAAGACGCATTTGGATAGAATGGGGTATAAAGGAAATCTTTCCGTAACGACAGACGGCACCTACCTGAGACGAGTTTCATAGACGCGAGAACTCGTCAGGTGGCTGGTTCTCCTAGCGGCCATGGATGGAACAGCCGAGGGGGTTAAAAAGAAACGGGCGCTAGTCAAATTCAGATTCACAATGTGGCTACTTCAAGTTCTTGTCGAAGGGTCTATGTTTTGATCATTTCTGCACCAATCGCAGAACAGAACTACACCTCCGTGCACCAATCCCAAGACGTTGCAACTGTCGGCCATTTTGTCTGCCATACGAAAGAACGCCGAGACAGTCTAGCGAATCCTCGCCTTTTCTTAGCCCAGCTCTACACTGGACTGAACTATAAAACGCTGGTATTCGCCAAGCAAGCGAGAATTCCCGTCATTTTGTCTTTGTGAAACACGTTTCTGTTCAGGTGATTTAAAAAAGAGAAGGCCACGGCCATGAAGAGTACAGATGCAGTGGGCAAGCCTTCAGGCCTGACCTCGGGTCGGAGAGGCAGCCAAAGGACCCGAGAACACTGTCCAGTCCCCTGCCCCTACGACCATGATTAGCGTCCCTCCTCGCTGCATCCGCAACACTGACCACAGATACAATGTGACTTGGAAGGAAAACTTTCTCCTCTCGACCGACGCAAGAGATGGTCCTATAACAGTCATTGCATGTAAACGAAAGCTTGAAAGTAGAAACAGTGTTACTGCCAATTCAAACACACACACACACACACACACACACACACACACACACACACACACACACACGCACAGAGAGAGAGAGAGAGAGAGAGAGAGAGAGAGAGAGAGAGAGAGAGAGGGGGGGGGGGGACTTCAGGGTTACCCCGGACTTGTGATTTTGAACGAAAGAAAATCTCACCTAGTAATTACCATTTGATTGAATTTAAAGTAAATCACTTTATTATTTATTTATTTATTTATTTTTTTTTTATTACCTTTTGCTATAGATGTGATGGCGATTGAAATCAATTTCTACTTCAATCGCAAATAAACGAGTTTACACGTTAAGTATTCATATCCAATGAAAAAGCCCAGACATTAGTCATGTGACAGCAGACGATGTTTGTTGAGCCTGACGTATGCAGACCGAATCACTCTTGGTTTTCCTAAAATGTTAACAGAATTAACCTTACACATTGATGTACATATTTCTACTAAAGAAAAAAAAATACACACCAAAAACCAACAGTACAGATGTGGTATCTTTTCAAAGTGGCAGTTAGATACCGATTCAAAATAATATATGATATTCTATGTAATATATACTGATCTACCACTCTTTCAAAGACGGCACCGACGGAATCGCGAGACATCTAGAAAAAAAAAAAAAAAAAAAACCCGGAAAATTTGAAGAAAAAAAAATTAAAGGTAGTCTCATTTCATTTTTTCACGAAATTTCGTACAATGATATGAAAATGTATCACCCAGGTGTACAGCAATGTATTATCCAGGTGTACAGCAATGTATTATCTAGGTGTACAAAAAGTTTGAAATGTGGACGGGTACAGCTTCCGGATACCCAATTTTTTCAACTCGCCGCGTTCTGTTAATAACGCTCGCCGCTATCAATAAACAAATGGACAACTTCAAAAGTATCTGTTTGGGCGTGACCGTCATCCGGTAGTGTCAACGTGAAGCGTGTTACCACTAACAAGACAAACAGGAAGTAACCCGTTGGCATAGCGTGCCAAGTCACAGCTTTTGCACACGCTTCCGCCCACGCATGTCGCCTTTTTTGTGACACACTTGCATCGGGGGCGGTAACCACAGCTACCCCGTAAAAGAAGACAATCTGCTGACAGAAAGAAGCTCAAGAAATAATTGAGAAAGCTTTCCGTCAATGGATTATCTGTTCTTTCGGGGGGTAAATGTGGATGTAGCCCTACGGAGTACTCTGGCACATACCCTAGCTGTTTCTAATGGAAATGGTGACAGTCAAAGGAGACACACAGACACTAAGCACTTTCACATGCCACTCCCAGCCTAATGCCGTAACATTAATGGCTCACCTGCTTCCACCGCTTGCTGACTTCAAGTCTGTGCGAGGATGTCTCCCGATGAATAGATAAGCGTGCGAAGGTCACAGACCGTAAGATCACAGAACGTTCTGCTGTCTCGAGATTCGTCTCCTCCACTGTTGCTGACGCGAGCGTGCAGCTGGTTGTACGTCTAGAGTAAGACAAGTTCAACTTGCATCCGTCGAAGAATGTTCAACGTTCCAAAACAGAACACGCTGGAACCGTGACCGAAATACACAATCCACCCACAAAACAGGCATTGCATAAGCTGTTCCATCCGCTGGCAAGCCAGTGAGAGGCTGGACCAACGAAAGAGCTCAGACAAGTTCGGATGAAACCATCGAGCACGTGCACCCAGGCTCGGTGCCCTAGCCCACAAACACCACGATTAGCACGAGCATAACGCCGCGAGTTGACAGCCGGAAAACAAGAATCAACCACACAGTTGATAGTGTATAAGTTCTGTGCTTGTCGTGTTACTCAAAACAGATTTCCCCGTGGTTTTATTTAATCATTTTTTTAAAATTTTGGTTTCGACAGGGGCATCCTTGTTGTAAATTCTACGGCAAAAAATGGATCCTATTTCCAGAACCTTACTGTCACCCCACACACACACACACACACACACACAGAGGGAGGAAGGGGACGCAATTTTCCTTTGAGCAGGGAATAGCCCGAGTACACACAGTGTTTCAGCACAATCCTTTGCCTTGCAACCGTTAGCAGAATTTAACTTTTATTTTTCTTAATTTTACTATTATGTCGCCAGTTTCGCGGGTAGATAATTTTTTCTCGTAACTATGACCTGTTACAGCCGACACACTGCTCCAGTATGTTTGCAGTTCCCCAGAAATGGAATTTTCGAGAGAGAAAAAAAATCGTCGGGACGGGGCAAACTGCTGATTCTGGTCCTTACAGTTTCATCAGGTCACTAACGCACGAAAACATAACACATGCTTCTGCAGGTACCCGCAGAGAGAGAGAGAGAGAGAGAGAGAGAGAGAGAGGAGAGAGAGAGAGAGAGAGAGAGAGAGAGAGAGTGTGTGTGTGTGTGTGTGTGCGCGCGCGCGCGCGCGTGTGCGCTTGTGTACTTGTGCTTGCTATGAAAAATCGTTCAACAAAACAACATCATCGCTCACTTTGTCTTTGCAGCACTAACAAAGCAGTTTGCATCCTGCTACAACTGTTTCCGAACATAATTTGAATTATATTACGAGGGTTGACTGCCAGAACCCAGTACTTCACTGATATATATATGTATATACATAACACGATCCTCATTCCATTTCCTTGAGGTACTATCAGCTGGAGACTCGGGGTGCAGGGTGGGTGAGAGGCGGAGGAGGGAGTAGAATATAGGGGGTGGGGGTGGGGGGTGGGGGGGAGAGGATCAGGAAAGACTAATCGATTACTACTGATTGGCATTTTTTATGGCTGTAACATTAGCATGTTTCGTTTCTTTGTTTCGTCTCTCTCTCAGAGTGAAAACAACTAGAACAAACAACAACAACTGCAGCTGCGAGCAAGCAAGCAAACAAACACGACAACCTTTTGCATTTTCTTCTGATTCTGTTTGGTGATGTTGGTGTTCTTTTTTGAGTTAAAACTGACGAAGAACGAAATCCAGAAACATTTGGGGAGTTGCCATTTCTGCCATTGCACCAAGTCTTTTGCGCGGGAGTCCGTCAAGAAAGTGGGTGTCGTTGCGAGCAGTTTTGTCCCTTTCCGCGCAGTCACTGAGGCGTGAGAAGAACGCTGGTCAGACGGATGATTAACCGAACTTTCACGCATTTTTACTTTTTACTTGAATCGTTCGAGCAGTCCACTGACGTACAATGTGTCATCCACAATCGTCAGCCGCAAATTTCCACTGAAGATGTCGTTTGGCACTGCCAGACCTGCTTCTCTATCACTCAGGGCAATAGCACACAGGAATCGCAACACGGCATTTTGTGCCAAACGAAGCGTGTAACGCGGTGTTTCATGGGTTTCCCGTCACAGTTATGCTTTCGTCACGACACACTATCTTCCGGTGAAATTTCCATTTCAAAGAGGCCCATGAAATTTCCATTTCAAAGAGGCCCATGAAATTTCCATTTCAAAGAGGCCCATGAAATTTCCATTTCAGAGAGGCCCATGAAATTTCCACTTCAAAGAGGCCCATGAAATTTCCACTTCAAAGAGGCCCATGAAATTTCCATTTCAGAGAGGCCCATGAAATTTCCACTTCAAAGAGGCCCATGAAATTTCCATTTGGAAAGGCCCATGAAGTGTAGAGTAGTGAGTAGTTTGAAAAGTAAGGTACACAGGAAATGCATGAAACACGTGCTGAACGCTTATTTCGGCATCGAATCTGCGCCTGCTGTGCGACATGGCCCTAAGCCTTGAAACACTTACCGCGCTCTGAATTGTGTGAGCCTCCAAGGAGTGGGACTTTCTCCTGGAAACATTGCCAGGTGACGAGAACCTTAGCGCAAACCGAGCAAACTTCCCGCATTTTTGTTTTAAAACATCGCGGGCAACTACGTAACTTCACGCAAAATCTCAACGGTATTTTAATGAAATTTGATAAATTATCTATAAGGCTCAGCCCCCCCCCCCCCCCCCCCCCCCCAAAAAAAAAAAAAAAGTTGACAAACGAATCACAAGACAAAACACGACGCGTTTCGACCTGTTAGATCTTCAGGCAAGATGCACAACGCTCTGGACAACGAAAATGAACGAGCAATCACTTATCTTCATCGGCGCAAGATGGGCGTTGAATCTTATGTTAGAGGTGTCGTCTACCTGGTAACCTCCCTTGTGGAATGGGAGAGAGAAAAAAACAAAACAAAACAAAAAACGCATGCACTTGCTGAACTGCAATCTTCAGAAATAAACCTCTCTTCTCTCTCTCTCTCTCTCTCTCTCTCTCTCTCCTCTCTCTCTCTCTCTTCTGTAAAGTGTTTATTGTGAGCAGTTACCACGGTTTGTTGTGAGAAAGAAACGGACCTGCAGTATGAAGTTACGCTCAGCGGGAGATTTCACGACGCCCTCACGAACGAACGCAGAGGAGAAACTTCATGGCGCCGGACCCAGCTTACGATCCTCTCCGACGTTTGGCTGCTGTTGACGACCTATCTCCTCTCGGGAGGTTTCACTGCGTTTTCATGGATTTCACCGGCGTGTATTACGCACGCATTCACACGCTAGGCAGCCCAGAGGGTTTGTGTCTCGTTCAACAGGGCTCTTCTCATTTTATCGCTCAGCATGGCACCCTTCCTGGGGGACTTTATTGCTGCCCCTGATACGATTCGATGGGGAAGTCTGTGAAGAACATGGACACAGTGCCGCTGCAGATGTAGGCTGGGTGAATGTAATACGCTACATTCACCCTACTTGGGAAACACAACCCGTTCACTCCGCCATCAAACCTGATTTCTTCTCCGTTGTGTTTCCTTTCCGTCAAGGATCAAAGTGAATTTAGTTAGAAAGTATCTTCATGTTCTGTCTACACTCCAGAAAAAAAAACACTTCCAGTCCACACGTTTATTGTAGAGGAATCCGAGCTAGGAATTCCACAGAAGAAAGTTGTCTTTCAAAGGGATATTATCTCGTGGGGTTTTGAACAGGCACCTCCCATTGAAAAAAAAGTTATTAGATAACTTCCCTTGGCTGTGAACTCGACACAACAGTGTTTATGCCGTGTTGTGTCGGGATACACGATGAGTTGATGGCCAACTTCAGAGCGTGGCAACTTCTTATGGTCGGATTGTGACACTATGGGTGCATTAACTGACACTACAGGTGCATTAGCTACGTGACAAGAACTTATGATCAGATTATGACACTATGGGTGTATTAGCTACCTGACACCAACTTACGATCAGGTTGTGACACTATTAGTATATCAACTGACACCACAATATG
>CM065720.1:43165938-43175938 GCA_033310375.1 Conus canariensis
AAAAAAAAACGTATATCCCTACAATGCAAGAATCGAAAACTGACACACTATTTCCATTGTAGAACTACATATTCAATCTCATCTTCTCTCGTTAGGAGAAAAACACACACACACACACACACACACACACACACACACACACACACACACACACACACACACACACACACACGTAGAACAAGCAACGACGACACTCCACAAAAGACCCTCGAGAAACTGACAAGCCTATATCAATCATCATCATCATCATCCTTATTTGTTTTTTCCTTTCTAATAAGTCTCTCCGAGCTTGTACTGCCCAGAGCTTCTTTGTCCATTTCCAAAGCCCGCCAAGAAATGCCCCCCGAAAACCAATAAGCAGAGAAATAGATAAAGGCCTCCCAGGCAAAGAAAGTGATGAGACGATTCCACTGAGACACTGCAATGAAGACAAATGGGGAGCTGCGGACAGAGGAAGACAGAGAGACAGATAGGTAGATAGCTAGCTAAGGAGAGAGAGAGAGAGAGAGAGAGAGAGAGAGAGAGAGAGAGAGAGAGAGAGAGAGAGAGAGAGAGAAGATGATGAGAGAAGAAGAAGAGAAGAAGAGAGAAGACGAAAGAAGGAGAGAAGAAGAGGAAGAGAAGAAGAGAAGAAGGAAAGAAGAAGAATTAGAAGGGACAACAAAAATTAGACACACACAACACACCCACACACACACACCACACACACACACACACAGAGAGAGAGAGAGAGAGAGAGAGAGAGAATATCTATCTATCCAGTTCAATTCACCCTGAAATGAGATTGGCCTTCGACTGCTGTATAGATCTTGACATGTATGCTGTTGGGAATGCATGGTAAAGGAGACCAGCAGATTCTCTTAGGAGTGCAGAGAGCTAGCAAATCTGTCATTGCTGCAAAAGAAAAATTCGGATACTGGAGATTTGTCACACAGCATTCCAACACTCACCTCATTCAAACACTGTTAAGTTAGTGCACTTTGCTGGAAATCACGAATGCGAACAGTCTCTGTTTAGTTATTAGTAATTGCATCCTCTGGAACGAACCATTCGTTCGAACTGTGAAACTTCTGACACGTTGACTGACCTTACAACTGGCCTGTCGCCATCACTACCGTGACACCAATACAAATGCTTTGTCTTTCCCGCCTTTCTCACAATTTTACCAAGCTTTGGAGACGACACTCTCACGAATATCTTCCATCTCCGCCTCTCCAAACCGTTTCTTCTTTACCCAGCTCACTGTTGTTTCGACTTTCATTGAGAAGCTGTGACTCAAACGGTTTTTCGCTCTATCCACAAAACTTTGATCGCTGTTTGAAAGATTAAAAAAAAAAAAAAAAAAACCACCACAACCTGAGGCTCTGTAGGTCTGTGCTACATAAAGCAAAGAAACAAAAGTTTAAGGCCACACTTCACAACCAGTTATCAAACAATCAAAAAAAAATTAAATCACACAAACGAATTGTAGCATTGGAAACATCGACGTGTATTATATCTCCCAGAAAGTATACCGAAATACAGAGCATCAGTATCTCTGAAGGGTTTTGTAAGACTCCCCCCCCCCCTCCCCCAGCTCCCGTCCAAAGAATCAGCGGCAGACGATAAAGACAGTCTGTTCATCAGAGTGTCGTCACAACATTACCAGCTCAGACAGAGAGACAGACAGACAAACAAACAACAACACCCAGCACAGACAAACAAACAAACAAACAACACCCAGCACAGACAAACAAACAAACAAACAACAACACCCACACAGACAAACAAACAAACAAACAACAACACCCAGCACAGACAAACAAACAAACAAACAACAACACCCAGCACAGACAAACAAACAAACAAACAACAACACCCAGCACAGACAAACAAACAAACAACAACACCCAGCACAGACAAACAAACAAACAAACAACAACACCCAGCACGCGCCGAGTGGCATTTCTAGCCACGTGTTGATGGAAAGATTCTGCCCCTGGCGGAATGATTATCTCCCGCTGAAATGATGGTACAGTATGTAAAAGAAGATGGTAGGAATACGACGTATGATAAGAGAGAGAGAGAGAGAGAGAGGAGAGAGAGAGAGAGAGAGAGGAAGAGAGAGAGAGAGAGAGATTAGACTGTCAACTGAAATACTTACGAAACATAGCAAAGGTCAAATCGATTCGACAATAGCTCCAGAACAGGCAGTTTGTAAAATATTGATCTTTCCTCCGGTTCAACCCACCCACCGCCTTCGTCCTCTACCCCCTTCTCTCTCTCTCTCTCTCTCTCTCTCTCTCGCTCGCTCGCTCTCCCTTTCCCTTCACCCGGCTAATTCACACATTCCTTCATCGTTGTCGTCTAGAGGAACGAACTCAGGAAGAATGGCAGTGTCCTCCTTTCCCCGCCGTTCTTTCTCCGTCCCTGCAAGCCGAGTGCTGATGAGACGTAAGCCATGCAGCAGTGACCCGCTGAGCGCAGCGGAAGCTTACCTCGTTTTATCTGCCTCTTTGGCTGACACCCCACTGTTTCTCTGTCTCTATTTGCTTGTTTTGAAGCAACATTTTGTCAATGAAAACAGTTTCAAAACGGAGTGACTGAGGGCGGAAAATGAAGCAAAAGTTAAAAAGAGAGGGGGTTAGTTACCGCCAAGGACATTGACAAACACAAAGCACAGGACAAGACACAACGCATTTCGACCTCTTGGGTCTTCTTCAGGCAAAAACAAATAACAGTATGAACGAAGAACGTAACTTTACTCTCTTCCTTCGTATGTCCTAAATGTTATTTGTTTTTGCCTGAAGAAGACCCAAGAGGTCGAAATGCATTGTGTCTTGTCCTGTGCTCTGTCTGAGTCCTTGGCGGTAACTAACCCCCTCTCTTTCTGAATAAAAACACAGTCCATTGTCATGATGGATGAAATCAAAGGAGATTGGGTTTGTGCCTGTTTTAAGTCTGTTGTCTGCAGCATCTAAAGAAAATAATTTGTTGACAGTACAGTTGTCTGTTTCGTGTAGAGCATTCAGGAAACGTCACTCTGTACTCTTGTGTGTTCATTTGTGTCAGGGGTAAAGTCCAACAACAACATCATCATTTCGATTTGCCTTTTTGTACACGTTTGGTGGATACTATCTTTGAATGTATTAGTTTTTTTGTTTCTTCCTTCACTGTATATCTCTCCCCCAACCCCTTTCTCCCCCTTCTTCCATCCTCTTCTATTTCACACTATTTTCTTTTAAAAGCAGAATCTTTATCCGCCTTTCCACTCTCTCTCTCTCTCTCTCTGTCTCAGTAACAGAACTTAAAGTGTTAAAGTGCAGTCGGGTGTCTCTTCTCTTATAAAACAATAAACTGACACACACTTTCGAGTGTTCAGTTTTCCCGTTTTATTATTTTCATTCTGCATTGCTCCAGAGTATATGGATGTATTAGGTGTAATGGCTGACATATGTCTGTTTTTGCTGCAGTTCTGTGGCTGCAAATGACCACAATCGTCTGGGATTTTACTAATGTTTCATGTCTATAGGATAAACTGTTTTCTGTTCTGTGCTGTTCACGGGTCATGGAGCTTTGCTTCTTTTCCACCACCTCCTATTTTCTTTCAGTATCGTCAGTCGGACAATGAGCTCTTTTCACAACCGAAAAATAGCCGTGTGTTCCCTTGTGTAGGCTGTGACGAGTTTCACACGCGTGAGAAGTCGCGATATGGCTAGCCTATCCTAGTAGCGAGCGACGCAAGAGAAATTCAATCAACATGTGACTGCTTCTTGAAGCTCCTCTTGCTGTTGAAGGGTCGGAGTTTTGATCGTTTTCTGTACCAATCAGAGGACGCTACTTCTTTTCGTCCACCAATCACAGGACGTTACAGCTGTCGGCCAGTTTTCCTCGCATATTCTCCTCGCCTATTCTCCAAGCCCCACTCGCCGCTAGTGTGCCGTATGAAACGCTGACAGTCACCAAGCCAGCGAGAATCCTCGCCACCTCGCCTCTGTGAAACGCTTCTCTGCTTGGGGCAGCTTTTCCACTGAGACTACCAAACAAAGGCCATCGTCGCGTTTGCGCAAAGCCAAAGAGTGCTTTTAAACGAGGCTCGGAGCGAGTTTACTGTTTAAGCAAATTGGCGGCTATTAATGCAGGGTTTCTGCTGAATGGTAAGTCGTTCTTCACGTCCGAGGTCGTTGTTCTTGACAGGCGCAAAAGGAGTTGTAGGCAGCCAGGAACGTTGTCGTTCGGGTTTTAAGTCCATACTTAACTTGCCAAATTACTGTGCTTCCAGAGAGAGAGAGAGAGAGAGAGAGAGAGAGAGAGAGAGAGAGAGAGAGACAGAGTTATGTCTCTTGCAAATGCAGGCTTGAAAAGAGGCTTTATTCATTCTCTTGTCTCTTGTTGTAATCTTTGTTCCTTTCCTTTCACTTTGCCGCAGCGTATTCTGTTGCCAAGTGTTAGCCCTTAGCACATTTTACATCGCATCGAAGCCGTCGTCGTCAAGATCGCAGAAGTCGCTGGCGTCGACGCCACGTGTGTCGCTAGCTTACAGGCTGCACACACAAAAATAATGCTCCAAGGCCTTGTTTAAGAAGTCGAGTATTTAAGAAGGCACGATTAGATTGTTTGAGAGTTTTTAATAGTCTGAAAGTTGATTTACCTTCTTTTCTTTCATGCATCCATAAAGGTGCACGCCAGCTGGTTCCGAGCAGACAGATTAAAATAAAAGGAATGGGACTATTTGGGAGGAACCACCTGGCGCAAAGATAGGGTCACGGGTGAGTGAGAAGGCCTGAAATGTGACGTCAGCTACGGGGTTGGTCATGTATTTGAAGATTGTGAATGATGTGAATGATGGAAAAAAAAAGAAGTGATTGGTGGAGGTGGGTGGGGGGGGGGGGGGGGGGGGGGGTGTACTTTTGATCAGTTATCAGTTTAATATCAAATGCGGGCTCGAACTTACGTAGGCCTCAAAACGCTTACATAGCGATTTAGAGCAAAATTCTGATTGTGGAGTGTGGCCACAGCAGTTTTCTGCAGCCGATGGAAAGCGCTTTGAGTCATCGTTGCATGGAGTTTTTACTATGGAACACACGGCTGGTGAACAATCCTACCGATTAGTACTAATCGTACGGAAGTTGACAGAATGCGGTGAATCGCGTTACCCTGTGGCTATAGACAGAAAACCAATGGCCGTGGTGTAAAGACAGAAGACAAGTGGCTAAAGTGTTAAGACAGAAAACAAATGGCCGTAGTGTAAAGACAGAAGGCAAGTGGTTGTAATGTAAGACAGAAGACAAGTGGCTGTAGTGTAAAGACAGAAGACAAGTGGCTGTAGTGTAAAGACAGAAAACAAGTGGCCGCAGTGTAAAGACAGAAGACAAGTGGCTGTAGTGTAAAGACAGAAAACAAGTGGCTGTAGTGTAAAGACAGAAAACAAGTGGCTGTAGTGTAAAGACAGAAAACAAGTGGCTGTAGTGTAAAGACAGAAAACAATGTGCGTAGTGTAAAGACAGAAAACAAATGTCCGTAGTGTAAAGACAGAAGACAAGTGGATGTAGTGTGAAGACAGAAAACAAGCGACTGCAGTGTAAGTCAATGACTATGTTTCCATACACTTGCTTGCCCCTGATCTCATTCAAAAGAGGCTCTGCGCGTCTGGCCCGACAAAATGTTCGTTTTCAGCAGCGCCATTCAGCTTTGTCGTGCAGTTTCTGTCTGAGGTGGCGCAAGGCAATCCAAGTAAAGCAACGGCGGTGAAACGACTGAATGATTAACCCCTCCCTCCCCTCCCCCTCCTCCTTTCCTGCTCCACCACCTCCTCCCCCTTGCCCTTCCTCCCTTCTTCGCCGTCACCATACCCCCCCCCCTCCCCTCCCCGAAAAAAGGTCGGATCTGAAAGAGAAGTTGAGAATCATTTACAGTGTATGTTCCACCGTCGCCAAGGCACGTCAAGGAACTAGGTGCTCTGAGAAGAGAGAGGGAGGAATCTGAAGTGGGGGTTGGGGGGTAGGGAAGGGGGTAGGTTAGGCAACCCAAAGGAACAGATAGAAGACAGGGAGTTGAAAGGGGTCGAGGGGAAGAGGGGTGGGGGTGAGGGGGGGGGGGGGGGGGGCAAAAAGGAAAGGGTCCGGAGAAAAAAAAAGTCTAGTACCGGAGGTGTCTGCCTGTAGGCTAGTTGTCGAAGCGGAAAACAGATTAACGATGCCAGGAGTCGCTGGAAAGATTAGAACTCCACGTCAGCAACACCACGGCTTTTGGGACTGAGGTGGGTGGACGGAAGAGGAGAAAAGGCGGTGTGTGTGTGTGGGGGGGGGGGGGGGGGGGGGGGGGGGGTGCAGGCTGAGGATGGAGGCGAAGTGACGGAGAGGTCAGCCGAGAGCCTGTCACATTGATCATCGGGGACAGGAACACACTCGATGACTTGCCTGTCATATTGATCATCAGGGACAGGAACACACTCGATGACTTGCCTGTCATATTGATCATCAGGGACAGGAACACACTCGATGACTTGCCTGTCATATTGATCATCAGGGACAGGAACACACTCGATGACTTGCCTGTCAGTTAAAGGCAGAACCACAGTCTGTTTTAAATGAAAAGAAAAAGAAACCGAAAGTAAACCCAAGACACAGTCTGTTTTAAAAATGAAAAGAAAAAGAAACGAAAGACAAACCCAAAGCTAACGAAAAGTCAGAAAGAAAGAAAAGATTAAGAAGAACTGGTGAGCCAAATGAAAAAAAAAGGCAAGAACAAGGAAAATGGAAATCAATTCAGAGAAACGACAAAAAAGCAAAATAACAGACAGCTAAAAGGAGAAGAGAGATTTTGGAACAGTTCAGGGGACACAATCAGGACAGTAAGCTGCTGACGTTTTACAAGCAAAAGAATTCTACCATCAAAAGCCAAATAAAAACAAGATGCAAAGCATATAAACGTACTCTCAGTTTATCTTGAATACGCGTGAGGTATTCCGTAAAGAGAAAAACCATTTTGGGCCGTTATAGCCGTTAGTAACGGCTATTCTAGTAAACATCAGCCATCATCTGTGACCCATAATGAACATATCTACAAATTTTCAGAAAGATCGGCCCAGTACTGTCTGAGATTTTCCATAAAGAAGAAAACCATTATGGGCCGTTAGTAACGAGGATGGAGTAGTTAGTAACGGCTATAACGGTAAAATAAAACATCGGGCATCATCCGTGACCCATAATGAACATACCTACAAATTGTCAGAAAGATCGGCCAAGTACTTTCTCAGATATTCCATAAAAAAAGAAAAACCGTTATGGGCCGTTGGTAACGTCTATAACGGTAAAATAAAACATCGGGCATCATCCGTGACCCATAATGTATATACCTACATAAAAACTGTTATGGGCCGTTATAGCCGTTAGTAACGGTATAACGGTAAAATAAAACATCGGGCATCATCCCTGACCAATAATGAACATACCTACAAATTGTCAGAAAGATCGGCCAAGTACTTTCTGAGATATTCCATAAAGAAGAAAAACCGTTATTGGCCGTTATAGCCGTTAGTAACGGCTATAACGGTAAAATAAAACATCGGGCATTATCCGTGACCCATAATGAACACACCTACAAATTTTCAGAATGATCGGCCAAGTACTTTCTGAGATATTCATAAAGAAGAAAAACTGTTATGGGCCGTTATAGCAGTTAGTAAAGTTATGGGCCGTTATAGCCTTAGTAACGGCTGTAACGGTAAAACAAAATATCGGGCATCATCCGTGACCTATAATGAACATACCCACAAATTGTCAGAAAGATCGACCACGTACTTGCTGAGATACAGATATTCCATAAAGACGAAAAACCGTTATGGGCCGTTATAGCCGTTAGTAACGGCTATAACTTAAAATAAAATATCGAGCATCATCCGTGACCGTGACTACAAATTTTCAGAAAGATCGGCCAAGTACTTTCTGAGATATTCTATAAAGAAGAAAAACCGTTATGGGCCGTTATAGCCCTTTGTAACGGGTAATACGGTAAACTAAAACATCGGGCATCATCCGTGACCTACAATGAACATACCTACAGATTTTCAGAAAGATCGGCCCAGTAGTTTTGTCTGGAGCGAGTGGAGCACATTTTGACCACGGACGGACAGACAGACAGACAGACACACAGACAGCATTTCTTCGTTCCCATTGTAAAGTACTCCCTGCTCTACAAGAACTGGGAGTACAAAACGGTAAAACGATTTACAACGCCATAAATAACACTACGGAAAAGAATTCTACTTTCAAATGCCGAATACAAAAAAGTAAAACGATATACAACGCCATAAATAACACTACGAAAAAGAATTCTCCTTTCAAATGCCGAATAAAGAAAGGTAAAACGATTTACAACGCCACAGACCACACCACGCAAAAGAAGTCTACTTTCGAATGCTAAACAAAAGGGTAAAACGCAAAGGACCGTTTCTCTCATATACGATACGAAACTGACAAATGAGTTTTCGACAAATATGTCTTCTTCAGAATTCACCAGCAACAAAAGTTAAAAAGTCCCACAACACAACAATACTGGCCAGGTGGCAGTCAGCTGAAGACTGTGACAGTAGGAAAACAGAACATGAGAAGTGTTGACAGCTCAGAAACTAAGAAAAAAAAGCAGGGAAGGACAGTTACACAGGGGAGCGTGGGAAGGTGAAGGAGGTGGGAGGGGGGCGGGAGGGGCGGAGGAGCAAAGCAGGAGAGGGGGCGGGGGGAGGGGGGGGGGGGGGGGCAGCTGACTGTCCTCACCCACAAGTAATGCACAGAGAAGTGTTGGAGCGGGACAGCAACAGGGATGACATGAAGAGATACGGGCCACACGCCACAATTTGGATTTGGCACTAAAACACTATATAACCCATGTAAGCGTTTTGAGGCCCACCATAAATTAGAGCCAGCATTTAATCCCAAACCGAGAACTGATTAAAAGGACAACTCCCCACCAATCATTTCCCTTGTTTGGGGGGATCTTCACCGATGAAATCACAATCAGTCTTCAAATACTTGACCGTCCCCTTAGTTGACACACATTTAAGGCCTTCGCACTCACCCGTCACCCTATCTTTGCGTCAGCTTCAAAAAAACAAATAATCCCATTCCTTTGATTCTAATCTGTCTGCTTGGAACCACCTGGCTTGTACCTTGATGGTCATATGAAAGAAAAAGAAGAGTAACTTTGAGACACGATAAAAATTCTTAAAACAATTGCGTCAGTCTATAAATACTCGAACCCTTAAGTTAGGCCTTGGCGCATTAATGTTTGGTGTGCAGCCACACAGAATTAATTTTGATGTATGATGGAAGGGGGGGGCGGGGGGGGGGGGGGGGGGGGGGGGGGAGACAGGGCCAGGCGTTCAGAGAGGCTAACCCAGGTCAGACCCAGGACAGGCTGGCTCACACCAGCACCACAGGAGGTAGCGGAGAATGGAAGAATTAAAAAAAAAAAATCAAAAGCAGCTAATTTTGAAACAGCTGCAAACAACACATTAAAATGGACAGCCAGTTCCAGTTGAAAGGCCCACAGTCACCCTTCGCAGTCCCAGACATCGACAGAATGTAATCAACTGTAACAACAGAAATAGAAATATGAAAAGAATTTCCAGATACAAAAAAGTAACTAGTCCACAAAGATGAAGTGAAAAAAAGGAGAGCACTCTAAAGGGAGACAAACAGGCAGAGCGAGTGGCAGAAAAGGGGGAATTTCTAGAAGAACTGTCAGGAGGTAAAACTCGTACAGAAACAGTCTCTTGTCTTACCATGGTAGGTACAAATCGTGAACGAGAATGTTGTTGTTCGAAACTTTCCAACAGACACACGCTGTTTGTAAACTGTAAGTTTTGTAAATTTGAGAAATTTGATTCTCTTTTTAAGCATAATAACACACAGCAATTCATATAAAATTCAAATGGCAAACCAAAGAGAGGAGAGAGGAGAGAGAGAGAGGGAGGAGGACTCAGAGAAGAGAGAGAGAGAGAGAGAGAGAGAGAGAGAGAGAG
>CM065720.1:43180938-43185938 GCA_033310375.1 Conus canariensis
GATATCTTCATCAGTTTGGTCATCGTTCTATAAATGAACTGACACAAGACTACCCAAGACACGCGTAATAACTGTGTGGAATGACTAAGTCAAGCTGAAAAAAAAGGTCGCAAAATAACTTTATGAAATGACCAATCCTGGGGAAAGAAGAGAACAGCGGATGTCAGAAATAAGGGCTGCTAAGAAATCAGCGTCACGTCACTTCCGGTGGTGTGTGGTGGGGTTTTTTTTTTTTTTTTTTTTTTTTTTTTTTTTTAGAAAAGCGAATGACAGCGAGCAAAGGAGCGTGGATGTGAGGCAAGAATAGACATGACAGCCTATTAAATTCCCGCCAACAGAAATGAACATATCTGTTAGTAACACGTGGCTGGGAACTGGTTTCGCAGACAGAAGCAGAAAAAAAGGAAAGAGAAAAGACGGAAAAACAAAAACAAAAACAAAACAAAATAAAACAAAACAAACAAAAAAGTTAAATAAAAGCAAGTGAGGGGCATCCCTGTGATAGGAGAGAGAGAGAGAGAGAGAGAGAGAGAGAGAGAGAGAGAGAGAGAGAGAGAGAGAGAGGAGATGGAATGGCATCACATTCAAAGTACAACAATGGGCAAAATGAAGGAACGTCAGTACGGGCAGTCTGTAAGTGACTGTCTCACCCCAACTCCTCACCTCTTCCCCCCCAACCCACCCCCTCCTCCGCTCTCCTTCCACTCTGCCCTCCCTCTCCACTTCATGTCAGTCCTATAACAGCACTGCTGTGTAATCGAGCAAAGGAGATACGCGATGCCCCCCCCCCCCCCCCCCCAACTCCTCCTTCCTCCTCTCGTCTCCTTCCCCTCTAGACAGTGTACTGATGAGATGGGACGGATGAATTATGAGCCATACAGCAGCTGGAAGACACCGGAGGAAAACTCATTCGTTTCATTTTTCCACGCCTCTTTATCTGCCTCTCCCTCATTTCTTTTTTTGGTGTGTGTATTAACAATCAGACACAGAATGATGATGTACGTCTTCGCTTTGTCTGCCGCCGAGTGACACAGAGTCTCATGTTGCCGATTCTTCAGCCACACCAATCGTCAGCCACACTTGGTGCTGGGGAAGAACTCCGCTCTACATGTGTGCAGGTCAACCTCTCCTCAAGGCTCGCAAGGCCTGTTGGGCTGAAGAGTAGGCCAGACCTCCGCTAAGCGTTGTCCACGACACCTTCTTCCCAGTCTGTTGCTTTGTATTCAATCACTGACTTGTCTTTCTAGCTGTGAGAATCCTGCGCGCTATGGTCTTATGACCGAGCAAATGTGGTGAACGATATGGTCTAATCCGCACTAGTGTGACTTCTCTTTGATGTCGCTGACATTCTAAACGAATCCCACCACCACCACCCTTGCGCTGTCAGTTTTTGCTTTCGATAAAAGTGTTATTTGTTAAAAACATTTACTGAAAGATGAACTATGTGTCATCAGTGTTCATGAACAAACTCAAGGAATGAAGACAGATTTTGTTCATGAGTCTACCAAACGGAAATAAGAGAACAATAACAACAAGAAAAACCTTTCTGTGGATTCTCAGTATTATTTACAATGTATGATTTTTTTTCCAGTCAGCTCCAATCAAAAAGTGACCACTGCAGAACTGCGGAGTGAAAAAGTAGTAGATTTTTCAACTTTCAAACTAACGACAAACAAACAAACAAACCGTACGCGCACAAAAACCAACAAATACCCAAACAATCAAACTAACAAACAAGCAAAAACAAAAACAATACAAACAACAACGAAAATCAAATGAACAAACGCCTTCCTCCCCACCACCACCAAAAAATAACCCACTAAAACAACAACAACAACAACAGAACCACACACACACACAAACACACACACACACACACACACACACACACACACACACACACACACACACACACACACACACACAGAACAAGCTAACAAAAGTGTCACAGACATGACAAAAAAAAAAAAAAAAAAAAAAAAGAAAAAACGGCAGGGACTTAACATCCCATCAAAACTGTCTCGAAAATGAAGACCTGAAGCCCTTTCTCTTTCCTCATCCCTCCAGTCAATGCCTTTCATCATAGCTGACCAGATCCAGTGTAGCAAAGTTCCAGGTGCACTCCCCCCCCCCCCCCCCACTCCCCGTCCCCTCACCTGCACTTCCTCTCGGAGCGGTATGCTGAGGAAATATCAAACTCGTACAAGAAAAAGCTTCTCTCATTTCCACTGCCCCCTGCACATACACTCCCAATTTTCTCTTCTTTTTTTTTCTTTTATTTTCAGAAACCTTCTTTGATAGAAAAGGGACTATTCCAAACTTGGTTATGAAAAAAAAAGGGAAAACAATAAAGCCTATTTTTTTTCTTTCTATTGAGATCCGCTGAGAAATTTAAGCTAATTTCGAAAAATGCCCTATCTCAGGTACTGGAAAAACAACAACAGAACATTCTTCATCCGCATCAAGATTGACTGGATTCACCCTTGGGCGATACTTCTACATTTCCAAGTTTTGTTGAAACTGGTTCCGCAGTTTTTGCGTAATTTGCCGGCGTGAGACAAAGAAAAAAAAAAGAAGAAAAGAGAACGAAACACAAATACACAGAGATAATTATGTGCGGTAGTATGATCGTGAGTTCCTGTTTTGGATCACCTACACCAGTAAGAAATACTGCTACAAAGAAAAGGAACACACACACACACACACACACCCCACACACACACACACACACACACATACACGCACGCACGAACACAAGCACGCACACACACACACAACACACACACACACACACACACACACACACCACACACACCACACACACACACAACACCACAAAAGAATACTCTGATACATTTTTTTCTCCTTTGGGTCTCCGACAAGGGAGTGCAAGTGTGTATCGGCATCAGAGCAAACGACAGCTGTCTATCTGTGTAAACGTTTTATCAGACAGCTGTCTATTTGTGTAAACGTTTTACTGGGCAGCTGTCTACATGTGTAAACGTTTTATCAGACAGCTGTCTGTTGTGTAAACGTTTTATCAGACAGCTGTCTATTCGTGTAAATGTTTAAAATTTTTTTTTTTTATCAGACATGCTAGTGGTGACTACGACATGCGGATACGACCTCCTAAACAAGCAAGAAAAGAAAATCCCATACCAAAACTCTGCAAGACCTCCAAGCGGAATAGACAGAAGGATGTCAGGGACGAATAAACAGGTAAATAAATAAATGAATAAAACATCCATACATCCTTGCATACGTACGTGTGCTTGCTTGCTCACACACGACTCACACATGTTTACGCATTCTGTCTCAAACGAATACATAGATACGTAAATGAATGAATAAATAAATATATACATCCATTCATACTTACTTACAAACGTACGTGTGCATGCTTACTCACACACAATATTCAAACATGTTTACTTATTCTATCTTGAGAATGGGAGCATTTCATCATAGGAATGAAAGATGTACATTTTCATCACTTTTTCGCAACTCTGCTTAATTCATACGGTGAGTAAGTCTTAATTAAGCTTAAATTCAGGTCAGCAAGCGACACAATCCACTTCAAAGAATCCTTTCTCCTGATCTATTTTTGGATCCGCGTCTTAAGACCACAATCAGTCTTTAAAACATTTTTGATTCAGTATTTCAAACAACAGCAAACCTTAAAAAATGTAGGACCTTCTGCAATTATAAGTATTATTCTAACTATTATTGCGTTCGTGTATTTCTCTTCTCTTCTCTCCGTATGTGCACACACACGTGTGTGTGTGTGTGTGTGTGTGTGTGTGTGTGTGTGTGTGTGTGTGTTGTGTGTGTGTGTGTGTTGTGTGTGTGTGTGTGTGTGTGGTGTGTGTGTGTGTGCGTGCGTGCGTGCGGCGCGCGGCGCGCGCGTGTGTGTGTGTGAGTAAAGATAAGCGTGTGTGAGCGTAAGAGAGTAAGAGTGACTGTGCGTGTGTATGTGTTGCAGTGCGCATGTGTGTGTGTGTGTGTGTGTGTGTGTGTGTGTGTGTGTGTGTGTGTGTGTGTGTGTGTGTGTGTGTGTTGCGCGTGCGCGCGCGCTCGCTCTCTCCCGTATGCGTGAATCTTGCCGCTTTTCATTACAAGTCAGCAACTTCATCATTCTGCTCTTGGAAGACTTCTCCTTGCCACAGACACAGACAGAGACAGAGCGGTCTGGAAGACCTGTTGGCCCTGATTCCTTCTCCACAACACTTTGTCCTGGTGGATAGGCCTGTCAGCGCCCCCCCCCCCCCCTTTCTCTCCCCCTCTTTCCCATGTCTGTGACAAGTGCCCGTTTTTTTTTTTTCTGTCCGAAATTTCCCGATCCTATTCTCCATTCCAGTCTCCAGCCTGTCTCCTTAGACAACCCCCCAATCGTTCGCATCAGGAGTCAGGCGTCAAGTGCTTTTTGCTATCAGACTCTCCTGACCGTGGAGTGGAACTTTGGTGAATGATGACAGAGGAGACTTGCAGACGTAGCTCCAGCATCTCTTTTTCGTTCTCTTCTGTTCCCCCCCTAATAATCAAAACAAAACACTTATGATGCGTTGCATTCGGTCATGTCATCAACTATCATGTATTGTATAGTAAGTAGCAAGAGAGGGGAAATAATTTTCGCACCTTTGGTGAAAGAGTTACCTGCCCACAATTCCAAGGAAATGCTGATTACGGCACTTTTTGCCTGGCACATATGAAGCAATCACATCTACTGTCATATCACCTATCAATTTTTTTTTCTTTTTTTTTTTTCCTTTGTTAAACGGTATAGGTGCCTCCTATGCATAAAATTCAGATTCCTGCTTATGTATTTAAAGATTGTTTCAGTTCCAAGTTTATGTCGATGATGATCAGAACTGACCTTTTTCCGTATATGTCATAAATATAAAGTACTGCTTATTAGGCAGAGATCTTCACACACAGAGAAACACACACACAGAAATACAGACAGGCAGACAGACAGACAGACACACTCATCCAAAGGCCTG
>CM065720.1:43198438-43205938 GCA_033310375.1 Conus canariensis
AAAATGGGACTAATGTGGGGAAACCACCTGGCGCAAAGACAGGGTGACGGGTGAGTGCAGACGGCCTGAAATGTGAGGCGAGCCAAGGGGAAGGTCATGTATATCTATCAAGATTGTGAATGACGTTATCGGTGGAAATCCCCCAAATAATTAAAATGATTGGTGGGTGCTTGTTCTTTTGATCAATTATCAGTTTGATATGAAATTGTTGGCTCTAATTTATGCTAAGTCTCAAAGCACGTACATGGATTATATAGTGATTTGGTGCCCAATCCTAATTGTGGCGTGCGGCCACAACGAACAGAGGAGAATCACACTGCACTTCCCTCCCTCCTTCCCCTCTAGTTACATGTAGTCACCCGAAGACACCTCTCTGGTCTCATCTGCCTATTGGGCCGACATTCCCCCATTTCTTTCTGTAGATTAACACTCCACCATTTCTTCCTTTGGATTAACATTCCCCCATTTCTTTCTTTTCATTAACATTTCCCCATTTTTTTCTTTGGATTAACACTTCCCCATTTCTTTCTTTACATTAACATTCCCCCATTTCTTTCTTTGGATTAACACTCCACCATTTCTTTCTTTGGATCAACATTCCCCAATTTCTTTCTTTACATTAACACTCCCCCATTTCTTTCTTTGGATTAACATTCCCCCATTTCTTTCTTTGGATCAACATTCCCCCATTTCTTTCTTTGGATCAACACTCCCCATTTCTTTCTTTACATTAACATTCCCCAATTTCTTTCTTTACATTAACATTCCCCCATTTCTTTCTTTGGATAAACACTCCACCATTTCTTTCTTTACATTAACATTCCCCAATTTCTTTCTTTACATTAACATTCCCCCATTTCTTTCTTTGGATTAACACTTCCCCATTTCTTTCTTTACATTAACATTCCCCCATTTCTTTCTTTACATTAACATTCCCCCATTTCTTTCTTTGGATTAACACTCCACCATTTCTTTCTTTGGATCAACATTCCCCAATTTTTTATTAACACTCCCATTTTTCTTTGGATTAATTCATTTTTCTTCATAACATTCCCCCATTTCTTTCTTTGATTAACATTCCCCCATTTCTTTCTTTACATTAACATTCCCCCATTTCTTTCTTTACATTAACATTTCCCCATTTCTTTCTTTGGATTAACATTTCCCTATTTCTTTCTTTACATTAACATTCCCCCATTTCTTTCTTTGGATCAACACTCCCCCATTTGTTTCCTTGGATCAACATTTCACGATTTTTTTCCTTTGGATTAACATTCTACCATTTGTCTCTTTCACAGACGCGAGAACTCTCAGACTGGCTGGTTTATTCTTGCGGCCAGGGATGTGAGAGGCGAGGGGAGTAAAGAAACTTGCGCCAAACAAATCTTCAAATTAACGGTGTGACTGCTTCTTCAAGCTCTTCTTGCAGTGAAAGGGGACAGCGTTTTGATCGTTTCATGTACCAACCAGAGAAATCACCATTTTTCGTGCACCAGCCACAGGACGTAACAACTGTCGGCCATTTTCCTTCACAGGCGAGACAGACCCAAGACAGTGTAGTAATCTCTCACCTTTTCCTAGCCCCGCTTGCCACAAGGGTGTGCTATGAAACGCCCAGACTCGCCAATCAAGCGAAAATTCTCGCCGCCTCATCTCTATGAAAAGCACAACTGTGACCGCAGACTGGCCACATGTCACAATTAGGATTTTGCTCTAAATCACTATGTAATCCATGTAAGCGTTTTGAGGCCTAGCATAAGTGTGAACCAGTGTTTGAACTGATAATTGGTACCCCCTCCCCCCCCCCCCCACCCACCCTCAATCATTTCACTTTTTATTTATTTCCACCGATACCGTCATTCACAATCTTCAAATACATGACCTTCCCCTTGGCTGACATCACATTTCAGGCCTTTTCACTCAACCGTGACCCTATCTTTGCGCCGGGTGGTTCCTCCCAAATAGTCCTATTCCTTTCATTTTAATCTGTCTGTTTGGAACCACCTGGCATGTACCTTGATGGGCATATGAAAGAAAAGCAGGTAAAACAACTTTCACACACACACACACACACACACACACACACACACACACACACACACACACACACACACGCACACACACACATTCTTAAAACAGTCTAATTGTGCCTGTCTATAAATACTGGACTCCTCAAGCAAGGCCTTGGCGCATTAATACTATTTGGTGTGCAGCCACTCCTACTCCAGATTCTCCACCAACCTCCATCATCAGACACACGCAGCAGTCGGAAAGACCTCTGCTCCAAAGGCTTAGTGGCCAATCTCTCATAAAGGCAAGACCTGACCATGGCGTTCACGTAATGGGCAGATCAGACATCTGTTAAGTCCTACCCACAAGAACCGTCTTCCCACATCTTTTCCTATGCATTTCCTTGACCTAGAATAACGGCAGAGCCAATGTTGATAACAGTGCAGCCAATGTTAGCTAGGTATCCAAGGTCTGACCAGCGCTTTGGGCTAATGCGTTGGTCAGACATCTGCTAAGTCGTAGCCACCAGACCCTCTTCTTAAACATTCTCTTCTCTTAGTCATTAATTCATTTATCCATCAGCTCTAAATCCCAGACTTAGCGGATGTGGTGTAGTCTATATGGATTAGTCCGCACGCAGTGACAACTTGGAAACTGAAACCTTGACCTAGCTATACCCCTGCGCCACTGCGGTCTCACACATTAGCAGATGAGGTGAAGCGTGTATGGACTTCTCCGTCCGCTCTAATGCTCCCTTCATGCTAGTGAAACGAAACTGATTGAGGATTATCCCCCCCCCCCCCCCCCCCCCCCCCTCTTCGCCTCCTCTGCGACTTTAGGTTTCGTCTGCAATCATTCTGCTGTTAAATGAGCAGGCAGGTTGGTTTCAATGAGAAATATGTTTTTTGCCTTCAGGATGTAGCTCGAGGAACAAGACAGACTTGTTTTTCATGATTCTGCTAAATGTAGATAGGATGACGACGACGACGACGACAACAACACAACCATCTTTCAGCAGTCTCACTAGCCATCCAAACCATATCACGAAGTTGTCTTTGCTACGTCAGCTAAAAAAAAAAGAAAGAAAAAAAAGAAATGAAATGAACCGCCCGAGGATGTCGGAAGTAATAGGTTACAGTGTGTTTTGCAACTGGAACAGACTGAAGTGCAACAAAAGGAAGACGAGGCAGATAACCAAAAAGCGAATGGCCCTGGTGTCAGTGGAAGGCCTAATGAACAATGGCTTCAGAGCAAAACATGCTACTTTCCACCCTGACGATCGCATCTGGGTGGCCACCACTTAACGACAGAACTGTATGGCTGCTAACAGGAGTTAGAGAAAACGGCTTCCTTCATCAGCCTCCAAAACTGGTTTGACCGTGTTGCCTGCACACACCAACAAATAGTAGAATCATGATTCACGCCACTGAACGTCACTGACATGACTCCACGGCAGTGCGGGGTCTCCTGTGGTGGGTTGCTTCATGGTGAGCCGGAGCTGAGTGAATGAGCACCGGTGGATTAATGCCACTGAGAGAGGATGGAAGATGGGAGAGCTGAAAAAAGACGCATGCACGAGCATCGCGCGCGCGCGCACATACACACACATCACACTCACACACACACACACACACACACACACACACACACACACACACACACACACACACACACACACACCACCACGCACGCACGCACGCACGCACACCAACAAAAAACGGAATAGGCTTTCTGAACCTGACCGGCAGCTGCACGGTAGAAAATCCTTGCCAACAAAAAGCACACCACATCAGAGCGTCCATCACTCATGCACTAAGAAAAATCCCAACACACAAAAAAGCTATAATCGATTCCAGCTGAAGGGGATAAAATTGTTTTAACAGGAAAAAAAAAAGTATGTTACACATGCGCACGTTAGCTGACACAGAATCGAGCCACTGGCTGACATAGTGAGCCAAAGGCCAACCGGCCATGAGCCAAAATCAATTCCCATCCCAAGAAGACGACCCGGGTCAAAAATGTTTCTTCCTAGTTCTCCTTTTCCTCCATGGATTGAGGTGCTACGACAAACATTGAACTGGACTTCGAAAAGCTGTCACTTAGCAGTTCAAAGGGTATCAAAGTTCCTTTAAAACACCGGCCTTTATGCTACCCATGATGAAAATGACCGCACTAGTGCTAGTACGATCTGGTATCAAGTGATAGAATTATCCGACAGGTGAACAGCAGATTATTGTCCGGCACATGAACAGCAGAAGAAACCGAGTTCAGACAAACAAGCTTTAGCGTGTTCTGCTACTGCATGCAACAAACGTAATAATGAAATAATGTGTGCATTTGTGCTCGCCTATGCGCGCGCGGGCCGCGTGCCAGTGTGTGTGTGTGTGTGTGTGTGTGTGTGTGTGTGTGTGTGTGTGTGTGTGTGTGTGTGTGTGTGTGTGTGCGTGCGTGCGTGTGTGTGCGTGCGCTCGCGCGCGCGTGTGTGTGTATGTGTGTGTGTGAGCGTACTCACATAGGCCCACATGCATGCGTATGAATGCGCGTATGGGTGCAGGCATGCGAGAGTCAGTTTGCGAATGTGTATCTTGCAGTTTTCAATCCGATCTCCGTGTTCTAGCCCGTTTAAAGTCTCCATCGGATCCTTGTCTAAAGATCTCGCCTACCTTTGTCCAGAATCACAGTCTCTATTCCTGTCCAAAGTCCTTGTCCTATCCCTATCCAAAGTCCCCGTCCCGTACCGTCCTAAATTCCCGTCCCATCCCGGTCCGAAGTCCCCGTCATGTAGCGTCCTAAATTCCCGTCCCATCCCGGTCCGAAGTCCCCGTCCTCTTCCTAACCGACGTCCCTGTGCTAACCCCTTCCAAAATCCCTGCCCTCTTCCTGTCCAAAGTCCCTGTTTTATCTCTGTCCAAAGTCCACGACCTGTAGCGTCCTAAATTCCCGTCCTGTCCCGGTCCGAAGTCCCCGTCCTCTTCCTAACCGACGTCCCTGTGCTAACCCCTTTCCAAAATGCCTGCCCCCTGCCTGTCCAGAGTGCCTGTCTTGTCCCTGTCCCAAGTTCCCGTCTGTATCCCAGTCCAGAGTCCCCGTGTCACCGCTCTCTACTGTCTCCATACCACTGCTGCCTAAAGTCATAGTCTCATCTCTGTCCAAAGTCCCCGTCCTCTTCCCATCCAGTCTTCCCGTCCTATCCTTGTCCAAAGTCAGCGTCCTATCCCTATCCGAACTACCCATTCTAAACCTGTCCAGAAGTCGACGTCCTATCCTTATCCAATGTGTTATTCCTCTCCCTGTCCAAAGTCTCCATCCTATCCCTTTTCAAAATCCCTTTCCTTTCCCTGTCTAAAGTCATTGTCCTTTTCCTGTCCGAAGTCCACGTCCTTTCCCTGTCCAAAGTCATTGTCCTCTCCCTGTTCGAAGTCACTGTCCTCTCCCTGTCCAAAGTCCACGTCCTCTCCCTGTCCAAAGTCATTGATTGTCCTCTCCCTGTCCAAAGTCCACGTCCTCTCCCTGTCCAAAGTCCACGTCCTCTCCCCGTCCAAAGTCATTGTCCTCTCCCTGTCCAAAGTCCACGTCCTCTCCCTGTCCGAAGTCATTGTCCTCTCCCTGTCCAAAGTCCACGTCCTTTCCCTGTCCAAAGTCCACGTCCTCTCCCTGTCCAAACTCCATGTCCTATCCCTGTCCAAAGTCCACGTCCTCTCCCTGTCCAAAGTCCACGTCCTCTCCCTGTCCAAAGTCCACGTCCTATTCCTTTCCAAAGACATTGTCCTCTCCCTGTTCAAAGTCCACCTCCTCTCCCTGTCCAAAGTCATTGTCCTCTCCCTGTCCAAAGTCCACGTCCTCTCCCTGTCCAAAGTCATTGTCCTCTCCCTGTCCAAAGTCCACGTCCTCTCCCTGTCCAAAGTCCACGTCCTCTCCCTGTCCAAAGTCATTGTCCTCTCCCTGTCCAAAGTCCACGTCCTCTCCCTGTCCAAAGTCCACGTCCTCTCCCTGTTCAAAGTCCACCTCCTCTCCCTGTCCAAAGTCATTGTCCTCTCCCTGTCCAAAGTCCACGTCCTCTCCCTGTCCAAAGTCATTGTCCTCTCCCTGTCCAAAGTCCACGTCCTCTCCCTATCCAAAGTCCACCTCCTCTCCCTGTCCAAAGTCATTGTCCCCTCCCTGTCCAAAGTCCACGTCCTATTCCTGTCCAAAGACACTGTCCTCTCCCTGTTCAAAGTCATTGTCCTCTCCCTGTCCAAAGTCATTGTCCTCTCCCTGTTCAAAGTCCACCTCCTCTCCCTGTCCGAAGTCATTGTCCTCGCCCTGTCCAAAGTCCACGTCCTCTCCCTGTCCAAAGTCCACGTCCTCTCCCTGTCCAAAGTCCACGTCCTCTCCCTGTCCAAAGTCATTGTCCTCTCCCTGTTCAAAGTCCACGTCCTCTCCCTGTTCAAAGTCCACGTCCTCTCCCTGTCCAAAGTGCACGTCCTATACCTATCCAAAGTCCACGTCCTCTCCCTGTCCAAACTCCACGTCCTCTCCCTGACCAAAGTCACTGCCCTTTCCCTGTCCGAAGTCATTGTCCTCTCCCTGTCCAAAGTCCACGTCCTCTCCCTGTCCAAAGTCCACCTCCTCTCCCTGTCCAAAGTCATTGTCCTCTCCCTGTCCAAAGTCCACGTCCTATTCCTGTCCAAAGACACTGTCCTCTCCCTGTCCAAAGTCATTGTCCTCTCCCTGTTCAAAGTCCACCTCCTCTCCCTGTCCAAAGTCATTGTCCTCGCCCTGTCCAAAGTCCACGTCCTCTCCCTGTCCAAAGTCCACGTCCTCTCCCTGTCCAAAGTCCACGTCCTCTCCCTGTCCAAAGTCATTGTCCTCTCCCTGTTCAAAGTCCACGTCCTCTCCCTGTTCAAAGTCCACGTCCTCTCCCTGTCCAAAGTCCACGTCCTCTCCCTGTCCAAAGTCATTGTCCTCTCCCTGTCCAAAGTCCACGTCCTGTCCCTGTCCAAAGTCCACGTCCTCTCCCTGTCCAAAATCATAGTCCTCTCCCTGTCCAAACTCATTGTCCTCTCCCTGTCCAAAGTCCACGTCCTCTCCCTGTCCGAAGTTCACGTCCTCTCCCTGTCCAAAGTCCATTTCCTATACCTATCCAAAGTCCACGTCCTCTCCCTGTCCAAAGTCCACGTCCTCTCCCTGTCCTAAGTCCACGTCCTCTCCCTGTCCAAAGTGCACGTCCTATACCTATCCAAAGTCCACGTCCTCTCCCTGTCCAAACTCCACGTCCTCTCCCTGACCAAAGTCATTGCCCTTTCCCTGTCCGAAGTCATTGTCCTCTCCCTGTCCAAAGTCCACGTCCTCTCCCTGTTCAAAGTCCACGTCCTCTCCCTGTCCAAAGTCCACGTCCTCTCCCTGTCCAAAGTCCACGTACTGTCCCACAGTCCAGAGTCCTCGTCCTGTGATTGTCGGCAGTCCCCGTCCTGTTTCTGTACACACAGTGAGATCTGTCCTGGTAACGTA
>CM065720.1:43213438-43230938 GCA_033310375.1 Conus canariensis
GTGTAGGATGGGTGGAGGAGAAGGAGGGGAGAGTTGGTAGGAAGGGAGGGGAAGGGGGTGGGGGAGGGAGGGGGGTGGGGGTGGGGGTGGGGACTGGTAAGTCGAAGAGACACGTAACGTTTGAATGTTTTCTAATTCAACCACAAAAGGAAGAATATAAAATTACCCATAGTTCTTTCCACCAACCAGAGAACGTTACTAATTTGGGTAGATGGGGAAAAAGAAATAATGGCTGATCATAATTGGGAAAGATTTCTTTTCTTTTTTTTTTCTCAACCGCTATTCCCTAACGACATTTGTTTTGTGTTGAAGATGAATTGGGTTTTGTAGGGGGAAAAGCTACATCAGAAGCTAAACTGTTTAAACTTCATCATGGCTGGTTTCAAAAGTGAGGTGACGACAGACGGAAACTGAAACAAAATGTAAAAAAAAAAAAAAAAAAAAAAAAAAAAAAAAAAAAAAAACACGTCGCCAAACGAAAGATCAAACAGATTACCAAAACAAACAAACGATTCGACCTCTTGACCTTTTCAGGCAAGCAGACTACATCAGGACAGTGAATTCACCCGTTTTACGCCACATTTTGAGCAAGCACCGTTTGTTCGTCCTCGTTTCGTGCTTTCAAGTTGCTTGTCTTCCCAATCACAGCAATGAATCCTCCCCCACCGATGACTGAGCTTGTTTGTCCCCACCACTCCCCTTACGCCTCGCAGAAATCACGACAAAGGCATCCACACCAACAAAGAGGTCCCCCCCCCCCAACCCTACTCCAGAACCACAAAAAAATAACAACAAACAAGAACCCCCACAAAAAAAAAGAAAAAAAAAGAAAGAAATGTTCCAAGCTTGCCCATATACCCTGTACCTGACAAATGTACACAGCAACCACAAAGGGAAAAATGAACAACCACAAATTAACATGTATTCAAGACTGGCACAGCCTTTTCGATGTTGAATATCGTCAAACCACGATACAGATAACATCGGTTTGACTGGTATGAAAGGAAATCCCAAAGGAGGCATAAAGTAACAAACAAGTAGGGTAACTCTTGGTCCCATGATGAAAGACATACACGCCCAGGCAGCATAGTTTGGAACGTCACCTTTTCTCTTCACTGGTTCTTAGGAGGTGTGAGGGTATGACGGACAGATGGAGATGCAAGGGGGAGGTGTGTGTGGGGTGGGGGGGGGGATGAAGTGGATGGAGGGAGTCTGGGAAAAATGGCCTGGAGAGGAAATCACTTTTCTCACGCGACCAAAGTTGTAACAAGTTCACAGACATCGAATTATCTATGTCATGGACTGATAAAAGGGATAATGTTTTTTTTTTTCTTTCCTTTCATGCGTTCTTTTAGGGGGAGAGTGGGGGTGGGAAGGAGGCCATAACTGTTAGTCCAACACCACAAACACAGACGTGCCACACGCACTTGCATGTACACACCAAATTTCTATACGAAATGATGTATAGTGAAATTATATGAAGCTAGAGAAAGGAAGCATACATATGCACGCAAACATACACACAAAAACACACTCATACAAACATAAAGAGAGACAGACACACAGACACACACGCACGCACGTGCGCGCGACACACAGACACACAGACGCACGCACACACGCACGCACGCGCGCGCTCACTCACACACCCACACACACACGCACGCACGCACGCATGCACATACACACACAAACATACACTCACAAACAAACACACACAAACACACATAAACAAACATATGTACACATACCCGCCTATTCCTAAGATAATCATCTCCATCTGCCGAAACCTTTGCAGACGTTAAACCTCAACGTCACCTACCACCCCCACACTCTTCCCCCCACCAGCAACAATTATGAGAAAGATCTAACTGAGAGACCATGAATCTACAATCTTCTTGAGAGGGAGAGGCATCCCCAATCACGTATCAGACTCAAACCATGAATCTACAATCTTCTCGTTTCACACAGGGACAAGGCATTATCCATTTAGCCACCAGCCTCGCCATCGATGATGTTCACGTTTTTGACCAGCAACGGCGCAGAACAGCTAAGACAGAGAAGAACAGACAGGGAAAGAAGCCAGGATCAGAAAGCCAGTGTACAGCCGACTGACACACCAGTCTCAGGCACCTAAACCAGAGGTCAATTGGGCGGCCGTCCAGAGAGACAGAGAGAGAGAGAGAGAGAGAGAGAGCTGGCTGTCAGGTGCTAGACAAGAGCGAAGACAGGCATTGTAGAGTGGAGGGGCCCAGGGAGGGAGGAGGCAGGGGATGGGTGGAGGCGGGAGAAGCAGGCGATGGGGGGTGGGGGGATGGGGGGGGGGAGGAAGGGGCGTGGGGGGGGGGGGAGGGGCTGTGTGGGAGGAGGGGCAGAAGCCATGCCTTTATTTCTGGGACTCTGGTTTTATCACCGTCTTGACGTGTGGAAAGCCAGGAGAAGAGGCGTTTGTTTGTGTTCGCCTCCGCGGAACCCATGCTGAAAACCAGTGTTTGTGTAGCTGATGTAACTGTCGGCCTGTTGCCGCAGCTAGGGCTGTCTCTTTGTGTGTGAATGGATGGAGGATGGAGGTCTCTCTTTCTCCACTCGTTCCTCAGCCATAGAAGTCTTGAATAGAGCACTCGGAAGATTTTGGCACTGTTTGTTATCCCGCCGTTAAAGGCGTCTACATTTTGTCTTTGGGAAAGAATGTATGTATGTATTTGTATGTATGTATGTATGTATGTATGTATGTATGTATGTATAGTATGTATGGTATGTATTAAGTATGTATGTATGTATGCATGTATTAAGAAATTAAAAAAAAGTTTGCATGAATGTATGTATATAAGCTTGGATGTTTGTCTGTCTGTCTGCCTGCACATATCCATTTATCTATGTGCATCTCCCAAGCCACCTATCGATACATGTCTTTCTGAATGTCTGTCTACGTGTCATCAGTCAATCGGACGTGTCAGTCAATGAACAATCTATCTGTCTGCTGTACACTGTGCTGTGCATCTATGCATATGAGCGTGTTTGTATATCTGTCGGAGTGCCCGTGCAGTTACAAGCATATTTCTTTGTAGGCATAAGTAATTAGATAAGATATTAACACAATCTGAGTATTAACAACTACAAAGGAATTCAGACATTTATACTTAAGTCTCGTTCTTAACTACAACACCCCTACCCTCATCCATCCCTTTTGCCGCCTGTCCACCCTAATCCACTCAAACACATACACATACAGACATGAGTCCACACGCATGTATACAGATACAGACACAGAAACCCACAGGTACACACATACGCACACCGCACACAATATACACAGTTCTCTTCGAGATCTTTCATCCACACCCACAAGATGTTGAGCCGAAACCAACCCTTTCTATCACCCCCCCCCCCCCCACCATTTTCATGTTGTACCATTTTTTAAAAAATCTGTGTTCCACATATAACAACAAACATCCCAAACACAAGCAAATCAAGCTACTTGCGCGCGCGCGCGCACACACACACACACACGCGCGCGCGCGCGCACACACACACACACACACACACACACACGCACACACACACACACACACACTCACACGTGTCAAACCTACCCATCACATATGCAAAAGACGAAGACGAAAAAAAAAAAAAAGCAAAATAAATATTACATGAAAACCAGTTCCAGTCTACTAGAGAAAAGGAACTACCCCCCTCCCCCCTCCCCTCAGAGTCTGCTGCATGCAATAAGTCTCACCAGCCACTCAGGCATCCTGAGTGTTCACGACTGCAGACGTCGTCATTTCAACACACAGCAGCAGCAGCAGACAATAGCAGGAACATCATCCCCCCCCCCGCCCCCCTTATTTACATTCGCCAGAACAGGAACACGTCTTTTCTTTAAACCACACAGCATAGTCAGGAACGTCCGCCCTTTCTGTGGGAGAGGAGGGGTGTGTGTGTGGGGGGGGGGGGGGGGAGGGAGGGATGGGGGGTGGGGTGGAAGGCCACACGGGGATGCAGGGGAGAGCGGGGGTGGGGGGTGGGGGAGAGAGGGGGTTGTGGATTAGGGTGTGTGGACAAGAGTTTGGGTAAAGAGGCTTGAAGCGGAAATCACTTGTCTCACGCGACCAAAGTTGTAATAAGTTTACAGACATCGAATGATCTCAAGTCGAGGACTGATAAAGAGATTTTTCTTGTCTTTCAAAGTTCATTTTTTTTCTTTAGGGAGGGGTGGGGCCCCGGGGATGAAGGGGGTGGGGTGGGGTGGTGGGACGGGTGGGGAAGGGGTGGGACTAGGGGGAGAAAGGGTTGGAGCTGGGGTGGAAGCCATCATTGTTAATACAACATCACAAACATGGACACTTGCACGCGCGTCCATGTTTGCACGTAAATTTTATGTAATATCACCCAAAGTGAAGAGACGTGAAACGTAGAAAACAACACACACGCGCGCGCGTGCCAACAGAGAGAGAGAGAGAGAGAGAAGAGAGAGAGAGAGAGAGAGAGAGAGAGAGAGAGAGAGAGAGAGAGAGAGAGAGAGTCACCTGTGTTGTTATCTAATCATCAGATCACCTCTCCACCAATGGTACAGTTTTAGGGGAAGATCTAATGGAAAAGCGAGGGGGTGGGCGTGGGGGGAGGGGGAGTTGGAGGCAGAGATACCTATTCCCTCCCCACACCCGTTTACGTTGTGAGACTCAAACCATGAACCTTTGTGATCTTCTCACTTCCTGTACAGGTCAGCTTTGTCAGTTATGTAACAACCACTCCACATTATGCCACAACTACTCCACATCATTCGAACAACCACTCCACATTATGCCACAACTACTCCACATCATTCTACAACCACTCCACATTATGCCACAACTACTCCACATCATTCTACAACCACTCCACACAATTCTACAACCACTCCACATTATGCCACAACCACTCCACATCATTCTACAACCACTCCACATCATTCTACAACCACTCCACATCATTCTACAACCACTCCACATTATGCTGCAATCGCTCAACATTATGCTATAACCACTCCACATCATTCTACAACCACTCCACATTATGCCACAACCACTCCACACCATTCTACAACCACTCCACATTATTCTACAACCACTCCATATTATGCCACAGCCACTCCACATCATTCGACAACCACTCCACATCATTCGACAATCACTCCACATTATGCCGCAATCGCTCCACATTATGCTATAACCACTCCACATCATTCTACAACAGCTCCACATCATTCTACAACCGCTCCACATAGTTCTACAACCACTCCACATTATGCTACAACCACTCCACATTATGCTACAACCACCCCACGTTACGCTACCACCGCTTCACATTACATCACCGCTCCACATTACGCTACAACCACTCCACATTACGCTACAACCACTCCCACATTACGCTCAACCACCCCACATTACGCTACAACCACTCCACGTTACGCTACCACCGCTTCACATTACATCACCGCTCCACATTACGCTACAACCACTCCACATTACGCTACAACCACTCCACACTACGCTACAACCACTCCCACATTATGCTACAGCCACTCCCACATTTCGCTTCAACCACTCCACGTTATACCACAACCACTCGACATTATGCTACAGACCACTCAGCGTTTTTACAACCAATCCACCCCTGATAATAACGTTTCGGCCGACATAACAACGGTCCCGACACTGATTCAGCGAATAAAAAAAAGGAAAGAAAGAAAAAAAAAGAAGGATCAGAGAGCGAGTGCGTAGCGAACTGATTGGCACTCCGTTTTGGAGGAGGGAAAGAAGGCTAGGTCAATTGGGCGACCGTTCAGAGAGCTGTCAGAGAGGTGGTAGACAGAGAGATGGTAGACAGAGAGAGAGAGAAGGTAGACAGAGAGATGGTAGACAGAGAGATGGGAGACTGAGAGATGGTAGACAGAGAGAGATGGTAGACAGAGAGAGATTGTAGACAGAGTGATGGTAGACTGAGAGATGGTAGACAGAGATATTGGTCGACAGAGAGATGGTAGACAGAGAGATGGTAGACAGAGAGGTGGTAGACAGATAGATGGTAGACAGAGAGATGGTAGACTGAGATATGGTAGACAAAGAGATGGTAGACAGAGAGATGGTAGACTGAGAGATGGTAGACGAAGGAGAGATGGTAGACTGAGAGATGGTAGACAAAGAGATGGTAGACAGAGAGATGGTAGACTGAGAGATGGTAGACAAAGAGATGGTAGACAGAGAGATGGTAGACTGAGAGATGGTAGACAGAGAGAGACAGGCATTGTGACACACTGGAGTGGCTGGAGGAAGGATGGAAGGGAGGGAGATGGTGGGAAAGGGAATCAGGAGGTGGAAAGGAGGGAAGGATGGGGGTCAGCGGGAGTGCGGTTGCGGTGGGGGAACCATGTCTTTCTCGGGGGCCGGGTCATCAGCTTGTTGATTTAAGTGAGGATCAACAGCCAAGAGAAGAAACGAAGCCTTGTTTGAGCCCCGTCTTCTGTCTATCCTGTTAGACGGCAACAGTGTTAACTGAAGGGTCTGCCTGTCTGTCTCTATATATCCCGAAACAGTCTTGTGCCGTTTGCACACAGGCCACTCGTTTTATACCCGTTCCTATCTTTTGAAAGGTGAAGAAGCTCCGTGGTGCATTCCATGTCATGTGCCACTCACAATGAAACTTATTCTTTTAGAGTGTTGGGACTTGCACGATGTGAGACATAAACGCTTTACGGCAGACTCCATGAAAACTTTGTTCAGAGATGTCCCACCTGACGTCATCTTTGAATTTCTGAAAAAGATTAACATTTTTCATCTGATCTAAGATTTAACGAAAGAAAGTTTTTCTTAACGAAGTTTCTGGCGCGTTTTTAGAAGGTGTATTCTAAAGAGATGTGTGAATGGTTTTTGTTGTTGCTGTTGACTTGAGTTTAACGTGGTGACAGCCCAGATATGGCCCCTTGCGGTCGACTGGGCTATAAGCAACATTACCTTAGCTTACCTTATCCCTATATCAGTCTCTCTTTCTCTCTCTCCCACACACACCACACACACACACACACACACACACACACACACACACACACACACACACACACACACATCTATCTATCTACCTACTTCACAACTTTTGATTGAAAAAAAACACAAAAATAAATTAAGAAACTAGGAAATTAAACACCTAACATCAAAGTAAGCCCCTCCCATCCACTCCACCCTCCTATCCTCTCCCCCTCCCCTCCCCTTACTCATACTCAGAGCGGCACACACACCCGTTGCCCGTCTCTCCTCCCAGGTCTACACACACACACACACACACACACACACACACACACACACACACACACACACACACACACAACACACACACACACACACACACACACACACACACACACATACACCACACACACACACACACACACACACACACACACACACACACACACACACACACACACACACACACACACACACACACACACACACCACACACACACAACGGAAGAAACATACCCATTGTCTATGCAAACACAATGAAAGAAGTGAAAAACAGATTTACAAACTAGGTCCATTCTAATATATCTGTATTTATATTATATATCTCTATCTATCTGTCTATCTATATAGAGAGAGACAGAGACAAAGACACAGACAGACAGAGAGAGAGAGAGAGAGAGAGAGATAGAGAGACTAGAGAGACAGAGAGAAGACAGACAGAAGACAGAGATAACTCTTCAGAACCTGAGGCCAACCCAGCCAGCAAGTCCATTTTGTGGACAGTTACTGAAACTTATTACATCCAACACAAGCAGCAGTGGCGCAGCAGCAGCAGCAGCAGCAGCAGCAGCAGCAGCAGCAGCAGCAATAGGCACATTAGCGACAGGACAGGAGAGTTATTTCTTTCTCTTAGAATTTGCGTTCAACAGCACCACCAAACATCCCCCTGTTGGTTTTACTTTTTCTTTTTTTCTCTCCTTTTCAGTGACAATATACAATGCAGTCCGGAACTTGCGTGACTTTGTTCGCATGACCATGGAGGGGTGGGCAAAGTTTGGATGGGGGGGGGGGGGGGGGGGCGAGGAGGGAGGGTGACGAAAGCAGGGAGGAGGGGCGGAGGGGGCAAACAAGTAGGGACAAAGTTCGCGCTATAAGACAAGACGAGAAAATCACTTTCCTCACGCAACCAAAGTTGGTCTTCGCCATAAGTTCACTGAGAAAAAAAAAGGGAAAATTTTGAGGTTGGGGGACCCACCAAAAAAAAGAAAAGAAAAAAAAAGAAGATTCACTGACATCGAATAATGTACTTCCTGGGAAAGGTGAAGGCGTTATGATGTTTTTTTTTCATTGACACTTTTTGTTTCTGTTGTTGGAATTGTTGTTTGTGGATCGAGTGTCGGTAGGGGTGGGATAGGATGGGGAGAATGAGGGTGGGGGTGGGGTGGGGGGTGGGATCCATCATTTTTCATATCACATCATCAAGTCAAACTGACGCGCGCGCACCTACGCACGTACTTTTAATATCATACAGCTTTGAGTAACGTGGAGACAAAGACTTGAAACTAGACAACCAACCAACACACACACACACACACACACACACACACACACACACACACATACACACACACACGCACACGCACAACACACACACACACCACACACACAACACACACACACACACACACACACACACACACACACACACACATATTGATTTTATACATATATGTTCGTTCTCTCTCTCTCTCTCTCTCTCTCTCTCTCTCTCTCTCTCTCTCGTTCAAAGTCCACAAACAGTCGGCTTATGTACATTCCCAGAGTAACTCTGGTGAACTTCCCTATGAATTAGACGAGGGAAAAAAAACTAACCACTGCAGTCTCACATCGTCAAAACCTTCCCTGAGCTGAAGGTAACCAGTGCTAAAGCTTCTTACATCGATTTCACTGGAGCATAACACTGTTCAGTTGAAAGAAGTCTCTCCCTTCGAGATGTCTCTGTCTGTACCTGTCTCTGTCTGTCTCTGTCTCTCTGTCTGTCCTGTGTCTGTCTTCCTGTATGTCGGCCTGAGGACCTGATGAAAAAAGTATGGAAATGCTTATTCAGTTATCCTCATTAAAGATTTCAGATTTCAGATTTCGGTGTGTCTTTTTCTCTGTGTCTCTGTCTCTTCCTCTCTGTCTGTCCTTCTCTCTGTCTGTCTGTTTCTGTCTGTCTTTGACTCTCTCTCTCTCTCTCGCTCTCTCTTTCTCTCCGCGTCTCTCACTGTGTCTTCCTGTCTGTCTGTCAGTCTGTCTCTCTATCTGTCTGTCTGTCTGCCTCTCTCTCTCTCTCTCTCTCTCTCTCTCTCTCGAGATGTGGATCAATGTCGAAAGAGGGGGCTCGCAGTGTTATTCTCCTGTAAAAAATCCTTGTCCTAAAGGCGTTAGGAAAAGTTCTTTGTCCTGGTCAGAAGCAACGACTGCTGAAATGGAGCCAGATTCCTCCAGGAAAAAAAAAAAGAAAATGCCACTAGAGAATAATGCAACAATCTCATTTGAAAACAAAAGTTAAGACAAAAAAGTCTAGTTCTAAAACGAACAGACGTATCTGAGAACAAATTATAACAACAAAAAAAGGTTATAAAACAAAGCATAACAAAACAAAACTAAATCCAATAACAACGACAAGAGTCATTTAAGTACCAGGTCGAAAAAAACAACAAAAACTCTTTCCATCTCTCACATTAAGAAAAGAGACTCATCTAGGAACAAATCGAAACAAACAAACCGCTGAATTAAAAACAATGTCTCGTCTGAAAAGACTCATCTCGGAGACACCCCCCTCCCAAAGGAAAGGGAAAAAAGGGAAGAGAAAAAGAAAAGAAAAAAGGACCCCTGCTCAAACCCTAAAAGAATAACAACAGCCCAGTTTAAATGAAAAAAAAAAAAAAAAAAAAAAAAAAAAATAACGGCTTCTAAAACGTTAAGAAAAAAAAAATTCAACATCGGAAATGAAAAACAGGCTTAACATTGAACAATAAAACCTATTTCGCAAAACAAAAAGATTCGCTCCAAATTAAAACTTTGATTACATTCCTCGCGTCTCTCAAATCAAAACAACTCCCATTTTTTTTGTCTTTTTAAGTTTCAAAACGGAGTGACTGAGAGAGGAGAGAGAGAGAGAGAGAGAGAGAGAGAGAGAGAGAGAGAGAGAGAGAGAGAGTGAGTGTGTGTGTGTGTGTGTGTGTGTGTGTGTGTGTGTGTGTGCGTGCGTGCGTGCGCGGTGCGTGCGTGCGTGCGTGCGTGCGTGCGTGCGTGCGTGCGTGCGTGTGTGTGTGTGTGTGTGTGTGTGTGTGTGTGTGTGTGTGAAATTCCTCCCTCCCCATCTCCGGCCTTCCCCTCCCCCACCCTCACCCCTATCTGTTTAAAATTCAAATTCAATTTTCAACAGAAGCAAGATAAATGTACCCTTTAAGGGCCTAGATCAGAAAGGCAATCTTTCCAAATCATGATAAGGCATTATCTCCCCGCCCCCTCCTGGACCCCAAATACTAACTTCCTCTGATTGGTAGAAACACTCGTCGGTGTTTTTATCCACATCGTTTTCTTTCTTTCTTTTTTTTTGTGTGTGGTGACCGTCAAAGTGGGTTTCTCGATAGATCTCAACCAGGCCACAATTAACTCCCTTGATGTTGCGGGTTGTTTGACATGTGCTAAGCGACTGCTGTCTATAGTCAGAACCTGGGATTTGTTGCCCTATCCTGAGAGCCTAGCTCTCACACCACGACTTTTAAAAGTCCAACGGAAAATCCCCGTGCGAGATCTGAACCAGGGACCCGGAGACTCATTGGCTTCCTCGCCGAGAGAGCTAACCGCAAGGCTACCCTTCATTATTAACCGGGTAACATCAAAGCCATTTCACGCCGCGCCTTTCTTCTTTCTTTCTTTCTTCGCTTTCCTCTTTTCAAAGGGGAAAAGAACTATTTTTGCAAAAGAGCCTTTTTTTTCTTTTCTTTCTCTATGAGGGTAGGTGGAAAGAGCAGGAGCGAGTTAAGGGTTGGCATCGAAATAAACAGAGAACTGCAAAATATATAAATCGATAATCAATTTAACATGAGGGAAAAAAGGTCTTGCCCCCCCCCCCCCTCCGCCCCTCTCCCCTCCTTCTTCCCTTTCCACGCCCCTCGCTCCCCGAGTCTGCGAGATTGATGTGGTAAAAAAGGGGGGGGGGGGGGGGGGGGGGTGAGAGGCAATGCACAATCCAATTTTGTTGTTCATTACGAGTTGATCGACATTCAGCAATTTGATTTTAGCGTACCCCAGGGCTACCAAAAGGAATGGAGCAGGGAGAATGGGCAGAGGGGGTGGGGGAGGGGAACAGGGGGGTGGTAGGGCGGGGTGGTCGGTGGAAGGTCTGGAATGTCAAGTGATGGAGTAGGGGAGGGGGGGGGGAGGGGGGCGGCGGGAGGTTAACTTTGGGACTGAGATACGGCGGGAGGGCAAGAGGGGGAGGGAAGGAAGAGCGGACAGCACTGTGGACAGCAAAAGCAACACACACAAACACACATACACACGCACGCACGCACGCACGCACGCAGTCACACATCTATGATAATACCCCGCCTAACTATCCATCACACATACGTATTCCTCTTTCTTCGTCATTTTCCTTTTTTTTTTCTTTAATCTCGTAAGGGCAAGATGAAAATAGGCTGTAAAATTTATTATTCCCACAATAAATATCGAGTTGACTTGATCACATATTCTCTCTCTCTCTCTCTCTCTCTCTCTCAAACACACACACACACACACACGCACATACTCATGCACACACGCAAGCACGCACGCACACACGCACGCACACACACGCACGCTTACACACAAAACACACACACACACACACACACACACACACACACACACACACACCACACACACATTTCCCTGCCGAACGTGTCAGGATTGCCTTGTAGTCTAACAGATCGATGACAAAAACCAATACAAGAAAAAGACACGTCGACAGGATCTGGTTTCGTGTCTCGCCTTCCACCTGCCAATTTCACCAACACGTTTCTCATTTCCGTAACTCTTTCTTTGAGTTATGAGTTACAATAGCACGCGCGCACACTCACCCACCCACACCCAAAACATGACTTTCCCTATTTCAGTTTCTGTTTTATAAGCACACGACCACACGTTGGTCTTTCGAGGCTAAAATGACACAAGCAAAATGTAATGCTGTCCTGAAGAACTAGTTTCAGCTTCAGTTTCATCAACGAGGTGTCACTGCGTGCGAATTAGTCCATATACGCTACACCGCATCTGTTAGGTTTCGGAACCACACCGCGCAATAACTGCCGCTGAAGAATACATGAATTTATGACTGAAATGAAAGGATCTAAGACGAGGGTCTCATGGATATCATTTAGCAGATGCCAGACCTGTGCATTAGCCCAACGCGCTGGTCAGACCTTGGGTACCTACCCAACATTAATTGCCCCACTGCTATCGATGTATGTGTGTGTTTACGCGTGTGTGCACGTGTGTGTGTGTGTGTGTGTGTGTGTGTGTGTGTGTGTGTGTGTGTGTGTGTGTGTGTGTGTGTGTGAGTCTGCGTCGGTGGGTGGGCACGGGCCCATGTGTGTGTGTGTGTGTGTGTGTGTGTGTGTGTGTGTGTGTGTGTGTGTGTGTGTGTGTGTGTGCGCGCGCGCCGAGCGCGCGTGTGCGTGTGTGAAAAAACAAAACCTAAACAATAACAAACACTATACAACTATCCGGGTTGGCCGAGTGGGTAAGACGATCAAACGTTGGTTTCAAGGCCTTGGGTTCCATTCCCACACGAGAGAGAGAGAGAGAGAGAGAGAGAGAGAGAGAGAGAGAGAGAGAGAGAGAGAGAGAGAGAGAAGCTGGAAGAGGTATCCTTTTTGGAGTTCATACCTGTGCAGACTCCGGTCGCTCTTCTAGTTCTCCGGATTAGACTTTAAACCGAGATCTCGCGCTTGTACGCATGCCCAACAAAAGTGAAATTAAGTAATGTTGCTTATAGCCCAGCCGACCGCAAAAGGCCATATCAGGGCTGTCACCGCGCATAACAGAACAAAACAACCCCCCCCCCCCCCCAAAAAAAAAAAAAAAAAAAAAAAAAAAAATCATCTACACGCACGTTAAATCCTGCTCCACCTTCGGAAGAAGGGACGGCCATTGAACGCCAGTAGGATGACAGACGCAGACATACAGATTACACCATACAGGTGGGGTGGTTCGATTATCTCTGTAGACGGAATGTAGCTACCTTCATGGAGGGATTAAAAGCGGTCGTATACGCAAAGATCACATACCCTGGGAAACCTCGGGAGTTTTAGCTAACAAACGAACACGAACACACACACACACACACACACACACACACACACACACACACACACACACGACACACACCACCACCACGCACGCACGCACGCACGCACGCACGCACACACAAAACCAAAAAGAAAGAAAGAAAATATAACTATGCGACGAAACACTCGCTAAACTTACAAAATGGCAAGTGATCTATTAACATGCCTCAGCTAAGCGCGCCACGTTTGGAGCGTTGTCTGTATTGTATGCGTGGAAAATTACATTCCAAATTGCATGGGCGGAATACTAACACTTTTAAACTGAATTGCACCATTTTTTTTGTGGACAACATAAAATAACACCTATATTACAGAAATGAAATAACTCCTGGTTATAGTCACTTATGAGACGTCATGCAGGAATTTATCCTGATTCTGTCGATGGCGCTTTAGAGAAAAAGACTTAATTCACCAATGCGATGGTATGATTTTTTGTTTGTTTGTTTCTTCATCAATCAGTTCACTGCTTGTGTTACTTATCAGTCCCCTACGAGTCGAAAGTTAAAAAAAAAAAAAAAAGCCGGAAACAACGAATGACGGCTTCCGCAGGAAGGAAACTTCAAAGGACTCGTATGACGTCAGTGAGGGATTTTCCGGTTTTCACCTTAAAACGCCGTCGTTTTCTTCCGGTTCATTTTCCTTGAGTTTCACAATGACGGATAATAACATATTTACTGTTGAGAGAGAGAGAGAGAGAGAGAGAGAGAGAGAGAGAGAGAGAGAGAGAGAGAGAGAGAGAGAGAGAGAGCGAGAGAGAGAGAGAGAGAGAGAGAGAAGAGGGGTGTATGGAGAAGAAGAGAGATGGGGAATGGAGGACGGAGGGAGGGAGGGGGAATCTTAGAGGAAGGGAGGAAGAGACAGTAGACACAGACACTTACAAACAGAGACAGAGTCACAATGAGAGACAGACAAATTCAGAGAGAGAGAGAGAGAGAGAGAGAGAGAGAGAGAGAGAGAGAGAGAGAGAGAGAGAGAGAGAGAGAGCGAGGAGGGAGAATCTGGTACTGAAGTGTTTATTTCTTATGATGGGGACGAAGCAATATCCACTGCAGAGGAAAATGAGTTTTTAGACCGGCCGACGACTACAAGCAGAACAAGACATAACTAACTATCCAACCCAAACTCCATTCATGGCTGCTCAATACGTAATTATTCAATCTAAACTCATTTCATGTCTATAACTGTCTTGCAATCCCATAAGATTTTCTGCTGCATTTATACACAAGATTGGAACGTTCTCCACAGTATTTTTGTTCATGGGTTAAGAAAACAAGAGATGCTGTCTCACAGGCAGTCAGGATTAGCATCGTGTACTGGCAAAACCTGATTTGTTCCAAAGATTTCCTGCGAAGGACATATAGAAATAACACGCCCTTCGTCTGCTATCGTCGATAATCCCCTCCCATTGCGATATCTCACAAACACACACCATGGAGGGATGGACAGAATCGCAAAGTTGGATGAAACAGAGGATGAACAAGAAGAAACCCTCCTCTTTCAATCTCCTTCCTACCCTCCTTTTTTTATTTATTTGTTTGCTCATGATAATGGTTGTAGAGGGAATGGTGATAATAATGATTAATTGTTAGTATTGTTAATATGATTGTTGTTATGATTATGGTCTCACCCCCCCCCTCCCCCTTCCCAGCACATATCACCACCATCCCTCCACTTCCCATTCTTTGCTGTCCACCCTTTACACCTTCACTCCGCCCTCCCATCCCCTCCCTTTTCTCCATGCCTTCCTACAATTTCTCCTCCACCCCTCATCCCTCAGTGAACTTTTTCCAGTGAACTCTTTTTCCAGTGAACTCTTTTCCAGTGAACTCTTTTCAGTTCCACAACCACAGAATTCTACTCTGTTTTGTTTGTCAGTTGGCCAGTGTTGCTTGAAGAGAAAAAGGTTTTATAATAAACCGAAATACTGCAACTATTTCATGGGTCGTTGTGTGGCTTCAACTGTTTTTTTTTTATCTTCACAAGAAGAAAGCAGTGTCAGCCTGATAAGGACGAAAGCCAACACTGAATCCCTGTACGGGACACCCCAACCACAGCAGAGCCACCATCACCGAAAAGGCAAGGAACTAGGCATCACCCTCCGCCAGTGGACAGGACACAACCCGTCTGCACTGCTCCTACCGTCCTCTCTGAGCTCCTTTGAAAGACCAGACCATGGAACCCATTCTCCAAGACTGTGGGGCCCTCCAGGGGGCTGAGAGAGGAGACATGGCCGATGTCCACCACTCTACAAGACTGTGGGGCCCTCCAGAGGAGGAGAGAGGAGACAAGTCTGTGGGGGGCCCTCCAGGGCTGAGAGAGGAGACATGGCCGATGTCCACCACTTTATAAGACAGTGGGGGCCCTCCAGTGGATGAGAGAGGAGACAGGACCGATGTCCACCACTCTACAAGACTGTGGGGCCCTTGAGGGGATGAGAGAGGAGACAGGACCAATGTCCACAACTCTACAATACTGTGGGGGACCCTCCAGGGGTTGAGAGAGGAGACAGGACCGATGTCCACCACTCTTCAAGACTGTGGGGCCCTTGAGGGGATGTGAAAGGAGACAGGACCAATGTCCACAACTCTACAAGACTGTGGGGGCCCTCCAGGGGATGAGAGAGGAGACAGGACCGATGCCCACCACTCCATAAGACTGTGGGGGCCCTCCAGGGGTTGAGAGAGGAGACAGGACCGATGTCCACCACTCTACAAGACTGTGGGGCCCCTCCAGGGGTTGAGAGAGGAGACAGGACCGATGTCCACCACTCTACAAGACAGTGGGGCCCTCCAGGGCTGAGAGAGGAGACAGGACCGATGTCCACCATTCTACAAGACAGTGGGGCCCTCCAGGGGTTGAGAGAGGAGACAGGACCGATGTCCACCACTCTACAAGACTGTGGGGGCCCTCCAGGGGATGAGAGAGGAGACATGGCCGATGTCCACCACTCTACAAGACAGTGGGGCCCTTGAGGGGATGAGAGAGGAGACATGGCCGATGTCCACCACTCTACAAGACAGTGGAGCCCTTGAGGGGATGAGAGAGGAGACAGGACCGATGTCCACCACTCTACAAGATTGTGGGGGCCCTCCAGGGGTTGAGAGAAGAGACGGGACCAATGTCCACCACTCTACAAGACAGTGGGGCCCTCCAGGGGATGAGAGAGGAGACAGGACCGATGTCCACCACTCTACAAGACTGTGAGGCCCTCCAGGGGTTGAGAGAGGAGACAGGACCGATGTCCACCACTCTACAAGACGGTGGGGCCCTTGAGGGGCTAAGAGAGGAGACACGGCAGATGTCCATCACGCTGCAAGACTGTGGGGCCTTTGAGGGGCTGAGTGAGACGAATGACCGATGACCATCTCCCTCCCTATAACAGAAGCTGTACAGGTATGCGAAAGCTCTGAGGAGTGTCTCCCATTTCATCCTGAGAACTACTAATCTCCGAAGAAGACTCTCCAAATCCTTCCTCACACAATCAAGAGTGTAAATGCTCATCTCCATGTGGTTTTAGATTTGGTTCTTTGAATGGAAATGTTACAAATGTCGTTCTTTGTATCGCAATATTAAAAATGAGGTTCTTGGTATTGCAATATTAGAAGTGCCAAATGCGAACAACGACGAGAGAGAGAGAGAGAGAGAGAGAGAGAGAGAGAGAGAGAGAGAGAGAGAGAGAGGAGAGAGAGAGGGAGAGAGAGAGAGAGAGAGAGAGAGAAGAGAGAGAGAGAGAGAGAGAGATCTTGTAATAGATCTCAAGTGTGGACATTCATTTTCTTGAGAGTTCTCCTAGAAGTAAAAATGAAAAGCATCTTCGAAGGACGGCAATATTGATCATACCGACGGTGTACAGACAAAGAGAGAGAGAGAGAGAGAGAGAGAGAGAGAGAGAGAGAGAGAGAGAGAGAGAGAGAGAGAGAGAGAGGGACACACACACACACACACACACACACACACACACACACACACACACACAACAGTGAGAGAGAGAAAGAGAGAGAGAGAAGGACAGACATAGAAAGAGAGAGAGACGGGGTGGTGGTGGTGGAACAAACAGAGACAGACAGACAGACACACAGACAGACAAAAAGAGACCTAATCAGAGACAGACAGGGAGAG
>CM065720.1:43238438-43243438 GCA_033310375.1 Conus canariensis
TGTGCTTGCTGCTGGCTCCTTGCAGCGTTCCCCTGTCCCCCATGGCATTAGTCCGCTCCTCATCAAATTCTCACTTTCTGGCCCGCTGCATTTGCATCACAACGCGCACAATCGGGAGTCCGCCTCACCACTTAGTTCCTGCGTTCTTTACTTGCTCTCTCTCTCTCTCTCTCTCTCTCTCTCTCTCTCTCTCTCTCTCTCTCTCTCTCTCAATTCCCTTGCCTAAAGGCACGACGAGTTATTCCTAAAATGCCTCTCTCCTCTCTCTCTCTCTCTCTCTCTCTCTCTCTCTCTCTCTCTCAATTCCTTGTCCCACAAACACGACGAATAATTCCTAAAATTCTCTCCCCCTCCTCTCTCTCCTACACACATGAAATTTCCTGAAACGCTCTCTGTCTGTCTGCTCTGTCTGTCTCTCCTATACACATGAGAATCTTTCCTAAAATGCATTTACGACGTTTCTTCGTCCTCTTGACTTCCTTTTTTTTTCGTGAAACTTTAACGACAAATAAAACAAAAGTTTCCACAAAACAGCTGCATTTATGAGTGTTTAGGAGGTACATACATTCGTTTGTATTTCATTTCTGACTTTTTATTCGTTCATTTTTTTTGCTGTCACCCCTCAAAACAAATGAAACTGGACATCAACCGAAATTTATAACGCTGATTTAAATTTTTTTTTTTTTTTTTTTACCTTTTTAAACGTATCAATCCAAGTCACAGACACTGATTGGGCAATGAAACATCCCACTGGGCGTATTTCCATCCATTTACAGAATCCAGATCATTCTTCTTTCATTCATCCTTTCTTTCTTTCTTTCTTCTTCTTCTTCTTCTCTTCTTTTTCTTCTACTTCTTCTTCTTTTTTAAAAATCTGTGCCCCCTGGAGAGTAGAGACCTACACCGAGGTCAGTGTGGGTCCAGGACACGTCTGATTTAGATAAGAAAGGAATGAATAGTAGAACTGAAAGAGGTAGAGTCGAAGCCGCTTATAACGAATCGCCGGGGACATTCAAAATTCCTTCGTTTTATCCGGCTTTCGCTACAACCGACGCCCCGATTATAATGTATTTTAACCAGGTTGCTTCGTTATATCCGGCGTGACGTATCTCTCTCTCTCTCTCTCTCTCTCTCTCTCTCTCTCTCTCTCTCTCTCTCTCTCTCTCTACGTGCGCACCTGCATATATGGGCAGTAATCAAGCTCGTTTCCTAGGCTGTCATGTACATGTATTTTGCTTATATTTTCTTTTTTTTTTTTTTTAGATCAGGAAATGTAATGTACGAAACGACCCAATTTGTTTTGCTAGAAGGATTTAATATTCCGTGAAAATACATTCCTTGACAGATCGTGAACAGCTCCTCAGACATAACTTCAACATTCCTCAAAACATCAAATTTTGCATTCGAAATGTCCATCGGTAAACAGAACACACAGATCTACACGGTGAGCAAGAGTCGACGGAAATGAAAGGAAAAAACAGAAAAAGTGGGAAAAAAAATTGGAAGATGGAGGCCCTATTAAAATAAATAAATGCCAGAATAAAAGACGTGGCAAAATAGGAGTTTGAAGGAAACAACAACAACAACAACAAACCTTCAATATTCCTTGACAGACATTTATCAGCTTTTAAGACAAAACTTCAAAGCGTTCATGTTCAGAGGAAGAATGGTCAGAATCGTGGTCAACAGTTGCTGGGTTCCCCCAGCTGTTTGTTTTCATACAAAAAGTTCATGAGCTCGACTTCAAGGCGCAATCCGTGTGTGCATCTTTGCTTACATAAACAAACAAGCAAACAAATAGACACGTGTCAACGTTCTACCTCCCTAGAAGTAGTATTACGACCTAAAAATGAAGAACATTCAGCGCCACAAAAATAAGAACACTCAGCGCCACAAAATAACATTCAGCGCCAAACAGAAGACGCAACACTTGAACCGTGCTTGAGAATCCACATAAAGAATAGAAAGCAAAATCACACAGAAACCATCTCGCTCGGCGACTGTTCGCCTGGCAGAAAGAAACAGAAATCCTCTCACACTGCGCCTGTTCACCTAGTTTCTAGAAGCTAACCATTTATTACACCTCGGAATGTTTTCTGTCGCATCGAAACCCAGTTGCCAAAGCGCAAAAGCTAATGTGCACAGCTTTTTCTTGACCGTGAGATGGATGTTGACACAATGGGTTCAGAAGAACTCGAAAGGATTCTCGTACGTTTGCCCCTCCTCCTTTCAGATTCTACACAAGGAGAAAACAGTCTGTACACGAGATCAGGCCATATTTAATTCTCCGTGAACAGATTTCAGGCTTCATAATAGTGTGGGCTTGTAAAAAAATGGATACTGGAGAAGATTTTAGGGTGGACCGGGTAGAAGCACGAGCGGGAGGAGGGGGTGGGGGGGGGGGGGGCGTTGTTACAGACGATTTTTAGTAAAATGCAAAGGGTCATTTGTTTTAACAGGAAACTCGCATTTCTGTTTACAATTGCACAGTAAAACCATACACTGGGGTTCCCGGGTTCCCGTTCAACTGTTCTTTACTGTGAAAATACACGAAGTAAAGACAAGCTGACTGTATTCAAAGAAACACATTTTTGCAGGATTCTATGACAAAAAAGGGAGAAAAGGCACACACTGTACGAGCTATGACATTTTGAGAAATCACACACACACACACACACACACACACACACACACACACACACACACACACACACACGCACACACACATTTACACACACACCATTTATGTGTACAAAATCTCTCTCTCCCTCTCCCTCTCTCTCTCTTTCTCTCTCTCTCACTCTGTCTGTAGGTATGACCATTTCTGACAGATTCATTGCATTAATGATTTTAAAACGAAATAGTTTCAAATGAGAATTTCACAAAAACTGTAGCCATAAATCTTAACAGAAACTGCTCAATATAACTGTTATAGTTTTAATAACTGAAGAGGATTTTACAGTTGTAATAAAGCAACTGATTTTTCTCCGGGGAGATTGCTGAAGAAAAAAAACAAAACAAAACAAACAAACAAAAGACGTCAAGTTGGGCAAATATTTCCTTAAAAAGTAAGAGAATGCATTCAGGAAAGATGATTTTATAGGGAATGCACACTTTCGACTTTTCAGTCATACCGATAAGACTGTAGGAAATCCAGTCGAAAACTTTAATGACATAAACTATAGAATGATCCTTTTGAAGATAACAACGTTTGATCTTAAAATGGACTCTCATGTATTAATAACTTAGCTTTTCATTGTTGGTCACTCATGAAACGCGCGGGCGCGCACACACGCACAAACACTCACACGTGCGCGCGCACACACACATGGACACACACACACACACACACACACACACACACACACACACACACACACAGAGGAAACAATCATGACACTGTACTGTGAGTTTCAGTTTATCCGGTCCATGTGCTTGCCAGCTTGCTCCTCCCTGACCTTTGGCTTGCTCCTCCCTGACCTTTGGCTTGCTCCTCCCTGACCTTTGGCTTGCTCCTCCCTAACCTTTGGCTTGCTCCTCCCTGACCTTTGGCTGTGGGTTTCAAAATGAGGTGACTGCAAGCGGAAATTGAAACAAAATTAAAAGAGGAATTACTGTCAACCGAACGAAAGAACAAACAAACAACCAGCCTGCTAACATTTATGGCTATGCTTTGTAATTTGTTGGTTCTTTCGTTTGGCGGTAAAGTAATTCTTTTAATTTTGCCTGTGAACAGAAGTGAGAGTATGAACACCCGAAGATATGAAAAAAATAAACAAAAACAATAAGAACACAAAACAATGAAAAAAGAAAACTTTCTATTCTTCTAATCACTGGAACATATGTTTTCAGCTTGAATTAAAAACATTTTGAAGAAAAACAAAGCAGGAATCATACCTCACACAGGATCTAGTTTCACCATCCTCCACTCCTTTATTTCACAGAACTAGATTGTGATTCAGATTGTACTCTGGCGTCATGTGTCGTCATCGTTCCACTTTTCACATCGCTACCCGGCGGGTGAGAAATGACGCTCATGCCCCGTGGACAGAAAATCCTGACCAACCCGCCGCTTGAGATTCACTCCCGTTCTTCATCCTGACCAACCCGCCGCTTGAGATTCACTCCCGTTCTTCAAAATTCCCAGAGTCCCGTGTGACAGAAGACAACAATCAAATGACATTGCACCCAAATATGTGTGTGTGTGTGTGTGTGTGTGTGTGTGTGTGTGTGTGTGTGTGTGTGTGTGTGTTTCTGGATCTGAGCCAGAACCCCCCCCCCCCCCCCAACTGTTACCCAGTTACAAACCACTAACGAGCATGTCCAAAAACACCCCATGAATAAAAACAAAACAACAACAAACTTAACACTCGAATGCGGGCGTGATCCAGAAAAGTCCTGCCCTCAACTGTTGAACAAACCAGCTGGGAGCAATCCTGCACCATCGTTGGAAGCCTATTCTGTATTCAGATAGGGTGCATCCACGTACAGGAGATTCCATTAAGATGTTAAGGGGCACAATTGCTCCCTGGCAGATGCCATTGTATAATGGCCACTGGATGTGACACGACACAACCTCCACGGGCGCGTTCCCATGGGTGTACCAGCCATATTTCATGACTGCAGAGCCCACCGGCGAAAAACGCCACCGCAAGCAACTGCCGTGAGCATTACGCAGCCTCACTCGTTGCTGTTCCGCTGACAGGTGATGACAGTACAAGTCCAGACACAGCCAAACTTTCGCCACGAGGTCTCACGTGCCCTCTCAAGAGAACCCCGGGTTATAATCTTTCTCACAGTCAATAATGGGGGCCGGAATAGCTCAGTTGGTAGAGCGCCGGACTCGTGATACTGGGGTTGCGGGTTTGAATTTCGGTACAGGGGGATTTTTCCCTCGGAGTTAACCTTGGTTCTGACTCCATTCCCCATACAGTCCTTCGAATGAGACTATAAACCGAGGTTCCGTGTGTGAACGTACGCACAACATCTTGCACACACGT
>CM065720.1:43248438-43250938 GCA_033310375.1 Conus canariensis
ACACGTGGGTGGCACTGTGCACAGTTTGGACACAGCAGGTACTGAATCCTCCCCGTCATTCTTATGTCGGTCGACTTGACAACCGAAGTGCGATGGTTTCACTTGCTCACTGCTGCATATTACGGGGAAAAACAACAGTGTTTTTGTAATGTGCGTTTTTCTTGTTCTTGTTCTTATTGCTATCTCCCTTTCTCTCCCTCTCTCTCTCTGTGTCTGTCTGTCTGTCCTGAAACATGGAAAACGGTACAGTAACAGGAGAGAGAGAGAGAGAGAGAGAGAGAGAGAGAGAGAGAGAGAGAGAGGAGAGAGCAAGCGCATATGAAGCGAACAAAATCTGTTAGAATATATCTCTAGAGGTGACAGGAATTCAGAAACGCAACATTATACATGGCGCAAAACAAATAAATGACATCACTTTTTCTTTGTGTGACACAGAGATCGATGAACTTAACTGGCAAATGTCTACCGGCTCACATTTCATGGAAGCAGTTTTGACAACAGCTGAATTAGTGAAAACGCTCAAACACCCTTATCCATTCAAGGAAACTGCTCTCTTTAATACAGTCTTTGTGCCTGCTAGAAAGAGGGTGGAATAATTAGTATTTTGAATACTTGAAGAGGGTTAAAGATTATTCATTCAATTCGTATCACGCTTGTTGAAGAGGGTTAAAGATTATTCATTCAATTCGTATCACGCTTGTCAAACTCTCCACAAAACACTTGATATGTATAACGACCCCCCCCCCCCCCCCCCCCTCCAAAAAAAAAAAAAAAGAAAAAAAAAAGGTGAATTACAAGTTAACTCCCCGAGTTTTTGGACAAGTTATAAGATCAGTGGAATGCCAGACACTCCGCAGCAAACAGACCACATAATTAAACCACACAGAGCTCGGCACAAAAAGAAAATGTCAAGAAACCTAAGCGACATCACAGTGTTGATGCAGCGGAAGCTCGGTACGTCCTTTCTCGCCGTACCCTCCCCTCCCCATCTCCTCCCATCCACCTTAGCTTCTCAATATGCCTGTAACCCCCCTCCCCTCCCCCGACCACCCCACGATCCCATTCGTCACTTGTGATTTCCGGGTTCTTGTTCGAACTTTTCCAGCCTTTCAGTCTGTCTGCTTTTCTGAAGCAAATATATTGGAATCGCTCAACACCAACAACTTTCCTTTTAAGGTTTAAAAGCAGACGGGTTCTTGGACTTCGCAAAACTGACACTTCTCTTCTCGTAGAGTAGCGTTTCCTTTTTATGCCGTTTTCTTTTTCTTTCCTTCAATTCCTGAAGAGATGGAGGTTCTGAAGTTTGCTTGGCATGACGACCAACTGGACGTACCCTCGCTCCCTTCTTGCAAGAGTTCTCTCTCTCTCTCTCTCTCTCTCTCTCTCTCTTTCGCTCACACACACATACAATACATACAAACAGAGAGACGGAAAGACAGACAGACAGACACACACACACCCACATTCCCCGTCTCACCCAGTGTCTCCTGAAAAAAAACGCACTCTTCTAAGCAGAGTCGATTCCAACCATAACTAGCTTGAGTTCGTGCTCAGGCTCAGACAAGCTTTTAGACTGTGATTCTTTTAGCCCCGCCGACCAAACAGAGTCGTCCATCCAAGTCACGCCTGCCAGTACTTAGGGAAAAGGGTTACATCCTAAGAAAAAGTGGCAAACAACAAAACACAAGTGTGGTCAACGAAGGACAAACACAATTCACGACATGGCAGCTAAACTATTAACATCCTTACGGGCGGAGAGGACTAGGATTTACTGAGAATACACAAACCCCGGAATTTTTCATTCCCGGATTAAAACAAAAGTAAAAACAAGACTGACAAAAGCTACATATCACACACACACACACACACACACACACACACACACACACACACACACACACACACACACACAAAAGAAACAGAAAAAGAAAAATGCAAGCACAAAATGCAGAATGGACATAAGGTCCACTCTAGACGGCGTGAACGATTTAAGAAAATCTGGAAATTTTTTTTAATATATTATAATTAGTGCCAAGAAAAAGGTGTATAAGAGTTCCAAGAACAAAGACAGGAGAATGGTCCATGAATGCAGAAAAGAGAAGGCGACAGTTTTTAAAAGAAAAGAAAAGAAAGAAAGAAAGAATGAAACACTAAAAGAGGATAACAGGAAAAGGGAAGTAACTAGCATAGCACAGAACTACCAGAAGGCGGGAGAACGATTTGCCCTGAAAAAGCCCCCCCCCCCCCCCCCCCCCCCCTCCGGCGTCCCCTCTAAACCGGCCGGTCATTCCTATTTATATACCGAGACCAGTCAAAGACAAGAGCCAGCGTTACACTTGGCTGCATTACAACAGGCTGCAAAGCCCTGAAACGATGATTTAATCCTCTGCATTTGAACTGATCATCAGCATGTTTGAACTCCCTTGCCACCAGATGCACTGACAATGGATGAATGGCGACGGGTCTTTCTACCAATCACAAAGAAGTTCACAGAATTCAG
>CM065720.1:43255938-43258438 GCA_033310375.1 Conus canariensis
GTGTGTGTGTGTATGTGTGTGTGTGCGCGCGCGCGCGCGCGCGCGTGTGTGTGTGTGTGTGTGTGGTGTGTGTGTGAGTGTGTGTGTATGTGTGTGTGTGTGTGTGTGTGTGTGTGTGTGTGTGTGTGTGTGTGTGTTGTTGTTGTTGTTGTTGTTGTTGTTGTTGTTTTGTGTTGTTGCGTGTGTATGTGTGTGCGTGCGTGCGTGCGTGCGTGTCTGTATGTGTGTACGACTGAATCACATTTTGATAAATACCAACAATTCGCGGTTTCTGCAAACAAACAAAGAAACAAAAACTCACCCATATGTACACAAATTAATACAGGTTATTCTTCTTTCCCTGCTTTAACGTGGGTATGGATTTGTTCAAAGTAAATGAGGATGAGTTAGGTTCCAATTTTCCTCGGTTTCAATTTTTTTTTTTACTGAAGTGCCAGTCTCCGGAGAATTTTAACAGATTTTAAGTTAAAATAAACAATATCTTTTTTTCTGTTTTACATCTGATTTTCAGTATTTTCTTGAGCACATTCAACTGAGGCATTTCTTCTCTTCATTTATATGTACAAATGAAGAAAATTCATGACCGACAAATATAGTCTAAAAAAATGAACAGACTTACAGAGAGTCTCAATTGCAAACAATGAAACATTTTGTCTTTAAGAGAAAGAAGTAAAATTGTTAAACTTATATTTAATCTCCCGTTCGAGCTGTTTCCAAGACGTATTAGCATGCACACATTTCCGAAACATATGCTCTGTACTCTCCTTTTCGTATAGGCAGTATGTATATCTCTTCAGGTCTGACATCCATTAAGGTCAACACTGCATTCAGGTTCCTGCGCACTGCTCTGATTTGAAGCAATTTTCATCTGATTCTTGAATTTTTTAGATCAGTATGAAAAGATTCATTCCAGATGATTCCTGTCTTCAGATTACTGTTCCATTTTTGGCAAAGAAGTAATCTCTTTCCCCATCTTTTCATTCTCCTCTCTTGCATTTCAGATCTTCTGGAACATTATAAAAGTTTCATTCCAGTTGGATTCTGTCTGCAGTTTATTGTTCTTTGTTTTGTGTGTGGGGGGGGGGGGGGGGGGGGGAGGGGGCGGAGGGGCTGTTGGAAGGGGGGGGGGGAGGGGGAGGGGCTGTTGGAAGGGGTGGGGGGGAGCATAGATGTCAGCTCTTACCCCACTTTTTTCATTCTCCCCTCTGGCACTCCAAAACTTTGGAAAGTGATTTACACACGGCGTGGAAGAAAAACAAAATCGGCGTGAACTGATTTGGACTTGAACAGGACCCAACCCGCGCCAGACAGACTGATGGATGAGAAGGAAGAGAGTGGGGCTGGACAAAATCCCCGTGACCTCCACACCCTTTCCACCTCAGCTGTTGTGGAATCCCTGTGTTTCTCACCCCCCGCTGGGTCTGACACTCACTCTAGTGAAATATTTGACACCCCATCAATCTGATGAAACCCTCTGGCTCTTTGGTGCCAAATAAAGCAAACTGATGTTGGCTTAAAAGCCTGTTATGGTGTGTTCTCGTTTTTATTTCATTTAGACTCCAAGATGCATTGCCAGGTTGATACATGGAACGAGCCTTGATGAACAGAAAACAAAAGTTTAAAAAAACTTGCTTGCGTCTGTAGTCAAACTGTTTCTTTAAAAGGAGGTTCTCTGTGAGTGCCCGTTACTCAACATTTTCTGACCATTATGTTGATGAAGACTGTATTTCTTCTGGTGAGGGTTTTTGTCTAGTAAAATGGTCAATTCACTTCCCACTGGACGCATCAGTAACAGCAGCCCTGTAGGACGCATAATATTATTCAGTACTCCCTTCTCCCTTCGACCGAGGTCTCTCTCCCTCACACTTTTTTTTTTTATCTTGACATGAGTTTATGGCGCTGGGAAATTGACATGTATGTTTTCGACATTACCTGTTCATACAACGTTTTTCACCTGTCATTTTTGTTTGCTTTTTCCTTTGTTCGTTCGTGCCTATTATATTTTGTTTTAATGCACGTAAACTTGGAGTTATCGGCCTTACAGCAGTATCACTGGAGTTAGGGCTATTGGAATGTCAAAATGAGCTGAATGTGTTAAAAACAAGCAACCAACTCATCAGCCTACCAACCAATCAACCAACCAAACCAAGTCTGAAGAAATACCAATTTTCAGTCTGGAAAAGCAAAATCAGACTTCGTTACCTAAAAATGCGATTGGTGTACTTTAAAAAAAGAGAGTTAAAAATGAGCGTTTTTTCTTTCAAAGGTGTCCTCTCATGAGGACAGAAAAAAAGAATGGCGAATATTGAATCGGCCATAACAGGAATGCTTAAGCTGATTTTACAGTGACTGCAGGGAATATGGATTTTTGCAGCAAACGATTCTTTGATACCTGGTTCATTGGCATACTTGGGGATATTCCAGGTCTCTCGCCAGTCTTTTTTCATATTTCTGGGCTTGTAGCCCCTCCGAAAGAGAGAGAAGAGAGAGAGAGAGAGAG
>CM065720.1:43263438-43270938 GCA_033310375.1 Conus canariensis
ACCACTGACACCAATTCAAAGTTCTGAAAAGCAATCGATGACTCAAACTAACTTTCAGTTATATATTGCCATCGATCCAACTGAATTTTTGGAAAACAAAATCGATCATTCAAACCACTTTTCCGTTATGAAAACCAGTCAATCACTCAAACCAATGATACACCGGGAAAACACATCAATTCCTCAAACAAATTGTACGTTACGAAACCCTATGAACCACTTAAACCGATTTTACGTTTTGAAACCCCATCAATCACTCAAACCAATTTCACTGTATATAAAACAAACCCTTCGATCAGTCAAACCAACAGTCGCTTGCTTTCTTACGTCAGAAACACCAATAGACGTTGGAACGACGGGGACGAAAAGTGCAGAGCCAAGCAAAGGAACAAACATTTTTACTATTTTAATTACAAATTCACTGTGCAAAAACCATTCGATCAATCAAACCAACAGTCACTCGCTTTCTCATGTCGGAAACACCGGTATATCTTGAAAACACGGGAACGAAATGTGCACATTCAAGCAAATGAACAAACTTCACGCGATTTGATTATCTTGTAACTGCATTTTGCCCCATGTGTCACTATCACCTGTCCAAAGTAGATGAAGACTAAAAGGTTATAGTTCCATAGCCTAATGCGGAAATCCAGACAGCAAACCGTTGGTCAGTCAACTACTCAGATCGGAGAGAGGGACGGGGAAGGGAGGGGGTGGGGGTGGGTGGGACAGAGGCGGATTTTCACTGCAGGAAGACTCTGCGAAGGCGAGGTTGGAATCTGACCCTCAATCTGGGTGCAGGTATAAACACTTGTATAGCAATGAAAAGTGCAAGTCTGGATGATGGAATTAATGCTTTGTTTGTTAGTTTGTTTTTGCTTAAAAAAAAATCTTCTTCTCATCATTATCACTACTTTCATTCCAAAACGTAATTTTGTAAGTAAAAAAACCCTCACACACAGAAAAAAGGCATGCCATTTGGCATACAATATCAATCAAAATAAACCCCAAACACTCGAAAAAACAACACCACCACCAACAACAAAAAAACCCAGCGGAAACAAAACAAAACAAACAAAAAGAAAAAAAGAAACCTCTCCCTGAAGGTAAAATGCTCATTAAATAGGACTCGTTCCATTCCTTTTTTTTTTTCTTTTTTCTTTTTTGTTGTTGTTGAGTATCTTCCATAGCTTGAGGGCTCAGTCCTATCTTTCGTAATGATGGAAATACCAGGTATATTTCTCTCTTTTTCTTCTTTCCTTTTTCTTCTGTCTTGTTTGGTAGTCTCTCCACCCCCCCCCCCCCCCCCTTCATCCTTTGCTTCTTTCTCTTTCCTTTTTTCTTTTTACCATCTCCCCTTCTCTCCACCCCCATTCTGTGCATCCCTCTGCAGTTCCCCGTCTATTCCTGCTCTACTATGTTTCTTTTCTCCCCCCCCCCCTTTTTTTTTTGTTTTCTTTCTGCTGCTGATGGAGGGGACAGTGGTGGGTGGGACTGAAGGAATGTTCAACGGAGCTGACCAATTCTCTGGTGATGATGGGACTGAGGTGGGAAGAAGGTGTGACCAATACTTCATGACAAAGGTGCCAATTCATCCCGTGTTCCACAGAGAGAGAGGTTCTCTCTCGTGGTGCCAGTCTTCCCTCGTGCCTCCCTCCTCCCCCCCCCCCCCCCCCCTCTGCAAACACGTCCTCCCAGCTCTGCTTCCTCCTACCCTTTTCTTCCTTCTCTCGGCGGAGAATCATTTTCCCAACAAGCATCCTTCTGCCGGCAATCATGCTTCCGCTCCTTTCTCCTCCAGTATGCGCATTATATGTTCTCTTTTTTTTTTCTTTTTTTCCCCTTATTTCTTTTTCTTTGAAAGAGAATGAGAGCAAGCAGAGCGAACAAGCGAGCCAGCGAGCCAGAGAGAGAGAGAGAGAGAGAGAGAGAGAGAGAGAGAGAGAGAGAGAGAGAGAGAGAGAGAGAGAGAGATGAGGAGAGGGGAATGGAGCGATGGTGGAAGGGAAATGAAAAAAAAAAAGACAATTATATGGGTTCGGGCTATTTGAAATGGCATTGTAAAACTACATCTTGAGAGAGAGAGAGAGAGAGAAGAGAGAGAGAGAGAGAGAGAGAGAGAGAGAGAGAGAGAGAGAGGAATGGGGCGATGGTGGAAGGGAAATGAAAAAAAAGGCAATTATATGGGTTCGGGCTATTTGAAATGGCATTATGAAACTATGTCTTGAGAGAGAGAGAGGGAGAGAGAGAGAGAGAGAGAGAGAGAGAGAGAGAGAGAGAGAGAGAGAGAGAAGAGAGAGAGAGAGAGACAGGAGGGAGGACAATGACAATGACATTTTATTCCAGTAGGGCCAAGCCCCCTTAGAAGGGGTGTGCGTACACAACGGCAGAAAGAAAGAAAACGTAAAGACCAACTATACATTTCATTATCTACACTCTTAAATATAAATCAATTTAGGAAATTGCAATCTCTTTTGCTTTAAAAGCTTTGTACAAGTAAATGCAGAGGTTTTTCAGTGTTTGCATTAACTGAGGATAACAACAGATTAACATGGAAAGCACTTGCTATTCTGTAATATTTTGGAGCGATCAAGTTTTTTCTTAATTTATCGCAAAATAGACAACATAAAACAAAATGAACTTCGTTTTCTTCGATATTCTTACAGAATGAACATAACAGATCATTAGGTGTAGGATTCCTGTATCTATAGTAATGAACAGTAAGGTCTGATACACCAAAACGAAACAATGACATATGTTTTAAGTGTCTCTCCATATCTAATTGTAAGTCTTTTGGAGTACAGTGCATATAATCACAAAACATTCTATACATTGAATAACCATCACTGTTGCTCACATGATCTTGCCAGTTTTGCCATCTACAATCTATAAGTCGCTGCTTAAACAAACTAAAAAATTCATTTGCACCTCCAACACCTTGATTCAACCATGCATATCCAAAGCCATACTGAAACAGACATAATCTTACATTTGTCACCCAGTTCTTTTCGCCTCTCTGATCTAAATATAACAGCATTAAATACGCTTTCTTTGGTACCTATGGTCATCCATTTGTACTAACTTTAACCAGTAGCAAATACATCGAACAATAGAGTTAATAGTTATTGGAAAACTGCCTACTTCATCATACACAAGATCATTTGGTGTTCTCATATCAACAGACACAAATTTCTTAAGGGCAAACAAGTGAACCTTTTCACAGTACTGTGCAGCTTTTTCCATCCGCCATATTTCAGAACCATACTTGTATTACTGGCTGTATCTGAGCATCAAAAAGTTTTAGAAAAACATCAACAGAATAATTACTGCACTGACGAAACCTCTGTATTATACTCAAAAGTACACTTTTTGCCTTGCTAGCAATATCCCTACATGCCACAGTAAAACTTAATCTTGTTGAAAAATAACACCTAAATACTTATACGCATTCAACACAGGCATCATATGCCATCATATACCCATCTCTCTCACACCCAGACAATCACCTTTTCTGAAAACAACAATATTACTCTTATCCATATTCATCTTTAAACAAAGTGAAGAAGATGCTCCCTGTAAACTATTTAACTGTGTTTGCAAATCAACGACAGTCTCGGAAAGGAGGACAACATGGTCAGCCAGTAAAAGGATAAACAATTCAAGGAAACCGAACAAAAAATTAACACCATGTCTGCCATTATTGATTACCTCTATATCCAATTCATTTATAAGTAATGAAGAAAGAATTGGACTACATATGTCTCCCTGCTTCACCCCAGACAAGCAAGATGACTGATAAGTAGAAGTAGCACCACATCTAATACTAGCCTTCACACTGATATACACACTTTTAACACAACGAAAAAGTTTTCTTTTAATTCCTTTTTTTCAGCAAAACAGGCCTAAGTAAGTTTCTATTAATAGTATCAAAACATTTCTCAAAATCAATAAAGGCAAAATACAGTTTTCGATTATTATAAAATTGTTTTTGAACGCATGCCAGTAGTGTAAACAAGAAATCATCATCATCATCATCTATACCATTATCTATTTCCTCATTTTCCGGAGAACTAACATCATCATCGTTTTCCAGCAGCATTTAAAAATGTTTAAACCAATCATTTTACCGTAATTTGGTTTCTTGCATTTTTCTTTTTTTTGGACAAATTTGATGGGTAGTTTCCCAGAAATCTTTTTGACTATTTATAGAGGCAATCAGTTTGTCAATCTTTGTACGATTATGCATTTTTTCTTATATTTTAACAGATTCTTATATTCCCTTCTGGATACACAGAAAGCATATCTATTGCTTTCTTGCTGAGAACGACGTGATGTCTTTACTTTTAAAGAACGACACTCGAACGGTTCGAACTGCCGACCAATCAGCTTCGCAGCCAAAAGCTCCATTTGCCTGTATGCCAAATTACATAGATGTACAAAGGGGACAAATGTACAGAAAGAGAGCTAAACACAGAGACTCAGGGGCGGCCAACAGAGGGACTGACCGTGAGACGACGAACAGAGACTGGGAAAAACAAAACAAAACAAAACAAACAAACAAACAAACGTCATTCTGAGATGATCCCTTCACGTTCCTGTTGGCATGTTTGCGATGAAAACTCGGCTGCAGTTTTAGATCAATACACCAGCAAACCTGGCAGAGTGAAGGAGGAGGAAGGACAGACCCAACCAAACCAATTTGACGTTATGAAAAGCCATCGATCACACAAACCAATTATACTGTATCAAAACGCCTCAATCATTGAACCAGTTTTCTGTTATGAAAACCGATCAATCATTAAGATACATAAATCACTCAATCCAACTTAAAAGTTTTGAACCCCCATCAGTCATGCATGGACCTTCTGTCAAATGGTGCCAGCGCTTTCCTGTAAAGTTTTTTTTTTTTCATTTTTCATTTTTATTTTTTACCTCAATCATTCGAACCAATGTTACGTTGTGAAACCCCATTAATCATTCAAACCAATTTTACGTCATAAAAACCCATCGATCAGTCAAACCAACATTGCGTTAAGAGAACAAAATAGCCAAATCAGTTTCGATGGTTATAAAAAAACAAAAACAAACAACAAAAAAAACAATAAAAAATAAAAAAGAATCAGTCAGGCCACGATGCGCAGATCAGGATAGGAATGCATCGATCGATCAAACACACAGACAGGGTGAGGTACACGGTGGGGGAGGAGGGGTATTCCAGGAAGAAATTTTAAAGGGGAGGGATACAGAGCTTCAATGACACTCTCTGTCTGGATGTGTGTGGGTGTCTCAACAAGTTTTGGAATGTTAAGAAATTAATGACGTCAAAAAAAATTTACGTCATACACAGCACTACGTTGTCATAGGCATGGCGCTAGTCCATCATTCAGTCCTACACGGCAGTGGAAGGCAACATATCGGGTAAGGGTGACGGCTTTCTCCACGATGATGTAGAACCTCTGCATCGTGATTTTAGTGCATGGTTTACCATGACTTTCCCCAAAGAAGTCTTTCCGACAGCTCCCAAATTTTGATGCATTGGTTCGGACAGCTTTCTCCGTCACGTACTATTTTCAGGAGTTCCAATGAACTTCAATTTGTGAGAGAACAATTTCAGCATGATGGCCGTTTCAGACGTTCTGTAACGATCACTGCCGCAGAAAACATGGTCAGGGTGAATGCGGCGATAAAAGGAAACCCGCGGATCACTATATAGGATGTCATAAGGAAGATTTCACCACGGAGCATAAATACTCTTCTCCTCGATCATCTCCGTGTCCAGACATTCTGTTCGCTGTGTGTCCGATCAAATTACAGAGGAACAGAGAATGGGGAAAAGCAGAGTGTTGTACACTAGTGCAGAAGATACTTTGACGGTGAAGAGTCGGACCGTGTTTGGGACATTGCAACACAGAATGAAACTTTTGTCCTTCAACACAGTCGAAAGCATGGAGTAGTAACTCTTCTCAAAACAGAGTCCACCTGAGAAATTTCGAAGGAACAGGAGCACAGCAGAACGAACCATTGCCTGTTTCTTAACCAACTCTGGCCATGTTACCTCTGCATCGCTTCAAGACACAAGAAAAGTAAAGTGAACGCTTACTGGTATATTAGTGTTTGCCTGCCGAAGTCATTGAGGATTAATGAACGCCACATCCACGCACCGGTACCAGAGACCTACTCCTTCACCGTGATAACACATGTGCCTACACTGCCGCTGCCACATGGGACTAGGCAGAAAACTAGCGATCTGTTGGTCACTAACTATTCGCCCGAACTGTCTCCTTGTGATTTTTCTTGGATTTTTTTGGTTTCTGCTAATTTTCTTGCGCGAAGTGGGCACTGAATTTTTCCACAGTTTCGAAGACGCGCCAGATTGCTCCGGGGACGTTACTGCAGACACAGCACGAACACTGTGGTCGTGTTTCATGACTGTGTGGTCTGAGAGGATGAACAGTTAGAGACAAGCTGAGGGAAGATATTTCAGGAAACTGGAGTAGTAAAGAGACTGCCAGTATTTTCAGTGAGACGTCTTCCGAAATTCATTGAGACCCCCTTGAATAAAGCTCTTTGTCTAGCAAGGGACCAGTCACAGTCTGGTGCTTAGTGATGGAAACAGTGCCATTCTTTTCATTCCTATCTTCTTTCTTCTGATTATCATTAAAAAAAACAAACACACGAACAGTAGAAAAGCGCATCAGTGGACTGGAAAAATCAATAAGGCTGCAACAAACGCACGCGTAGAAAAAAAACGTATTCAACAAATTCACACAACCACGACAACAGGAAAAGGACTTCACCCTCAAGGTGAAATGCTCTTTAAACAGGATCCGTTCCATTTCGTTCCCCCTGTTCTTTTTCGACCATCCTCCTTTTCCTGAGGGTTCAATATTCGTATTTCATAATGATGGAAACACTGCTGTCTTACGTTTCTAATTTTTTTCCTCACCTACTTGTGCCGTTTTTCCCCTTCATCCTTGTCAAATACTGTTTCTTTCTTTTACCCTTCGTCTTCTTTTTTTGCTGCTCAATCCCCCAAACTCCCTTTTCTGTGTATCCTTCTGTCATTCTTCTTCCATTCTTTCTGTTATTTTTCCTCCTTTTTTTCGTGTCGCTGATCCACAGAATGGTGATTGGGACAGAATGAACATTCCCCAGAGCTGATACATCTGTGGTACTGGAGATGAAGCACAGAATGGTGATTGGGACAGAATGAACATTCCACAGAGCTGATACATCTGTGGTACTGGAGCTGAAGCACAGAATGGTGATTGGGACAGAATGAACATTCCACCAGAGCTGATACATCTGTGGTACTGGAGCTGAAGCACAGAATGGTGATTGGGACAGAATGAACATTCCACAGAGCTGATACATCTGTGGTACTGGAGCTGAAGCACAGAATGGTGATTGGGACAGAATGAACATTCCACAGAGCTGATAAATCTGTAGTACTGTAGCTGAAGCACAGAATGGTGATTGGGACAGAATGAACATTCCACA
>CM065720.1:43280938-43305938 GCA_033310375.1 Conus canariensis
GCTGGGGCAAATTTACAGCATTAAGCAAATGACGCCGGGACATATTTACAGAATAAAGCAAATGACGCTGGAGCAACCTCACAGAATTAAGCAAAACAGCGGGGCAAATTCACAGAATGAAGCAAATCATACTGGGGCAAATTCATAGAATTTAGCAAATCACGCTTGAGCAAATTAACAAAATTCAGCAGATCACGTTGGGGCCTCTTTACAGAATAAAGCAAATGACACTGGGGCAAATTAACAGAATAAAGCAAATGATGCTGGGGCAAATTCACGGAATTAAGCAAAGCACGCTGTGGCAAATTTACAGAATTAAGGAAAATACGATGGGGCAAATTTACAGAATAAAGCAAATCACGCTGGGGGCAAATTTACAGAATAAAGCAAATCACGCCGCGGCAAATCTACAGACTTAAGCAAATCACGCTGGGGCAAATTGACAGAACTAAGCAAATCACGCTGGGGCAAATTTACAGAATTAAGCAAATCACGCTGGGGCAAATTTACAGAATTAAGCAAACAACGCCGCGGCAAATTTACAGAATTAAGGAAATCATGCTGGGGCAAATTTAATCAAACGAATCACGCTGGGGCAAATTTACAGAATTAAGGAAATCAGCTGGGGCAAATTTACAGAATTAAGGAAATCACGCTGAGGCAAATTTACAGAATTAAGGAAATCACGCCGAGGCAAATTTACAGAATTAAGGAAATCATGCTGGGGCAAATTTACAGAATTAAGGAAATCATGCTGGGCAAATTTACACAATCAAACGAATCATGTTGGGGCAAATTTACAGAATTAAGGAAATCACGCTGGGGCAAATTTACAGAATTAAGGAAATCATGCTGGGGCAAATTTACAGAATTAAGGAAATCATGCTGGGGCAAATTTACAGAATTAAGGAAATCATGCTGGGCAAATTTACAGAATCAAACGAATCATGTTGGGGCAAATTTACAGAATTAAGGAAATCATGCTGGGGCAAATTTACAGAATTAAGGAAATCATGCTGGGGCAAATTTACAGAATTAAGGAAATCATGCTGGGGCAAATTTACAGAATCAAACGAATCATGTTGGGGCAAATTTACAGAATTAAGGAAAACATGCTGGGGCAAATTTACAGAATTAAGGAAATCACGCTGGGGCAAATTTACAGAATTAAGGAAATCACGCTAAGGCAAATTTACAGAATTAAGGAAATCATGCTGGGGCAAATTTACAGAATTAAACGAATCATGTTGGGGCAAATTTACAGAATTAAGCAAATCACGCAGTTCAGCACAGTCTGAAAACCCAGCCTCCCATTTCTATTCTGATTAGAACCCATTCTACCTTCGATTATGAAAAAAAAAAGAAAAAAGAACACCCCAAAACACGATAGTATTGTTTTTAAATGACACTGGTCAGAAAGAAAGCCCGTTCTAATTACGTTCCGACATTTTTTTTAACGCACAACAAGTAATTAGATCCGCTCCGCTGATCGATCCTTTGATTTCGCGCGCAAATCACGCCCCCCCCCCCCCCCCCCAAAAAAAAAAAAAACAACAACAACAACAACAACAACAACAACAAAAAACAACAACAACAACAAAAAGTAAATAGAAAGTATGGACCCTTTCAAAGTAGATGAAAACGTTGTGTTGTTAGCGAACACGCAAAACATTTTTACTACTCCAGTTGAAACTAAAGCGTTCAATGGTAAACAATTGAACTTTGGGGTGTCTCAGTAAACATTCTAAGATAATTATTTCAACAGACTCACGGCCTACGCGGACGTGTCGCGTTACTGTTATGGCCACCTTTTATTGTGCTTTTTTGTTTGTTTGTTTGTTTTTTTTTTTTTTAAAGCGAATGTTGCAAACTCCAATAACAAGTTCAAAGTGGCTTCAAGCCCATCGAATGCTCTGTCTGTCTGTCTGTCTGTCTCTCTTATAGAAACAACGCACGACCACCGCCACCAAACCATTTACTGTAACATGTGACATTTTGGGGGTTACCAGCGATGGCCCTCCCTGTAGTTTCTCCTGCTGTTTTTAACCAACGGTCTAATTTGAATCAGTAGACGACATGGACATAACCATCATAACCGTCACCATCTCTGTTCGACTTAAGATTGGGGATTAATTACGGACTGAACTCTGAAAATGACAATGAATGTTCGTTTGATCCAACACGACATAAATATGTAAAAAACAAACAAACAAATAAACAACAACAAAAAAAAAAACACCTGTCTTGCGCATTCCAGATATCGTGGGGGGATAAAACACTTTCCATGTCCATGCAACACACCACTCTCTCCAATGGGCAACATCCCTTTGGTTTGTTCTTAAACGGTTCACTGCTTTGCGTTGCGCAAACACACATAGACACAGACACACACACTCAAACACACACACACACAAACACACACACACAATACACGCGCGCGCGCGCATACACACACACACACACACACACACACACACACACACACACACACGCACACAGAGACTCACACACACACACACACACACACACACACACACACACACACACACACTCACAAATACACACACAGAACAGACAAACAAACAAACACGCACACACATGGACACACACACACGCACACACACACACACACACACACACACACACACACGAACAAAGACTAGAACACAGACACACACACACAGACACAGACACACACACACACACACACACACACACACACACACACACACACACACAGGGAGATGGAAATGAACCGTTTAAGAACAAACGAAAGGGATGGTGCTAGATCGAGTGATACCTCTCAACAACGCAGCACTCGTTCTTAAACACCCCCCACTAACAAGCAGAATCTCACAGAAATAAAACAGGCCTACATTCACGATCAAAGCAATTCAAGCTGGCTGGGAAATTCTACAGGCAGATAAATCAGTATGCCAAATGCGACACTGACACCTGAAAGGCCGTGAAACCAGAGGAGATTTTCGTATGAATAACACACTGTGCAATCTCACATACACTATGTACAGTCTGTGTGTCTGCCCATCTTCTTGTTCCCCACGTAAATCCGCAGTTCCCACTTGATCTTCTCTAAATTCAGTATGGTGATTCACTGACACACTGCTAAGATCAAGAGCAAAACGGTTTTGCGCTAAAGGGTCGCATTAGTCGCATGTTCAGTTTTGCGCTGAACGGTCGCGTTAGTCGCATTTTCAGTTTTGTGCTAAACAGTCTCATTAGTCGCGTTTTGGTTTTGTGCTAAACGGTCTCATTTAGTCGCATTATATTTTTTGTGCGAATGGTCTCGATAGTCGCATTTTCAGTTTTGTGCCAAACAGTAGCATTACTCGCATTTTAGTTTTGTGCTAAACGGTTTCATTAGTCGCATTTTAGTTTTGTGCTAAACGGTCGCATTAGTCGCATTTTAATTTTGTGCTAAACGGTCGCATTTGTCGCATTTTAATTTTGTGCTAAACAGTCTCTTTAGTCGCATATCTTGTGTTAAACGGTCTCATTAGCCGCATTTTTAGTTCTCTGTTAAACGGACTCATTAGTCGCATTTTAGCTTATCATAAACGGTCGCATTAGTCGCCTTTTTTTCTTTAGTTTTGTGCTAAACGGTAGCATTAATCGCATTTTTAGTTTTGTGCTAAACGCTCTCATCAGTAGCATATTAAGTTTTGTGCTAAACGCTCTCATTAGTCACATTTCAATTTTGTGCTGAACGGTCGCGTTGGTCGCATTTTAGTTTTTATGCTCAACGCTCGCGTTAGTCGCATTTTAGATGCGACAATATGGTGAAGCAAAGCCACGTCAAGATTTGAAGCGGGTCAAAGGGGAAATGGAGGAACGGAAGAGGGGGGAGAGGGAAGGAGGGATAGAGAAGGAGGTGGAACGGGGGGGGGGGGGGGGGGGGGGGGGGGGGAGGAGGGGCCCATGTGGAGGGAAGTGAGGGAGGAAGGGACAGCCAACATTGCAATAATGCTCTCGTCACAACAAAGTTATTTCATTGCGTGAACTTGTGGGTTCTCTTCCCCCCTGGGAAAAAAAAAATGTTGGCTCTGAGAGAGAGAGAGAGAGAGAGAGAGAGAGAGAGAGAGAGAGAGAGAGAGAGAGAGAGAGTGTGTGTGTGTGTATGCGCGTGTGTGTGTGAGTGTGAGTGTATGTGTGTGTGTGTGTGTGTGTGTGTGTGTGTGTGTGGTGTGTGTGTGTGTGTGTGTGTGTGTGCGTGCGCATGTGTGTAGGTACGTTTTGTGAATTTTCTATCGAATTTGGCAATAACTTCTCGTTGCCGTGCGAAGAAAAGCTGTTTTTTTTTTTCTCTCTATCAGAAAACAAGACAAAACGAAATAGAACAAAACGAAGCAAACCAAACAAAGCAAAATGAAAAACAAACAAACAAACAAACTCGCAGACAAAGGCCTAGCGGACCTGGGAAGGGGCGAGGGGTGGGGATGGGGGTGGGGGATGGGGGGGGGGGGGGGGTTGGAATACCCATCCTGTGTGACATAGATTCGAACACCCCAAACGCACGATCTTCTCATTTTTTTTCTGCACGCACTTCATCCGCTTGGCCTGTTGTTGCCGCCAGAAGCTTACGCCACGCGACCAGTGTATTGTTCAGGAAAAGGTCGACTGAACAAAAATGGACACGCATCTCATTCTCGACGTGAAATGTCGCGAGCGCGCGTGCTCGTGCGCTTGTGTGTATATGTGTGTACAAGTTAGAGAGAGAGAGAGAGAGAGAGAGAGAGAGAGAGAGAGAGAGAGAGAGAGAGAGAGAGAGTGTGTGTGGTGTGTGTGGTGTATGTGCATGCATGCGTGCGTGCGTGCGTATGTATGTGCGTGCAAGTGTGTGTGTGTGGTGTGTGTTGTGTGTGTGTGTGTGTATGGGGCGTGCAAGTGTGTGAGTGTATGTGTGTGTGTGTGTGTGCGCGCACGCCAGCGTGCGCGCGCGTGTATGTCATTGCTCTTTTGAAGGGTCACGATTTCAACAAGGAGCTGTGAAGGAGACAGGAAACGGGGCCCACAGCCTTCCTGCCACCGGCTTGAATAGTTTAGATTCCATTGAAAAACACACGCACAAAAAAAGAAAGAAAAAAAAAATCAATTAAAAACCAAAACGAGAAAGGAGAACAGAAAAAGTCCTTGCTTAGGAATCAATAGCTCCCATGGCGGTTTGCTTGCTATTCCCCATTCCTGTGTGTGTGTGTGTGTGTGTGTGTGTGTGTGTTGTGTGTGTGTGTGTGTGTGTGTGTGTGTTCTCTCTCTCTCTCTCTCTCTTCGCTACAGGCGGGCACAATCCCTCCCTGATTTCCACACTTACAGCCCAAGCGCTCCTCCATCACATGGACAACACATTCTCATTGATTCCACCCCTACCCCCTCCGCAATTGTCCCCTCCCCTCTACTACCCTCCCCGACGCTTCCAACACCGCTTTTGTTCCAGTCCGACTACCTGCTCCCTACTCCCTCCCCCACCCCCACCCCTGTCCCCAGCTTCCTCCCTCCTCGTCCCTCAACCCTACCCCCCCCCCCTCCCTCTATATCTTCCCCCTCCCTGACTTGCCATTCTCTGACGATCGATTAATTTTTTCCCTTTCAAATCTGAAAATGTTTTTCTTTCTTGTTGTTTTTGGTGGGGGCCAAGCTTTCCAAGCATCCCACGGTTTTGATGCGGTGGTTTTAGTTTTGGTTTTCGCGCATGCGCGTGTGGTGTGGTGTGGTGTGGTGTGGTGTGCGTGCGTGCGTGCGTGTGTGTGTGTGTGTGTGTGTGTGTGTGTGTGTGTGTGTGTGTGTTGTGTGTGTGTGTGTGTGTGTGTGTGTGTGTGTGTGTGTGTGTGTGTGTGCATCCATGTATGTGTGCTGCGTGTGTGTGTGTGTGTGTCTCTCTCTCTGTGCGCGGGCATGCGCGCGCGCGCGTTTGTGTATGGTTTTTGTTTTTGTTCCCCCCCCCCCCCCCCCCCGGATATCACCATTTTGAAAAATGGGTGAATTGCTATGATGACGGGAGAGAGAGAGAGAGAGAGAGAGAGAGAGAGAGAGAGAGAGAGAGAGAGAGAGAGAGAGAGTGTATATGTGCATGTGTGTGAGTGTGTGTGGTGTGAGTAAGAAGGAAGAGGAGAGAGAGAGAGGAGAGAGAGAGAGAGAGAGACAGGCAGACAGACTGACAGACAAACAGATAGACAGACAGTCAAAGACATACAGAGAGAGAGAGAGAGAGAGAGAGAGAGAGAGAGAGAGAGAGAGAGAGAGAGACAGAGACAGAGAGAGAGAGTTATTTATGTCGATGTGTGTGTGTGTTTGCGAGTATGAGCTGTAAATCTGTCACTATCTCCCTCCCTGTGTCTCTTACTGACACTGGAATGTGAAAGACCAAACAGATATATGACTGCATTCATTGTATTTTTTCTCACTTGAAACTGAGTGGAGATACTACTCTTTCTCTCTGTTTGTCTGTCCGCGCGTGTGTATGTATGTGTGTGTGTATGTGTGCGCGAGCGCGCGCGCGTGCGTGCGTGCGTGCGTGCGTGCTGTGTGTGTGTGTGTGTGTGTGTGTTGTGTGTTGTGTGTGTGTGTGTGTGGTGGTGTCGCGCGCGCGCGCGCGCAAGCGTTTGTGTCTAACTTTCTACCTACCTACTTTACTTACCTACCTATGTGTCTATCTCTCTATGTATCTATATATCTATCTATTACTGTCATTTGTTCTGTGGGTTTTTTTTTTTTCATCAGTTATCTTCTCTCCCTCCTGTCCATCTGTTTTTTGTTTCGTTTTGTTTTGTTCTGTTCTGTTTTGTTTTATTTTGTTTTGTTTTGTTTTGTTTTAACACCCCTCCCTCTTCAGTTGTTCTCAATTTCCACCTCCCCTCCCCCCCCCCCCCCCCGAATCTCTAGTTCCAGTTTGTTCCCATCTTTTCTTTCTATCAAACCCCGTTTCCTTCCTCCCCCCCCCCCCTCCTCACCCGCCTCCTCTTTATTTCACATTCCACCCTTCCTTCTCCTTATCCCCCCCCCCCCGCCCACGCTCCCCACTGCTCTTACTTCACACCTGCTTCTCCCCCTCCACCCTCCCCCCAAATTGTAAACCGGCTCTGCACCCTCTCTTTACACCCCCCCCTCCCTCCCCCTTCTCCTTGATTCACCTTGCTCGTGAACCATGTTTCGCTTTTTCTGTCTCTGAAATGGCGAGTTTTGTGTATGTTTTATTCACGGTTGATGTGCGACCCTGAGGTTGGTCGACTAACGAAGGACACTGATGTCGAAAATGCTGGAAGACGTTTATGTTATTCGTTTAAAAGGCTGAGGTTATATATCCCCATCTCCCCCCCCCCTCTCTCTCTCTCCATATATATATATATGAGTGTGTGTGTTGTGTGTGTGTGTGTGTGTGTGTGTGTGTGTGTGTGTGTGTGTGTGTGTGTGTGTGTGTGTGTGTGTGTGTGTGTGTGTGTGTGTGTGTGTGTGTGTGTGTGTGTGTGTGTGTGTGTGTGTGTGTGTGTGTGTGTGTGTGTGGGGTGTGTGTGTGTGTGTGTGTGTGTGTGTGTGTGTGTGTGTGGTGTGTGTGTGTGTGTGTGTGTGTGTGTGTGTGTGTGTGTGGTGTGTGTGTGTGTGTGTGTGTGTGTGTGTGTGTGTGTGTGTGTGTGTGTGTGTGTGTGAATATATTCGCAATGCTAATTCTCTACGTTTTTCCAGCCCCAGTGATCGGCCCAGAAGGGAAACACACACAGACACAGACACAGACAGACACACACACACACACACACACACACACACACACACACACATCCGTAGTAAAAACGCTCGCTCCAGCTCCGTCGCGTGTTGTGCACGATGACGATTAAAGTGGTGCTATCGTCTATCTGCCCTCACCTCGCTTCCTAAGTTGTTATCGTTTAACATTTTTTTCCTAACTGAAACAAAACAAACAAACAAACCAGCAAATCAAACAATTTTGTCTTTGTTGGAAAAAGAAAAAAAAAAGCAAAACAAAAGAAAGACGAGAAACTAAACAAATAATTATGGTTTCAATACAGTAGTCGTGAGACTCCACCCACTGCCTGTTATCACTCACATCAGTGAATCTTTGTGTCCCCTCTCTAATTATGAATACCACTGTCATGGCGCGGCAAACAGCAAGGGAGAGCACGCGGGCGGACTGTATAAGAAAACCGAGATTCAAGAGATCGACAATAATTGATACGGAAGCGGATTTCTGACACTGGAATTCAGGGTTAAGAAAAGGAAGAAAAAAAAAAGAAAAGAAAAGAAAAAAAAAAGCTTAGACTCCCAGACGGGAGTTGATTGATTGCTGGTGAGAACGGACGAGTTCCTGATTAGCCGACAGCGTTGAAATCACGCGGATTTTTATGCGAAACTACGGTGCCGGGTAAGATTTAAAAAAAAAAGAAGCAAAAATAAAAAAGAGAGAAGAAAAAAGAAGAGAAAAAGAAGAAGAAGAGCTACAACTGCGATCAGAGCGGTACCTAATTAGAAAAGCCGTTCCCTCTGACCTCCAGCCCTGCAACTCAGCATTGATCTGGTTTGCATTAAAGATTTAAAAAGGGACATAACCGGAAATCAGTCGACCCGGAAACTAGTTCCTTCTTTCTTTTCTTCCTCTTCTTGTTCTTTTTCTTTTCAACTTTCACGATTAATTAAAAAAGAAAAAGGTTAAAGCTCAAGTGCACTAGCCTAATGACCGTACAGCGAAGTGAACTTTTATCGTTGTTTTGAGGACAGTGCTTTTTCCCCGTATGTGCTGACAAACACACGAGAGATTAAAGCGCATTCGCCCACTGCTGTAAACTGCCATCGGTACCCACTTGGTGCGCTGCTTCATTTAAGAGAGGTTTTTCCTCTTAAAAAAACCGACCCCACCACTCGGTTGCCATTGACCGACTCGCTCCCTCCTGGGGACAAACACACGAGAGATTAAAGCGCATTCGCCCACTGCTGTAAACTGCCATCGGTACCCACTTGGTGCGCTGCTTCATTTAAGAGAGGTTCCTTTAAAAAACCGACCCCACACTCGGCTCCCTCCTGGGGACAAACACACGAGAGATTAAAGCGCATTCGCCCACTGCTGTAAACTGCCATCGGTACCCACTTGGTGCGCTGCTTCATTTAAGAGAGGTTCCTTTAAAACCGACCCCACACTCGGCTCCCTCCTGTGGGGAAATGACCGACGGATGTCTTCAGCTTTTGATCATTACCAGCAGCGATGAGCTGGAACCGATGTTGGAGAGTGATGCAGGCTTCCACAGATGTCAGCACAGTCAGACAAAACTCACAAGGACGAACGCCCATCTTGTGCCGAATTCCAGAAGATAAAGTAAATGGCCCGTTCTTCGTTTTCATTGTCCTGAATGTTGTTTATCTTTCCTGAAGAAGACCTGAGGCCGAAACGCGTCGTGTTTTGTCTTCAGATTTGTTTGTCCCTTTTGCCTGGCGGATCGATTATAATTTTCTTTTAAAAAAATCACTAGGATGACAACCAAAGAGGATGTTTTATGCAACCTTATCTCTGAGTCAGTTTCTTTCTCTCGAAAATCCGCTTTTTCTTTGAAGCCAAAACTAGGGAAAGGGTTGTCTTCAAGGATAGGAGGTCAAACAAAGAATCCTGCCTACTAATGTAGGCCCTACGCCATGACGCTATAGTTTTCCCCATGAGTTCCGTCACGAAGACGCGATTTCTGCTTGGGCCCCTGCTCGATATTTGTGTGCGCAGTTCATACGATATCACACCTCATCTTGTTGGACCCAGTTCTAACGGTGACTTCGCCGAAGAAATACGACATGTTTCTTTTCTTTTTTGTTTTCTTTCCGCAGTTCCATTTCGCCTTTTCGCTGTAATGCTGAGGAGACACACGCTAAGACTGTCTACCCACGCTAGCAAGGGCGGGTGAGCAAATGGGCGAACGTCCGTGAATTTTGTGTGTGTTTGTGTGTCAGCCTTGAGGGAAAACAAAAAGTTTGTAAAGTGTGTGTGTGTGTGTGTGTGTGTGTGTGTGTGTGTGTGTGTGTGTGTGTGTGTGTGTGCGCGGTGTGTGTGTGTGTGTGTGTGTGTGTGTGTGTGCGTGCGTGCGTGCGTGCGTGTGTGTGTATGTGTGTGTGTGCGCGTGCTTTGTAGATGTATGTACGAATAGATGGTTGGAGGGATGGATACTGGATATGAGAACGTGCGTGTTAGCGTGCGTGAGTGTGTGTATACACACAGACACACACACACACAAACACACACGCACTTTACAAACTTTTTGTTTTCCCTCAAAGCTGACCTTTCACAACACAAGGAAGCACTGCTGCACATCATGTCGTAACGTCGCTTCAAACGATCCAAACCAGATTCTTTTCGGCAGTAAACACAACACCCACACAACAAAACCGCTCACAGAAAACAATAACAACAACAACAACAACAAAACCCTGCAGTGTGTAAATATCCATCCCTACAATAACATTAAAACAAAACAAAACAGAAAAGAAAACAACAATAGCAAAGCCCTCCATGTTGAAAAAGTTTCCAACAAAGCAACAATGGCTCCCTTTAAGTGTCCCCTTCGTTCCCCTCCCCTCCCCTCCCCTTTATTTTGCCTTTGTTCTTTCTTTCTTTTCCTTTATTTCTTTCTTTATGTCTTCCTTCTATCCTTCCAACGTTACCCTTTTCTTCATTCCTCTTAATTTTTTTTTCACTTCCGCTCTCTCTCTCCCCCTCTTTTTTTTTCACTTCCGCTCTCTCTCTCTCCTTCTCTCTCTCTCTCTCTCTCTCTCTCTCTCTCTCTCTCTCTCTCCATGTTATCGTTGTTTTTCGAATATGCCTCGTCTCGCCTCGCTTAAAGAACTAAACGAAAACAACTCCTACGACAACCCTCATATGATACAACCGAAGGAAAGTAAAGAAAGCAAAAAATTGTCCGTAACAAATAACGGGGATTATATATGTCGATTCTCTCTCTCTCTCTCTCTCCTCTCTCCTCTCTCTCTCTCCTCTCTCTCTCTCTCTCTCTTCTCTCTAAATGGAGCTTATCTACCCGCAAAGCGGTAAAAGCAGTTTGGATGACATATGTACAGCTTCAAATCTGGACTTGATTTTTATCACACCCTCCCCCTCACACACACAGACACACACACACACAGACACACGCACGCACGCACGCACGCACACACACACACACACACACACACACACACACACACACACACACACACACACACACACACACACACACAAGCGCGGCATCTTAAATTTTTTGTTATTCTATTCCTACTCTTTCATTGGCATGCTTATACAAAGCATTTTGATGTCCTAAATGTTCACGATCCCCTCATCCGCACCCCCCCCCCCCCCCAATTCCCCTTTCTTCTTAAAATCCCTTTCAGTTTTACATCAGTTCCTTTAAAACTTTCGATTTTGTCTCCAACATCTCGCCGAAAAAACATTTCACGTAGCTACCACTTGAAGCTGACACCATGGATAGCAGTATTCGTTCCTCCCCTCCCGCATTCACACAATGATACGGACGGCAATGTTCTGAATGTCACCCATCTGAACGTCATCTTAAGAAATGTTGAAAGGAAATCAAAGTAAATCCGCCAGATAACAGGGACAAACAAATCATAAGACAAAACACGACGCGTTTCGACCTCTTAGGTCCTCTTCAGGCAAGAGACACGACATTCAGGACAATGAAAACGAAGAACGAGCGATCACATATCTTCTCAAATTCGGCGCAAGAGAGAATGAAAATGTTATTTTGAGAAGAAAAATCACTTGGAATTAAAACGGCCGTGAGTACCAGAAGATTACAATAACATACTTTCGATTGAGTTTCGTAGGTTTAATCTCGCTAGTCGAGCGTCCACACGTCACAGAATGTTATTTATAGCTCAGAGAAGAGACCCAAGACAGAGAAGCAAGCATGTTGAAGATGGAACTATTATCATGCGAATTAAAGCCCTAAGACAAAACAAAAATTCGAAATCGAATCATGTCTTGCAACTAACTAAAAGACCGATCTAAACCAACGTTGATCATTACAACTAACTAAAAGACCGATCTAAACCAACGTTGATCATTACAATCACGTTGAAGTCAGATCAGATGAAACATACAGAATTCCTTGACGAGGAATGTGTTTTAAGACAATACATTCGGTGGAACATCTCTGCTCACGGTGTTCGTGGGATCCGCGGTAGGACGTGTGTACCTGTTTACACCCTAAGACTCAGTGAAACATAACACGTCTTGACAGACTACCGCTACTTGTGTTACCACTGTCCTTGCTGCTGCTGCTGCTGCTGCCGCTACTGCCGCTACTGCTGCTGCTGCTGTCACAACTTCTACTTCTTTGGATGCATGTTCAGTCTCATGCTTATTCAATAATTTTTTTTCTTTCTCCATCGACGATAGTTTGGCTGTGCTGCTTGGGGCAAAAAGATTAAAAGAATACTGTTACACTTGTTGTTAATCCTACCTGAAGAAGACCAATGAGTCGAAACGCGTTGTGTCCATTTTCTTTGGCTTGTTTGTTCCATTGGTCTGGCGGGTCTAGTAACCTCCCTTTTATTCTCTTGTTTCAACTACCGCATGCAGTCAGCCTAAATTTTGAATAAGGAACGAGGAAAGATAGAGCGGAGTGCAACAATGGTGCGCGTGTATTCTGTATGAAGACAACAAAGATGAGACGAATGTAGTCATGAAGTTCTTTGTTTGCTCTCATTTCAGCACCCCCGCTAGGTTATGTACATAGCGGTTACTTTTGAATCCGGAACTTTTTGTTCGAGGTGATTTTATTTCGATCTATTTCATTTTATTTTATTTTAGTTAGGTGAATCAATGGAAGTGAAAGAAAACAGTTTAGAGTTGCAAACGCTACATTGGATTCAAAAAGAAAAGAAAAAAAAAGGGAGAAAGGGAGAGCTTAATCGATTCACACCAGGTTCACACACACACACACACACACACACACACACACACACACACACACACACACCGCGCCCGCGCTAACACACACACACACACACACACACACACACACACACACACACACACACACACACACACACACACACACACGCGCGCGCGCGAAGAAAAACATAACACATTACTCTCGCTCCTGAATTTGGTGCCGGCATAATGGGCAATCAATAGACATTAGAGAGAGAGAGAGAGAGAGAGAGAGAGAGAGAGAGAGAGAGAGAGAGAGAGAGAGAGAGCGAGAGAGAGAGAGAGAGAGAGAGAGAGAGACGGAGACAGAGACAGAGAGACACACATGGACAGAGAAACAGACACAGAGAGCGAGACAGACAGAGACAGAGACTGATAGATAAATAGATATAGATAGACAGATAGATAGATAGATAGAGACAGAGAGAGAGGGAGAGAGAGAGAGACATACATACATACAGACAGACAGAGACAGAGAGCGAGACAGACAGAGACAGAGACAGAGAGACAGACAGTGAGAGAAGAGAGAGAGAAGAGGAGAGAGAGAGAGAGAGAGAGAGGGAGACAGAGAAAGATAGAGAGAAAGAGAGAAGAGAGGGAGGGAGGGAGGGGAACAGAGAGAGAGAGAGAGAGAGAGAGAGAGAGGAGAGAGAGAGAGAGAAGTTAGGGTAAGGGAATGAGAGAGAATGAGGAGGAGAGAGAGAGAGAGAGCGAGAGAGAGAGAGAGAGAGAGAGAGAGGGGGAGGGGGGAGGGAAAGGTATATATGGAAGAGGAGGACGAGGGAGGAGGAGGGGAAACGGAGAGAGAGTGAGTGAAAGAGAAAGAGGACAGAGCGACAGACAGACAAAGACATAGAGGTATAGAGACAGACACAGGAGAGAAACACGCAACTTGAGAGAGAGAGATTCAGATTCAGATGTTTATTCTTATAGGCCTTGGCCCCTCAGAAGGGGGATGTACATGTAACATAGAAAATCGCACTACCAAATTCATGATAATAATTACATTACACAAATGCTTCGTCTTTTGAAAGCTTTGTATAAATAAACTGCAAACTGTTTTACAATGCTCTCATTCTGAGATGACATTAATAAGATAAGCTTGAATAAGCAGGGTCTTGTATAAAATTTCTGTGAAATAAATTGTTCTCTTATATCTTGCAATTTTGGACAAATTAATGCAAAATGCATTTCATCTTCTGTTGACTGTCGACATAATGGACACAACAATTCAGAGCCATCTATTCGTCTATAACGATAATAATGAACAAAAATATCAGACACACCAATTCTAAACTTTGACATTATAAACTTCAAGTGCCTGTCCATACGCAATGACATGTACGTTGGGAGAGAATGCCTATCATTGAATGTTCTATAAAAACTAAACCTGTTACTATTTTGAACATGAAAATTCCAGTCTTGCCACCTACAGTCAATCAGTCTTTCTTTAAATGTGCGAACAAAAGAGAGAGAGACATAGATAGAGACAGAGAGAGTGAGATGGAGATAGAGACAGAAAATGAGATGAGAGAGAGAGAGAGAGGGAGAGGAGAGAGAGAGAGAGAGAGAGAGAGAGAGAGAAGAGAGAGAGAGAGAGAGAGATGACACAGAGACAAAGAAAGACAGAGAGAGGACGAGAGAGAGAGAGAGAGGGAGAGAGAGAGAGAGAGAGAGAGAGAGAGAGAGAGAGAGAGAGAGCGATATATAGAGAGAGACGGGGAGAGAGCAAGAGACGGAAAGAGAGAGAGAGAGAGAGAGAGAAGAGAGAGAGAGAGAGAGAAATAGAGATGGGAGGGGAGAGAGAGAGAGAGAGAGAGAGAGAGAGAGAGAGAGAAAGAGAGAGAGAGACATAGATAGAGACAGAGAGAGTGAGATGGAGATAGAGACAGAAAATGAGATAGAGAGAGAGAGAGAGAGAGAGAGAGAGAGAGAGAGAGAGAGAGAGAGAGAGAGAAAGACGGACAGAGAGACAAGAAACACAGATACAGACAGAGAGAGGGTGAAATCGAGAGAAATTACCGATTATATCAGCCTAAAACAACAACAACAACCCAAGAGCTCTTTCTTTACATAAATCCTGTCTGCCACAGCTGTTGCCATAGCGACAAAAAAAAAAAAAAAAGTATAAGCAGCTTCATTAACAGGGGGGGAACAAAGGATGGCCTACATTCTGTGTATGACCATTCATCGCCAACGCATCGCACTCACCATCACTTCCAGAAGGCCTCATCATCATCATCATCTATGAAAGGAAACGTGCGTGAAGCCCACCGCCAAAAGCCTTGACAACTACAAACCGCTAGACTGATGCGCAGCGTAGGTGTGCGTTGTGTTGCTGAAGTTGAAATGTCTCTTTTAGTTTCATTCAGAGAGCAGAGGGTTTTTTTTTTCTTCTTTTCTCTCTCTTCATACCGCTCGAGGTCTCGTTTCACGTTTCCTTTTGCTAAAATGCCATAGCGCTATATACTGTCACGAAAACAATGTTTCCAAGTGAAAACGCATTCTATTTAAAAGAGACGGAAAACAATCTAGTGCAATGAGTGTTTTTGAAACTGTTTTATTTTTGTTTACGGCATGTCTTGTGATAAAACGCCCCCCCCCCCCCCCAAAAAAAAAAAAAAAAAAAAAGAAAAAAAAAAAGAAAAAAAAAAAAAGAAATGGTCACAAGTTCGGGAAGGTTGGGTTACATCGCCGACTGGTGCATAGAATCCATAGTCAATGAGAACCACCTGGTTGGTTAGTGATGCCTGGCTCTTTCAGTCAGCATTACTGCAGCCAACAGACTGTGTCACTTTCTTTCAGTCAGCATTACTGCAGCCAACAGACTGTGCCACTTTCTTTCAGTCAGCATTACTGCAGCCAACAGACTGAGTCCCTTTCTTTCAGTCAGCATTACTGCAGCCAACAGACTGTGTCACTTCTTTCAGTCAGCATTACTGCAGCCAACAGACTGAGTCACTTTCTTTCAGTCAGCATTACTGCAGCCAACAGACTGTGTCACTTCTTTCAGTCAGCATTACTGCAGCCAACAGACTGAGTCACTTTCTTTCAGTCAGCAATACTGCAGCCAACAGACTGAGTCACTTTCTTTCAGTCAGCATTACTGCAGCCAACAGACTGTGTCACTCTCTTTCAGTCAGTAATACTGCAGTCAACAGACTGAGTCACTCTCTTTCGGTCAGCATTACTGCAGCCAACAAACTAAGTCACTCTCTTTCAGTCAGTAATACTGCAGTCAATAGACTAATTCACGTTTTTCAGTCAGCATTACTGCAGCCAACAGACTAAGTCACTTTCTTTCCGTCAGCATCGTTGCTGCAAACAGATTAAGTAACAATGGTATAAATGGATCTCAAACAAAGTCTTTATCTTACTAAAAAAAAAAAAAAAAATGAAGTGGGCCTGTCAAGTTTTTCTCCCTGCTAATTGTCAAGTGAAGCATAGTCACGTGTCTTGTGGCTGCGCTGTTCCTTGGCTCAAGATACGAAATCCTAAAAAAAGAACTTCTCTGGACTGCAGCACGTCATCAAACAACAACACGCGCGAAACAATGCCGAAACCTAATACCTGTCAGAGGATGGCAGACAGGAATTTGCGGGAAACAGCAAGCCTAGTTTTGCTACAGGACTGTCATGTGACGTGACCCTTAAGACGTAGTACGAAACAGCTTCGTTCAAGGTGTGTCACACAAGAACATGTCTGCAGCCAATCAGCAGAGGTTTGAACAGTTACCGCTGATCGCCCGACTGGTGCGCCCGATCCCCTGTCAGTGAAACCAAATTGTGTGTGTGTGTGTGGTGTGTGTGTGTGTGTGTGTGTGTGTGTGTGTGTGTGTGTGTGTGTTTTCATGCCTGACCCCCACCCCCTCTCCCCCCTACCGTGCCGCAGGCCAGATTACCTTATAATCGATCGATCCCAGCTAAGCTTTGACCACGTTGAGCATTACGAACGGGCTTGTCTACTTGTTTGCTATTTGATTTTCAAGCACGGTACCATCACTTGTCTCTCAGTGGCACCTTTCATTGCATGACGATGCCAAACCCAAGTAAGGCAGGCCATACAATTCTTCGCTAGACGAGAGGCCGTCGTGAAATGACACACCCGTGAAATAACTTCGAAATGATCAAAGGCAAGGTACATCAGACGGAAAACACACTCTTCGCTTTTTCCGGCAAGAAACGTAGTTTTGCCACTTCCGTGTAACCTCCTAGACCGTACAGCCGACCGCAAAATGCACCGGAAACTATGTGCACGTGCTAGTTGATGTGTAAAGTAGGCATGGTGCACTTGCTTGAGGTAAAATATGCGTCATTACGAGAATAAACGTTACAATACTCATTGCTAAAGGAACGGTCAGCCTGTTCTCTCACTCAGTCTTAATGTCAGTAGCAGGGTTGTTACAGTACTCACTGCTACAGGAATGGTCAGCCTGTTCTCTCACTCAGTCTTAATGTCAGTGGCAGGGTTTTTACAGTACTCACTGCTAAAGGAATGGTCAGCCGGTTCTCTCACTGAGTCTCACTGTCAGTGGCAGGGTTGTTACAATACTCACTGTTAAAGGAATGGTCAGCCTATTCTCTCACTGAGTCTCACTGTCAGTGGCAGGGTTTTTACAGTACTCACTGCTACAGGAATGGTCAGCCTGTTCTCTCACTGAGTCTTAATGTCAGTAGCAGGGTTTTTACAGTACTCACTGCTACAGGGATGGTCAGCCTGTTCTCTCACTGAGTCTTATTGTCAGTGGCAGGGTTTTTACAGTACTCACTGCTACAGGAATGGTCAGCCTTTTCCGTCACTGAGTCTTAATGTCAGTAGCAGGGTTTTTACAGTACTCACTGCTACAGGAATGGTCAGCCTGTTCTCTCACTCAGTCTTAATGTCAGTAGCAGGGTTTTTACAGTACTCACTGCTACAGGAATGGTCAGCCTGTTCTCTCAGTGAGTCTTAATGTCAGTGGCAGGGTTTTTACAGTACTCACTGCTACAGGAATGGTCAGCCTGTTCTCTCACTGAGTCTTAATGTCAGTAGCAGGGTTTTTACAGTACTCACTGCTACAGGAATGGTCAGCCTGTTCTCTCACTGAGTCTCATTGTCGGTGGCAGGGCTGATGCTTTCAAAGCTTCCGCTGGGTGAAGTGAGTGGAGCGGGATTGATTTTCTTTCGATTTTCAGATTCAAACCAGTTGCATGCAGACCTCCCTCTCTCCTATGCGAATACCGGCACAACACCAGGAACGCACGTGAAAGTTCTTGAAAGCCGTGTCATTGTCCGGCGAGTTAGGGAAACAAAGAGAATTCTGGCGGACACTGCGACACATAGAAAGGAGGTGGGCACCGTTAGGAATTCCCCATTCCAACTACACCATCTGTCACGCCAGACAATTGCGTTCTTCATCCAGTTCAGTTTGTTCCTAACCCTAGTGTTCTATGAACACGCTACCATTGCAGCGGCACACTCTTCCATCTGACGTGCGTGTTCTATGTTTTAGTTCTGTTAAGTTTAGTGAGTTCTGACGTTTTAGTTCTGTTTAGTTTAGTGTGTTCTAACGTTTTAGTCCTGTTTAGTTTAACATACTAGTTTTAGTTCGGTTTAGTTTAGTATGTTCTGAGTTTTAGTTCTGTTTAGTTTAACGTATTCTCTGTTTAAATTCTGTTTAGCTTAGTGTGCTCTCTGTTTTAGTTCTGTTTAGTTTGGTGCGGTCTCTGTTTCAGTTCTATTTAGTTTTTTAAAAAAAAAAAAGGTGTGTTCTTACGTTTTAGTTCTTTTTAGTGTGCTCTAACGTTTTAGTTCTGCTCGGTATCTTGTTTCAAACCCTGACCTGTGCCTTTTGTTCTTTCATGGATAGATTACTGTCATTCTCTTCTTGCTGGTTGTCCGAAACAACTTGATCATAAAGCAAATAAACCGCAGAATACTGCAGCCAGGGACTCATTTTCAGATGTTCTGAACCCTCTCTGATCTTGCTCCTCTCCTTTGTTCTCTTTTTCTGACTTCCTGTTCAACAAGAAAAAGAAAAAAACGAATTGATAACAAGCTTGCTCAGTTTCAAATCTGGGAATAGTCCAGTTCCATCCCATCTTTCTGATCTCCTCCAGCTCTATATTCCTGCCCGGCCGTCGCGTTCCTCTGCCGTACTCGTCGCTTTCATACCCCCGCTTCCATACCAAGACCTTTTTTTTTTTTTTTTTCAAGAACCCTCTGTCTGGAACAAGCTTCATTCCTCTCAACGCATTTCTGATTTGCTCTCTTCCTTCAAGTCATCTTACAAGACTACACGTTTCACCGCTCGTAGCTTTATTCCCTTTTAGCCTTATAACTGTGTCTCTCTCTCTCTCTCTCTTATCGTCTCTCGTCTCTCTCGTCGCGTGCGCGCGGTGTGTGTGTGCGCGCGCGCAAGCGCACGTGCGTGTGTCCGTAAGACTGCACGCGCGTAGGCTTTCCTTTATGCGTGTATGTGCGCGTGCCTGTCTATATTTCATATATATATATATATATATATATATATTGTGATGTGTGTTGTTGTGTTGTGTGTGTGTGTGTGTGTGCGTTTATGTGTGAGTGCTAAGTATTTTGTAAGCTCTTAGGGCTGTTCATTGATCAATCGCCCCAGATACCCATTATCACGATCATTTGCCGGCTGAAATGCCGTGACGACAACACAACACACACACACACACACACACACACACACACACACACACACACACACACACTCACACACACACACACACACATCACACACACACACACACACACACACACACACACACCACAACAAACGGCAGCTAACGTCGTGGTTCATTCCCCGTGGAATTCTGTCTTCTGATTTCACATGGGACATGACGGATAACGGCAGAAGCGGACTACAGCCCTGGTGGGACCTTCGATATCGGCGGGGCTATAAACAGCATGACTCGCACAACATTATGGCCTGGAGTAAAGACATGCACTCTCTCTCCTCTCTCTCTTCTCTCTCCCCCCCCCCCCCCCCCTCCCCTTTCCCCAGCAACCCATGCCGCACGAATTAGACGTTGAACGAGCCTTGAGGTGTTGACTCTCTCTCTCTCTCTCTCTCTCTCTCTGTCTGTCTGTCTGTCTTCTCTCTTCTCTCTCTCTCTCTCTGTCTATCTATCTGTCTATCTATCCAGCCGTCTGTCGGCCTTTCTGTCTATTCGTTGATCTATCTATCTATCTATCTCTCTGTCTGTCCGTCTATCTATCTATGTCTATCTATCTATCTACTACCTATCTATCTATCTATCTATCTATCTATCTATCTATCTATCTATCTATCTATCTATCTATCTATCTACTTATCTATCTATCTGTCTGTCTTTCTGTTGAACTATCAGTCTATATCTATCTATCTACCTATCTGTCTGTCTATCTGCCTGTCTACCTACCTATCTATCTGACTATCTTTATCTATCTATCCATCTACCTACCTATCTATCTATCGATCTAGCTGCCTATCTGGGTGCGAAAATGCTACACCATCTTCATTCGACGATGTACATGCTTTGTCTTCGTTCATGCCACTTTAGAGGGATCATCTTCTCAAGACGAATACCATCGTCACGCGTTCCCCTACCCCCCACTCTACCTGTTTTGACACGGACTGAAATGGCCTACCTATCAAACCACTCCGACTCTGTCTGTCTGTCTCTGTCTGTCTGTCTGTCTCTATATTTTATATATGTATACTGACTGTTTTCAATTTTTCAGTGAAGCTGCATGATTATCGTAGCTTCTGCCTAATACATTTCTCTGCCGTTTGCAGTCGTCATTCTGTCAGCTTTCGGTTCTTGATCAATGCCATTCTATAAACCCTATCTGAATTAAAACATGTCAAAACTGTTTTCAAGTCTGTCTTGTTTTGACGTTTTGAAATCACACACACAAACAAAAGCGGTGACGAAAAGCTTCTTCAATTTAATAAAAAAAATCCCTTACCAGGTATTGTGAATCCCACGGCAAACACTGGCAATGTCTGTTTACAGAAAACAAAACAAAACAACGAAACAAACATAGGAAATGCTCGTAAAGAAAGTAAAACTAAACACAACATACAGCAGAAAAAAAAGAAGTAAAAACCAGTGAAACGTTAAAAAAAAAAAATGGCGCCACTCACAGACGAAGAACAAACGAAGCAAATGTATATCCGCGTGAAAAGTGCCTAAAGTGATCAAGAGTAGCTACTGTTATGGGTACATCAGAATCCTCCTCCCCGAAGCCCTTCACCCTCCTCATTCCGCCTTCCACCACACACCCATCCCTACCATCTGTCTTTTTGCTGACCCAAACTCCCCCCCCCACCCCACCCCACACCCCACCACCTTCTCCTCCTCCCACACCCTGCATCAACTCACTGTCACACGAATCAAAGACTGGCGGTACGCGAGTTGGCCCTCGCACACTGCCGTCCACCAGTCCACCGCTGCAGTTGTCTCCCCTCCAGAGGACTTCCCTGACAGAGTGCGTGTGACGAGGGGGGGTCGTGCCACATCCGACAGACTGAGGACATGAACGGACACCGCAGCTTCTGCCTTCCTGCTTCTTCTTCGTCGTCTTCTTCTTCCAACATCACCACCACCACCACCACCATCATCATCACCATCATCATTGCTGACCAAGCCTTCCCTTCCTCTCTCTAGTCTCTCACAGTCACATCTTCCACTGTTCTTTTGTTGTTTGTTTTGCTGTGTTTTCCCGTTTTCCTCTTTCGAACATCACTGTGATTTTGTTTCTTCTTCTCTCTTCGTGAAAAAAAAATCGAAATGATTAATTTTTTCCACTTAAAAAAAAAAAAAAAAAGCTGATGAGATGTTCTTCCGTAACCAAGTCCCCCTCCGTGACCTGTTCATTTCTTTTCTCCTCCTCCTCCTCCTCTCCATCTCTCCGTCTCACCGTCACCACTATCATTTTCGAGGGCACTTTGTGTGTCAGCTCTCTCTCTCTCTCTCTGTCATTTATCTCGCGTAACGGCCACGATCATTTCTCTTCCCCCTCCCCTCGGCGCAAACACACACACACACACACACACACACACACACCACACACACACACACACACTCACAGACCCCCCCCCCCCCCACCACGCTACCACCTTACCCTTCCCCCCACCCACCCACCCACCCACCCCCACACGTCACAGACCCTCGGTGCGGATGGACAGACAGAGAGAGAGAGAGAGAGAGAGAGAGAGAGAGAGAGAGAGAGAGAGAGAGAGAGAGACGAGAGAGACAGACAGAGAGAGAGAGACAGAGACAGAGAAAGACAGAGACAGAGAGAAAGAAAGAAAGAAAGAGACAAGACAAGACAGACAGACAGACAGAGAGAGAGAGAGAGAGAGAGAGAGAGAGAGAGAGAGAGAGAGAGAGAGAGAGAGAGAGAGCGTCAGGCGTGCACACACACAGCAAAGCCACCGGTAGGTAAGGTAGGTAGGTATCCCTGGCACCGACTGACGACGACAAGGTGAGGAAGAGGAAGAGGAAGAGGACGGAGGAGGGGCAGGCAGCAGGCAGCGGGCACAGCCGCTGGGACCGGGGGCCACCACACCACGGCGACACCAGTGACAGACGGACTGCGAGCTGCCGCCGACTCTCCGGACAGACCATGGCACCGGGTGCCGATGACAAGCATGCCTGTCTGGCCAGAAGGAGGAGGGAGAGAGGAGGGGGAGAGGGGAGGAAGGAGGAGGTGGCTGACGAGAGGAGGAACAGGAGCGAGCCGAGGGAGATGAGGGGAGGGGGAGGGGATGGGAGGGGAGGGGAAGTTTAAAAGAGCATGAGGCAGGAGAGAAGAAAAATTGGCTGAGGTGATGGGATGGGATTGGGAAGGGCGCGGGGGTGGTGGGGGGGGGGACGGAGAGGGTAGGGGGCGTGGGGGAAGGAGGGGGAAGGAGGGGCGGGGAGGAGGTCAGCGATAGTGGGGTGGGGGGGGGGGAGGATATAAGCGAGGGAGGCCTGGCGGATTTCTTCTTGGAGGGCGACGACTGACAGTGGGGGAAGGGCGATGGATCACCACAGAGAGGGGTGTACGAGGGGGGCGGGGCAGGGCAGGGAGGGGGGGGGGAGGGAGGGGGCGGGAGAGGGGGAGGGGGCAGGGCTGCCATGACAGAGCGACTCCCCTTCCGCTCCTCTCCCTCCCCCCCTCCCCCCAGCTCCCACACACGCAACCAATGCTAAATGAAAACTTGCAAGCAAAGCACAATGTTTTTTTCTGTGTTCTTCTTTCGTGTCTTACACATATGCGCGAAGCACGCACCGTACGCACGGACGCACGCACATCCTCCTCCTTCCCCTCCCCACGCTCCTTCCCCATCTCCTTCTCCCCTTCTCCCCATCATTGTCAGCATAACGCCGCATTGTGCACACTGGATGCATTCTAAACACCGCCATAATCGTGAAGGCTCTTCGTCTTTTTTTTTCTCTCTTTTTTTTTTTTTTGCTGCTCCAGAAGTGAAAGGCGTTCAACATTGTTTATGTTATTAAAGAAATGAGGGAGAAAAAAAAAGAGAAATTAAACTTCGCCTAAGAAACCCCCCCCCCCCCCATCCCCCCAAAAAAGAAAGAAAGAAAAAAAAAACACAAACAACAACAACAACAACAACAACAACAACAACAACACACACACACACACACACACACACACACACACACACACACACACACACACACACACACACTACACTAACACTAACACTAACACCGCATGGTCAGAAAAGGTAAGAGACACAAGGATGCATTCAATGTATTTGTCGAAAAACAAAAACGAAAATGAAGACACTGTTTAAAACAAACAAACAAACAAACAGTGTGAGCGATACGGTTATGAAACTTCTGGGTACCGTGTGACTGACGGGTTAGGAGTTGGGGACAAGAGAGAGAGAGAGAGAGAGAGAGAGAGAGAGAGAGAGAGAGAGAGAGAGAGAGAGAGAGAGAGAGAGAGAGAGAGAGAGAGAGAGAGAGAGAGAGAGAGAGAGAGAGAGAGAGAGAGAGAGAGAGAGAGAGAGAGGAAATAGATGGCTGAACTTTCCGGGCGACACTTTGGTCGTCTACCACACATAATTCTGCCTTCTCTTTAGTCAGTGTCCCATTTCAGAACTTGCTCTTGTTCAGTTTAAACGACAAAACTAGGTGTTATTTAGCAGCATGACGTACAATCGCATCTGGTCAATGGCAACACAGAAACATATAAAACATGTCCTTTTTTTTTTTCTTAAATAGTCTTAAAGACCTTTACGTTTCATCTCTAACGTAGTTTGGAAAGTACAAGTCCATTCTTGTATGAACAAGAATACGGCCATTCGTATTTTACTCATTCATACCTTTTAAAGAGCGAAGAAGCTCCATGGTGCATTCCACGTCATGTGCCACTCACAATGAAACATATTCTTTTAGAGTGTTGGGACTTGCATGATGTGAGACACAAACATTTTACAGTAGATTCCATGAAAACCTTGTTCAGAGATGTTCCACCTGACGCGATCTTTGAATTCTTGAAAGAGATTAACATTTTTTTAAAAAATCGGATCTGAGGTTTTATAGTGGAAAGATTTTTAACAAAATTTCGGATGGGTTTTCCGAAGATGTATTTTAAAGAGTTGTTTGAATGAATGACTTGTGAGTTGATTTTAACGTGGTGGCAGCCCTGATATGGCCCTTTGCGGTCGGCTGAGCTATAAGCAACATTACCTTACCTTACCTTTTGTATGAATACATTACTAAACCTCTATTTGAATACATTTCTGAACATTTTCACACATCCACCCACACCACCTTGGGAGCCTAACACACTCAAACCCAATAAAACACAAAACGTCTCTTCACTTTGAAATCCAGCACTGATAACTAGATCTGTCTACATCCAGCAGCATCAAATAGGTTTTAATTTTCAATCCTTAAAAAAAGTTTAAAAACCAAAAATCTTAATTATAAGACGGAGTTTATCATACACTGAAGATATCTGCTCAAATCTCCGTGTACCAGGTTTTAATTTTCATTCGTTAAAAAAAAAAACACACACACCAAAAATCGCAGTCATGAGACG
>CM065720.1:43318438-43320938 GCA_033310375.1 Conus canariensis
ATCTTTGTCCAGTTCGGCGCAAGATGGGCGTTGTATATGTCCTAAGATGTTATTTGCATATGACAACGCCCATTTGCGCCGAATTTGACAAAGATAAGAAACCATACCTTGAGCAAAGTAATATGGAATGATGTGACAATGGCTTGACCATCATATTCCATTGCCTCCCCATCACCTCTGCCCGCGACCAGCAGCTAAGCATGGCATCATAAACTGCAGACAATGATCAGGCCGGGATGGAACTCCCAGCCGGGCAGAGTGGTGCCAGTAAACCACCACACCACACTGATTCTCTTGTTGCCCAGTCCCATTTTTCCCCCTCACTTCTATACCATCGCCACATAGCTGTGACCAATAGTTACTCTCCCTACCTCTGGTAATGGACTGAATTCTGGACTGGCATCATTTCCGTCTAGACAGTGTTACAAAACCTTGGTCCGCATTCAGGAGAAATGTAGAGTGCTGCTTCTGCGAAGTAATGAATGTGTTTCTTTTAAGACCTTTGCAGACACGAGGCTTTGGTATGACTGGCGGTGTGTCTAAGTGATGAAAATAGTTATACACGAATGTGTGTGAATCTCCTCTCTCTCTCTCTCTCTCTCTCTCTCTCTAGTTATACACGAATGTGTGTGAAACTCTCTCTCTCTCTCTCTCTCTCTCTCTCTCTCTCTCTCTCTCTCTCTGTAAGCTCCGGTGTGCGTGCGTGCGCGCTCGTGTGTATCTATGTGAGTGTGTGCGTGCGTCCATAAGAGTGTGTGTTTTGTGTGTGTGTGTGTGTGTGTGTGTGTGTGTGTGTGGTGCGTGCGTGCGTGCGTGCGTGCTGTGGTGGTGTGTGTGTGTGTGTGTGTGAGTGTGTGTGTGTGTGTGTGCATGCGTCCATGTGTGTGTGTGTGTGTGTGTGTGTGGTGCGTCCATGAGTGCGTATGTGCGCACATGTGTGCGCGCATGCGCGCGCGTCTGTGTGTGTGACTGGTGACAAACTAGGCAAAGAAATATAAACCATTTACAGGATTTCAAAACAGAAAGATCTCCAAAAGGATGTAGCTTTTCAGTCATTAGAATACACCTACTGCAACACTTTCACTTAAAACGATATGTACTTAAACTGAACGTAAGGACAAAGATTTTGATCGTCGTGATAAAACAAAAAGTAGATGAGGGCGGAAGAATAGAATGTCTGATGACGTTGAACGCAAACAGACCTAACTCATTTGATCCGAGTTCACAAACGACTATGTTGTCATAGAAAGGTTCGGGGCCAAGCAGATCTGTAACGCAATAAACTAGTCAATGCCTCTGTGACCTGACTACCGTCTGCCTACCAGTCCCCCTCTGCTTTACGAGCACCCAGTAACTGTGAGACCGTGAACTGCAGCTTGGAACAGATCATCAGATGGATTCACCAAGCAGGGAGGACCGGTAGTGATAAACCATCACAACAGACTGTCCCCCCCCCCACCCCCCCTTTGCCGCCACCATCCTGACATCGATCAGCATCTGGGATGCACGGCGTCTTTTGGTGGCAGAAAATAATGGATCGGATTCCGGACCTGCCTGGTTTCCATGCAGGCCGTGTTATGAAATGCTGGATTGCCCACGGGCGCAATAGCGTGTCGCTCCGTCTTTCAGCGCTTTAGAGTCCGGCGTTCATCTCTTCGCAGGTTATCGGCTGTGATGTGCTTCGGCTGCTGCGTGGACAGTAAGTTGCTGTGGTCAAACGGGTCTGCGAATAAACAGGAATCAATAATATGTGAAACGCTCTCGTTGGAGGAGAAGATGGCGCGCGCGCAGTTGTGTGTGTGTGTGTGTGTGTGTGTGCGTTTTCGCGCGCGCGTGTGTGTTTGTTTATGTCTATCTGTATGGGTGCTTGTGTGCATATATGTGTGGTCGTTTTTCTTGAGGAAAAAAAAAGGCAACGATCAACGAAGATGTTCTTATTCATACAAAGAAACGTTTAAAACAATGATTGAAGAGCTCTCATTTTCCTTTCAAAGCAAACAGACCAAGCTGTTATAACACATTTCAGTCATGATTGTGCCACGCCCAAAAGAATTCATGTGGCTGTGGCTTGACCATGGCATTCCCTTTTCCTCCCCATCTCTCTCTCTCCTCTCTCTGTCTCTCTATCTTCTCTCAGCGTGGATCAGCTGCCTTTGAGATTATACACTGCGGACAAGAAATGATCAGGGATAGATCATCCAGCAGGCAGCCACCATGACGATTAATCTACACACCACACTGATTCTGCATGACCTACCCAGATGTTCCTTACCATTCTGCGTCATTACTACATAGCTGTGATCGAGAGTTACTTTTCCCTGCCCTTAGACTAGTAATGGTACGAATTGAGTTACATTTCCCTGCCCTTAATAATGGTACAAAGAGAGTTATTTTTCCCTGCCGCCCTTAACAGTGGTACGAAGAGAGTTACTTTACCTTGCCCCTAACAATGGTACGAAAGAGAGTTACTTTTCCCTGCCCTGAATAATGGTACGAAGAG
>CM065720.1:43330938-43335938 GCA_033310375.1 Conus canariensis
CTGCCAGGAGGCAAAACTAAGAAGAACAGAGAAAGAGAGAGAGAGAGAGAGAGAGAGAGAGAGAGAGAGAGAGAGAGAGAGAGAGAGAGAGAGAGAGAGAGAGAGAGAGAGAGAATGCGAATGCGAATGCGAATGCGAATGTTTATTCAGATTTTAGGCCTAGGCCCCTACCTGAAGGGGATGGTCGTTCACCGACTCATATAATCTCACACGCACACACACACACACACACACACACACACACACACACACACACACACACACACACACACATATATATATATATATACATGCCATGGAATTTAGACACCGGTCATAAAGCATTTGTCATGCACTAAACAAAAATAAAGTAAAGCATAACAAAGCAAAACAAAGAGAAAAAAAAAGTCATTGTTATGTGGTCCATCAATAATACTTTTTATGTTGAAGCAGTACACAAACGTTTTAAAGCTTTATAAGTGAATAGTGCTACATTAGATAGTACACACTCATTTCTACATGCCATAAGTAGATTAAATCTGAACTGACATGGGTCATTATAATACTTGGGCTGAATATATCTTATCCTCAAATCATGAAGAACAGGGCAACACAGAATAATATGAATAGCATCTTCCTTAGAAACATGACACAAGCGACACATAACTTCATCTGCTTTTCCACTGTATCTAAATCGGTGACTGGCTATATCTGACATACCAAATCTTAGTTTTGTTAGAGCACTTTTAACATATTTATTCATAACAATGTCAACATACGGTTCCATAAGATTTGTTGTCTTAAATGCCCTATATTCAGCAAATCGGTCGCTGGTGTGCATGTGACTACAGTCAATGATCCTTTGTTTAAAGCAATTAATAAAGGCTGCAATATTTTCGACACCTTAGTTATCCCATACAAAGCAAAACCATAAGAATATAGGCACTTACGAACATTTGTGGCCCAGGTCTTCTTTCCATTAATATCAAGATCATATAACACTTTATACGCTTTAAATGGTAACTTGTAATTTTCCATCCTTGTCAATTTTAGCCAGTAACTGATGCATTTAACGTATGAGTTTAAATAGATAGGATATCTTCCTATTTCTCCATATACCAAATCATTAGGAGTACGACTGTCGACGTTCAAAAAGCGTTTCATGGCAAACAAATGCAGCTTTTCGATAACATTGCTGCTTTCGAACGCCCATATTAAGAGAGAGAGAGAGAGAGAGAGAGAGAGAGAGAGAGAGAGAGAGAGAGAGAGGGAGAGAGAGAGAGAGAAGTGGTGGATCAGTTATGTGAAGTGGTGTGGCTTAAATGAAACGAAGCAGTGAAAGTGGATAGGGCCATGAATTGGGCACTAAAGAGGCCATCTGGTGTGATGTTTCAGAGATACCATTCCTCAGCATTGTGGGATCAATCCTTGATCATTTCAGGATCAGTAATTTATGATCATTTTTATAGCTCGTGCTGGCAGAGAGAGAGAGAGAGAGAGAGAGAGAGAGAGAGAGAGAGAGATTAGAGTTGGGGGTGGGTCAGTGTGTCCTCTAAGGGGAAGGACTTTGACTGTTTTCTCTGTTATAGTGATATTAAAATTTCACCTCCACCCTCTCTCTTACTAGTTACGGAAGAAGCAGCTTCCCAGTACTAGTCATCAAATTAAAAAAAAATTTCTCAGGACTGTTAAAACTACTCAAGAGTGGCTCAAGAATAATTTTCCTGATGCTTGTGCACTTAAAAGCACTTGTAGCTCAGACAGACAGAATTAGGGATTAGTCCAAACATTCAATACTGATTGAACAACAAAAAACTGACACAAGTTAAATGCACTTTCACACATCAACTTAACTTGTTTATACAAGGGTGAAGTTTTCAAATCAATTTCATAAAATCAGTTCAGGCTGAGTTTTGGTTTCCACTGTTTCATCATTAAGAGAGTGAAAGTTTCGGATGAGTTGAGTTGGAGTCCACTTGGAATATCAAAACTTATCTGATGTCAGAGAGGATAGTTGATCTCTCTTGTTGCTGGTGACTGATCCACATCTATGTAGACCTGCTGATCAATTGCTGGGCTGTGGTGTTTCTTCACTATCAGGCATGCCCAGGATAGGCATGGACCCAGGTTAGTTCTGGAGGATCAGTGAACCTTAGACCAGATCAGAGTAGATGAGATAAACTTTCACTCTCTCTGGTTTACCCCTGTTGTCTTTGTGGCTTCACTGGGTTGATGCATCTACAGCTGGTCTGTGGAGGCAGTGATTGTTCACAACGAGTTTCCCCTTTTCATATGCTAAGCGATCTATTCTGGTTCCGGTTTCGGTTGGCTTTGTGTAAATAAAGACAAAGAAAAGGGGAGGGGGAGGTTTGGTCATCCCCCACACTTACAGTGGCAGGTCCTGTATAGAATATTTGAAAATGTGCTTTCTTAGCCGTTGGGGTTTGAATTTAAAGCGCCTTTATCAGCACATGCCAATTGACAAAGGACTGTTTAACATAATTTCGAGAAGGAGGGAAGTCGTCGGCTTCTCTCTGATGTAGTGGAGAGAGAATGCGCATTCAGCTAAGGGAAGGGAAAGCAGAGGGAGTGAAGTGTGCTACAGACTTCCCAAGCAACGTCACCTTTCTCTGTGTCAGTGTTGTCACAGCTGGGCGGTCGGCAACTTCAACCCGACTGCAGGAAGAGTGAGGGTGGTGAGGGTCTGAGAGGGGAGGGAAAGAGGGGTGGGTGGGGTGACGGCAATGTAAGCGTAATTGTCATTTGCGAGACAAAGGGAGAGAGAACGAAAGAGGGGGGAAGAAGGGGGGAGTAGACCGGAGTGTGTGTGTGTGTTTGTACAATTTGTACAGGAGGGTGTTCAGGACAGACGGGGTGGAGTTGTCAGGTGACTTGTCAAACACACACACACACACACACACACACACACACACACACCACACACACCACACACACACACACACACAGACAGACAGAGAGAGAGAGAGAGAGAGAGAGAGAGAGAGAGAGAGAGCGATAGTAAGAAGAAGAGAGAGAGAGAGAGAGAGGCAGGCAGAAAGACAGACAGACAGACAAGCACAACAGACAGACAGAGAGCCAGAGACAGAGACAGAGAGAGAAACTGGGTTGAGACGGAAGAATATTTTAAGGAAAATTTTTATGAAAATAATTACAATAATGATTAACATGCTTATACTGGATAAGATTAATACTGGACACATTCCCCTGACAAGATTAAGACTGGATACATTCCCTTGACAAGATTAATACTGGACATATTTCTTTGAGAAAATTGACACAGGACGCAACTGTCATTCCTGGGAGATGTGGATAAGCACGCTGTTACTTGGAATGGAGGCCCCGGATATAGAACATTTACAGAATCGGGGTGATGGGTCCACTATCCAATTAATTATTTTCTGCCAGGAGGCAAAAAAAAAGGAAGAGAGAGAGAGAGAGAGAGAGAGAGAGAGAGAGAGAGAGAGAGAGAGAGACAGAGGACAGAGAGAGAGGGGGAGAGAGAGAAGTGGTGGATCAGTTATGTGAAGCGGTGTGGCTTAAATGAAACGAAGCAGTGAAAGTGGATAGGGCCATGAATTGGGCACTAAAGAGGCCATCTGGTGTGATGTTTCAGAGATACCATTCCTCTGCATTGTGGGATCTATCCTTGATCATTTCAGGATCAGTGATTATGATCATTTTTATAGTCGTGCTGGCAGAGTGGAAGAGAGGAGAGAGGGGACAGCCAGCGAGCGAGTGAGAGAGAGAGAGAGAGGGGGGGGGCGCAAGAGCGAGCGAGCGAGTCAGACAGAGAGAGAGAGGGGAGAGAGAGAGAGAGAGTGAGAGAGAGAGAGAGAGGACGAGAGAGAGAGAGAAGAGAGTAGATAGACAGACAGACAGACTTGCACAACAGACAGACTGAGAGCTGGGACAGAGACAGAGAGAGAATTGGGTTGAGATGGAAGACTATTTTAAGGGAATAATGAAAATAATTACAGTAGTCATAAAATGCTCAAAAAACAACAGTATGTAAACGACTTTAACAACGATTAATTCCTAATTTTAAGGGAATAATGAAAATAATTACAGTAGTGAATAAAATGCTCATAAAAACAACAACGTATGTAAACGACTTTAACAACGATTATTCCTAATTTTAAGGGAATAATGAAAATAATTACAGTAGTGAATAAAATGCTCATAAAAACAACAACGTATGTAAACGACTTTAACAACGATTATTCCTAATTGTAAGGGTATAATGAAAATAATTACAGAAGTGAATAAAATGCTCATAAAAACAACAACGTATGTAAACGACTTTAACAACGATTATTCCTAATTGTAAGGGTATAATGAAAATAATTACAGAAGTGAATAAAATGCTCATAAAAACAACAACGTATGTAAACGACTTTAACAACGATTATTCCTAATTGTAAGGGTATAATGAAAATAATTACAGAAGTGAATAAAATGCTCATAAAAACAACACGTATGTAAACGACTTTAACGATTATTCCTATCCCACTTGTTTAGGGTACGGCTTGTTATTTCTTCACTAAAACAAACACAATAAAAAGTAGAAAAAGAATATTCCTTCTTCTGAATTTAAACAATACGTTTTCCCCCTCGCACGCTTAGCACTGGGGAAGTGAGTTAGATGGAGCACCATTTTTGGTGCTTTTTTCTTTCTGCAAACGCTGAAACCAACCATGTTCTATTTTTGTTGAATTTGCTTGACCAAAGGTCCGTTCTGTTATATATTCTCTCAATTCTGGTGGTGAATTAAACACATGCACTCATACACACACATACACGCACACGCACACAGACATACACACGCACACATAAACACATACGCGCGCGCGCACGCTCGCGCACACACACACAGAGGCATGCATGCATCCACACACACACACACACATATTCACACACATGTACACACACACACACACACACACACATACACACACACACACACGCGCGCGCGCGCGCGCGCGCGCACGCACGCACGCTCA
>CM065720.1:43338438-43343438 GCA_033310375.1 Conus canariensis
AAAATCACCATCTTCAGCACATCTAAAACAAAGTCACACTCAGAGAAGTGGAGGACACCTCAGACAAAACCGACACTGAATACTGTCCTAATGCCCCAGAGAGGGCGGATCAACACGCAATTACTCGCAACGGGCATTCAGGATTGAGAGCGTTGCCCAGGATGGAAACGGAGGCAGGTCCAGTTTCCAATCCATTTACTTTCTGTCCGAGGGGGAGAAACAAAGAGGGAGCGGCGTGGGTGATTCAGGTACGTGAAGCTGTGTGTTTCTTCAAATTTGAGGAAGCAGAAAATTGGATTGGGGTCGTGGATTTGGCACTAGAGAAGCAGTTTGGTGTGATGATTTACAGCCGTTGGTTCATTGCAGTTTGGGATTCATCGCTGATCATTTCAAGTGTGCAAGCTGTAAGGGTGGGGGTGGGTGGGTGGGTGGTATCAGGCTATCAGCAAAATGCAAGCGGACTTAAAACTGGTCTCCATAATATCAGTTCGCTCACCACCGAATTGGTGCTGGGTTTTGTCGTCTGCTGGTGGACTGTATAAGGGGCTAAGGAGGCTATGTGATGGTGCTCCTCTTCTCTTAGGCAAAAAACCTTTCTGCCCTGGACTTTTCACAAAATTATGTGATATTAAACGAAAGGGAGAGAGAGAGAGAGAGAGAGAGAAGAGAGAAGAGAGAGAGAGAGAGAGGGAGGGAGGGAGAGAGGTAGAGAGAGAGAGAGAGAGAGAGAGAGAGAGAGAAAGCGTGTCCTTATATGCGTGCATGCGTGTGTGTGTGCGTGCATATGTGTATGTGTTTGCAGGTGTGGGTGTGTACTTCATAATCACAGAAAGACCACCAATATTATATAAAAGTAAACAGCTAACCGGTGTATATTTCAAACAAGAGATAACTTTAAAAGCGAAAACAGTATCAGGAAAAAATCAGCTTCAGACATGCCTGATAGACATGGTAGGTGTGTCCTAAGAGACACACATAACATGATGTCTTCATTTGTTTGTTTCGCCACATAGACACTTTGTTGAAACATGAAATCTATCTACAATATCTTCTCGGGCGTCCCACAAGCTCTCCTCCTTCCTGGGTCTTTCTTTTTGTTTTAGTTGGACAATGTCTCTAATCTCTCTCGTGGTTACTCACTCCTTCCCTAAACAATTTTTTAAAAGTATTTATAATAACTCCGCCAACTAACGTGGACAAAACGAATCACATGACAAAACACGACGAAAATGGAGTACGAGCAATCAATCATCTTTATCACATTCGGCGCAAGATGGGCCTTGAATCTTTCTTTTTGTATTACTTAGATTCAACAACCATCTTGCGCCGAATGTGACAAAGATTAGTGGTTGCTCGTTCTTCGTTTTCGTGGTCCCGAGTGTTGTTTATCTTGCCTGAAGAAGACCTAAGAGGTCGAAACGCGTCGTGTTTTGGCTTGTGATTCGCTTGTTCGGCGGAGTTATTACAAATACGTTTTAAAATTTGTTTAGATTTCCGCCAGCAGTCGCCTCACTTTGCGATTACCTTCTTCCCTGGTTTTCCTTTTGCCTGGTAGAAATCTCCAGTCTCTCTCCTGACCGGTTCCTCCTTGAGGACCTTGTACATGACTGCTGACTCCAGTCTCCTCGATGCTCCTCCGCTCCCTCAACTTCTCTGGGCCAGTTGTAGTTTCCAGTGTTTCTACCAAGTCTCTGCCTCCTGTCGGCATCAGCACCTTATGATGGTGCATTGGGAGGAAGAGGACGCTGAGAATAAACTTGTTCCGAAAGAAAAAAGAAAAATCAGGGGCTGATAACGCTTGTATTTCCATTGCAAACAGACTTACTTTTTCTCAGTTTCTCTACGCAAAATGCTTCATTTAGTAAACAAACGTCACAGCATACCCAAGGCATGCAGATCTGAATCGACTGATGATGATAAATTAAGTTGAACTGTTTGTAACGCAGTGTCTGGATTTCTGGCGCACCGTTTTACCCTCAAGTTCGCGCATCTTCTCTCTCTGACTGAACTGTTAAACTAATCGGTGGGGCAAAAACTGCTGCGGGCGTGCCCACTACCGACATCTGCCCCACGAAAACGGCGGGGTTACTCTGTGCGAAAAGCGAACTTTAACGAATTACCTCCCTGGCAGATTTCCGAACATCGTCTATTCCGTTTTTAGGTTGACGAGCTGCGTTCCGTACTTCTTTCCTAAATTCAAACCGAGCATCCTCACCAACGCTGGCCCGAGTTGGACAGAAAAGTGAAGCAAAATGTCCAAGGCCCATCTGTGAAGCGGAAGACACTCCGAGTGTATGGTCCCAGTATTGCCATTGGAAGCCACGGCACATTCGGCAGCGGGCGGCACGCAGATAAGGTTGAAATCTATTGCCCAGACGGACGGGGAAACCCTTTCAGCTGTGGAAATGAAAGGGAAAGCGCAGATTACGGAACGGGCCTCCTGTGTGTGGTGGTGGACGATCCTTCTGGGGTCGTTTTGTTTCCAGTATTGATGGCCACGTTGTCCACTTGTGCAGAGAGAGAGAGAGAGAGAGAGAGAGAGAGAGAAGAGAGAGAGAGAGAGAGAGAGAGAGAGAGAGAGAATGGAGAGAGAGAGAGGGAGAGACAGAGATAGAGGCATAGAAATGGAGAGAGAGAATGAGAGAGAGAGAGAGAAAGAGAGACAGACACACACACAGACACAGAGACAGAGATATAGAGACAGAGACAGAGACACACACACACACACACAGAGAAAGAGAGAGAGAGAGAGAGAGAGAGAGAGGAGAGGGAGAGAGAGGGAGACTGAGACAGAGATAGAGACAGAGAGAGAGAGAGAGAGAAAAACAGAAAGACAGACAGAAAGAGAGACAGAGACACAGAGAGAGAGACAGAGACAGAAAGAGAGAGAGGGGGAGAGAGAGAGACAGACAGAAAGACAGACAGAGAGAGAGAGAGAGAGAGAGAGAGAGAGAGAAGAGAGAGAGAGAGAGAGAGAGAGAGAGAGAGAGAGAGAGAGAGAGAGAGAGAGAAGGACAGAAACGCTTCAGATACGTTTTTATTTACATTGGAATACTTTATGACACGGCGGTATACGTTCATATTTGCAGCGCTGAAAAAAAATAATGCAAGAAAACGAAACTTTGTAACTGATTACGTAAACATAAATATTAGGACTCGAAACCAAGTAGCAGAAAGAGACAACTACGTTCTTTTTTATAATCCAAAATGACTGTGTATAATTTTTTTTTAACAGTATATCATTTACACAAGTGCCTCACACAGGCACACATCTTCACCGTAATAAATCATTTCCGCTCAACCACATCAATCCTAAACGCCCATTTCACTGTTATTTATAAACAGTGAAGAGAACGAAACGATTTTCAAATAAAATCATCAAGCTGCGTAAGGTACTTGAAACAAACCCTCAAACGTTAGTAGTTGTTACCGAACATTTCTTTCTCCCGACATTAGATGCCTCTGCAACCTACTTGACCAGTAGAGATATAATCCCATTATCGCCAGAGGATAAACTATATATTATTATTATTATTATTATGAATACTTATATAACACCTATTCTCGGCTCGAGACCAAGCTCTAAGCGCTTTACAATCCATACTCGTTTACACAACGGGCTGCCTACCTGGGTAGTGCCGACTGAAGAGCTGCCAGCTGGCGCTTCATTCAGTCGTTTCCCGTGTCATCCAGTCAGTATCGTTCAATATCGATCACTCATTTTCCTTACTTCCTTCATTCTTTCCATTTCTCAGCAGGGTGCATGCTATGTGTAACGTGTCATCCATACCAACGGCCAACCTGGCCTCCTCTTCCGAAAGTTGGTGATGGGATTTGACGTGTGTGCAAGATGTTATGCGTGCGTTCACACACGGAACCTCGGTTTATAGTCTCATTCGAAGGACTGTATGGGAAATGGAGTCAGAACCAATGTTAACTCCGAGGGAAAAAATGCCCCTGTACCGAAACGTCCCGGCGGAGATTCGAACCCACAACCCCAGGATCACCAAGATTACGAGTCCGGCGCTCTACCAACTGAGCTATTCCGACCCCAACGGTATATGGTATAGGTTTTGAAGCATTGATGCTGAAAAGTTGAGACTTCTCTCCGATAACAATACAGGCTGTACAATGGCATATAAAGTGATCTCTATCTTCTCTTGCACCTTCTGTACACATTACACACAAGCCATCTGCAGTGCCCTCAGGACTAAACCATCTTTTGTTTGCATTGAGTCCAAGTGTCCTACCTCGGAATCTAGCGAGCATATCCCCATGCCATTTATCAGTAACTACAGCCAGAATTTTTTTTCCTGGTTGTAAGATACTATTAAAAGAATAGAACCAGGAATAATATTTCATAGTGTCTTCCATCTTGGAATGCCAGTTTTGTTTAAAAGAGACGAGACGGTCTTTCATTCCGAGAGAGAGAGAGAGAGAAGAGAGAGAGAGAGAGAGAGAGAGAGAGAGAGAGAGAGAGAGAGAGCCAGTGAAAGAGAAAGAGAGATTACAAAATGCCGACGGTTCTTTCTACCAATCAGAAGACATTTATATAAATGGTGCATGGGGACAAACATCATGGCTGAACATCAACCGGAAAAGAATTCCCTTTTTAACCTCCAGCCCCTTCACATAACATTTGTCTTGTTCAAGTTGAAGAGGAAGTGGATTTCAAACGGAAGGTAACGTAAGGTAATGTTGCTTATACCCCAGCCGACCGCAGCGGGCCATATCAGGGCTGTCACCGCGTTTTTCAAACGGAAAGAAGCTGAATGAGGAGAAACTAGATTGTGTATCTGTGTTCATCTCTACCATCTCTGTATGCAAATATATATGTCGGGCCACGCGATTTGTCCAACTCTGTAAGCTTCCCTGCGATTGGTCGGGAGCGTCTGCGGTATTGACGTGTTACAGAAAGTGGAGAAGATGAGGTTTGTGAGGAGAGAGAGAGAGAGAGAGAGAGAGAGAGAGAGAGAGAGAGAGAGAGAGAGAGAGAGAGG
>CM065720.1:43355938-43368438 GCA_033310375.1 Conus canariensis
GAGAGAGAGAGAGAAAGAGAGAGAGTATGTGAATGCAGTGTGTGTGTGTGTTTGTGTGTGTGTTTGTGTGTGTGTGTGTGTGTGCGTGAGAGAGAGAGAGAGAGAGAGAGAGAGAGAGAGAGAGAGAGAGAGAGAGAGAGAGAGAGAGAAAAAAGTCTGTGTGTGTTCGTGACTTCAGGCTTAACCATTTGTCGTAAAACCCATCCAGAAACTTAAAGACACTGAACAGAAACAATGAAATTAACAACAACAAATGAATAAAAGATAAACTGAGTAAACATCTCTTCCCCCACCCACCCACTCACTTACTCCCCCCCCCCCCCCCCCACAACACACGGTGAATTGTTTAAGACTTCCTATGTATATTACGCACACACACACACACACACACACACACACACACACACACACACACACACACACACACCACAGACACACATCCACACACACTTACACAACGCACACACACACACACACACACACACACACACACACCACACACACACACACACACACACTCATTATATATATATATATATACATACATGATAACATAAGCGAGGAAAATTCGGGGTAAAGGGAACTTAGAGCTTTTGCCGGATTGACGATACGGGGGAGGGGGGGGGGGGAACACGTGTGAAAAATGCCATTTTACCAGCCTGAGGGGGCCGGGGTACCTGAAAGCGCAGAATCCCTCTCCCCAAGCCCCCCCCCTTCTCCTCCCCCCCCCCCACACACACTTAGTCCGCCCTTGCTTCTGGAAACATGTGCAGCGCATCGAGGAACGGGAATCAGAAGACAGGAAAAAGGTGTGTGTAGGAGGTGAGTGAGGGTGCCAGAGACTAGCTGGTAAGTTGAGGTAGTGACCAGAGACTGCAGTTTCTTCTCTCTTTCTCTCTCTGTCTCTATCTTTCTCTCTGTCTGTCTCTCTCTTTCTCTCTGTCTGTCTTTCTCTCTCTCACTCGCTCTCACTCACTCTCTCGCTCACTCTCATTCACTCATTCTCTCTCTCATCCACTCACACATACTCTCTCTCTCTCTCCATCCTTCCCTCAGTCTCTGTCTGTTTTTGTCTCTCTCTGCCACCTCCATTGTACAGCACAGTAAATAAAAGATAGACAGGAGGAAAGAAACACACACACACACACACACACACACACACACACACACACACACACACACACACACACACACAACGACCATATGAACTTGTGAACGACTTATTTCCCCTTTCTTTTGTACATTTCGTATTGCTTTCAAACCACAGATCGGAGCCATTACATTCTCCCCACTGTCCAGTCCCCTCCCCGTGTGGTCAGCCGGTCCTAGAGCGACATATTGTGATTTAAACTGAGAGAGAGAGAGAGAGAGAGAGAAGAAGAGAGAGAGAGAGAGAGAGAGAGAGAGAGAGAATGACAATAACAATGATTCTTTATTTTATAACGGTAAAAGTATTGGTTTAGTTAGCCATTTTTCATACTTGCCGTGCCGTTACTATTCTACGAAGCTAATACTAAATGATACAATGTATGTTGAGAGAGAGAGAGAGAGAGAGAGAGAGAGAGAGAGAGAGAGAGAGAGAAATGTGCGAGAGGTGCATGTGTGGTATGTAGATGCGTGTGTGGTGTGTGTGTGGTGTGTGTGTGTGTTGTGTGTGTGTGTGTGTGTGTGTGCGTGCGTGTGTGCGTGCGTGCCCGCGCGCGCGCGTTTGTGTGTGCGTATGTGTGTGCGTGTGTGTGTGAGTATGCGTGTGTGTGTGTTTGTGTGAGGGAGAAGAGAGAGAGAAGGGGAAGAGAGAGAGAGAGAGAGAGAGAGAGAGAGGAGAGGGAGGAGAGAGAGAGAGAGAGAGAGAGAGAGAAGAGAGAGAGAGAGAGAGAGAGATTCAGATTCAGATTCAGATGTCTTATTCGCTGAAGACAGCCCCATATGAAAAGGCGAGAAAATGTAACGAAAACATAAATGCGACTGTGTCCTGGGTCTCTTCAAATAAACATGCAAAGATCACAACACATTATCTCTCTCAACTGAAAAGCTTTACATATTTATTCAAAGCTGCATTGCGAAATATATATATATATATATATATAAAATTATTCATGCTGTTAATAAACAAAACCGAAGCAGAGACATGACTCTCGAAAGAATTTCTTAGAAATCAGTTCCAGACGGAGATTACTGAACACCGTGCTGCGCAAGACAAAATGAGTTTCATCTTCAATGGATTGTTTACAAAGGGGACAAAGCAATTTAATGTAACAAACCCTGTTGTAGCGATACAAATGTGTCTTGATTTCGGAGGTCGTAAGTCTAAACGTTCTTAAAACAAACCGTAGACGCCTGCCCATATGTAAACAGATGTATTTCATCACTCAATGTGAAGAACTACAAAAAATGTACACGTATCAAACCCCTTACTGGATTGAATATGGTTTTCAAAAATGTTTGCTATCTACTATCGATCAATCTTTGCCACACGGTTCGCACAAATATCATTTCTAATCTTATGTTTCAGTGTATCCATGCACACCCAAGCCCAAGCTGTAAACATATGCGTAAAGGATACAATATATCTCTATTATCAAGAGCACGTGAGACACAAAGGATCTTAGAGGGATAATACGCGAACAGACATTAATACTTAATTATACCCAGATACTTTGTAGTTATACCGCTGTACAGATGTACGTACATATATGCTACTAAGTGTGCAAGAGTATTAACACACACACTCACACTTTCGCACGCATACACGCACACACGCACATGCGCGCGCACGCACGCACACACACGCACGCGCGCGCGCGCGCACACACACACATATCTGTAAACTAAAAACAAGTATTGTTCAATAACTGCTGCACATAAGCAACTGAATGAAATCTTTCACACCCACTGGAACCACGCTGTATACATTCTGCTTTGATGAACGTCTTCTATCCAAACATACATGACTTGTGCGCAGTTGCTGACGAGTCTGTCATACATAACATTGGAATTTGGCATTTGACTTGATCGTTCTTTACTAATGCTTATTTCTATTTCCACGGCAGGACAAGGACTGACTGCTTTCGGGAAAAAAACAAAAAAACTATGACCAAAGTGGTCGTAAGATACTCAATTCATTTTACCCCTGTGTCTAATTCAAATAACGTATTACAGGCTTTTTGTGTTAAATTATAATTATTCGTTCTTAATAAGCTTAATCAGCAGCGAATACATCTGATGCTTGTATGGACGGAATACCTACGCGCTTCCCCAAATACTAAATCATTAGGTGTGATAGGCTCCGACCCCCTTCCCCCAAATTTTGATGAAATTAAATCGACCGATTCACAACACAGAACAGTTTTCTTATTAAACACCTGTAACTCTGAGCCATACCGCACAATACGCTGCATCTGTGCATAAAAGAAAAAAAATTGTTAAAAACCTCAAAGGGATTGTTATTCAGTATAAACAATTTCTTCATAACACGTGGCAACGCACTAATGGCTCTACTAGAAAAAAAATCTCTACATGCTGCAACAAAACTTCAAGCGAGCAGAGAAAAGAAAAATATTTGTGAACTTGACAACATACATGACAGAACCATCGTATAGCCATCTCTCCCGTTTCAGTGTCATGAAAGAGGTGTCACCGCGTGCGGAGGGTTGAATTAATAACTTACGATGACAGGGTCAAAGAAACATGACAGTACCGCCAAACAAAAGAGACAAATTACACGGCAAAACACGACGCGTATTGACTTGAGACAAACAAATAACACGGCAAAACACGACGCGTATTGACTTGAGACAAACAAATTACACGGCAAAACACGACGCGTATTGACTTGAGACAAACAAATAACACGGCAAAACACGACGCGTATTGACTTGAGACAAACAAATAACACGGCAAAACACGACGCGTATTGACTTGAGACAAACAAATTAACACGGCAAAACAAATAGTACGAAACCGGCGTATTGACTTGAGACAAACAAATTACACGGCAAAACACGACGCGTATTGACTTGAGACAAACAAATAACACGGCAAAACACGACGCGTATTGACTTAAGACAAACAAATTACACGGCAAAACACGACGCGTATTGACTTGAGACAAACAAATTACACGGCAAAACACGACGCGTATTGACTTAAGACAAACAATTACACGGCAAAACACGACGCGTATTGACTTGAGACAAACAAATTACACGGCAAAACACGACGCGTATTGACTTAAGACAAACAAATTACACGGCAAAACACGACGCGTATTGACTTGAGACAAACAAATTACACGGCAAAACACGACGCGTATTGACTTAAGACAAACAAATTACACGGCAAAACACGACGCGTACTGACTTAAGACAAACAAATTACACGGCAAAACACGACGCGTATTAACTTGAGACAAACAAATTACACGGCAAAACACGACGCGTATTGACTTAAGACAAACAAATTACACGGCAAAACACGACGCGTATTGACTTGAGACAAACAAATTACACGGCAAAACACGACGCGTATTGACTTGAGACAAACAAATTACACGGCAAAACACGACGCGTATTGACTTGAGACAAATTACACGGCAAAACACGACGCGTATTGACTTGAGACAAACAAATTACACGGCAAAACACGACGCGTATTGACTTAAGACAAACAAATTACACGGCAAAACACGACGCGTATTGACTTAAGACAAATTACACGGCAAAACACGACGCGTATTGACTTAAGACAAACAAATTACACGGCAAAACACGACGCGTATTGACTTAAGACAAACAAATTACACGGCAAAACACGACGCGTATTGACTTAAGACAAATTACACGGCAAAACACGACGCGTATTGACTTAAGACAAACAAATTACAACGGCAAAACACGACGCGTATTGACTTGAGACAAACAAATTACACGGCAAAACACGACGCGTATTGACTTAAGACAAACCAATTACAAGACAAAACACGACGTGTATTGACCTGAGACAAACAAATTACAAAGACAAAACACGACGTGTATTGACCTGAGACAAACAAATTACAAGACAAAACACGACGCGTTTCGACCTCTTTTTGGTCGAAACGCGTTGCGTTTTGTCTTGTAATTAGTTTGTCTCTTTCGTTTGGCGGTACAGTAATTTTCTTTTCAAGTTTGTTTCAATTTCCGCCTGCGATCACCTCTCTTTGAAACTCAGATGACACGCTTAGGACGAGGGTCTCATGGATGCCATGTAGCAGATGTCTCCCCCGCGCATGAGCCCATCGCGCTGCTCAAATCTCTCTGGGACATCTTTTTTCCCAGCTGGCAAATATCTCCCCCTTTTCATAAAAGCAATGATTTTCCTCCAATCAAAATCAGCCATTCATTCTAGTTCGTCAGCTGAACGCTTTAAGTTGCGTAATTCAGTTGCAGACTATCCACATCTCTGAAAGCGAAGCTGAATCATTGGCTGGTAAGGAAATGCCAAGGTTCATGAGATCATCAAGAAATCGAACACCGTCTGAGCTGTTTTCTATTATTTCAGCTGATAGCTCGTTGATACATAATGAAAATTAAATGGGGATAGAAACATGGGGGGGGGGGAGAGAGAGAGAGAGAGAGAGAGAGAGAGAGAGAGAGAGAGAGAGAGAGAAGAGAGAGAGAGGGAGAGAGAAAAGAGAGAGTGGGGAGAGAGGAGAGAGAGAGAGAGAGAGGGAGGGAGGGAGGGAGAGAGAGAGAGAGAGAGAGAGAGAGAGAGAGAGAGAGAGAGAGAGATGCTTCTTAAGAAAGAACATCGTGCTATTTTTTTTCTTCTTTCAGAATGAGAAAATTGCACAATGAATGGAAACATAATCGGTTTCGACAGAAGAACACAGTGATCTGAAGTTTTCGCAAACATCAGCAGCAACAACAACAACAACAACAGCAACAACAATAATAACAACATCAACGATAACCACAAAAACGGCAACAAAATCAATACATAAAAAGGACGACAAAACAATCACTGTAATGTCATAATGACAAGGTGGCGAAAATCTGTGGGTGTCAAATTGTCGTCGGCGTCCGCCTGTTTTGTCGAGTGGCATCCGCATGCCTTCAAGAGCCGCCACTGAGTGTACAAATTACAACGGCCTCCACTGTTCGTTTTTCAATTGTTGGAGTTGATTATTGGCTTTCGTCGCGATTTTGGAGTATAGGAGAGGGGGGGGGGGGAGAGGGAGAGAGAGAGAGAGGGAGAGAGAGAGAGACAGAGGGAGAGAGAGAGACAGAGGAGAGAGAGAGACAGAGGGAGAGAGAGAGAGACAGAGAGAGAGAGAGACAGACAGAGAGAGAGAGAGAGAGAGAGAGAGGAGAGAGAGAGAGAGAGAGACAGAGAGAGAGAAGAGAGAGAGAGAGCAGAGAAGGTGTTGTGTAAGGGCATGGGGAAGGGAGGGGCAGGACGACAGGAAGGGGTAGGGGAGGGGGTGGGAGTGAAAAAAAGAAGGAAGACGGGAAGGAGGATGTAAATAGGGTGATTAGGTGGGTGGTGAGGGTTGGGTTGGGGGAGGGGGGGGGTGGTGGTGAGGAGAGTGTGGAGACGAGCTGACCAGGGTCTGTTCTATTTTTGGAACATGGACACGAAAATAATAGCTGAATATCTGAAGATAATTAGAAAAACAAAAACAAACAAAAAAACAACAAAAACACACACACAAAGATTTCTTTCTCGACCTGTAGCCCTAAGGACAAAAAGAGTAATTCTATTTGTATGGAAATTGAAGTGGATTTTGAACGACCCCCCCCCCCCCCCCCCCCCCCCCCCCCCGCGCGCCTCCCTCAATGTAAAACGAGAGTGTATAATGTCATCCTCTTTTTTTTTTTTTTTTTTTTAAATCTCGACTCTTTCATCCACAAATATTGATACCTGTGTCGAAGTCAGTGATTGGTGGAATAATATTTTCGTAAACTTCCTTGTCACTGGCAGGAACAGCAGTCGGTGTTTGCCTGTTGGATATTAGCCTTGTCTTGAAAATAAAATGAAAGAAAATAAATTGGGCCAGGGCAGCGCTTCCAATGTAACACCTTTGTGACAGGAAATGACCAGGACACACTGTTACCAACATTGGTGGGAGAAGACAGACAGCAAAGAAAGGGGAAGGGGAGAGGGGGGTGGGCAGCTTGAGGAAGGGTGAGAGGAAAGGGAACGGGGGGTGGGGGGGGGAGGAGGGAGTGAGGCTGGGGGGGGGGGTGAAGAGGGACAGAGGAGGCCGGGTGGGTGGATGGGTGGAGGGTGGGGTGGAGGGAGCTGATTGTCGACCCTTAAATAAAAGAAAAGGGGTGAGGCATGTTTTAAGTCGACTCTATGGCCACACACCACAATTAGGATTTTGCACTAAAACACTACATATCCAAGTAAGCATTTTGAGGCCTACCATATTTCCTTTTTTGTTTGTTTGTTTTGTTTGTTTTTTTTTTTTGGGGGGGGTCCTTCGCCGATTAAATCTTCAAATACGCGTCCTTTCCCCTTTGTTGACACACATTTCAGGACTGTGCACTCACCCTTATCCTCCTATTTTGCGCCAGCCTCAAGAGCACAAAATAACCCCATTCCTTTGATTTCAGTCTGTCTGCTTGGAACCACCTTGATGGCCGTCTGAAAGAAAAGGAGGAGAATCATCTTTCAGACACAATAAAAATTCTAAAAAAACAATCTAATCGCGCCAGTCTATGAATACTCGACTTCTTAAGCAAGGCCTTGGCGCATTAATTCTTGGTGTGCAGCCTGTGAGGGTCAGAATGATCGACAGTTGAAACGTCGTGCGATTAGCACAAAAATGAATCACGTTCTCTGACTGATAGATATATATCACGACCAAAACGCCTACCCTTTACAGCTGGAAGTGCTCGAAGACGCAGTCGCACTGTTACGATGAATTTCTCCTCTTGCGCCCGTGTCTTTACTTCCTTCTTTCCTCTCATACATCCCTTGCCATACAGGTAAGAGCTAACAGCTTTGAGAGTGGGCTGCACACCAAAAGTAAATGCACCAAGGCCTTGCTTAAGTGAGTATTTTCAGACTGGCACAATTAGATTGGTTTTGAGAGTTTTTAACGTGTCTGAAGGTTGATTCTCCTCCCTTTCTTTCATATGACCATCAAGGCACAAGCCAAGTGGTTCCAAGCAGACAGATTGAAATCAAAGGAATGGGACTATTTGGGGTATACCAGCTGGCGCAAAGATAGGGTTACCAGTGAGTGCAATAGGCCTGAAATGTGACGTCAGTCAAGGGGAAGTCATGCATTTGAAGATTGTGAAATGATGTCATCGGTGGAGATCCCCCAAAACAGGTGAAATGATAGGTAGGTGCCTGTTCTTTTGATCAGTTGTTCAGTTTTATATGAAATACTGGCTCAGATGTATGCTAAGCCTGAAAATGCGTACACGGATTATACAGTGATTTGGGCAAAATCCTCCTTGTGGCGTGTGGCCAATTTTCGCGTATATGAAACTCGCTTCTTTGAACCAACCTTCCGTGAGTAGAAAGGTCTTCCACCGGAGGCAATGTCATTGTCCTCCGCGGAAAGATTCCATTGCCGGTTCGGATACATCATCCCAAGCCCCACCCCCACCCCTTTCCCCATCACTTCCGACCCCTCCCCCTTCCCCTCGTCTCCTTACTCATCCCCTTTGACTGAGGTTGGTCACCCCGGCAGCCACTGCCCCCCCCCCCCACCCCCTCTCCTTCCACTTCGGTCCATCACCACCACCATGCACACCCAGCTCACGAACAGAATCCCCGCAGAGTTTGTGCAATGCCAGAACCATCACCAAAATGACCAGCGAAAAATCACGTCAGAGAGAGAGAGAGAGAGAGAGAGAGAGAGAGAGAGAGAGAGGGGGGGGAGTATACATGTGTGTGTTGCAAGTGTGTGTGTGTATGTGTGGTGTGTGTGCGCGCGCGCGCACAATGTGTATGTGAATAATGTGTGTGTGTGTGTGTGTGTGTGTGTGTGTGTGTGTGTGTGAGTGTGTGTGTGTACGTGTGCAAGTGTTCGCGCAAATAAATATGCCTACGTATGTTTTTCTTATGGTATTTCTCTTTCCTACCCTCCACAAACAGACAAAAAAACCCACCCACCCCCCTGCCTCACTACCTTCTGTCCCTGTTCTCCCCACTTTCCTCTCCTCCTAATCCTCCACCTCTCCTACTCCCCTTCCCCATCCTCCCCACTATCCTCTCCCTCCTAATCCTCCACCTCTCCTACTCCCCTTCCCCATCCCCCCCCACTTCCTCTCCTCCTAATCCTCCACCTCTCCTACTCCCCTTCCCCATCCCCCCCACTTCCTCTCCTCCTAATCCTCCACCTCTCCCTACTCCCCTTCCCCATCCCCCCCACTTCCTCTCCTCCTAATCCTCCACCTCTCCTACTCCCCTTCCCCATCCCCCCCACTTCCTCTCCTCCTAATCCTCCACCTCTCCTACTCCCCTCCCCCATCCCCCCCCACTTCCTCTCCTCCTAATCCTCCACCTCTCCTACTCCCCTTCCCCATCCCCCCCCACTTCCTCTCCTCCTAATCCTCCACCTCTCCTACTCCCCTTCCCCATCCCCCCCACTTCCTCTCCTCCTAATCCTCCACCTCTCCTACTCCCCTTCCCCATCCCCCCCCACTTCCTCTCCTCCTAATCCTCCACCTCTCCTACTCCCTTCCCCATCCCCCCCACTTCCTCTCCTCCTAATCCTCCACCTCTCCTACTCCCCTTCCCCATCCCCCCCCACTTCCTCTCCTCCTAATCCTCCACCTCTCCTACTCTTCCCTTCCCCACTCCCCCCCACTTCCTCTCCTCCTAATCCTCCACCTCTCCTACTCCCCTTCCCCATTCCCCCACTTCCTCTCCTCCTAATCCTCCACCTCTCCTACTCCCCTTCCCCATCCCCCCCACTTCCTCTCCTCCTAATCCTCCACCTCTCCTACTCCCCTTCCCCATCCCCCCCACTTCCTCTCCTCCTAATCCTCCACCTCTCCTACTCCCCTTCCCCATTCCCCCCCACTTCCTCTCCTCCTAATCCTCCACCTCTCCTACTCCCCTTCCCCATCCCCCCCACTTCCTCTCCTCCTAATCCTCCACCTCTCCTACTCCCCTTCCCCATCCCCCCCACTTCCTCTCCTCCTAATCCTCCACCTCTCCTACTCCCCTTCCCCATTCTCCCCACTTCCTCTCCTCCTAATCCTCCACCTCTCCTACTCCCCTTCCCCATCCCCCCACTTCCTCTCCTCCTAATCCTCCACCTCTCCTACTCCCCTTCCCCATCCCCCCACTTCCTCTCCTCCTAATCCTCCACCTCTCCTACTCCCCTTCCCCATCCCCCCCACTTCCTCTCCTCCTAATCCTCCACCTCTCCTACTCCCCTTCCCCATCCCCCCACTTCCTCTCCTCCTAATCCTCCACCTCTCCTACTCCCCTTCCCCATCCCCCCCACTTCCTCTCCTCCTAATCCTCCACCTCTCCTACTCCCCTTCCCCATCCCCCCCACTTCCTCTCCTCCTAATCCTCCACCTCTCCTACTCCCCTTCCCCATCCCCCCCACTTCCTCTCCTCCTAATCCTCCACCTCTCCTACTCCCCTCTCCCCATTCCCCCCAACTCACCTTCATTCATCATTCTTTAATGTTTTCCTCTGAAGCCGAAGGGAAATATCATCATCGATGATGTCACCGATACCAACACTGCCCCCTTGCCTCTCCAAACACCGCAACCCTGACCTCTGACCTCTTGTCTTCTTCTTCCCCCACTCCCCTCCCCTTAACCCTCTCCCCCCCCCATCCGCCTTTCTCTACACGGATATGACTGGGTAGGGCATACAAAACAGATCTGCAATACCCCCACCTCCCTCTGCATCCCCACACTCTCTATAATGATCTGGTGATAAAAGTGACAAGCTGTAGAGCTGACTGAGACATTGCAGTATTCGAATGATCAAATCGTTGTGAGGTTTTTTGCCCCCTTCTTGGTAGGATAAAAAATTTTCTTACCTCTTTGAAGAACAAGAACTTTTTTTTTTTTGAAGGGGGGGATGGGGGGGGGGGGAGGGAGGTACTTGATGTGGAGTACTTCAAAGGTTTCATATACCCCTCTCCCCCTCCCCATTCTTTATTCCTGTCTGTTCGCATCCTGTGACTTTCTCTCTCTCTCTCTCTCTCTCTGTGCGGGTGTGTGTGCGGGTGTGTTAGCGTGTGTGTGTGTGTGTGTGTGTGTGTGTGTGTGTGTGTGTGTGTGTGTGTGTGTGTGTGTGTGTGTGCACGCACTGGCCCGCCTGGTTACATATCCTTGCCGTATTTTGTCCCCCCCCCCCCCCCCCTCACATTTTCCTTGTCTTTTTCTGTCTTTTGAAAGCTATCGTCTTTCCATAGTAATGGTTTTGACAAAGTAAGCATCTTCACCTTCTGCAACTTCTCTCTCTCTCTCTTTCTGAGGAGGTGTACATTATAAACAGGCGAATGATGCACACCGCGCATCTCTCTCTCTCTCTCTCTCTCTCTCTCTCTCTCTCTCTCTCTCTCTCTCCTCTCAGATGTGTTGATGATGATAATGATTACGATGACGATGATACTGGTGATGATGACGGTGATGACGACGACGACGACAATGACACGATAATGACACGGACGAAGACGATGACGACGACGACGACGATGATGATGATGGTGATGATGATGATGATGATGATGGATGATGATGATAATGATGGTGGTGATGATGATGATGATGATGATCAGATGATACGCTGATATTATATGATTGCTGATTTATTATTGGCGACTCCATAATCTCCTTTCTTCTCTTCTCTCTCTCTCATCTCTCTCTCTTTCTCTCATTTACCTTCTACCCTGCTTTCTTCCCCGTTTCTTCCCCTTGTTCGCTATGTTCACGTTTTCTATTGGTCGTTTGTAAATGTGGGACAATAGCTATTTGTATTAAATGTACAAGATCATGTTATATTTGTCTTGTATATGTATTTGCATATTTGATCTTTAATCATTATTTGATCTTGTTTCTTCCTTTTGCCGGCTCAAAAACATTAATCTCTTACCCTGGAAATATTTCGTTCGTTCTCTTCTTCTTCTCTCCGCCTACCTTTCTCTCTTAAACCATACACTTAATTTTGGACGTGTGGATATTGTTCCTGCACTATACAAATACGTCTGAAATTTTCTTTGTTTTATACTTCAGTAAATTAAAAAAAGTTTGAAGAAAAAAAAAACATACAAGACAACATCCATTTGAACTCAGACAAAAAAGAAAGAAAGAAAGAAAGAAGAAGAAAGAAAGAAGAGAAAGAAAGAAGGAAAGAAAGAAAGAAAGAAAGAAGAGGAGAAGAAGGAAAGCAGGCTGTCATTGTGTCTTTCATTTCGAGTCAAAGCGAATGCTGGTAGTTAACTGCTTTCGTGTCCGAAAACCATAGAGGATTTAAACAGACGTCAACATCTCTTGCTCTCACCTGTTTACAAGACACTGTGTCTAAAA
>CM065720.1:43375938-43378438 GCA_033310375.1 Conus canariensis
AAGGGGAAGGCTCTGCACTTGAAGATTGTGAATGATGTCATCAGTAGAAATCCCTCAATACAGGTGAAATGATTGGTGGGGAGTTGTTCTTTTGATCGATTATCAGTTAAGTATGAAATGCAGGCTCAAATGTATGCTAGGCCTCAAAACACTTACATTGATTATACAGCGATTTTATGCCAGATCCTTATTGCGGTGTGTGGCCACGTAGCCCTGCGTGTGTTTGGAACACAAACTCAGTGGCGAAACTGGTGAAGGTCTGAGTCCACATGTACAGATTAGGCCCCAAACGCCGTACATTCTCTCTTATACTAAAAGCTGCACCTGACATTTGTCAAAAGATCAGCCATCACCAAAACATAGTCATCACACAGCCCAGCCCTTGACCCAAACTGTGCCTGACTCGGAGACAGATCCAATGTCCCTATTTAACAGACATCTGCTGGACTTTTCACTCCCAAATCCTTGTGCTCTACCAATGGTTTGGAAACACAAGAAGTCCACATGCCATGCACAGTTCCGCTATCCTTGCTGACACATGGCACCGAACTATTTTACTGACCCAAAATTCCAAAATAAAATCGTCTTTTTCACATTAGAATTTTTTTCTCCACAGAGCCGGGCCGATTTTCACCTGTTCGAGCTGTGTTGTTACTACTGGACCTTTGCTGTCACCCCGAACTCCGAACGAACGATTTCCTCAACGAACCAGCTTCCGCTTCACACTGACCGAAGGGAGACAACCTGTGAGTGAACCAGCGACACAGACAGACAGACAGATACAGGGTGTGGGGCGTTCCTTTAAGCGGTGAGTTTGTTTCAGGAAACCGGGAGCAGGAAGCATCGGAGGTGGTCGTGAGATGGACCAAGTTCCTCTTGCCGCCACCAGGTACGGCGTTGCTGTTCTTGATGCTGTTGTGCTTTAAGACTTAAAAAAAAATCAATAATCAAAACTTTAATGAATTCTTACAAGTGTCTACTCATCTGACCAGCTAACTAGCTTAGCAACTTACAACTCACCGAATATACAGTTCGTGATTATCGTTCTATGGCCAGTAGAGGCATTACCATTTGAGTCATCTGCTTACTTGCCATATTTACCAACTGAACCTAAAACCGCCAGATCAATCAATTTCATTTAAACTACTACTACTACTTATTATCATTATTATTATCATTGTCATTCTCATGATGATTATTGCTATTATCATTGTTGTTGTTGCTGCTGTTATTATTAATATATTATCATTACAATCGGTGTTGTTGTTGTTGTTGTTGTTGTTGTTATCATTAACATTATTGTGATGATTACTATTATTATCATTGTTATCAATATTATTATTATCATTATTTATGCGTTACGCTTCCACCTCCTCTTCCTTCTAGTATTATACTACTACTACTACTACTACTACTACTACTACTACTACTACTGTTGCTGGTACTTCCGCTGCTTTGGGTACTTCTGTTGCTATGGAGATCGAATTGCTTGAAGAAAAAACAAGAAAAAGAAAGAAAACCAGACAAACCCTGATCGATACAAAAAACGTAGACTGGTTAACGAATTCCTAAAGAGACTAACTTCCATTCGAGACTGACTGCATGGGAGAAGCGTGTGAGTGGAATACGGCGACAGACAGACTGACAGACAGACAGATTGACAGACACACGGACAGACTGACGGACGACAGACAGGCAGACAGACAGACTTGGACATTTTTGCGAACGTTTCGGGAGAGGGTGGAAGAACGCCGCGCGAAAATGATCTTGTAGTGATGAAATGGCTTCCTATGACCACCATCAGGGACAGATCGGAAAGGTTTTTGTACGAAGAAATCAATAACAAACATTCGCCTGTTCCCCACTAGACTCCTAACTAGATGTGCAGGCGAAAAACCACCTCACTAATTGAACATTCAATCTAAAATGTTCAAAGAGCAGCAGAGCTCATGACTCTTCTGAACTGCTTAATTCACTGCACACAACTACACAACTACTTCTACTGTTGCTGCCCCAACTACCACTGCAGCTGCTGTAGTACCTAGTGAAGGAAAGGGGTCCGCACTGTCTGAGGCGAAACAGCCCTGAACGAAATGCTAATCGATGGACAGACCAGACGCCGATCCTTCCCGATCGGGGAGTACTTGTCAGTCCTGCAGAGTTCTCTTCAGCCCAGCCTCTACTACCGCAGGACCTCCCGACATCCGTCCAATGGCCCTGTGTGTGATTGGGACGAGGGATCAATGGTGGGGCAGGTGAACGACTTCCTCAACAAACTGCCTTCCGTTCCACACTGACTGCAGGGAGATAACCTGTGGGTGAAATACGGTGACAGACAGACAGAAAGATATAGAGCGGGAGGGCGTTGCTTCGGGGAGGTGGAGGATGGGCGGGAGGGGGGGGGGGGGAGGTTGTTTAGAGGAAATGGGAGCGCTGAAACATTGGAGATCGAGGTTAGTTTGGAAAGATGGAGGGAATTCCTGTGACCGCAAACTGCTAC
>CM065720.1:43383438-43395938 GCA_033310375.1 Conus canariensis
TTTTTTTTTTGTTTTTGTTTTTGCCCTATACTGCAGCAAACACATGTTTTTTGTGTGCTTTTATTTCGCCTTACATTTGCTGCTGATTCGGGTCGAAGGGCGGGTCCAGGATCCGTTAGACCTTGACAGGGGGATGCGCTCTCCCTAGTGCCTGTTTGATCCCCCCCCCCCCCCCCCCCCCAACGAGATTTTCAGTTTTTAGTTTCATTATCGCGATCGCCCAGACGACAATACAGGACTTCCCCATGGCTGGTGCCCCCCCCCCCCCCCGCCCCCCCCCCCGGCCCCCATCCCCTTGTCCTTTTCCCACCGCCACCTTCCCTCCCTCCCTCTTTGTCCATCCCCGGGTGCATATTCAGAAAGAATAAATCAAAGCGTGTAAGAGTGATTTTTTTAGGAATGGAAGGATAAAACAAGTCGACACACACACACACACACACACACACACACACACACACACACACACACACCACTGGTGCAAAAAATGATGCTGATTTAATAATACATAGCCAAAAACAGACAAATGAATGTTCGACAAAGATATCTTCGTCCGAGTCATACTCAGACACGTTAAAAATGCTGCATGAAAATACTCGTCTGATAGCAGCCAGCATTAAAATGACACTAGTGTTCTAGTTGTCTCATTGTTCTAGCGTCAATGGCACATTATTTGCAAGTGCTTTTATGACTGTGTCCGACAAGTGCGGTGACACTGTTCCAAAGATGCCGCGTTTTTGCTTTTTCGGTGTGTTTGTAGAGGTTTTCTGTTTTATGTCCTAGCGTTTGTGGATCTGGTATCAGAGTTAAATGACAGTGGCACGTGTTGCTCTGTTATTCCTCTTCTACAAAAATCGATGCACAAAATCTGAAGAGAGAGAGAGAGAGAGAGAGAGAGAGAGAGAGAGAGAGAGAGAGAGAGAGAGAGAGAGAGACAGACAGACAGACAGTCAGACAGAGACAGAGACAGACAGAGAGAAAGAGTAAGCAGGGTTAAATGACAGTGGAACGTGTTGCTCTGTCTTATTCCTCTTCTACAAAAATCGATGCACAAAATCTGAAGAGAGAGCGAGAGCGAGAGAGCGAGCGAGCGAGAGAGGAGAGAGAGAGAGAGAGAGAGAGAGAGAGAGAGAGAGAGAAGAGAGAGAGAGGACAGACAGACAGACAGAGACAGAGAGACAAACAGAGAGAAAGAGTAAGCATGCTTCTGTATTTGTCCATTCTCAATCATTTACTCACATTCAGACCCCTACCCCTCCATCCTTTTTTTTCAGTTAAAAAAAAAAAAATCAAGAACAGGTAAAACACCCTGAATTCATTTCACCAAGGACGTATGTAAGGTTTCATGTATTCTCAGACAGGCGCAAATGAATTGTTTTTAACATTTCCATCTTGCCCGAAACTTCACCCTTCCCCTTTCCCCCGACCGTTCTCTTCCGTCCACCATTCCCTGCTCCTCGCCCTGTCCCTCCCCATTTTTTTCTTTTAATGCGCGTGAAGATACATGTTCCGTGCTTCTGAACGGATTGGAATGAATGTGGTGGCACTTTTTAGGAATGGCAGCTGGTCGCAAGACAGGACTATAACTGACTGACAGGGCTTGACAGCAGCATCAGGAGGGGAAAGGGCGGGAGGGGGGGGGGGGGGAAGGGGGTGTCAATGTAGGGGGGGCCGGGGAAGACCCTGCCACTGTAAACAATAAAACTTCTTTAAAAAACTAAGTGAGAAAGTTTTGAAAAGAAACGTTATTGGTTCCGCAAGACAACGCCGACAAACAGATTACAGGACAAAAACACGATGCATTTTGACCTCTTTAGGTCTCCATCAGGTCGAAAGGCATCGAGTTTTGTTCCGTAATTTGTTTGTCCGGATTGTCCTGCGGAACCAATAAAGTTTCTTTTTAAAGTTTGATTCAATTTCCGCCTTCAGTCACCTCGCTTTGAAGCTAAGTGAGAAAGGTTTGGGCTAGGGGTCGGGTGTTCTGTACAGTCTGAGGTTTTGGCTTGATTTCCCTTTCCGTCTCCTTTTCTGTGGCATCATTCGCAAACCGTGAATTCCGGTTCCCTGTTCACAGCCACACCCTTGCCTCTCCTGCCGCAGTCCCGGCACCGGCTACTCACAGAGAAAAGGCAATATGGAGTCACCATGAGGAAACCCACCAGAGGAGACACTGCACTGTCGCCGACGTTACCTCAGAAGCGTACGGTGGTGCCTATTTCATTGCAGAACACCACCTAGTACGACCCCCTCTCTTCCCCTACTGATATCAATAATTCCATAGTCGCACAGTCAGTATGAGCGATTGTCTCGCTCCGGTGTGTGCCTCCACGTCAGTGCCAACGAACTTGCTGCTACCGAGCCACCACACGAACTCACCAAGGGCGATGACGTGGAGATGAAATCAAAGCCACGACAGCACGTCATGAATACTGCAGCATTAAAGACTTGTTTTTATTCTGATTGATAAAGATGAGGATGATGAAGGCGATGCTACAGAATTCTATTCCTGTCTAAGACTACAGGACACGGCTGTATTCTGCACTTCCTGTCATGATGTATCCTGGCGTCAGCCAGGCCCGTGAGATACAGACACCTATAGGACAGAAAATTTAAAGCAACCCTCCCAGAGACTGTTCCATTGTGAGGATGAAACTGGATTGGGTAATCCAATCTTCCCATTTGAACCCACAGCTAACTCAACTTAATGTGAGAGACTAATGAATGGCTCTGACGGGAATTGAACCCACGACCTTCCAACCGGCAATCCGTGACACTAACCACTGCGCCTTGTTGATTCTGTGTTTCTTTCTTCAATGAGAGGATGCTGTGTTTCACAGATGCTTTAATGAACAGTAAACTGGTAAACGTTTCAGATTCTTAATTGCGGCGTGCGACCACGGTGTAGTGGTATTTGAAGATTGTATCCCCTGACAGCGTGTCCCGCGGCCACCGTTCGCCATCTCCAAACTGGATGGCCTCTTCAGAGTGGAGGAAAGAACCGGGAGGGACAGCAAGGTTGATCAGTGTTCCGTTGACAAACTCTCTTCTATCGACACCCATGTTGCCCAACCCCCCCCCCCCCCCCCTTCCCGTCCCCCCTCTCCTGCTGCGCGTTAAGGGTTGGCATACCACGCAACAGTTTCTTTCTTTCTTTCTTTCTTTTTTTTTTTTTTTTTTTTAAAGAACCTCGGGGCCAATCTTCGCATGAAACGGAGCTCTCGTGACAGCAGGCTGGTTTTCTTCTTACCCTGTGAACATTTGTGTTATTTGAAGCACATTTTTTTCGATTATTTCAAAATGTTATACATTTTTTTTCTCTGTATTCATCGAGCGGAACTTTGTTATCGTTTCGCTTAGTTTGGCTAAGGTTAAAAACGCTAGGGGGAAAAAGAAATTTATTACGTTTTTTTTTTTTTGTCGCATGACTTTCTTTCTCTCCAGTATTATATCAAGGGATGAATTTCTACATCGCATATAAGAAGAAAACCATTAATTCTGAAGTTCAAAATCCTTTCTGCCCTACCCCCACCCCTATCCCCCCCACCCCCTGCGTGCGCTCTTTCCCTCAAGCGTTTCCCTTTGTTGGATGTCCAATTGTTCTTTACTTCACTCCTCTGCCCTCCACATTCACAGGGCTGAATCTTTATAATTCTTTACTTCACTCCTCTGCCCTCCACATTCACAGGGGCTGAATCTTTGTAATTCTTTACTTCACTCCTCTGCCCTCCACATTCACAGGGGCTGAATCTTTATAATTCTTTACTTCACTCCTCTGCCCTCCACATTCACAGGGGCTGAATCTTTATAATTCTTTACTTCACTCCTCTGCCCTCCACATTCACAGGGGCTGAATCTTTATAATTCTTTACTTCACTCCTCTACCCTCCACATTCACAGGGGCTGAATCTTTATAATTCTTTACTTCACTCCTCTACCCTCCACATTCACTGGGCTGAATCTTTATAATTCTTTACTTCACTCCTCTACCCTCCACATTCACAGGGGCTGAATCTTTATAATTCTTTACTTCACTCCTCTGCCCTCCACATTCACAGGGGCTGAATCTTTATAATTCTTTACTTCACTCCTCTGCCCTCCACATTCACAGGGGCTGAATCTTTATAATTCTTTACTTCACTCCTCTACCCTCCACATTCACAGGGGCTGAATCTTTATAATTCTTTACTTCACTCCTCTGCCCTCCACATTCACAGGGGCTGAATCTTTATAATTCTTTACTTCACTCCTCTGCCCTCCACATTCACAGGGGCTGAATCTTTATAATTCTTTACTTCACTCCTCTACCCTCCACATTCACAGGGGCTGAATCTTTATAATTCTTTACTTCACTCCTCTGCCCTCCACATTCACAGGGGCTGAATCTTTATAATTCTTTACTTCACTCCTCTACCCTCCACATTCACAGGGGCTGAATCTTTATAATTCTTTACTTCACTCCTCTACCCTCCACATTCACAGGGGCTGAATCTTTATAATTCTTTACTTCACTCCTCTACCCTCCACATTCACAGGGGCTGAATCTTTATAATTCTTTACTTCACTCCTCTACCCTCCACATTCACAGGGGCTGAATCTTTATAATTCTTTACTTCACTCCTCTACCCTCCACATTCACAGGGGCTGAATCTTTATAATTCTTTACTTCACTCCTCTGCCCTCCACATTCACAGGGGCTGAAGCATTATTATTCTTTACTTCACGCCTCTGCCCTCCACATTCACAGGGGCTGAAGCTTTATACCCGCCATTTCATCCTGATCTTTAGATCTTCGGCATAAACTCTGCCAATCGTCTCAGGGGCGGATTAGGAAAGGGGGGAGGCGCTTCCGGCCCTCTCTTTTCCTGGCATCTTATCACCTTATCTCCCTAAGCGCATCAAAAGGGCTTTTCGAAAAACAAAACAAACAAACAAACAAAAACCAAGAAACACGCAATACAGACAAAAACCTCCTCATGGCAAAATGAAAAGGAGAAACACTGAACAGCCTGGGCAGGAAAACAAGTAATATCACAGCTATCTCCCCCACCCCCACACCCCCTCCCTGCCATCCCGCACTCTCCAGGTCATTAGTTCATCGATGATGAAGTAAACACCATGGGGTTAATCGTCAGGAAACACGAGCAGACAAACAGAATGCGTTCTCTAAGAACTTGTCAAGTACTGCTCCCATCACCGGTCGTTTGACGAGTGCAAGTTGCTTTCAATGCCTTAGAAACCCAGTTATACGTACCATATGCGCAGAGCTCCGAAGAACATCGCACGACATCTTTTGGACTGCAATCACCAGGGATTCAAAAAAAAAAAAAAAAAAAAAAAAAAAAGAACAGACAGTTACATAGTGAAGGATCTTGGAAAATAGGTTGAAAATAAACAATGTCTTTAGTGGAGTGGTGTGGGGTGGGGTGGGGGGAACAAAACTGACAGCCAAAAATCGATCTTACTGGAGGTTTGCAATGAAGACCCCACGTTCCAGTGGGAACGGACAGTACTGAATCAAAGTCACAGTCTGTTTTTCTTATTCATTGTTCTTTTTTGTTTTGCTATCCTATCTTCTGAGCCACCTCAGTGGCATTGTACCCACGTTCTCATTCCGACCCCCCGACCACAGCCACAGCCCGGTCAGTCCCGCCGCAGCTCCGGCACCGGCAATCCACAGGGAACAGTCAATGTCAAGTCGTCAAGAAGCATCCCAGCGGAGAACACATGGCACTGCTGCCGAGTCACTTCGGTGGGGTTCAGTGGCGCCTGTTCTGATCCAACACACGCAGGACAACACCTACTAAGCCCCCTACTGACGACAATAATTGCTTAGTTGCGGAGCCGGCGTGAGTGAGTCTCTCCCCACCTCCGCCCAGCGACAACCCCCATGAATTTGCCGATACCGGCGACCCAGCCGGAATCAAATCAAAGCCACAAAGGCGGACAGGACATCCAAACTGAGGTCACCATGATAGCAGGGCAAGAAGGGCTACAGAATTTGAGACTTTTTAGTCAAGGTCACAGTCATATAAAAATACATGCATGACTTTACTACAGAAGGCTGACAACTGGCAGGACCAGATACAGAAGTTCAATGTTCTTTTCTTTTCAGATTGTCAGGTTTCTTCGTTTGTTAGTTCGCTTGTGGATTGAAGACCTACAGTCACAACGCGCTGCTTCTGAGATGGCCTTGGTTCTTACCATTCCCGTGTTCTCTTTTAAACAACTCAAGTTACTATATCTATTTTTTGTTTTTTTTATTTTAAATTGTTAGTTTGTTGTGATGCTAATCTAATTTCTTTTCTCAGTTTTAAAACTCCATGTGGCAAAACACACTCACACATTATAATATATATATATATATATATATATATATATATGTGTGTGTGTATGTGTGTGTGTGTGTGTGTGCGCGCGCGCGCACACACACTCACACACGTGTATGCACCGAGTCGCACAGACAGCGGAAGAAACCCTATGCACGGGAACTGTTGTTCTGCGTGGCCCCCTAGCCATCCAACAGACAACGTCTCTTCACACTCGTCAAAGGGAGATAATGACAACATTCCTGTAGGGTCGCTGCAATCGGATCTTGGGTCCTGCACAAAGCTCCTTCCTTTCACACATACACACACACACACACACACACACACACGCGCACACACACACACACACACACACATACACACACACACACACACACACACACACACAGAAGCTGGAAAGGAAGGGGTGGGAATGAGGAGTAGGAGGGAGGCGAGTGTGTGTGTATGTATGCGTGTGTGTGTTGACAGAGAGAGAGAGAGAGAGAGAGAGAGAGAGAGAGAGAGGGTGGAGTGAGGGGTGGAAGGGATGAGCAGAGGATGAAGAGCGAAGTTGGGGAGGGGGAACGTGGAGAGGGTGCGTTGTAGCTAAGTAGGGGAGGGGGAGACGGGGGAGGGAGACGGTCGGGGAGGAGGGCGCAGGAGAGAGTATACATGTCAGCGGCTTTAAGAACCACAGCTGCTCCAAGGAATTGGAGGTTTCTTCAAATGACACGGAGGAAAAAAAAAGAAATGGGAGCTTCTTGTTCCCCAAACTTCCCATTCCCTCCCCTGCCTACAACCCCCCCCCCCCTCCCCCGCCTTTCCGCTAACAAGTCTTATTGAATATCTTAAGCCGAAGGCTAGAAAAAAAAAGTAAAAAAAAAAGAAAAAGAAATAAAAGGCAGACACTGCTGCAGCAGAGGCTGTTGCTGTGGTCAGGCAGCGGTCAGTTTCATTCTACACATGCTGCGGTGCTGACGGTCATGTTCATCGTCCACCGTCGCACGGGCGGGAGGAGGGGCGGGGGGGGGGGGGGGGGGGGGGGAGATGAGAGGGGGAGGGATGGAAGGAGGTAAGCAAAAAGCCCGGATGTTTGGTGCTGACTTACAGTGGAACTGGTGGTGGAATTGTGCCGCCTACACTTGCCATGTTAAAACGAGGGAAAGAAAAAAGCGAAAACAAAAACAAACAAACAAAAACGAATACAACAGTAAAGGATAGATACAGGCATTCTATACAACAGTCAAGGATAGATACAGGCATTCTATACAACAGTCAAGGATAGATACAGGCATTCTATACAACAGTCAAGGATAGATACAGGCATTCTATACAACAGTCAAGGATAGATACAGGCATTCTATACAACAGTCAAGGATAGATACAGGCATTCTATACAACAGTCAAGGATAGATAAGGCATTCTATACAACAGTAAAGGATAGATACAGGCATTCTATACAACAGTCAAGGATAGATACAGGCATTCTATACAACAGTCAAGGATAGATACAGGCATTCTATACAACAGTCAAGGATAGATACAGGCATTCTATACAAAAAGTCAAGGATAGATACAGGCATTCTATACAACAGTCAAGGATAGATACAGGCATTCTATACAACAGTCAAGGATAGATACAGGCATCTATACAACAGTCAAGGATAGATACAGGCATTCTATACAACAGTCAAGGATAGATACAGGCATTCTATACAACATCAAGGATAGATACAGGCAATTCTATACAACAGTCAAGGATAGATAAGGCATTCTATACAACAGTCAAGGATAGATACAGGCATTCTATACAACAGTCAAGGATAGATACAGGCATTCTATACAACAGTCAAGGATAGATACAGGCATTCTATACAACAGTCAAGGATAGATACAGGCATTCTATACAACAGTCAAGATAATAAGGCATTTATGCAAAGTCAAGATGATACAGGCATTCTATACAACAGTCAAGGATAGATACAGGCATTCTATACAACAGTCAAGGATAGATACAGGCATTCTTCTCAACATTTCAGCGGATCGTCATGAAACGACACTCAGCAATCTTAAAACACCAACACCGCCACCACTTAACACCTACCACTGCAATTACTTTTTTTTTCATTCAACTGCTACTACTGCTTTATCTATATCAATTAAAATGATAACGGTAATGAACAGTTGCGAAGCACTTCCCCAGAAATTCTGGTCAAAGCACTTTACGTACCATAAAAACGCCCTCTCCTTACCTTTCCACCGTTCCCTCCCTCGCCCCTGAATCTTTAGCACATCTGAAGTTAATTGTCTGTTTTCATGAAAGACAACGCCCCCCCCCCAAAAAAAAAAAAAAAAAAAAAGAAAGAAAGAAAAAAGAAAAAAAAAAAAAAAAAAAAAATCGGCATAGTAGTAAGGGTATTAACTACTATCCACACTGATATTGTTCAGACTAAACAGAAGTGGCTGATGACGTGTGCAACCAGTAAAGATCAATAATATGAGAAGAACATGTTTTTATTGCTGAAGGTATCTTCACAACGACTTTGCAAGTAGAGAAGCATGTAGCGGGTATACAAAAACAAAACAAACAAATACCATCTAAATGATGGTAACATCAACCGTTCAGACCCCCATCCCGCAAATGCACACACACACACACACACACACACACACACACACACACACACACACACACACACACACACCCTGAATTTTGTTCCTGAATGTTCCTCTTCGTCTCCCGGTCATAAATTATAGTGACTACTTCCCATCCCCCCCCCCCCCCGCCCCTCCAAAAAAAAAAAAGAAAAAGAAAAAGGAAAATTAAACTTGGATTTTTTCCCAGAATAATTCGCTTCGTCTCCTCGCCACTTACAAGTCTTGTTCCAGCAAAGAGAAGCCGATGGCTGTAAAAAACAGACACTGCTGCACCACCAGATGCTGTTGATGTGGTCAGCCAGTAGCCAGTGCTATTCAAGACATGGTCCAGTGCTGAAAGCCATGCCCACTGACCACCATCTCACGGTCGGGGAGGGAGGGTGGTGGTGATAGTGGTGGTGGCAGCGGGCAGCAAAAAGCCCGTTTGTTTCGCGCTGAATTATAGCGAGCAGTGACGGAATTGTGCCGCCTACAACCAGGCACACATAAATTCACGGGTTTGTAGCCTTGTAGGATAAAAACAAAACAAAGTTAATCAGATGATATTCCAAAAGAAGTCAAGAACCTACACCATCCGGCGACATGGCTTCCATTATGAAAGTGGACAGCAAAACGCTATTAATTGTGCTTTTAAATGCCGCTGAAAGGTTAATTAAAATCAATGAAGAAAAAATGTTCGTTTTCCCCATCGATAGCAGCAGAGGGACATGGAGTCGAATGGTTGAAGCGTGAGGCCGTGGAGCTGACGGTTGTGGGTTCGAATCTCTCGTGGGGTCGGAATTTTACGGTTTGAAAACCCTCTCTGTCCTTACGGCTTTGAAAACTCTCTCATTCCTTACGGCTTTAAAACCCTCTCTGTCCTAACAGCTTTAAAATCCCTCTCTGTCCTAACAGCTTTAAAAACCCGCTCTGGCCTTACGGCTTTAAAAACCTTCCCTGTCCTAACAGCCTTAAAAACCCTCTGTCCTCACGGCTTTAAAAACCCTCTCTGTCCTACGGCTTTGAAAACGCTCTGTCCTTACGGCTGTAAAATCCCTCACTGTCCTTACGGCTTTAAAAACCCTCTCTGTCCTTTCAGCTTAAAAACCCTCTCTGTCCGTAGGGTTAAAAAAACCCTCTGTGCTTACGGTCCTAAAACCCCCTCTGTCCTTACACTCTTAAAACACTCTCTGTCCTAACAGCTTTAAAAACCCTCTCTGTCCTCACGGCTTTTAAAACCCTCTCTGTCCTTACGGCTTAAAACCCCCTCTCTGTCCTCACGGCTTTAAAAACCCTCTCTGTCCTTACGCCTTTAAAAATCCTCTCTGTCCTTACGGCTGTAAAAACCCTCTCTATCCTCACGGTTTTAAAAACCCTCTCTGTCCTTACGGCTTTAAAAATCCTCGCTGCCCTCACGGCTTTAAAAAATCTTACCTGTCCTTACGGCTTTAAAACCCTCTCTGTCCTTACTGTTTTAAAAACTCTCTCTGTCCTTAAGGCTTTTAAAACCCTCTCTGTCCTAACAGCTTTAAAAACCCTCTCTGTCCTTACGGCTTTAAAAATCCTCTCTGCCCTCACGGCTTTAAAAATCGTACCTATCCTTACGGCTTTAAAACCCTCTCTGTCCTTACTGTTTTAAAAACCCTCTCTGTCCTTAAGGCTTTTAAAACCCTCTCTGTCCTTACTGTTTTAAAAACCCTCTCTGTCCTTAAGGCTTTTAAAACCCTCTCTGTCCTTTCAGCTTAAAAGCCCTCTCTGTAGTTACGTTCTTAAAACCCTCTCTGTCCTTACGGTTGAAAAATTATCTCTGTCCTTACGATCTTACAAACCCTCTCTGTCCTTACGGTTGAAAAATTCTCTCTGTCCTTACGATCTTACAAACCCTCTCTGTCTTTACGGCTTTAAAAAGCCCTCTCTGTCCTTACGGCTTTAGAAAACCCTCTCTGTCCTTACGGTCTTTAAAACCCTCTCTGTCCTAACAGCTTAAAAAACCCTCTCTGTCCTTACGGCTTTAAAAACCCTCTCTGTCCCTACGGCTCAAGAAAACCCTCTCTGTCATTACGGCTTTAGAAAACCCTCTCTGTCCTTACGGTCTTTAAAACCCTCTCTGTCCTAACAGCTTAAAAACCTTTTTCTGTCCTTACGGCTTTAAAAACCCTCTCTGTCCCTACGGCTCAAGAAAACCCCCTCTGTCATTACGGCTTTAGAAAACCCTCTCTGTCCTTACGGTCTTTAAAACCCTCTCTGTCCTAACAGCTTAAAAACCTTTTTCTGTCCTTACGGCTTTAAAAACCCTCTCTGTCCTAACAGCTTAAAAAACCTTTTTATTCCTTACCGCTTTAAAAACCCCTTCTGTCCTTACGGCTTTAAAAACCTTCTCTGTCCTTTCGGCTTTAAACACCCTCTATGTCCTTACGGCCTTAAAAAAACCTCTTTGTGTTTGCAGCTTTAAAAACCATTTGTCCTTACGGCTTTAAACACCCTCCCTGTCCTTAAGGCTCTAAAAAACCCTCTCCGTCCTTTCGGCCTTAAAAACCCTCTCTGTTCTTTCGGATTTAAAAACCCTCTCTGTCCTTACGGTCTTAAAAAGCCTCTCTGTCCTTTCGGTCTTAAAAACCCACTCTGTTCTTTCGGTCTTAAAAACCCTCTCTGTTCTTTCGGTCTTAAAAACCCACTCTGTCCTTTCGGTCTTAAAAACCCTCACTGTCCTTTAAAAGCCCTCTCTGTCCATCCAGCAGCAGGGAAGTTGTGAAAGGAGAAGGGTGAGCTGCGTCTTCCACAATGCCGTGCCCAAGACACAGTGAATCTCACATAGTTCATTACCCCTACAAGCCGTTGGGCTGTGGGGCTCTTCTCTTTAACCTTAACCATGAACAGCAAAAGAGTTAAAACTCAGTAATTTATCAAAGATAGCCATAAATAAATATATAGAAAAAACAAACATCAGTCGCAACAAAAAAAACAAAACAAAACAAAAAAAAAATCACACTGTTTGTACCTCCTGGACGATAGAGGAGACAGTGGTCACACTTTTTGTGCCTCGTGCAGGAAAAAAGTACAAAACTGTCATCTATTTTTCGAACAGCAATCATCGTACAATGAACTGGTCAATAGAATTTGTTTCTCAATAAACAACAGCAACAACATTAAAAACCCAAAACCTCGCGTTTTGTGTCTCGTTCAAGGCTGTGGAATCACTGCTGTACAATCAAATCATTGAAAATGCAGAGCAACACGATAAAGTGCAATAGTAGAAAGAAACTCGTGGAGAGCGTGGCAGCAGAGAGTCCTCAGAAGAGAAGCCCCCTTCAAGCAAGTGTTTCGGCCCTTATCTCCTGACACTCTAGGGGGGTTGGGCCACACCCGGTTCATGACTCCGGATGTCCCTCTGCTGCCCCCCCCCCCCCCTTTTTTTTTTTCCCCCCATCTTGGGACGAGCCATGGCTGGGATTCGAACCCATGACCCTCTGGACATGCTCATTTTCCACTTAATGACTCGCGCTTTAACCACTGAGCCACAGGGAACACTATACAAGAACATGAAATGTGATTATAAGATTG
>CM065720.1:43403438-43413438 GCA_033310375.1 Conus canariensis
AACAAAAAGAAACAAACAATATCGTACTTTTTTTGGTTTTGCTTTAACCCTTTCTCTTACGATGCCATGCCACCACCATCCTACTCCCATATCCCATCTTCCTATTGTCAATCACTAAAAAGTGTCTTCAAAAACGGCTGAGACACATTGCCTTGCTAATAATGACAGTATTATATAGGCAGTGTTGTGTTATGACCACACACTCTCATGTGAAAAAGAATAGTTTCCCAGAATTTTATAAACCGATTAGACAACATTACTGCAAATGGTGCATGGAGAAACACACACACCACCACCACACACACACACACACACACACACACACACACACACACACACACACACCACCACACGCACACGCACACACACACACACACGGCGGTACTAAAAAGAAACTTCCAGTTTGACATCCACCCTTGGACGACCGCTTGAATGATGAATGTGTTGACAGTGAAACAGTTCTGATATAAAGAAGCTGAACCAGACCAGGTCGCTTCTAACATCATTTTTGTGTTCACTCTCTGTCTCCTTCATCCGCATGTATCAACAGTTACGTGGGAAGATGGGACTCGCCTAATAAACAATGTGCTGAGATCTGCAAGGGGAGGTAATCCGTGTTAGAGATTGTGGCTTATCGAGAATAACCCTGCCGTTTTCATGGGACAGATGCCACTGTTAAGCACATCCGAAGTAAGTTTAGCCCCATCAGGCAGCTTATCAGTTCAATCACAGAGAGAACATTCCCAAACATGGGTGTAGAATCATGCGCCTGTGAACGCAGACAGTCGATATGTGGGTCATTGCCCTACCATGGGTTTCCGATTAAACAGTTGGCTCTCTAAATCTATTTTATTGACCCATAGGTTGAGAAAAGTTAACTCTGTTTGCAACTCTTTTGTAACTCTGTAACTCTTTGTTTTGTTTGTTTGCTTTTTTTTTTGGTCCGCAACAGGTCTATTCTGTAAGCTTCCTTGCCATTGTAAGCGTATAAAAGAGCATTTATTCTGCAGTTAACACACATCTGCAGAATACAGATTCGTGCTTTAAAAAAAAAAAATTCAAGTGTGTCAGTCGTAACGGCTGAAGAAGACACAAACATATGTCGACAGTTCTTAGGTCTGTTTTGCATAGTGTGTTACACAAGCATTACCTTACTCACCGTTCTCTGTGTTCATTTGTATACTGACTTAATAAAACCGAATTTCAGCTGCGGGAAAGAAGCCTCTGTTTCACATGGAGAAATCAGGAGTGAGGAAGAAATGTTACAACGCACACAGCATTACTGTTGTACGACATTGGAAGGGGTCCACTGCAGTCACACCACGACTTTGGGCACAAAGCGATTTCCAGGCGGTGCATGAAGTATTAGAAGCACTTAGAATGAATTTGAATTTTTTGTTAGACAATTTGGGTTTAATATTGGGGTATGAGAAAAACGGTATCATAACTTTACCAGGAGATTGTACATCAGTTCCTCTTTATGAAACCCATATGACATAGATTACTGTGCTTGTTTTTTTTTTTTTTTTTTTTTTTTTTTTGCGCGACCTGTATGTTTGTCTGTCTCTGTGTCTGTCTGTTGTCTGCCTATTTATCTGCCTCTCTGTCTGTCTCTCTGCGTGTGCGCGCGCGCGCGTGTGGTGTGTGTGTGTGTGTGTGTGTGTTTTGTGTGTGTGTGCGTACGTGTGCGTGTGTGTGTGTATGCTGGGGTCTCTTTCAGAACAAACAGCTTCCTTGCCTTTTTGGAAATTGTGTGCAGGCAAATTCCTCTTTTCCGTGACTCTGAGTCTGCCTTTAGAAAAAAGAAAGAAGAAAATTGTACTCACTGTCCAGAGCGGACTTTAGTTGTCTGTTCTGCTGTGTCTGTTTGTCCATATGGCTTTTAAACGCGTGTTTATGACATATGGGTGTGTTTTACTCCAGTAATTTCATGTAAGCTTTTTTTTCTTTTTAACTTGGGAATGACAAAGCAGGCGGACTACCTGACGCTCACAACACAGCCTAATTTTGTATGGCTAAAGGAAGTCGTTAGTTTGGCTACGGAGTTACGATTTGCTTTCATTATTTGATTTGTTGGTTTTTCTATTTATTTATCTATTTACTTATTTATTTATGCATTTAATCATGTATTTAATTATTCATTCATTCATTCATTTATTCATTCATCTATTTATGTATTTATTTATTTCACATGATTTTTTGATGATCTGACCTCTTCAGAACGGGACATTTCCCCCCTGTAAGAATTTAATATCCCCGACAAGGATCTGTATGGTCACCTGACCTATAAACACGACCCGTATTGTTGACAGTCCAGCAACAACAGCAGAGCAAGCCAAAACAAGCCAACATACAAATCAACTTAACGAAGCAGGCTGGCCTAACGTTCGCCCCTGGAGTATTTTCCGTGGCTAGGAAACATTTTATTTTTCGTTGTTTCCAGGAAGCTGGTTTCCTATTCATTACTTTTTAACCCATTCAAAAGCAGTTTTCGCTTGCATGAATTTCAGGGTATCTTGTTCCTTTAGACAAAAGCGCGTACGCGCGCGCGCACACACAGACACACGCACACAGACACACACACACATATTCTCTCTCCCCCCCCCCCCCCTCTCTCTCTCTCTCTCTGTCTCCCTCTCTCCCTAGCGCTAAACTGATTGTTTCAACACCACAAGGGGGCCGGCCATTTTGTTTCACAACGAGCAAGAGACTGGCCGGAACACAACACACACACACACACACACACACACACACACACACACACACACACAAACAGTGTGGTGTTTTGTAGTCTACTCCAACAACCAGAATTATAGTCCTCGACTTCAGACTACATGCTAGTCATTTCCAGTCACGCGCTCCCTCTTCTTTTGTCAGTTGTCCAGAAGAGAACAGGGGCACGGACGGGAATGAAAAGGAAGCGTACCCTCTCCTGCCGTGCAGCAGCGGATGTTGCTGACAGCTCTCATGCTGTCATCCTTCTAGACACGATGCTGAACGGCGGATGGTCAAAATGGTCAGAGAAACAGTTGTATTGCTCGAACAAAAGCTGTCTGCTTCCCCTCCTCCCTTCTCTCCCGTCTCCCCCCCCCCCCCCCCCCCCCCCCCCCGAGGCAGTCTCCGACGTACTGTGGTATTCGTCGGAACCTTCAGAGTTCCTGTCTGAGAAATTGACGAAGAAGTAGCGCTTGGACCTTTCCTGCCAATATTTGTTTCCTCATTCCAACGAAAAATGAAATTCAAACAGAAGAAGAAATGCAGACAGATATGTATGCGAAAACACAGACAGACAGACAGACAGACACACACACACACACACACACACACTACATACACACTGTAAACCAAATGCACATACACACTGTACAACAAATGCACACACACACACACACACACACACACACACACACACACACACACACACACACACACACACACACACAGGGGGTCATGATAAAAGAAACATATTGGAAAATAAAATCACTACAGCCATTGCATGCTCTTAGCACAAACCGATCATAGTAATTGTTTAGTTAAACCATTGCACGCTTTTAGCACAAACCGACCATAGTAATTGTTCAGCTGAACTACTGCACGCAGCTAGCACAAAGCCCATCACAGGAAAGTATCCAGTCAGCCATTGCAAGCTACCAGCTCAAATCCGGCCACAGTACTGATCCGGTAAATTATCGCACGTTCAGCTCAGGTCTGGCCACAGTATTGGTCCGGTAAACCGCTGCACGCTACCAGCTCCAATCCACCCTAATAATGGTCCGGTAAACCGCTGCACGCTACCAGCTCCAATCCCACCCTAATAATGGTCCGGTAAACCGCTGCACGCTACCAGCTCCAATCCCACCCTAATAATGGTCCGGTAAACCGCTGCACGCTACCAGCTCCAATCCGACCCTAATAATGGTCCGGTAAACCGCTGCACGCTATCAGCTCCAATCCGACCCTAATAATGGTCCGGTAAACCGCTGCACGCTATCAGCTCCAACCCAGACCACAATATTGGTTCATTAAACCACTACACACTATCAGCTCCAACCCAGACCACAGTAATGGTTCATTAAACCACTACACACTATCAGCTCCAACCCAGACCACAGTAATGGTTCAGTAAACCACTGCACGCTATCAGCTCCAACCCGACCACAATAATGCACGTTATCAGCTCCAACCGCGACCACAATAATGCACGTTATCAGCTCCAACCCCGACCACAATAATGCACGCTATCAGCTCCAAACCTGACCACAATAATGGTTCAGTAAACCATTGCACGCTATCAGTTCCAACCCCGACCACAAGAATGGTCCGTTAAACCACTGCACACTGTCAGTTCTAATCCGACCCCAATAATGGTTCAGTAAACCACCGCACACTGTCAGTTCCAATCCGACCCCAATAATGGTCCGTTAAACCACTGCACGCTATCAGTTTCAATCTGACAAAAATAATGGGTTCAGTAAACCATTCCACGTTTTAAGCTCCAACTTGACCACACTAATGGTCCGTTAAACCATGCACGCTATCAGCTCCAACCCCGATCACAATAATGGTCCGTTAAACCATGCACGCTTTCAGCACCAACCCCGACCACAATAATGGTCCGTTAAACCACTGGATGGTATCAGCTCCAACCTCGATCACAACAATGGTCTGTTAAACCAATGCACGCTATCAGCTCCAACCCAGACCACAATGATGGTCCGTTAAACCAATGCGCGCTAGTAGCTCCAACTCCACCACAATAAGTCCGTTAAACCAATGCACGCTTTCAGCTCCAATCCCGACCACAAAACTGATCCGTTTAACCATACACGCTATCAGCTCCAGTGCGACCCAATAATGGGTCGTCAAACCAATGCACGCTATCAGCTCCAACCCCGACCACAATAATGGTCCGTTAAACCGCTGCACGCTATCAGCTCCAACTTGACCACAGTAATGGTCCGTTAACGGTCCACTGCGACTTCAATCCGACTCCAGTGGTGACCTGGAGCTGGAAATGAACATCAGGAATAATCATAAAAAAAAGCAGCATCTAAGTTCTTCAGGAACAATACTTCATTCTTTTGGTGGGAAGATTGACACAACCCCCTTCCCCGTCTCCCCGTCTTCATCCCCCCCCCTCCTCCTCTCTCACTTTCCCTTCCATAACAGCCTCAAAACAAGATGGTCAAGATATACAGCCGTAACAGTGATTGCCATCAAACCAAATGCATGGTACATGAACTTACTCTTTTCTGTGACCTCGAACTCCTGTCAAGGTCACATGAAAATATTACCTCTTGCTGTGAACTGCAGATTAAAATCTTGTCAACGACTGTTAATGGACTTTTGAATAGCAAAGAAATCAGATAAAAGAACAGAATTACTGCGACGCCAAACAAAAGAACAACAAAATTACCAAGCAACGCGCTTCGATCTGTTGGGTCTTCTTCAGGCAGGACAAATAACATTCCAAACATGAAAACATTCTTATTAGGTCACGTGAAAGGTGTAGCCTAGGGCAGTAAGGTAAGATAATGTTCCTTACAGCCCAGCCGACCGCTGAGGGCCAGATCAGGACCGCGCCGCGTTGATGTCAACTCACAAGCCATTAAAGAAAAAAAAAACTCATTTGTACCACACTTTAAAATACATCTTCTAAAAACACACCCGGAATTTTGGTACAGATCTTTTTTTCTGTAAAATCTTATACCAGATTAAAAATGTTGCTCTCTTTCAGAAATTCAAAGATCACATCTGGTGGGACATCTCTGAAGATCTTCATGGAGTCTGCTGTAAAACGTTTATGTCTCACATCATGCAAGTCCCAACACTCTAAAAGAATATGTTTAACTGTGAGTGGTACATGGCGTGGAATGCACCACGGAGCTTCTTCAACGTCCAAACGATGAGAAAGTCACAAGACTGTTTCTTCTTCACGGCCTAAGATGGAGATCAATTATTAAGAACCACAGCTGTCTGAAATGACTGTAACAAAATGCACATGCACTTCAAATGATTTTTGAGAACTGCAGCTATGGTTATTTTTCCGTCAAAGAACTGCTTCAGCGTATGCAGTCATTTTGGAGGGGGAAAATATATCAGTATTTCAAACAGTATATGAAAAGGGCATCTATGTCATAACTGAAGTCATACCTAAGAACGGTATCTTTCTTTCAAATATTTTCTAAGAAATGCCTTCTGTATTTTAAACAATATACTAAGAACTGCAGCCTAAGTTACAAAAAAAATTGCATTGTATTTTAAAAGAATTTCCAAACATTGCTGTATATCTCTGTTAAAAAAAACAAACAAACAAACTAAACCGACAATATAAAAACTGTTTTCGACGCATGCGAATGAGTAAACCCTTCTTTGATATGAAATAACATCGAGGTCAGGACAGCCATTTTTAAAGAGATCTGGGAGGGGTTGGGGTGGGGATAGGGGCGGGGGAGGGAAGAAGGGGTGGAGGTGGGGTGGGGTGGGGGGGTGGGGGGTGGAAATAAGATTTACTGCTGTCAAGGTCACCCGGTCATCCCATGACGTAAGCACCCAAGAGCATTCACGTGCCAAATCACATTATGCAAAATAAATGTATGCAAATCTCCAGCGGAACTGCACACGTTTTTCATCAGCGGGAGAAACAGGCAAACAACGGAAACAACACCTCTGCTCCAGCCGTCTCCCCAGAAGGAAATCCAAACAAAATGACGCGGTCTTGAAGGCGACTCGGAGTCCTTTCCATCAATCTATAACGAAATCAATACTGCCGCGGCCCCGGCAAGGTAGGCTGAAGCATGAAATTATGTAGCCTATGTATTATTAACACAGACAGGCAGGCAGACAGGCAGACAGACACACACACAGAAAGAGAGATACACAGAGACAGGCGCACGCACGCACGCACACGCGCGCGCACGCTCACACACACATCACATACACACACCACATCACACACACACATGCACAGATAGACAGACAGACAGACAGACAGACACACACTGCTCTGTGAACTATCTTCAAGGTTTCCTTTATGCTTTTTTTTTTTTATTAACACCCACCCACCCGCTTTCTCTTCTATTCATCTCTACCCCCCCAAAAAAACAAACAAACAAACAAACAAAAAACAGTGGCCTGCATATACACATACGATTTCGCGCGAATGCATTTACGTGCACGCGCATATGCGTGAATGCGCACGTGCCCGCGCGTATGACGGCGACCGTGTACATTTGTGGAGAGAGAGAGAGAGAGAGAGAGAGAGAGAGAGAGAGAGAGAGAGAGAGAGAGAGCTAGCCAGCCTGTACATCACCACAGTGACTGCACAATCATGGCTTTTACAGTGACGTCCAAATTGATGATCCGCACAAATCGCTTTCTATTTTGGTCGTCTCTCCATCTTGCGAGAAATTGTTTTTTTTTTCCCCATTAATCCATGTTTTTTTCAGACTGTATATTATGCAGAGAGAAACGTAACAGAAATCCATCCAGAATATGTCTGGAAAGAAAAGAAAAAATGAATTATGGAAAATTAAAAAACATCTAGAGAGATCTTTTAATCAATGACACGCAACACCACGAGATTTGTAAATCAATCTCGAGAAAACAAAAAGAAATGAATATTTCTGTGAAGTTCAGAGATTAAAAGAGAGAGAGAGAGAGAGAGAGAGAGAGAGAGAGAACAACTAATACAACCAAAGCAGAATATACATTCATCGCATAAGCTTGATGGCTTTCTTGACGTCACAGGCGAAAAGTTTGTATATCCATAAAAACGTTTTCATTTCCATAAAAATGGACCTGAGTCTGAAATTTTCGGTTCCAGTAAACACACTTTTCATTTCCAAAACAATGGATCCTAGAAGATGCTGCACTGGCAAGGTTCTGACGTCTTGTGGTGGAGCTAGCTCTCAGAGTTATTTCAGAGCTGCGATTTATCCTGAGGTCATTCACACATTGTTTACTGTGACTCTTTGCCACAGAGAAGGCAGCCCGTGCGGTGGTGACAACGCCAGAATGCGCAAGAGAGTCAACGAACCCTAAACGCGCAAGGAGAAGAGGATAACTGTCAGAACCTGACGTCAGCGAGATTCTTCCTTCAAACACCAGAGCTGTAGAGCAGCTGGTGAGAGATCTCTGAATACACATCCACTCACGAGCCATTGAGGACGTTGTGAGCTGAATAGCTCCGCCGCTGAGCTGATCTTTGAATGACCATCTTAAAGTTTACATACGGAGCGCCCTCCCGGTCGACAAGGTCAACCAACTAACGAGCAGGAGTGGACTGGGCCGGGGAGTTTGGAGGGTGGACAGTCCGAATCCAAACGGACATTCGTCATTAGAGAGAAGTGGTCGGGTCGGTCTGTGCTCTCGGAACAAAGCGGGAACACATCCGTTTTTGTCTTCGATCCACCTACCCTCACTCTACCCCTAACCCACTCATCTTCCCCTGTCCCACACCACCTCTTCTTCCAGATACATTCAAAAGTATCGTCGATTTCCTCTCCAACAGTGCCAGGGGTCAAGTCCTTGTCAAGGTCGTCCAAACCGGCAAAACTCTCGTGGGAACTGCCACTGGACTGATGTGTGGTGGCTCCCTCTAGATTCTGACCTTTCTTTCATGCTAGTTCTGCGACTCAGCTACCATAGCAGTCAACATGGGGGCTTATCAGGTAATGTCCTGCATGAAGTCGGATCTGAACAGGCACCCTTGACCACCGCTGACATAACTTGGAAACGGTGCAGTGTCTCCTCCAGTCGGTTACCTCAGGACAACGTCATGTTAAGTTTTCTCTGTGGACATCCGTTGGTGTGGGTACGACGGAACAAACCTTGATGTGACAACGTCATGTTAAGTTTTCTCTGTGGACATCTGTTGGTGTTGGTACGACGGAACAAACCTTGATGTGGCTGGTCATGGGTGAGCCCGAACGATTCCCGAGAAAGCAGTGCATTAGGTGCAAGAAGGAGGGTGGGGGCTGGGGGGGGGGGGGGGTGCATGGAAAGTGAGAAAGAAAACTGAAAAAGAAAAAAGAAGAAAGAAAGAAAACATGTAAAAGTAATGTCGCCTGTCACCTGTTCCATAACCTGCCCGGGTTGTATGGACACTGCAGGCGGCTTGTCTAACAAGAAGCCTCCACTTGACCCGATGATTGGCTAGCGCCTAGGTTTGGGTGAAGCTTTTGCCGGTCCATTTCATGACGTTGTCTGACCATCTCTTTCTCTGGCATCTCCTTCTCTTCCCGTGTACCCGTTCCCTGTAAAATGGTCACGGAGAGGCCTCGCGATCTGGTTATGTGGCCATACTTCAATTTCCTCTTTTTTCTTATTTTTATAGTTTACAGCAAGTCTTCATAGTGACCCATCTGCTGACCCACTCTTCTACCTCTTCAATAGTGATGCGGTCAATGTATGAAATGCCAAGGTGTCGTCTGAGCCACTCATTTCTGCAACTTGGATCTTCCTTTAGAGTTCTGCTGGTAGAGCCCATGACTTACATACATACAGGAAGAAAGGACACAACGTGAGCATGCAACAGTTTCAGTTTGGTTTGGAGGGGAACTTTTTTCTACATCCTCTCCAAACTGGTATTAGTGGTTCTGAAAAAAACAACAAACAAACAACCCCCCCCCCCCCCCCCCCCCAAACAAACAGATGGTAACTTCTTTCAAAGTCAGATGGGGATATGTTGCCAAGGTGACCCAGCATGCAATGGCGTCCAGAAGTGAAGAGAGATCATTGTAATACTGTAGAATGTTGTTAACTGGGTAAAAAAAAAATTCGCGACGTACCTAGTGTTACTGAGGGCACGGCAGCTGTTCTCGTCACCTGTACGGTGACGTCATGTGACGTCAATCTGGATGTGACGTAAATCTACAAAGAATTCTCTCGGTTTTCCTTCTACCATCTCTTGAATACAATCACCTGTCATAACTGTTTCAAGTGCTGATGGAAATAGGTTTTTTTTTTTTTTTTTTGAATAACATATTTGATATCCTCG
>CM065720.1:43415938-43430938 GCA_033310375.1 Conus canariensis
AGATTACAAAAAGATTGAACTCCTTTCCCCTGGAGCTATTGGCAATAGATGTACAGACACGCGAACACTATATCTCCTTCACACACACACACACACACACACACACACACACACACACACACACACACACACACACACACACGTGTGCGCTCTCAAAATGCGTTCACAACATGGATATAAGGTAGCTATGAAATCATGGGTAAAGAGAAAAGAGTTCAGGACTGTCTAAACAAATGGATCTTCAGAGAAGTTTGCAAGAGGCAGTGGTAGTGAAAAGTCTGATAGTGAATGGAAGTGCATTCCACGCTGCTGGACCCTGACGGGAAAGAGAACGCAAGCCTGTCCTGACAGATGGTATGCCGAGAACGCCCTCGTCACAAGAACGGAATTTTCACGATGAATCAAAGAGACGATAACGGAGGAATACTCAATGTTTGCATTTTGGATGAAGATCATGTTGATAAGTGAGGACTCTTTCTCAAACTGAAAACTATCAAAAAGGCTTCTGTTTCCTCTCCGTTTGTAGAGTGTGATCTAAGTGTTTGAGTCATAAACAAACTTTTGTGTATTCAGCATCGCTTAATTAATTCATTTTATGGGGTTGGATTCACAGAGCTATGGGTCATTAGCAAAACCTTTCATTAAGCAGAGAATGATGGTGAATGATTACAGACTCCGGAGTTCTATAGACGATAAACAAGACACCCCCTTCCCTTAATCAGAATAGGTTCTAGCGACCAATAATCAAGATAATACATCTAGATTTTTGTCAGCGTCATTGAGGTCAAACTTCAAAAACCTCTGAAATTTACGGCACACTTCACAAACAAAAGAGAACATTCCGTAATTCAGAGATGGCCGGTTCAAAAGATTTAATCAACTGCACAATAGCCACTGGAAAATGCCCGAACTAGGTAACTGCATCTTTCTTGTAATTGAAAGGTTGAGTTTCCCTTTTTTAATTTTACTCTCTTCGTTTCATTAATTCAGCAAATAAAGCTATTATCAGGCTTCTAGGGCCCCTAATGTCGTTTATAAAAAATGTTGAAAATATAAACATAATAACAAACCACACCAAGACACAGACGCCCAGAAAAAAAAAAAGCTGAACATCCCTCATATAAAAAACACTTTTTTGATATCCCGTTCATTACCTTCTATGCAGCAGCCCTAACGGCGACCGAGACGGAAAGGAAGAGAGAAGCAAACGAGCTCATTTCCGACAGCCATTCTGACGCAGTCTCTCCTGACGTGTGTCTCATTACCGATATCTATCGGTATTCGCTGAAAGCAAAGGAAAGAGCCCGAATCTTTTTTTTGCGACCTCATAAACAGGCTTGAACGGAAGTGACGTCTATGGCCACACTGCACTTCGGTGAAGAAGAAGAAGAAGAAGAAGAACAAGAAGAAGAAGGAAGAGGAGGAGAAAAAGGAGAAGGAGAAGAGGAAGGAGAGGAAGAGGGAGAGGATAAGGGTATGAGATATGAAAGAAGAAGAAGAAGAAGAAGAAAGAAGAAGAAGACGAAGAAGAAGAAGAAGAAGAAGGAGAAGAAGAAAAAGAAAAGAAGAAGAGAAGAAGAAGAAGAAGAAGAAGAAGAAGAAGGAGAAGAAGAAAAAGAAAAGAAGAAGAGAAGAAGAAGAAGAAGAAGAAGAAGAAGAAGAAGAAGAAGAAGACGAAGAAGAAGAAGAAGAAGAAGACGAAGAAGAAGAAGAAGAAGAAGAAGAAGAAGAGAAAGAAGAAGAAGAAGAAGACGACGAACGAAGAAGAAGAAGAAGGAAAGAAGAAAAAGAAAAGAAAGAAGAAGAAGAAGAAGAAGAAGAAGAAGAAGAAGAAGAAGACGACGACGAAGAAGAAGAAGACGAAGAAGAAGAAGAAGAAGGAGAAGAAGAAAAAGAAAAGAAGAAGAGAAGAAGAAGAAGAAGAAGAAGAAGAAGAAGAAGAAGAAGAGAAGAAGAGAAGAAAAAAAAGAAAAAAGGACGGCCAGCATAGTATCAGCAGTAGTAGTAAAGTAGTCGAAGAAGAAGTAGCAGCAGCATTAGTAGTAGTAGAAGAAGAAGTAGTAGTAGTAGTAATAGGAGCAGCAGCAGCAGCAGCAGCAGCAGCAACAGTAGCAGCAGCAATAGTAGTGGTAGTAGAGGAAGAAGAAAAAGATGAGAATAAAAACGGGATAACAGAAAAACAAAATAAAAAGGGACAGTAGTGTAGTAGTATACTAGTAGTAGTAGCAGCAGAAGCAACAATAGTAGACGTAGCAGTGGTAGTAACAGAAGTAGCAGTAGTAATAGTAGCAATTGTAGTAATTCTAGTAGCAGTGGTAACAATAGTAGTAGTAGTAGCAGCAGCAGCAGGATGCGGTGGTGGTGGGTGGTGGAAGTAGTAGTAGGGGTAGTAGCAGTAAGTGGTAGTAGTAGTTGAAGGAGGAGGAGAAGGAGGAAGGGAGGAGGGAGAGGAGGATACGGAAACGAACAGTAGTAGTAGTAGCAGCAGTAGTGGAAGTAGTAGAGGAAGAAGAAGAAGGGAATACAAAAAGTATAGTATAGTAGTAGTAGTAGTAGTAGTAGTAGTAGTAGTAGTAGTAGAAGAAGTAGTAGTAGTATCAGCAGCAGCAGCAGCAGTAGTAGTAGTTGGAGGAGGAGGAGAAGAAGAAGAAGAAGAAGAAGAAGAAGTAGAAGGAGGAGGAGGAGGAGGAGGAGGAGGAGGAGGAGGAGGAGGAGGAGAAGATGAAGAAGAAGGGTGGAGGAGGAGGAAGAGGAGGAGGAGGAGGAGGAGGAGGAGGAGGAGGAGTAGAAGAAGAAGAAGAAGATGATGATGACGAAGAGAAGAAGAAAAGGAGATAGCAGCAGCAGGAGCAGCAGCAGTAGTAATAGTAGTAGTAGTAACAGCATCAGCAGCAGTAGTAATAGTAGTAGTAGTAACAGCATCAGCAGCAGTAGTAGTAGTAGTAGCAGCAGCAGCAGCAGTAATAGTAGAGGTAGTAGTAGTAGTAGTAGCAGCAGCAGCAGTAGTAGAAATAGCAGCAGTAGTAGAAATAGCAGTAGTAGTAGCAGCAGCAGTAGTAATAGTCATAGTAGTAGCAGCAGCAGTAGTAATAGTAGTAGTAGTAACAGCATCAGCAGCAGTAGTAGCAGTAGTAGTAGTAGTAACAGCATCAGCAGCAGTAGTAGTAGTAGTAGCAGCAGCAGCAGCAGTAATAGTAGAGGTAGTAGTAGTAGTAGTGAATAGCAGCAGAGAATAGTCAGAGAGAGCAGCAGCAGTAGTAATAGTAGTAGTAGTAACAGCATCAGCAGCAGTAGTAGTAGTAGTAGCAGCAGCAGCAGCAGTAATAGTAGAGGTAGTAGTAGTAGTAGTAGTAGTAGTAGTAGTAGTAGCAGCAGCAGCAGTAGTAGTAGAGCAGCATATGTAGTAGTAGCAGCAGCAGCAGCAGTTGTAATAATAGTGGTAGCAACCAGCAGCAGCAGCAGCTGCAGAAGTAGTAATAGTAGTTGTAGTAGTAGCAGCAGAAGCAGCAGCAACAGTAGTAGTAGTAGTAGTAGTAGTAGTAGTAGTAGTAGTAGTAGTAGTAGTAGTAGAAGTAGTAGTAGTAGTAGTAGCAGTAGTAGTAATAGGAGGAGGAGGGGAAGAAGAAGGAAAAGAAGAAGAAGAAGGAGAAGGAGAAGAGAAGAAGAAGAAGAAAGAGAAAAGAAGAAGAAGAAGAAGAAGAAAAAGAAGAAAATGAAGAGTGAGAAGCGGGTGTAGGATAGGAAAAAGGCCTGGGAAAGAAGAAGCAAACGGATGAAAAGATGGTGATGAACAAGAGCAAGCGAAGCGGGATAATGGAAGAAGTCGAGAAAAAGAGGGTAAGCGAACAGGAAGAGAACACGGAAAAGAAGAAAAGAGAAAAAAAAAAAGGTTAAACAAGGAAAGTCGAAGAGGAAAAGAAGAAAGAAAAGACTCGGATGATTAAAAGAAAATAAAAGGGGGAAAACAAAAGAAGGAGGAAGAAAAGAAGAAGAGAAAGAAACGCAAAAAAAAAAAAGAAAAGAAAAAAAAGGCCGGAGAGGAGTAGGAGGAATGACAAAAGAAGGGTCAAAGGGAAGGAATTAGGGAGGGGGTGGGGGTGGGGGGCGGTGGTGGGGGGGTGGGGGGGTAGGAAGGGGAGGAAGGATGAAACAGGAAATGGGAAGAATGTTAAAGAGGAAAAAGGAGGGAATGTAGAGGAAAAGGAGGAGGAGAAGAAAAAGAAAACAAATAACAATGACAACAAAGAGAAGAAGGAGGAAGAGAAGAAGAAGGAGCAGTAAAAGGAGAAGGAGAAGGAAGAGGGTGAGGATGAAGAGGAGCAGGAGGAGGAGAAAGAACAAGAGATGGGGGAGCAGGAGGAAGAGAAGGGAGAGGAAGAGGAGGTGGAGATGAAGAACGAGAAATACACTGATTGATCAACTGCATCTTTGATAGGCAACTAATTATGCACATTAAAGGCCTTTTTCTAATATTACCCTCTAATCACGCAAACAAAAACCTCAAAAAAAGGGAGAAAAAAAAGAAGTAAAAGCTACAACATGAATCAACATTTCAAATAAACGATGTAAATACAATGACAATCATGTTCTAACACACTGTCAAGGGAGTGAAACCTCTCACAAAAGGCCTTAAGCGCTTAGAGGCAAGGAATGTTGTACGTAGTAGAGAAACAGGCAATAGACCCATTAGCTGTACGCCTTACCTACCGCACACGGTCGAAATGTGTAAAGGAGGACGAAGTGGTCAGGTGACAGATGGCACCTAAGGTAGTAAGGACCTTCCCGAGTTCGAACCTTCCCGATAGCGAAAGGGGGGAGGGATGTAACCACTAGGACCTCGGAGTCTCGAGTGCGCGCTAAATACTCAGTCAGCTGAGGTCGCTTTGTAAACAGTCCTTGAAGAGCAGGAGTCTTGGGCTCGTTCAGATGGTATTGCCGTGGGGTACTGTGTTGAAGCTATTGTCAGGCTGGTTGAATGTGCGTGGACGTTATTGTCGTAGCTTTTCTCCGGGATAATTACTGTGTTAAGTGACCCCGAAGTCGGCGGGAAATTTCGATGTCCATCTGGTGCCAAGTGGTTGTTTGCTAATCAATTAGGTATGGATGTGTGTAAATGCTGACGTGTGGAAGAATGTAGCGAAAGGGGAATTCAGGGTACTTGTGAACAAGGTTGTGGAAAAGCAGCATGGACAAAGGCATGGCCCAAAGGGAAATCCTATGTGTCCATCCCTATATAAACTGAGGGAAAACAACGTGACGGGGGAGGAGAATAACACCACGACAGAGAGAAGGATAGAGGAGAGAGAGGAGAGGAGAGTGAGCAGGACAGAGTAGGGTCGAGAGAAACGTGGTCTGGGAGACAGAAGAGACAGCAAGGTCTTAGGGTAAAAGACAAGCTGGAAGAGAAAAGGCTGAGTCTGAAGCCCAGAGGTGGGTGAAGAGAGACGAAGAAGGAGATTTCTACGTCGAGTTCCCAGAGACGACCACGAAGACCCAGTCCTGAAACCTCGAACCAGTCAACCAAGGGCGTCACCATCATCCAGTGCTGAAGAAAACTTGAAGAGACTTGTTCAAGAACTGTGGTGTGGTGTGAAAGCGTGGTTGTGTGTGTGGAAACCTGGCCAGGTAAGAAGCCATTTTATTATAACCTGGGATTAGGAAGTATTGATCTTTTATGTTTTAATATTCCATTTTGTGTGATTGGATTGTTCATGCTTAATTATAAGCAGCATAGAAACCGTATTTCTTGTTCTCAGTCATGTTAGGAGAGAAACGAATGCGTGACATCCCATTCCCAGAGAGAGGTGAATGTTTGGCGGGCGCATGAGTGTGCATATGCGTGTATGAGTGCAGAGATAACCTTGGTGTGTTGAGCCTGACTAATAATACATCAACTTAGTGCACTTAAGCAATACCATCACGATTTCCCACGTCCTGGACACACACACACACACACACACACACACACACACACACACACACACACGCACACATGTGCATACATCTAAAGACGAATAATCATAAATACATACAAAGGCACAGTCACTGATGTACATGTAGAGGAGGACAACGACAACGACGACGACGACGACGACGACGACGAAGAAGAAGAAGAAGAAGAAGAAGAAGAAGAACAACAACAACAACAAGCCAAGAACAACAACAACAACAACAACGAGCCAAGAAAGACAAGAACAAGAAAGAGGAGGAGAAGAAGAAGGAGAAAATAGGAGGAGGAGGAGGAGCAAGAGGAGGAAAGGAGAAGAAGAAGAAGAAGAAGAAGAAGAAGAAGAAGAAGAAGAAGAAGAAGAAGAAGAAGAAGACACAAGAAAACAGCGAAAGAGGATGAACACCAATGAAAGCAAAATAACATCAACAAGAAGAATATACGAAGACGGAAAATCCCATTGACAATAACAGACGAGTGGACGGCAATAACAATGAAAGGGTTTGGAGTGGGGTTACACGGTCACTATGCTAACAAGCGACGTCACTCCAGTCGACAACAGAATCATTGACCTATACGTTCTACGGCCGCCGGAAGGTGCCGTACGTTGATTACTGGACACACACACACACACACACACACACACACACACACACACACACACACACAGGGTCCATGCACGCACGGATGCACACAAGCATACAAACATCCACAACACACACACACACACACACACACACACACACACACACAACACACACACATACACAAACACACGTATGCATGCATACAAGTACATAGACACCCATACACAAATAAGGACACACATATGTACACACGCACACACTCACACACACTTGCACGCGCAAGGACACATACTCGCGAGCATATTCAAGCTCACACGCACGCGCGCGCGCTCGTGCACACACACACACAGACACACACACAAACGCATGCACATTTAAGCACACACACACACACACACACACACACACACACACACACACACACACACACACACACATAATATGCACTCATGCTGAAACTGAAATGTTAGAAGGGACAACACCAAGAAGGTCATAAGCACAGACAATTGTAATGCGCAGAGAGAGAGAGAGAGAGAGAGAGAGAGAGAGAGAGAGAGAGAGAGAGAGAGAGAGGGTTGGCCTACTACGACGCGCAAATCAATAGCATTACACCCCTTACTTGCCCCTCCACCTCTCATCCTCGCCTCCTTCCTCCCACCTCAGTCCTCCAGTGTTCCATGGCGACCCCCCCCCCCTCCCCTCTCCTCCTCCTTCCGAAAAAGAAAGGATAAATATATAAAATAACGAGAAAAAAAAGAAGATTGCGTGGTGTAGGGACCAGGAGAGACGATGAATCCATTGTTGAACTTTAGAAGCCAGTGCATCTGTCCCTCCCTGATCTGATTTTGTCCGGATGACGATTTTTTTTTTGTTCTAAAGGTTGGGGCGGGTTAGGGGTAGTGTGACGCTGGAAGGTGGAGGTAGGGATGGGAGAGAGAGAGAGAGAGAGAGAGAGAGAGAGAGAGAGAGAGAGAGAGAGAGAGAGAGACAGAGAGACAGAGAGAGAGAGAATGAGATGTGAGGAGGTGTGTGTGTGTGCGTGCGTTGCGTGCGTGCGTGCGTACGTGTGTGTGTGTGTGCGCGCGCGCGCGTGTGTGTGTGTGTGTGCGCGCCTGTGGGTGTGTACGTGTGTTTGTGTGTGTGCGTGCACGCGCGCGTGCGTGTGTGTGTTCCTTTGTGTGCCTCTGTGTGTGTGTGTGTGTGTGTGTGTGTGCGCGTGCGTGCGTACGTGCGTGCGTGAGTGCGTGCGTGCGTGCACACGCGCGCGCGCGCGTGTTTGCATGTCTGTTACGTACGTATCCAAAGATGTTATGTTGTTTCTTTGTCTTTTTCTCCTTTTCATATGATGGAGCTCAGCATGGGCAGACTGCAAGCATAGGCGATGCCCCAGTTCTCAATCCCTGATTTAACAATTTTTTTCCCAGGGCTCTGAATTCATCCTGAGTGGCTCGCCTCAAGGCACGCGCCATACCATGGTGCTTTTTAACCCTTTCAAAGGTAAAAATGGGTATGAGGGAAATGTGATCAGGATGAAACCGACTGGGCAAACATCACTCTGCACACGCAGACATACACACGCGCACACACACACACACACACACACACACACACACACACACACACACGCACGCACGCACACACGCACGCATACACACACATACACATATACGCGCGCGCGCGCGCGCGCGCGCGAAAAAGAATGAGTGACACAATGGGACGAGTATCGAACAGAAAAAGAAATGTTGTTGTCTATTCAATATCATCAATAAGGAACAAACAGCTGGAGAGGTCCAAACAATTCCTGTGTCCTTAGAAGAAAACGTATCACCCCATGGAATTCGACAACAAACACACAGGAGTAAGTTCACACGTCCACTAACCTATGCATGATTATGCCAGTATCTTGCAAACGACTCAATGTCCTTTGCATCATCCACTCTGCCTAATTTGTACATACACACACCAATACGCTAACAATTACGTGAATAGGTCAGGCTTTTTAGTGTTTTCATGTCACGTTCTATGTATCGCGCCACCAGTATTTTCAAATATTGATTTCAATGTTTCATTTCAACAAGACATTGAGTTAGAAACGGTCATGTGCAAGATTCAAAATTCATTTACCTCTGATGCCAGGTTTAGGACACTGGGGATCGAACGCGGTGAAAATATTTCAACGTTAAAACACAAGAAGTCAACACCTCAAACAACAAAAGACACAAAGAATCTAGAAACAGTTTCCTTGCCGGGTGAATTTTGCTAAATTGAGCAGCAGTTTGTATTGATGATAAGATTAAAAAAAAAAGATAATGTTCCCCTCTGAGGAACAGACAGAAGTTTCTTTCGGAGAGCACAATATTTTGGACACTTCATGGTAAAATGATATTTATCTAAAAAAATTCAGTCTGCGCCGATTCTATCATCTCTAGAAGAACCATTTTTTCTGCCCAGCTCACTTTTTAGTCTATGGATCTTGCTGGAAATTCAACATCGGAGCAAACTTGAATGTTGGCAATATGTTAATCCGTTTTTCTCTGGTACAACGTATCTGAAAATTTTGTAAAAAAATAAGCACCTTAAGAAGAATCTCTCCAGTGTTGAATATAGTTTGTTTTGGGTCTGTTTTGAGTCTCTCAGACACAAGAGTTAGACCCCTTTGCATAACAACCAGTTCACATTAGTATTAAAAAAAATACAGTTTAACCGTGGAGATATATGCACAGAGCAAAGACGACAGACATTCAAATACAAAAACGCATACATACATACACAAACGCAACCATACAGGCACACAGATACTAATACATTCACCCCTCCCCCTGCGCGCGTACACACACACACACACACACACACACACACACACACACACACACTCTCTCTCTCTCTCTCTCTTACACAAGCACACATGCACACACACACACACACACACACACACACACACACACACACACACACACACTGTACTCTATCGCTGCAATATCATGAATCCCTCTCTCTATCTGTGTACGCCTCATGTCAAAAAGACAGAAGCATCGTATCACACATGAGGAACTAGCAAAGAAAGAAAAAAAAGAAGAAAAAAAAAAAAGGAGGAAAATTGGAATATTATTCCACCAGGCAAACTCCCCTCCCGCCACCGCCACCTAGCAACCCCCTCGCTTCTCGCCCTCGAGCTTTCCCCATCCTCTCTGCCCTCCCTCCCCCCTCTCCATTCTCAGCCATCGTTTATTCCCTTCTCTTCCCGCCCTCCATCAAGGTGGCCTGGCCTGTCGATGTCAGGCAGTGGGAAGGTCCCTTTTCCCTGTCAGAATAAATGAGCTGAGTTCCTTTCTCGGACACTGGGGGGAGGGGGGGGGTGGGGGGGGGGTGGGGGGGTTGACGACAGCCACGGGGGTTTGAAGTGGGTGACAGAAGAGGACAGGAGAGAATAGGGGTGGGGGTTGATGATAGGGGAAGGATGAAGATGGGAGGGGAGGGAGGGAAGAGGACATCGTCAACGTCATCACGTTCGTCACACGTGTCATTCAAGTTTACTTAAATTAGACGCTGACGGGGGTGTGGGGTGGAGTAAGGGGTGTGGTGGCAGGGTGGGAGTCTGGCTGGTTGGCCCAGCGGGCAAAGCGTCATTCTCTGAACCTGGAAGATCCTGGGTTCAGTCCTTGCTTAGTTAAGACAAGCTGGGTGAAGGAGATTTTTCGCTAAAGCCTCTGAAGTTCTTGGGGTGAGACTTTAAACCTAGGTCCTGTGTGTGAACATATCCATCAACAATTAGCTGTATGCGAATTACATTCCGTTCCATCGTCATTTGAAGAGCATAATGCCAATGTGCACCACTAGGACGCATTTCACACAAACCTGACCTTCTGAAGATGGAATGAAGCTACCTTGATGGTAGATCTTACGATGGTCACACACAGAGAATCAATTCACCGACGATTCACCTTAGAGTTATAAATGAGAAACGAAAAATAAGCCTCTCTTTCCACTCCTTCCGAATCTGCCCTGCTCTCCCCCCCCCCCCCCCCCCCCTTTCCCAAACTTTCCTGGGCCTTCTCCACGCAGACAAAGACACTGAGGATTGAAAGCGGTGAGTGTTTTCAACAAACTCAACACAAGAATTAAACACATCAACCAAAAAGGTCTGAGATCAAAGATGCAAACAATCTAGGGATACTTTGTAACCTAGTTTGATAGATAAGTTTGATCTTATTCGGCAACATTTTTTTTTTTTGATGATACAAATAAAACGAACAAAAAAAGTGACAGAAAAGAAAAGGACTTCTTTTCAGAGGGAATTTCATTCCACGTAGACAACATCTCTTCCCCGACTTAGCCAATCTCCCCTCCCTCTCCACCTCGCCTGCCTATCCTTTCCCCTTCCTTCCCCCCCCCCCCCCCCCCCCACTCCTCGTCAAGACTGTCTGGCCTGTCGATGTCAGGCGCTTGGAACTTCCCTTTTCCATGTCAGAATAAATGAGCTGATTCCTTTCTGGACTGAGGGCAGGCTGATGAGAACGAGGGCAGGGCTGGATGAGAACGAGGGCAGGGCTGGATGAGAACGAGGGCAGGGCTGGATGAGAACGAGGGCAGGGCTGGATGAGAACGAGGGCAGGGCTGGATGAGAACGAGGGCAGGGCTGGATGAGAACGAGGGCAGGGCTGGATGAGAACGAGGGCAGGGCTGGATGAGAACGAGGGCAGGGCTGGATGAGAGAAACGAGGGCAGGGCTGGATGAGAACGAGGGCAGGGCTGGATGAGAACGAGGGCAGGGCTGGATGAGAACGAGGGCAGGGCTGGATGAGAACGAGGGCAGGGCTAGGGCTGGATGAGAACGAGGCTGTTTGAAGTTGGTGACAGAAGGGGACAGGAGGGAACGCAGCGGAGTGGGGGGGGGGGGGGGGGGGGGGGGGGGGGGGGGGGGGGGGGGGGGGGGGGTCATACGTGGGGAAGTAAGGGAGAGTGAGGGAAAGACATCGTTAACATGATCATGTTCATTACGCACGTCATTCAAATACTTTTAAAAATTTAGACAGAAGTAGGGATCGACATGGCAGTTACTTGACGGTGGCGTCCTTCGCCGGAGGGCTGTGCAGTCATGAAATATGGGCTGGTACACCCATGGGAGCTCTCTCCGTGGAGGTTGTGTCGTGTCGCATCCAGTGGCCATTACGCAATGGCATCTTGCCAGGGAGCAATTATGTCCCTTGACGTCTTAATGGAATGCCCTGTGCGTGCCTGCACCCTATATGAACACAGCACAGGTTTCCAAGGGTGGTGCAGGATTGCTCCCAGCTGATTTGTTGAGGACAGTACTTTTTTGGGTCCCATCCGCATCTCTGGCTGCATCTTTTTCTTCTTCTAGTGGACTATGCATTATTTTTTTTTAGCCCAAAAAGTGATGGTCTAATCTCTGCAAGAAACAACTTGGCTAGAGGAGTTTTCACGTCAGAATCAACATCTGCACAAGCTTAATCTATTTCTCTCCCCTCCCATCCACCACCCTCGCACAAAGAAAACTGCAAACACGCACACAAACACACGCACATATACACACATGAGTGCGCGCGCATGCACGCACACACGAACACACACACACACACACACACACACACACACACACACACCACACACACACACACACACACACACACTCACTCACACATGCACGCACACTGCGGAAGTTTGCTGACATCAACCCAACATTCACTGGCTTCCATCCAAACACGCATCAACTTCAACTTGTCAACACTCCTGTCCCTCCGACAACTTCTCCCCGACAACTCTCTCTCTCTCTCTCTCTCTCTCTCTCTCTCCTCTCTCCCTCCCCCCCCCCTCTCTCTCTCTCTCTCAATCTCTCGCTCTGTCTCTCTCAATCTCTCTCTCTCTTTTTCTCTCCCCCCCCCTCTCTCTCTCAATCTCTCCCTCTCTGTCTCTGCCTGTCTGTCTGTCTGTCTATCTTTCTCCCCACTTCGATAGTGGAGCTTCGCTCCTCACCCACTCCACGACTCTATATTCAGTTCCCCAAGCTGGAAATGGAGATTTCAGACGACGTTCTATGTCCTTTCCAGCTCTCTCACCCTGGAATTGTCTGCCACCTGTATTGTGTTTCGCGTGTGCAGTCGTTTTGCCTCTTTTAAACGGATGTCAGCTTATCTTTTCAAACACAACGAATAGTTCTAAAACGCTTATACTGTTTCCACTGCCATTTTTCCACCTCCCACAAATCTTCTGCCCTCCCATCTGTGCATGTGGTGTGTGTGTGTGGTGTGTGTGATGTGTGTGTGTGTGTGTGTGTGTGTGTGTGTGTGTGTGTGGTGTGTGTGTGTGTGTGTGTGTGTGTGTGTGTGTGCGTGTGTGTGTGTGTGCGCGCGCGCGTGCGTGTCACACACGACTATTTTGTGCACTGGGGGTGACATTTCGCATCGCTACGTCGCCATTTATGAATGTATGCTTTGGCGTAAAAACATACTTATGTTCAATGTGGAACAAACTGTTGCCATATGTGAATGTATGGTTTGGCAATCCACTTCTTACTTCTTGTGATACACGTGTACAAGGTGAAGCTGCGGGATCCTTGCGATCGCCAAAGTCTTTATCTTATTTCCAGCGACGGTTCTAATTCCGACGATGTGAAATTTGTTCAACAGCGAGATTACATGAAATCTAGAAACAAATCTACTTGCCCCTGTATGTATCCCACACGCCCTTCTTTCATCTTCGTCTGGCGTTATTCGTCAAACGGAGTGACGTGGGCAAACTGCTGCTCTTATTTGCAATTCGTTGACCATAGATTTTGTTGTTGCTGTTGTTGTTGTTGAGACGCTGAATCAAAATCCGCCAGTGATTAACATTCAATTACATTCATCCTCCCAGTCCCACCTTGTACTTATATAAGAGACCCACCAGACCCGATCCCAAATCTGTACATTCACACATGGCGACATTTTGAACCGCAGCACAGAGAGAGAGAGAGAGAGAGAGAAGAGAGAGAGAGAGAGAGAGAGAGAGAGAGAGAGAGTTGTTTATACCCCAGTCGACCGTTCAGGGCCATATCAGGGCTCTCACCGTGTTGAAATCAACTCTCAAGTCATATTAAAAAAACAAAACAAACCAAACAAATAAACAAACAAACAACCCCCCCCCAAAAAAAAAAAAAAAAAAAAAAAACAACAAAAAATCCCCACACACATAGCTCATGAAAACACACAAACTAAAAACACACCGGCAATTTCGTTAAAATCTTTCCTCCACAAAATCTTACATCAGGCGAAAAAATAAATGTTGATCTCTTTCAGAAATTAAAAAAAAAAATCACATCAGGTGGGACATCTGTGAACAAGGTTTTCATGGACTCTGCACACAAATATGTGACACTGGTGACATTCTGTACCGCAACAGCAGTAAGGAACGTCACACGCGGGCTGTTCTGTGTACTGGGGTTGACATTTTGTATCGCAACGTCGTTACAAAATGTCACCGGGTGACATTTTGTCCCAGGGTGACATTTCGCATTCCAACACCTTTCCCCTCCTCCTTTCCCTTACTCTTCTGGGGATAATCCGATTATCCCCCGTCTGCCAAACGTGAATGAAGGCGAACTAGGAAACGAACAGCCGAATAAAGCAGTGACTCTTACAGAAAACGGGAGTTTGCAAGGGATAATGTCATTAAACGCAGAAGGTTTAGTAGCTACCTGTCTCCGAAGAGCTATCGATTACACGAAGAAGGAGAAGAAAAAAGGCGTCGGAACCCTTAATGAGACGACCCAGTTTGTAGACCTAATACCGGGTGGACTTTAAAACTCGGCCAGCCCACGGAACAAGACTGGAGCCGTGTTACTGTACAAAATGTCACAACTCGCCGTTGTGACAATTTGTGCACCTATGCCCCATTTTCGAATTCACTCTTGCACAAAATGTCACAACCTCTGTCAGTCTTGTTAGTCCACCGCTTTCAAGAAAGCGAGCAGACTATTAAGTTCGTTCGTATCTGTTTTTTTGCTCTCTAAATGGAGAAAACAGCAAAATGTATTTAAAACTTGTATAAGAACAAATGGACAATTATAAACACATGTGAAAATTACATACATACTATGCATAGTACGGATGTATATGAGAACAATTGCTCAAGACTAACAAAGTGCAAAAGAGATGAGCATGCGAATCAAGACAAATCGTGGTGTTTCTATTAGCCTCATCAACCAACATGGGCCATCTCGTCTGGGCTGTCACCTCGTAAACATGTGCGGTGAAGACAGACTGAAAGTATATATTATATATAAAATTGAAAATTACAAATTGCAAGCTAAATTAAAAAACGCAAAAAATACGTGAACATCATAGAGTATTATCTACCCATCCATCCACCCACCCACACAGATAAGAGAGAGAGAGAGAGTGGTGACAATTTGTGCAGCAGTGATTTAAAAAAAAGGCATACAGGTGCACAAACTGTCACAATTGTGAC
>CM065720.1:43445938-43478438 GCA_033310375.1 Conus canariensis
GCGGTGGTGTTCAGCATTTGTACTGTCTCTTGCTGTTTTAACTTTTCTGGCTTACGAACGGCTTTTGAATTCGTGATTCCTTGAGTTTTGCATTTAGTGAACTGAATGCAGCGTCATAATTATGTAGACTTTGCCCATACAGACATACGAGAACATCTGACATTGATCTGTTCAAGTAGTTGATGTACAACCGAGTAGGAAAAAAAACAAGTAGTAAAAGTAATTTCAGCTGAACGATACGTGTGATTAAAAATAAAAATCCAGCTTGAGATAAACAAAAACAACAAAAACTAAGAGCAAAGTAGTACGTATTGAATCATTAATGTAGTTAGGATCAGAACCCCGTGGAGAAACGAAAACTGGACCAAGGCATTCTTTTTTTAAGTGATGGGCTTGCTGCGACTTCGCCGACGATATTGCACTGCTGTCGCACGCCCAGAAAGACATCCAGGAAAAAACATCAAGAGTGGACCTAATAGCCAGCAGTGTGGGACTCAAGATTCACCCCGACAAGACCAAGATCATGAAGGTGAAGACGAAGAGCGCAGAGAAGATCAGTGTGCGAGGCTCAGCTCTAGAGGAGGTGGAACACTTCAAGTACCTCGGCAGCTACATCTCGGCCGACAGCAACATCGAGAAGGAGATCTCAACCAGGATAGCACTCGCAGCCCGGGCATTCAGCGGGTTGAAAAACATCTGGAAGTCAACTGTCCTGCAAACCAAAACCAAGTTGAAGATCTACAGGTCCAACGTACGCTCAGTACTCCTATATGCCTCAGAGACATGGAGAACCAACAAGAAAATTGAGAGTAGGCTCAGAGGCTTCGAAGGAAGGTGTCTCCGCCGAATCCTGAAACTTCACTGGCAGCAGCGTGTCACCAACAGGGAAGTGGCAAGGCGCACCAGCATAAACAACATTGTGGCCGAGGTGAAGCAGCGGCGGTGGACAAGACCAGACTCCCTCATACTGCGCTGAGATGGGCACCACCGGGGAAGAGGAAGCGAGGCAGACCACTCGGCACCTGGAGGAGGACAGTGGAGGAGATGAGAGAGGCAGGCAAGACTTAGAATGAACTGAGCTGGCTTGTCCAGGACAGAGAGGGCTGGAGGGAGCTTGTTGGCGCCTTATGTCTCGGGCAGCGGGATGAACAGAATTAAGTAAGTAAGTAAGTAACTTGTAGGTAGAATCCCAAGTAGAAAATAAAATAGGAACGAAACAGCGCTGCCCGAATGAGAGTTGTAGTAAAAAACAGAGTCAGGCAGGACAAAGCAGGAGAACACCCCCCCCCCCCCCACAAAAAACAGCACTGGCTGATTGATATAGGTAGATTAGAATAAAACCCAGTAATGAGAAAACAACAACAAAAACAAGAGCAAAGAAACGTGCAGCTGATAATAATCCAGGAAAAAACCCGATAGAATCAAGCAGCGACGACTGATCGAGACAGAGAAAGAACAGAATCAAAGTAGGGATGGCTGTTCGGTACATGCGTTTAGCAGAATCAAAATGGTGGTGGTTGAATCTCTACAGGCAGTTAGATAAAAATCCTGCAGAAGGAGAATAGAATCAAAGTAGGGATGACTGACAGAAAAAGGCAGTTAAATAAAATCCTGCAGAAAAAAATAGCATCAAAGCATTGATGGTCAAGCGATACAGGCAATTCAATAACATGCAGTACAAATGGGGTAAAGTCAAAGTTTTGACTATTGATCAACACAGGTAATTACACAAAACCCAGTAGAAACAGAACAGGATGAATGAAGTACCGAGGGCGAATTAATACATGCAGTTAACAAAACCAAGTTAACAGAAAAGAAACAGAACCAAAGCAGTGATAGTTGAATGATGGATGTTGTTGAAAAAAGAATCCACCAGAATCAAAACCAACCAACCAACCAACAAACAAACACACCTGACTGAGCGATGCAAGTAGTTACGGATTCTTAAGGTAAAACATGACAACAAAGTAACAGCGACTGATCGATAAGTATCGAAGACTAAAATCTGACAGAAAAAAAAGCAAAAAGCAAGTAAAGGTGACATAAGGACACATGCAGCTAAAAGCAGAATCAAGCACGGAAACATAGGAATGAAACCGCTGGCCGACTGATCCAGTGAGTCAAGAATACAATCCAGCGAGACAAAGTCGGGACAAAAGTACTACAGTGTGTGTGATACAGGTGTTAACACTAGAATACAATGAGGAGGAAAAACAAAACAAAACAAAGCAGTGATGGTTGGATGAAAACAAAACAAAACAAAGTAGTGATGGTTGGATGAAAACAAAACAAAACAAAGTAGTGATGGTTGGATGAAAACAAAACAAAACAAAGCAGTGATGGTTGGATGATAACCAAAAAAAATGTGGCTAGAGTTATACACGTAGTTGAGATTATAAAACCCGGAGAGATAAAAAAGGGACAAAAATATGCTGGTCGAACGATTCACAGAACGAAGAGTAGAGAATCCGCTATAGAAGCAAAGAGGACGAAAGCGGTACTTACTGACCGACGCATGCTGTTAAGATTAGAGTTAGCAGTCTCAAGAGTCTAAAACGTCTACAGAAATGTTGGTATTAGTGAGCACTACATGCAGGCAAGCCTAGATAGAATCCAGTAGCAATCCAGTGGGAATAAAGCACTACTTAGTGATCGTCTCAGAAGGCATGCATGCTTCTGCGATATTCCACGTTCTGAAGAGCGTGTTCCGACTCATGGATGCCATTCATCGCGTAATCATTTGTCTTTTGTCTTTGTCCAGATAATGTGTACAGTCTTCTGTCCATTTCTGGATTCCCCTGCCTCGCGGGTAAACACAAGGTGCAGTACTTTTTAGTGAAGGACGACATAGGAGAGAGAGAGAGAGAGAGAGAGAGAGAGAGAGAGAGAGAGAGAGAGAGAGAGAGAGAGAGAGAGAGGGGGTCAATTTTGTTTCTTTTCATATCAATTTTGAATCAGGTTTCCAGTCGGGCAGTCATTCTGATTATACACCGACTCTCTCTCTCTCTCTCTCTCTGTATCCCTCTCTCGCATCACACACACACACACACACACACACACACACACACACACACACACACACACACACACACTTCCCCCACCCTTCATTCTCCAACCCCTTAACCTCCGCCCCCCTCCCCCTCCCCCCCCACTACCTACTCGTCACAGCATCGGAGCAAGTTCCTCCCAAACACACATTCAAAGGGAGAGAAGCACATGCACGACGCACGGGAAACGCCGACAGGCTGCACACCAAACATTAATGCGCGAAGGCCTTGCTTAAGGAGTCAAGCATTAATGGACTGGCGCAATTAGATTGTTTTGAGAATTTGTATTGTGTCTAAAAGTTCATTCTCACTCATTTTCTTTCACATGGCCATCAAGGTACCAGCCAGGTGGTTCCAAGCAGACAGATTAAAATCAAAGGAATGGGACTATTTTGTGCATTTGAGGCTGGCGCAAAGTTAGGATCACGGGTGAGTGCAAGGGCCTGAAATGTGTGTCAACTTAGGGGAAGGTAATGTATTTGATGATTGCTTACGATTTCATCGGTGAAGATCCCCCCCACCCCCACCCCCCACCCCCAAACAAGGGAAGTAATTGGTGGGGAGTTGTTCTTTTGACCAGTTATCAGTTTAACATGAAATGCTGGCTGGAATTCATGGTAGGCTTCAAAACGCTCACATGGATTATACAGTGCTTTAAGAGCAAAATCCTCCTTGTAGCGTGTGGCCACATCTTTCAGCGATTCCGTTATTTCTAAATGCCTCACACGGTGAGCCCTTGGTGTGCCGGTCAGTTTGATCAACGACTGTCTGCTCTCTTTCCCCTGGAAACTCGTCAGGAGAAGATTGGTTTTCTTTCTTTGGAACTCACCATCACCTTCATGAGGAAAAAAAAAACAAAAAGGAACAATGTTACATTTTGCGCGAAGCGAATAGTAACAATAGCAATTTCGTGACATTTTTTGCGTACGTGATTCACGCAAAATGTAACGATTGCTACAATTTGTGCACTGGATGCACGCAAAACGTTACAACTGCACATTTTGCGCGGCGAATGTATTTGAAAGAGAACATTAGGAGCTCCACTGCCTGTAACACACACACACACACACACACACACACCACATACACACACACGCACGCACGCACGCACACGCATACACACACATTCATACACACACGCGCGCACACACACACACACACACACACTCACACACACACAGAAAGAAAGAGAGAGAGAGAGAGAGAGAGAGAGAGAGAGAGAGAGAGAGAGAGAGAGGAAAATGCATAAAGAGGAAAACAACAACAACAAAAACCTTCTATTTATGGAGCATGGGGCACGGTGTTTCTGACCATCAACATTCTGATACTGAACGGCTGGCAGAAAATCGGATATGCTGAGCCGAAGTTTATTACACTAGCAGCTGTTCCAATGACCGAGGCTGCAAAATATGGAACGACGATTTTGGCTTCGTAATTGAAACCAAATCCTAGTTCGTTGAGTTTTTTTGGGGGGAGGAGGGGGGGGGGGGGAGGGAGGGAGGGAGGGGGAAGATTGTGACATATACATACAATTTGATCGAAGCGTTGCAAATGGAAACCATGGATAGGTGTTCATACACAGAGGTATACACATAAGCATGCGTGCGTGCGCTGACCAACTACCGCTGCTCCCCCCCCCCCCCCCCGCCCCCCCCTCCAACACCTTTGCACTTACCGCCAGCATACACATACACAGATAGGCACACACACAGACACACTAACAGACACAGACAGACAGGCAGTCAGACAGACAGACAGACAACAGACAGCAGACACACACACACACACACACACACACACACACACTCACACCACACACACACACACACACACACACACACACACACACACACACACACACACACACACACACACTCACACACACACACACATCCGTTTTCTTTCCGAATCATCACTAACACCCATTACCCCGCTGAGAACCCCGCTCCCTCTGTAAAACTTTTTTCCTTTTTCTTTTCAATTTGTGCCCAGTCAAGATTTCCTTTCGTCTCCTCTGCAGAAAATTGCTCTTTTCTCCCAGGATTTGTGGGGAGCCCGTAAAGAAAGGCAGGAAACGGGGAGAGATAAAAGGGGGAAGTTGAGAAAGGGCAAGTTAGGAAGGTTAAAGGGGAGAGAGGGAGAGAGATAGAGAGAGAGAGAGAGAGAGAGACAGACAGACAGAGACAGAGCCAGGGAGACAGAGATGGAGGGAGGGAGGGAGAAAGAGACATATATATATATATATACATATATATATATATATATATATATATATATATATAGAGAGAGAGAGAGAGAGAGAGAGAGAGAGAGAGAGAGAGAGAGAGAGAAGACAGACAGACAGACAGACAGACAGAGAGAAAGAAAGACAGACAGAGCCAGGGAGACAGAGATGGAGGGAGGGAGGGGGAGAGAGAGAGAGGGCAGAGAGAGGAGAGAAGAAGACAGAGAGAGAGAGAGAGAGAGAGAGACAGACAGACAGAAGAGAGAATAGAGGCGTGAGGGGAAGAGGGGTGGGAAGGGGATAAAGAGAGATGGAACAGGGAGATTTATCGAATCCGATAAAAACAGGCAGAGAGTAAGACCGTGGTCTCAATTACGTCCACATAGTTATAGCGCTCCAGGTTTACTTACATCTCCTGATTCCGAAAAAAATGATGACTGCAAACACAATGTCTGTGAACACAAACCAACCAACCAACCAACCAAACATGGTGACTATGTTGACCACAACTGTCAACAACAACAACCACAACAACGACAGTAACAACGATAACGACGACGACGACGACGACAACAGGAGAGAAAGAAAACGCAAACCATGCGCACACCAAATGAACTGCGCACATGACAATAGCGTCCTGTTTTTGACACCTCAACTCAAGTTGTGTATAGACAGCCACTGTGTGTGTGTGTGTGTGTGTGTGTGTGTGTGTGTGTGTGTGTGTGTGTGTGTGTGTGTGTGTGTGCGGCGTGCGTGCGTGGGGTGGTGCGTGTGTGTGTGTGTGTGTGTGTGTGTGTGTGTGTGTGTGTGTGTGTGTGTGTGTGTTCACAAACTCGTTTTTCTTCGGTATTTTATCAGCAGCAGGAAACGTTACCAGTGCTCTGTTACTTCATTTGCAGCCTTTTCTTTCAAATGTTCTCCAACCAGATGCCAGGCCCTGTCAGACAAAAGCACGACATGTAAATTCTGGCACCGAAGACCCAAAGACGCTTGAGCAACCAGGAAACTGGATGAGTGTAAGCAGACCTAATCTGAAAGCCCCACAGACGCTACAACATAAAGCCAAAGCCAGACAACTGTTGTCATAATTCGCAACTAAAAGCAGCAGCAGTCCCCTTTCTCCCCAGACCATTTATCAGCACAGCATCAATGATTAATCCATCCATAAATCCATTAACACACCAACAACAATGAATTCAGCAACACGCCAGCGTTTCTTCAATCATTCTGTCAATGATAAATCCATCCATAAATCCATTAACACACCAACAACTATGAATTCAGCAACACGCCAGCGTTTCTTCAATCATTCTGTATTCGTTCTTTTTCAATCGACAGACGGGTTTGTCACATGAATTTATTTTCGTACTGAACTGAAAAACGGAGGAAAAACAGAAAGTAAGAAGAAACGACAGTGGGGATACAAAAGAGGAGGATGGAACCTTTGCAGTAACAACAACAACAACAACAAAACAACAATAACAACAACAGTAGACATTGACCGTGGACGCATCCACGAAAACACGAGCATTTTTCACACACGTTTCTGATTGATTTGTTGTATGGTATAAATACATTAAAATTTGTAATAAAAAAATCTTTTAATTTTTGAGGGCAAGATCTTCCCAAGTATTTTTGGGTTATTTTGCAGGCAAAGTGGGGGGGAGGGGGGGGGGAATACCCTCCACCACCCCCTTTCCTGCCCTCTCTCCTGTACCCCTACCCATCCTGTCCCCAATGTCTCAGACACACTCCACACGCACCTTCGCTCAAGGTGGGAACCTAACCTCCCCCATCCCCTTCTCCACCTTCTCTCCCGCACACGCCTACTCCCCCCTCCTCCTGTCCTAGACACACCCCACACGCACACACGCTCGTAAACACATATACATCACCACAAATACACCACCACCACCATCACCACCAGCGTCACAAAAATCACCACCATTGCAATCTCTAAGCCCCAGCCCCCCCCCCCTCCCCCCACACCACCACCACCAGCCTACGCGTCCAACGGGACAGACACGTCCGACAGATGACGGAACCGGAAAGACGGCCATTTTGGAGGGAAATTTCATTTCCTGGCGGCAATGCCTGATTGATGGCTCGTAGAACCTGGTAATGGCGCCAGACGTTGTCCCTCTCACTTTGGAGAGGACATTCCGTTTGTTCGTCAGAACGATTGCGTTTGTTTTGGTTTCGTTAGGGGACTTGGTAGGGCGGGATGAAATGCCCTGATGGCTGAGAGCAGGACAGGACCAGGCAAGGGAAACGGAGGAGGGTTAGAGCACGCTTTACCACGCCATGCGCTCTCTCTCTCTCTCTCTCTCTCTCACACACACACACACACACACATACACACACCACACATACGTATATAACACCACACGCACGCATGTACGCACGCACATACGCACACACTCACACACGCACTCACACACACACACGCGAGCGCATGCACGCACTCACACACAGACACACACATACAGCACGGACTACGCACGCACGCACTCACATACAGACACAGACGCATGCACGTATGCACGCACGCCCGCACGCACACATACAGATACACGCTCCACACACACACACACACACACACACACACACACACACACACACACACACACACACACCTCTCTCTCTCTCTCTCTCTCTCTCCTCACTCACTCAAATAAACACACAGAATATGCAAGCTAGCGCGTATATACGGACACACGCATACCTACACGATACAAAACCTAATTGGCTTCGTGGCCCGGTTAGCTACGTTGACAGGGAGCCGAACTCCACTACAGAAAACCTAGACTTTTGACTTCAGCTCGCTGACTGTAGAACGTGTCAAGACAATGCTCGACAGATTCCCTTTCCCAGCACCTCGCTGACTGTAGAACGTGTCAAGACAATGCTCGACAGGTTGCCTTTCCCAGCTCTCCTAGCATGATGATCCCGGCCCGCCATCAGGTCACTGTCGACGTTAAATTTCAATGTGGCCTGATTTAGACAGAGAAACGGGAATGGAACCGAAAACGTTACTGACTAAGGGGCATAGTCTCAGCGGAAAGGGGGGGGGGGGGGGGGGGGGGGAGGTAATTTCACAAACGTTCTATGATGATAGACAAAATGAAATAAACGAAATAATCAAACTAAATATAGAACATCAGCATGCTAACGTCTTTATCATGACATATAATACATAAAAGCATATCACCACTGGCACCACTACCACCATCCACCACCATCACCGCAATTTCTAACACCCTGACATCCCTCCCCCTCGTCCCCCCCCCCCCCCCCCCCCCCCCCCCCCAGACCACGCGTCCAACGGGATAGACGCGTCCGACAGATGACGGAACCGGAAAGACGGCCATTTTGGAGGGAAATTTCATTTTCCTGACTGCAATACTTGATTGATGGCTCGTAGATCCTGGTAATGGCGCCAGATATTGTCCCTCTCACTTTGGAGAGGACATTCCGTTGAACGGAAACTGTAGTGACCAAAAGGCATAACCTCAACGGAAGGGGGTGGGGTGGGGTGGGGTGGGGGGGTGGGGGATAATCTCACAAATGTTATATGATAATAGATAAAATAAAAAAAAAAAAACCAACGAAAATATAAAAAAAGAAATATCAAACATCAGCATGCTGACATCTTTATCATAAATCAGTGTCAGGGATGCTAAGACGGGCACTATTTTTTTTGAGATTGTTGAGCCAGATGATTAAGTGTACGATGAAGTACAGAGACATGAGCACAATTTCTTCAGAACAGTTCGTGTGGATTTTTACAGGAGAATCGTATGGAAAACCCATGGTTCTCAATCAGAAAATAGCAAGGGATATAGACCAATAGCTCATCTTCTTTGGCGTTTTGCTTTATATTGCCAGTCGTGTGGAAAACCCGTCGTTGTGAATCAGACTAGCAAGGAACAAAGAATTTCAGATCATCTTCTTTGGCGTTTCCGTGCATTGGGATGTTGCCTGAGAGCTTTTGGTTACGACTGCCGTGTATTGTCACGCCTGCGATTAAAAGAAAAAAAAAGCTTAAACGACGCTTGATACGTTTGTCTATACATCTAGCAGGAGACACAGTCCTCAATTTCTGGACAATGCAGGTGTACCGCATTAGGAGAATCTTTCGTTCTGCTGCATGTGATTATCCAGATTGGCTACTTGCCCTAAATAAGTTGTCCACGAAGTTTATGCAGAAATCCCCTTAAATCTCGCATCCTCCCTGTTTTGTCATATTAACTCAAAGCAGAACGGCGGCGGGGGAGGGGGGGGGGGGGGCGGCACACACACACACACACATATCAGTCAGATTCTACTTTTGTTATCCATCACAAAAGGTTGAAAAGATATATTCCATCGGAAAAGGCAGATCAATATTTGTCGCCGAAATGATAGCTATTATTATGGCATTGTCACATTTAACTGACTTGCAACAATCAATATTTAAAGTAGTTATTTGTGTGGATTCAATGCCTGTTCTGCAAACCATAAAATTTCCAAATACTGTTTCCAACAACTATCTTGTAAATGAAATATGTCATCTTATTCATGTCTTGATATGTAAAGGAACTGATGTCACCTTCTTTTGGATTCCATCGCATTGTGGTATTTGGGGTAATGAGGTAGCTGATATATGCGCAAAGAGAGGAGCCACAAATGAAAAGTGCGCCACGGTATTGAATACATCCTTTTCTTTAACTGAAGTTAATCAATTATTAAAGCAAATCGTCTGGTGCCGATTCAGAAAACACTACAAAAACACGTTGCTTGGTGTGGCTGATAAAAGCACTCATTTAATTAATTATGAACATGTAAACAGCATTCCTCATTTACAAGTGAAAACTATGTACCAATACAGAAATTTCATTTCAATATTTTATAAATTAAAACTTGATGCCTTAAAAACCTAAATATACAAACGAAGCAAAAATGTATTTGTGGAGGACGAAGAATAACCAGCAAGCATCTGCTGTTTGACTGTTTACCTCTTCAAGCTCATTTACCACCATTATCAGGCATGTCTTTGTGTGATGTCTTTTCAGATTTAAAGTTTGCCTTCAATGTTGTTTTCTCTTTAATTTGTAGTCCAGTTAAGCATTTACTTTAAGATTATTTGCAGGTATGTTGTAGGGATGCTTAGAGGGACATATATATGCACTTAGAAATCCACATTATGCATACACTTACATAGTCACAGACATTTATGTATCTCTCTCTCTCTCTCTCGCTCTTTTCCCTCTCTTCGTCTAATATCACACATGTGAAAAGACGTAAAACTGAAGTACTACTACTACCACTACTACTACTACTACTACTACTACTACTACTACACGCACACAGATAGAGACAGACAGAAGACTACACAGATACACGGGGACAGCAGTTCGTCGACGATCTTTGGAAAGAATGTCATCACTGGAAGCCTTCGCTTTACACGACATGACAGTTCATTACATCTGATTGCTGGACGTCTGTACGTATACCACCCACTCCACTTTTCTCCTCTGCCGCCCCCCCCCCCCTTCCACTTTTATTCTCCCCTCCCCCAAATACTCTCATCCCACCCCGACTTGATCCTCCCTCCCTCCCTCCCTCCCCGCCCTTCCTCTTTCTCTCATCTGACTGTAGGCTTTGACAATCTGACTGTAGGTTCTGACAACCTGACTGTAGGCTCTGACAATCTGACTGTAGGTTTTGACAGTCTCGCTCGGTGGTCAACGCCAAGATTCTGCGACGAAGTCAAGTCTGCCGTGTACCCTCGTCTGAAAGTTTCCTCCATCTGTACGGGTCTCCGTGCATTGAGCTGGGGTGGGAGTGGAAAGGGGTTTGGGGGGGGGGGGGGGTCGGATGAGGACAAGGGAAGTGGGACGGGAAGGACAAGGGTGGGGGGGGGGTATGGGGGTGGGGATGCGGGGGGGGGGGGGGGGGGGCTAGGTTCCAACGACAGGCAGTACAGGGGAGAAACTATACTTGGCAGCATGGTGAAAGAGGAAACAGAAGGGAGAGGGAGAGCAGGAAGTGAGTAGGGGGGGGGGGTGATGTAAAGAGTTACTGAGAGGAGGGGAGAGGGAGAAAAGGAGAAAGTAGGAGGGAGGAGGTTGGTCCAAGAAAGAAACAGGGAGAGACGGGGGAGGAAGGGTGCGGTGGAAAGAGAGAGAGAGAGAGAGAGAGAAGAGAGAGAGAGAGAGAGAGAGAGAGAGAGAGAGAGAGAGAGAGAGACACACACACACACACACACACGGCGACGTATGTGTAAAGGGGTGGGTGGGTGGGTGGGTAGTGGTGGTGATGGACGCTAGGGACAGCAAGCTCACAACGTAAGACCGCCACATCTGCACTTTGCAGCATGGGACTGTTGGTCCCTGCAGCTCAGACCTTTCTGGTTTGGCACCTGTCCGTCTGTCTGAAGTGTTCCACATCTCCACACCTTGGGGCACATTGCTTTAAAGAAAAAAAAAACCACACCTTAATGTGACCATGTAACAAAAAAAAAGGGAAAAAATCCGATGCGTTCGGCGAAACACATCTTCCAGGAAACAGCTGAGGGATGAAGGAGGAGACAGATACAAAAAAAAAAAAACAAACAAAAAAAAAGCCTCGTTGACAGACAACATTGCTGAGAAGGCAGTGGAACCATTCGCAGAGACCCAGGCCTTGGGTGGCACGCCGCTGACGGAACTGGAGGAACCTGGTGAAGTGTTCTTCACTGCGGTGCCGACATGACTCCCCGGAGTGTAAAGAGAGAAAAACTAAAGAGACCCACCCCGTCGGCTCCACCTCCCCCCCCCCCCCTCCCGTTCTTTCTCGGATACTCTCTCGTCTGCTGTGACCGACTACCCGCGTTACAGACACAAACGAACGGCGAAAGGTCATGATTCTCTTTCCAAGCCCCAGCAGCATGGAACAGACTACGTTGGTCTCTCAGGCTCTCACTCGCATTCTCTGAATCACCTGTAAGACAGGCCGCGTGTTTTCCACTGTGAGGGTATAAGATGCCAGCCTGATGATGTCTTGATAAAGGATTGGTGGGGGGGGGGGGGGGGGGGGGGGGGGAGGAAAGGACGGTTTGAATGTTACGCTCATGCCTTTTACACATTTGAAGTATTCATATATTGAATGTGAGTCATTCATCGCGTGATGATGATGATGATCGTGATGATGATAATGATGATGTTGATGGTAATAATAATAATCATGATAATAACAACAATAATAATAATAGTAATATTAATAATCATAACAGAATAATAATAATAATAAAACAATAATAATAATGATAGCAGCAGCAACAACAACAATGAATAACATATGCTGGGGCACAAACGCACACATACACATGCACAGGTGTTCATACAAAAACCCCACATCTGTATACACTCACATATTTGACAAACATGCATTCACACACACTTCCGTAATCTATATAACATTTAACGAGGAGATCTATGGCATGACTGACTAGCAACAACAACAACAACAATAGTGCGTTTCTTGTGAGGAGCCGTAAACAGGTGTGTGACGGACCGTTTTTCGTCCGGTCACAAAGTTTCATGTGCGACCGTGCTTACCGAAAGGTAGTTGTCCGGAAGCCGGTTGCAAAAGTTAGATGACTGCTACTCACCGGCGCATTGCTATAAGCCGGGTGAGTTGCACCGGTTGGGCAGTCTCTGCAGTGATTCCGGCAATACAAGTCACAGAAGGCCGATAGGGACTCAGCCGTTTGCTAGTAGCAGTCAGGTATTTATCATTGAATGTTTATTTATTAAACAAACTAAAACTGTATTCCCGTTTAGGAGCGACTGAAACTTCCTCAGCGCTCTTGTGAAGGTTTTATTTATTTATTTTTTTAAAGTATTGTTGTTCTGTTATCCTATGACTTGATAGGGTAACAAAACGAAATTGTTTCGGAAAATGTGAATAGATGAAGTGAGTGTTATAAGAAGTGGTCTTCAGAAAAAAAGAAAAAAGATTTTGTTTATTTTGTAACTTAACTGGCTATGAGCTTCATGATGAAGAAAAAGTGTCTGTTCTAATATGGTTTGCAAGAAGATGGAGAGTTTTGATGCTATGGATAATAAGCTCCCAGAGTGAGCGACATAGACTTTTGTTTTTCATTCTGATGTGTGATGTGTTTACATGGGTATCAATATATGTGTTGTTAAACAAAAGTGTGGTGGAAATCTTTCCCTCGCATATAGTGAAGCTGATGAACTGAAGTGAAGTGAGCGTTCTTGTGTTACAACAAAAGAAATGAACATTTCCTGAATTAACGAAAGACATTTATAGTTTGAAAAAATAATCATCAATTAATCATTGTGTGTAATGAATTCTATTCATGGTTTATTGAAGAGCATCCAGATGGAAATCCTTTTCCCTAAATTGGAAGACTAGATTATGAAAGGTTTATGTGGAAATCCTTTTCCCTAATTTGGAAAACTAGAATCTGAAAGGTTTATCTGGAAATCCTTTCCTGTGCAATGTTATGAGTCTGGAAAAGGGAATGTTGTAGTGTAATGATTCCGGAAAAGGGAATGTTGTAATGTTATGATTCCGGAAAAAAAGAATATTGTAATGATGAACAAATATGCTGATGTATGGCTCAAGTTCTAGTGAAATATGATGTGGCTAATGAATGTGAACGAATATGCTGATATGTGGCTCAAGTTCTAGTGAAATATAATGTGGCTAATGAATATGAAGATAGTTGTGATTGCAATGAATAGTGGCCATGATAATCAAGGTAGTTAATCAGTTGCCCCCAGGTTGATAGTGTTCCCTGGACTGACGGGGACTGGCTGCTATCGGGTTAGGGCCGGGGCCATAGCTGTGTTGACGCCCCGTTCTCCACCTGTTTGCTGCCGGTGTTGAGAGGCCGGCCTGAGCGCCGACAATTGCCCTACCTGCCACTGCGCCCGTGACCGACCACTGTTGGGCCAGTGGATTGGAGACGTCGCTGCTGTTGAGCCAGGACGTCGCTCCTTTTGTGCCAGCGACCTGCGTCCGAGGTCGTCGCTGTGTGTGTGTGGTGTGTGTGCCACAGCTCTTGGTTGGTGTTGAGCCACAGGTGGTGTGTGTGCCACAGTTCTTGGTTGGTGTTGAGCCACAGCTCTTAGGTGTTTGAGCCACAGCTCGTGGGTGAGACTGTCACCGTGTTGCTGACAGAGACGCCACGAACGTGTTAGTTTTTCTTTCTCTCCTTCATTGAGAACCACAGCTTGGAAGAGACTCTGTGTCAGACTTGCCTCGTCGCTGCCGTCCCTCATCAGCGCTGGACCCGGCAGTTGATAATTAAAATTGTATTGACTTGTTGTATATGTACCCCTAATGGTGGGTGTACCAACCTATGTTTAATTGTGTGTTTGTTTGAAGGCTCGGGCGGCATAAAAAAAAAAGTTATTTTGTCTGGCTGTCCATGTTCGGATGAGTGGGTGTTTGTATGTGAATTAGAAAAAGTCGTGCATGCATCCGTAATTCTGAGGAGTCAGACTTCCACACACACGCATTTCCATCCGTAACAAGGTGTCTACAACATACATTTAATTCACAACATGATTATATCATGATATTACAATGTGAAAACGACTCTGACATGGTAACAGTCCTGATATGCCCCCACCCACTCCCCCCGCCACCCTTCACAGCGGATCGGTTGGAATAGCTCAGTTGGTAGAGCGCCGGACTTGTGATCCTGGGGTCGCAGGTTCGAATCTCCGCCGGGCCGTTTCGGTACAGGGGGATTTTTCCCTCGGAGTTAACATTGTTTCTGACTCCATTTCCCATACAGTCCTTTGAATGAGACTATAAACCGAGGTTCCGTGTGTGAACGCACGCATAACATCTTGCACACACGTAAAATCCCATCACCAACTTTCGGAAGAGGCCAGTTTGGCCGTTGGTATGGATGACACGTTACACATAGCATGCACCCTGCGTGAGAAATGGAAAGAATGAAGGAAGTAAGGAAATTGAGTGAACGATATTGGACAATATTGACTGGATGACACGGGAAACGACTGAATGAAGCGCCAGCTGGCAGCTCTTCAGTCGGCACTACCCAGGTAGGCAGCTCGTTGTGTAAACGAGTGTGGATTATAAAGCGCTTAGAGCTTGGTCTCTAGCCGAGAATAGGCGCTATATAAGTATTCATTATTATTAAAAGAATAGCACACACAGACAGACACATACACACACACACACACACACGGACACACACACACACACACATACACACGACACACACACACACACGGAACCACACACACGCACACACCGGAGACGCACACACACACACACACAGCGCGCGCGCGCGCGCTCGTTCAAATACCTACATCTGCATCTGCGCCAAACCAAACTAAAACAACAAAAACGAGCAGTGAGCTCCCTTCTGATGTATGCTTATGACAATCAGCAGAAAAGTAAAGGAAAAAAAAAAGTAAGAAACAGAATTCTTGACTTTTGATTTCGTTTTTAAACCCAACATTTGAAATCCTTTAAAAAAAAAAAAAAAAAAAAAAAAAATGCAACCCAATTCTCTTTCCATAATGTTCTAAGACATCACCGGTACCTGCTAATAGCTTGTCTTTGTTTATTTTTGTTTGTCTGTTGCTGCATTCACATATTGCTACTGGATTTTCTTTTCACTCATTTTCACGAAGAAACATCATTTATGGAAACTACGCGGATCGGAATATAGCTAGCGCGCTCAGCATGACTTGTGTGTTTTAAATACTGTGGTGTATTGTGTCTGTGATCTCTCTCTCTCTCTCTCTCTCTCTCTCTCTCTCTCTCTCTCTCTCTTGTTAGACGTTCACATTCGCCGTAAAGAAGAACTTAAACCGAGGTGATTAGAAGACATAACGAATTTGAAATTAAAGGAGACAGTAAGACATTTTAGTTTTCATTGTTAATGCGTTGTGAGTTCTTGAAGGTGCATTATTCTGGACGGTCGGTATTCAGGCTTGTGGTGCTTGGAATTGTGGCATTGCTTTAATTCGTGTTTTGTTGTGGATTTATTGTTTACCTTACTTGCTTTTTATTTTGCAGACCCCCATGTCATCAAGGCTGTACAGTTAATGATATTACAAATGTTCAGTGTTCAGTGCTCTCTCTCTCTCTCTCTCTCTCTCTCTCTCTCTCTCCTCTCTCTCTCTCTCTCTCTTTCATGTCGACAGATGTAATCGTTCTAAGTAGTATAAGCCTGAAAGGGCACTGTTTTGTCGGCCGGGCTCGACTGATACTGAATGGAACTGAAACTGAAACTGAAAAGGAAAAAGGAAACTGAAACTGAAAAGAGGAGAGAGAGAGGGGGGGGGGGGGGAGGGGGTTGCAAGTCAATCGCTGCGTTTTTTTTTTTTTAAATGGAATTCTTCCCAAACAATTGCCTTTCTGGCCTCTTGGGTGATCGGCAATTGTCTCCCTTCTGGGAGGAGGATGTGAGGAATGTTAAACTGGGTCAAGTGTTGATGCGGTGAAGTGTGTGCGTGCGTGCACACGTGCGTGCGTGCGTGACCAACAGGGAAAGAGGAAGAGGACTGGAGTACGGCAGAGTAGGGAGAGGGACGGAAGGGGGGGGGGGGGGGGGGGGGGCTAAATTCCCACAGTTAAAAGCAGGGTGAGGAATAGAAGGAAATTGTTCAGCAAAGAAGGAAGGCTTAAGAAGCATTTTCATGCAAAATATGTTGACAGACATCGCTTATTCCAGACAGCTCACACAAACAGAGAAATTTCCATAATGCCATATTAATTCCAACCGGCTAGGAAACGGTAAACTCTAGAATAATGCCTGGTCAGCCTATTTGCATTCGTCTGTGTGATGTCACAACAAACACCAGACTAAGCAAACACTGAAACAGAGAGAGAGAGAGAGAGAGAGAGAGAGAGGAGAGAGAGAGAGAGGAGAGAGAGAGAGAGTAGAGAGAGAGAGAGAGAGAGAGAAGAGAGAGAGAGAAAGAAAGAGAATCTTTATTCAGATTCAGAAGAAAAAAGCCTCAAGGCATTACAATCTGAATTCTCTTGTTTGCTTCATAATAACACACGTAGCTAAATTCAAAAGAGCGTTCTCGTTATTTGTCAACAGTAAAAGAATGAGCCTGAAGTTACAAGGTTCTGTGTGCTATTTGGATGGGATAAGTTTTATTCTTAAATTAGTTAGAGCAGGATAGCAAAAAGTAAATAAATAAGTAAATAAATAAGGAAAGAAAGAAATAAGGAAAAATACAAGAAGAAAAAAAATGTATTCCATCTTCTCTTGCGCTGTTACATAGTCGACATGTCAGATCATTTTCAGCAACATTGCTATACGAAGGACGATGGCAAGAGAGAGAGAGAGGGAGAGAGAGAGAGAGAGAGAGAGAGAGAGAGAGAGAGGAGAGAGAAGAGAGAGAGGAGAGGAGAGAGAGAGGAGACGAGCAACGCTAATCACAGACATATAAAACAATCTGTACACATAGTCATAAACAGACAGACAACTACTCAATCTATCGTCTCTCACACACAGACGCGCACGCATAGAAATAGAATTCATCTGATACCTCTTACAGTGGGGGGGGGGGGGGGGGAGAGATTTTCACGTAAACGTCTCTCTCTCTCTCTTCTCTCTCTCTCTGTCTGTTCTCCCTGTCTGTCTTCTGTCTGTCTGTCTGTCTCTCTCTCTCTCTCTGACGGGCATAGGCAAACTCATCTCCATAGGCGGTCGATTTAAAATTGAAATGAAATTTTTTTTTTTTTTTAAAAAAGGTCTGGAATTAGGCCTATGTCTGCACGGCCGATCGCCCAGACAAGCCCATTGTGATCCACAGTGCCAGAAACGATCTGGAACCCATTGGTACAGAACGCTCCGCTTCCGTCTGTGGCGCTCGCGCCTCCGCTACAACCCCCCTCCTCCAATCAGAACCGATTGTTGGGCTGCGTAGCAACGCGCGAGCGCTCCTGATTTTCTTTGTCAGGATGCCAGGGGTCTGGCATTGTGTGAGGGAGACAGGCCTTTGTTGTGTCATGGAGGGGGGTGGGGGGGGGGGTAAGGGGGAGGGAGGGGGATGTCAGGGTAGGTTTTGCGTGAAGCAATACGACAGACTGCTAGGTGATAAAAGACGAGGAAACAGCGTAAGGTGGAATAAAAAAAAGATAACAACAACAACAACAACAAAAAAAGAAGAAAAGAGAGAGAGAGAGAGGAGAGAGAGAGAGAGAGAGAGAGAGAAGAGAGAGAGAAGAAGAGAGAAGAAAGATGATGAAACGAAAGAGAAGGAGGAAAAAAGGAAATAAAGGAGGGGGAAAAACCCTGCGGCTTCTGAATGCATATACCGCTACTTTATAATTACATACACTTCCTGACTGACGGTACTGGATGTCCCAGAGTGTCAGAATACATACAGAAATACATGGGTTCAGAAGCACGTGTCGCCTAGGCACAGTACATAGAAATCACGCCGCCGGACTTTTCTGTCCCATGATTTTGCTGCCAAAGAAGGATTTAATATTGACGCTTTCTTTTTCCATCCCTTTGCTCCTGACTCCCCCCCCCCCCACCCCACCCACCCCTCCAACCCCCTTCTCCCCCACCCCGTATTCTCTTTGTCTTCAATAATACCTTGGGTTAGTCATTTCATAGTGCCTGAGAAGTTTCTCTCTCTCTCTCTCTCTCTCTCTCTCTCTCTCTCTCTCTCTCTCTCTCTCTCTCTAGGATTATGAAATGTTACTGAACGAGCATGAACGGAGGAAAGAAAACTGGGTATATTTTGTTAAGAAGATTTTGACTACTCACAGATTTGGGATTGTATGGATGCGCCAGGGAGTTGGTTATGAGGATGGTTTTATTCTGGAATTCAAAGACAGGATGATAGCTTCATATAAACAAAACTGGCATTCTAAAACGGAAAACACGGATAGATATAACTGGTTTTATGGCTTTAAAAGTATATTCGAAACAGAAAAGTATTATATTCAGTAATAACGAACAGATGGCATAAAATTCGTTCTCTCTAGACTTAGAACAAGGACCCTTGGTCTAAACGCCCATAAAAGATGGTTCTATACTGAGTCATCTACAGCGTCACCTTGTCCTTTGTGTGGCTTCTTTGGGGGATGAATCGCATTTTTTGTTTCATTGTAAAAATACAGTGCTGTACGTCATAAATGTGTAGTTTTCCAAAAGAATGTTGCCATAAATCAGGACACATTCGGAGTTTTAAAACTGAATTATGACGATAATTCAGTGAAATCACTTACCAGATATATTGCAGAGGCATTGAAAATACGAGCGAGGTTATCATCAACTAGAATTTACGACGTCCAAATGAAAAATGAATGCTACAGGAAGTAGTCAAATATTTTGGTTATCGTATTTACATATTTACTTCTGTGAATAATATTTAAACTGGATGGTCGAGATACTGGCCTATTTTGCTTGTATTTCAAGCTTTCAATTGATTGATGTTTATGTTTGTTACTTTCGTTTTCGATATGATTATTTTGTGCTGTACCTCCCATGTCACTAAGGTTGTGTAGTTAACAACATTAAACATGTTCAGTGTCCTCTCTCTCTCTCTCTCTCTCTCTCTCTCTCTCTCTCTCTCTCTCTCCTCCTCTCCACTGCTACTCATTTCTCGTCACTGTTTATTTGTTGTCCCGTCTAAAGACAACATGTGGTACAGAGTGGTTACTTTACTGTTTGTTGCTTCTATATCATGGCGGCCTCGTATTTAAAGCATTCATTTTTAACTTTCAACTGGAGCCGTTATACTTTGAAAACAAACAAAAACACAGAGACTTTCAGCTTTCAACTGGAGCCGTTATACTTTAAAAAGGAATAAAAACACAGAGAAAAAAGGGAGGCAATACCTGTATGACTCACAAGTGATGAAGGAACACCACGTGAGTACCAGCAACAGAGTGTGTGGGGCAAAAGGACACAGAGTGTGTGGGGCAAAAGGACACAGAGTGTGTGGGGCAAAAGGACACAGAGTGTGTGGGGCAAAAGGACACAGAGTGTGTGGGGCAAAAGGACACAGAGTGTGTGGGGCAAAAGGACAAGGAGAGACACATAAAAGTTCAATTACGCGCGCATGCCCCCCCCCCCCCCCGCAACATACACTGACGTTCTGAAAAAAACACTAAATACACACACACACACACACGCACATGCGCGCGCGCAAACACTCACATAAACAAACACATGCGCACACGAGCACACATGCACACTCTCTCAAAACACACACACACACACACACACACACACACTACATGCACACTAAACAACAACAACAACACAGACACATACACACATCTTACGCATAGTACACACAAACACACACAAACACATACATACACGCTCACACACGTATGCGTAGGAATGTGCACGAACATGCCCGCATGTGCACACTCTCACACACACACACACAGACAGAATTCAGAAGAAAACTGCATGGCCTACTGACAGCTGCGCCACTAAGATCACACACACACACACACACACACACACATACACACACACACACACACCACACCACACACACATACACACACACACACACACACACACACACACACAACGCACACACACACCACGCCTGGTCTGTACAATGTTGCCCGCATGGCACATCCCCCTGCCTGCCACCGCCATCACAATTTCCCCCACTATCTCCCCCATCCCTTCCCTGACACGCGCACGGAAGGAAAAGGATTACCTGTTTATTTGATAATGTGGTGAGGGTGTGGAGTGAATTGTTTTCTTTTTTTTTCATTAAATTTTTTTTTCTCTGTTACTCAACTGATTCCCTTATTGCACGGTTTGACACGTGCCAAGGTTTCATTCATTCACATATGTTCCTTCTCAAGGCAGAAACGTACAAGCCACCCATCTTTTGAAAGCGCATTTTGTGAGACAACAGGTCGTCCAAAAGTTCCAAATGTGCCGCCACTGGCAACTCTGACGCCATATATTAAGAGACATTAAGTGTTAATGTACTTGGTACATGAATGGTGATTTCTCCTGTTTCAGCACCCCCCTCTCTCTCCTCTCAACATTTTGTCAACGATTTATGACTTTACCATGCGGTCCTGTAATTTGCGTTACAATCTGTTGTTGAAAGAAGGGAGGCTCTTTTCTTTGCTTCAACCACCACAGATTTACTTGTCACATTCCGTAAGAATGCTATATGCCTAAAGCCTTGCTTAGTGACATTTCGCTGTATCTAATTTGTGGTCCATCTTAATTAAAAAACAAACAAACCAGAATTGTGTCTATTAGATTCTTCCCCCCTGCTTGGCAGAAATTATGGGGGAGAAAAAAAAAAGAAAACAAAAAAAAGAAAAAAAAAAAAAAAAAAAAAAATTTTTTTTTGACGAATGTAAAAGTTAATTTCAGCATGTGCATATGATAAAATGTAACGTCTTTTATCGGCTTATAAGCTGTAAATGTAGATGATCACAACTGAAAAAAAAAACCCAGTGAATCTTTTAACATAGAAAACAGGAAAACTTCGCTGCACATTTCCAGTCACATCCTTAAAGGTCTCATTGCTATCTACAATTCCTCCGAATTCGATCGTGCACTCACTTGTAATTGAGAAAACGCTGATGTTAAAAAGTGCACCGCGGATCTGAAGTTGAACAAGACAAAAAACTCTGACGAATGAAGACATCAGATTATGTCCAAAGTACCATTATATCAGGAATAATAAAGAACTCTCTCTCTCTCTCTTTATCCAAAGTACCATTATACCATGAATAATACTGAACAAATTCTTTCTATCTCACTCCCACCCCCCCCCCCCCCCCCCACACACACACACAACCGAATCTGCATGACCACAAAGACTCACTTGTTTCCACATGCCAGTCAAACACAGAGACAAACAAACACACACAATAAACAACCGAAACCAACGACGACTGTTGAAGCTGATGGCCCCAGCTCTGATGATGATCCTCAGTGACTGTGATGACGACGAGAGATCCTCCGCCTCACTGACTGTTCAGCACCGTTGGTCTGCAGGGTGAGGCGACTGCAGGCGGAAATCTAAACATATCTCGGAAAAGTAACGAATCACAAGACAAAACACGACGCGTTTCTACCTCTTAGGTCTTCCTCGGGTAAGATAAACAACACTCGGGACAACGAAAATGATGAACGGGCAATCGCTTACATCTTTGACAAATTCGGCGCACGATGGGCGAAGTGAAGAGACTGCTCGTTCTCCATTTCCGTTGTCCTGAGCGTTGTTTTATCTTCGCTGAAGAAGACCTCACAGGTCGAAACGCGTCGCGTTATGTCCTGTGATTCGTTTGTCCACGTTGTTTGGCGGATCTGTTTTAAACAGTTTTTAAGATGTGTTCAGCAGTGATTCTTAGAGGAGCCACCCCGCACATCCCTACAGAGAGAGACAGAGAGACCTGGCTTTGAAAGGCATTGGCCACAGTCTATGGACTTCAAGCTCGCCATCAGGGTTTGTCGATAATCTTTCTGCGTTGTTTAGATCTAATGGTGGCAATGCGATTTCCATGAAATGCTTCTGAATGGAAGAATTCACGTGGAACGGTGTTCCCCGCAGCCTTCACACGTCACTTGGCATTGTTCACCGGTCAAAAGATCTCTCTCTCTCTCTTTCTCTTACACACACACACAACAAGCGCAGAGAGAGAGAGAGAGGAGAGAGAGAGAGAGGAGAGAGAGAGAGAGAGAGAGAGACAGACAGACAGACAGACAGACAGACAGAGAGAAGAATTTAATGCATCATAATATTCAGCTGAGAGAGAGAGAGAGAGAGAGAGAGAGAGAGAGAGAGAGAGGAGAGAGAACCAGCCAGCCAGCCAGACGGACAGACAGACAGACAGAGGCTGGAGATCGTTATGCAAGATTGGCACCACTGACTGACACGTTTATCGCATCATCACGCCTGACCGGCACGTCACACCCGCCCTGCCCTGCGTCCTGTGCACCCACCCTGCACTAACCACTGTTGCTAAGCGATCGCGCGCAGGGAAAGACTGTCACTTGTAGAGCCGCAATTGGGGGTGAGGGGTGGGGGAGGGGGGGGGGCGGAATTGAGATGGGGGAAGAGGGATGTTCGAGGGCAGGAAAGGGCAAGGAAGGGGCGGGGATGAAAGTTTGGAAGGGGGAGAGGGTGTAGAGGTGAAGGTGGTGGAGAGAGAGGGAGGTGGAAGGGGGGGGGGGGGGGGGTAGAGACACATTGGTTCACGAAAAACTTCACATAGTTCTATCCTGCACACAGATGTAATTTCCGGAGCAGGATCATGTTCTCGGGTCTTGTTCGCTGTGTGCGTCTATTTCTTAGCGGTGAATTTGGTGTGTTCTTTTTCAGTAGATTTAAATTCCATCCCTTGTAACTAAAAACAGGAAAACTGAACAAAAAAAAAAGTGAAAACTAGAGAAAAAAAAGTACATTTGAACTAACACACTGCTTATACTCCTATAAAGAGAAGAAACAGAATCATACATTGAGACATTTGTTCGTGCACATAAACGTAACACACACACACACAACACACACACACACACACACATATATATATATATATATATTATATATATATATATAAGCGAATACATACGTAGATGGCGATGTGTAAGATCAACATTCTACGAGAGAGAGAGAGAGAGGAGAGAGAGAGAGAGAGAGAGAGAGAGAGAGAAGAGAGAGAAGAGAGAGAGAGAGAGAGAGAGAGAGAGAACGAGCGAACGAACGGACGAAGTTTAATGCTTTTAAGCTGTAAAGCCCATTAAGAAATCGGCGCGATGTACAACGACAAAAACGCGACTCGATTTCGATTTCACATACGTGGAAATCACAGCAATGTCTTTTTCTTTCACTTTACACGACAAAATCTAGAACGAGAAAATGTCACCGGCATGCGTTCACTGTCAGTTCTGTAGACGACGGTCACCCCAGGTAGAACTGGCGAGAGAGAGAGAGAGAGAGAGAGAGAGAGAGAGGTTGTATGCAAGGTGCGCGCGGCTGACTGACACGTTTATTTGATCACCAAACCAGAGTGCTGTCGCCCCTGCCCCCCCCCCCCCCCCCCTCCCCCTATTGCTGTTCGCTGCACGTGCGCCCTCCGAACTGACATCCATTTACCCTCCCCCCCCCCCCCCCCCTCAGGCCAGGGGCACGGTTGCCACGCAACATACGCGTGACAAGACTGAGTGTCATCATGGGGTAGATGATTTTGGGGGTTCTTGGTGGAGACTATGGGGAAGAGAGTGTTTGCTGTGTTTGTTTGTTTGCTTGAAAGGTGTTTCGTTTAACGGGACCGAGACAGACAGAAAAGGGAGGGAGTGGGGGCGCTACAGAGAAGAGGAACACAGGCCTGTGCGTACGCATGCGTGCACGCGCACACACAATTTTCGCACACACACACACACACACACAAGAGAGAGAGAGAGAGAGAGGAGAGAGAGAGAGAGAGAGACAGAGACAGAGACAGAGAGACAGAGAGAGAGAATTTTGCCCTTCAAGATTATGCTTTTACAACAGAATCACTTTGAAACCTTCGACAAGAGCGACGACTTCGGGCCACTTCTGTACAATTCCAGTTTCCCGACTATTCGAGCTGAGCCAAAATAGTCTGAGAGTGACTAAAAGTCGTCATAAGGTGTGCGAAACAAGACTCTCTCTCTCTCTCTCTCTCTCTCTCTCTCTGTGCGTGAACGCGCGAGCGCCCCTCCTCTTCTCCCCATGCCCCCCCCCCTTCCCCCCAAAGTAGGTTTATGTGCATGGGTCTCCGCTTTGCGTGCACCGAAGCCTTCCAAGCGTACGAACTGGCACCCGAGCGTGAGTGCACGTGCTTGCCTTTTAGTTCCCGGGGTGTGTGCGCGACAGGCACTTGCCAGTGACCTCCCTTCCCTTCCCTCCCGTTCTCCACCACTTCTTCCACCCAGAAACCCCTCTCTAGTCCAGCACACCCGAGTAATCCAATCCGACAGGGACGGAATAGATTTCTTGAAATAGCATCAATCTACAACATGGCCTGGGGAGGGGTGGGGGTAGGGGGGGGGGGAGGCTGAACGAATGGAGAGGACCCACTCGTGGACCCAGCGGCTCTAAGTGGAACTATCAACTCACGGATGGATGGTATGCCGTGCTGATCACTAGAGTCGACCGAAAGGGCGCAGGGCAGACGTGAAACGAGCCACTCTAAAACACCATTCCAGACTACGTGATTGACACCGAGAAAGAATGCGAAGGGTGAAGGGCAGACGTGAAACGAGCCACTCCAAAACACCATTCCAGACTACGTGATTGACACCGAGCCGAGAAAAAGGGCAGACGTGTAACGAGTCACTCCAAACACCATTCCAGACTACGTGATGGGCACTGAAGAAGAATGCGAAGGGTGAAGGGCAGACGTGAAACGAGCCACTCCAAAACACCATTCCAGACTACGTGATTGACACCGAGAAAGAATACAAAGGGCGAAGGGCAGACGTGTAACGAGTCACTCCAAAACACCATTCAAGACTACGTGATGGGCACTGAAAAAGAATACGAAGGGCGAAGGGCAGACGTGTAACGAGTCACTCCAAAACACCATTCCAGGCGACATTGAAAAAGAATACGAAGGGCGGAGGAGAGCAGATGTATAACAAGTCACTCAAAATGCCATATCAAATTACGCGACAGACACTCAGAAAAAGAACACGAGTTGTATTGGAAACCAACGTCAAGCAGTCAATGATAACCACACCAGTTTGACCCGTGACTGTGGGGTTGGAACAATAATACCATACAATAACCGCGTTTTAACAGACAAAACAAAAGAACAAATCTGTCAAACAAATGAACCAGGGGTCTCTTCGTCCTCATTCATCATCATAGGCAATGTCTTAACCTCTGTCATCTTTTTGGGTTCTGCTCTAGCGATAATCTCAATCTGGATTTCCTCTCCGCGTCCAGGTCCATACTTGGGTCTTTTGGAGGTCGTCAGTGTCGGCAAGTTCATAGACGCCTTCTTCGTCGGACGCGCAGGTTCCCTCCGGAAGGGGGCGCTCACTCACTCTGATTCTACGACAAAGCAATGACTGTAAGTAGGAGGCCTAGAGGTGGTGTCATGCGCGCGTCGGATCAGAACAGGCACCGCACTGAAATGTATCTCCGCCGTAGCGCGGTGTCACCTCTGGTGGGTTTCCGCATGACGACTTCACATTGATTGTCCCCTGTGGACTGCAGGTGCTGGAGATGCCAGAGCACAGAGCTGGGCGTGGCTGTGCAGAGGACAGCCGGAATGAGGGTGAGTATAATAATGCAACGTGGTGGGGGGTGGGGGAGGGGGGGGGGGAGAAGACGAGGGGAGGGGAGGTGGCAAGAACGTGGGGTGGGGGGTGAGGGTGGGGGGCGAGGATGAGGACAGGTATGACAGGAGTGACGATGGGCAGGTGGATGGACAGAAAATATGCCCCCAAAACAAACAAACAAAAACTTAAGAAGAAGAAGAAGAAGAAGAAGAAGAAGAAGAAGAAGAAGAAGAAGAAGAAAAAGAAAGGACAGAAAATATGCCCCCCAAAACAAACAAACAAAAACTTAAGAAGAAGAAGATGAAGAAGAAGAAGCTAGAAGAAAGGACAGAAAATATGACCCCCAAAACAAACAAACAAAAACTTAAGAAGAAGAAGAAGAACAACAACAACAACATTAATAACAACAAGAAAAGAAGAAATTAACGGACGGACATAAACAACAAACACGAATGGCATGGGCACACTTCTCGTCTGCTAACTTTTGGGGTAACTTGATAGCTCTTTCTCTCTTGTCTTTCTTTCTTTCTTCCTTTTCTCTCTGACTCATTTTCCATGCCCCGTCAGTTGCACCCTACACAGGCCCCGTCAGTTGCACCCTATACAGACCCCGTCAGTTGCATCCTACACAGACCCCGTCAGTTGCACCCTACACAGGCTCCGTCAGTTGCACCCTACACAGGCTCCGTCAGTTGCACCCTACACAGGCTCCGTCAGTTGCACCCTACACAGACCCCGTCAGTTGCACCCTAAACAGACCCCGTCAGTTGCACCCTACACAGGCTCCGTCAGTTGCACCCTATACAGGCTCCGTCAGTTGCACCCTATACAGGCTCCGTCAGTTGCACCCTATACAGGCTCCGTCAGTTGCACCCTACAGAGGCCCCGTCAGTTGCACCCTATACAGGCCCCGTCAGTTGCACCCTATACAGCCTCCCTCATAACCAGCAACACCCAGCGTCTTCCCCTCCTAGGGACAGCGCTGACCTCTAACCAAGGCCGAACAGGTGCTGGGATCCACCCTCGTGAGTTCACTCATGAGTAGAAAAGCAACATACAATGTCAGCCACAGGATGTAACCACAGTAGATGCAGACAGACAGTCAATGCTAATGCGCTTCTACTATTTCAGCCAGGGAAGTAACAGTGATTGCAGGCCGTAAGAGTTACTTTCCATGCTCTCTCTCTCTCTCTCTCTCTCTCTCTCTCTCTCTCTCTCTCTCTTGGTTAAATGGGTTGAAGAAAACAAAAAGTTGACTGAGTCACAAGCTGGGTTTAGACGTGGCTACTCCACAACAGATCATATTTTTACACTTAATGCTATCGTTGAAAAGTGTCTATCTAAGAAAGGAGGTAAACTCTATGCTTGTTTTGTAGATCTGAAGAAAGCATTTGATTCAGTTCAACGCCAACTTTTGTTCGATGTCTTATTGCAAAATGGAATACGTGGAAAATTAATGAATGCTGTAACTGCTATGTATAAATGTGTCACTTCTTGTGTGCGTATCGAAGATAAATTTACTAAGTATTTTCATTGTCCAGTTGGTGTAAGGCAGGGTTGTATTTTGAGTCCAGTGTTGTTTTCTTTATTTATAAATGAAATTGCATCAAGTGTAAACAATAATGGGATGCATGGAATTCAGTTTCTACCCGGTCTGGTAGATCTGTATCTGCTTTTGTTTGCAGATGATATTGTACTAATGTCTAACACTGCAGCTGGTTTGCAAAATCAAATTAATTTCTTGAATAATGCGTACAAAAGACTATTTCTGAATGTTAACACTGACAAGACTAAGGTAATGGTTTTTCGGAAGGGTGTTTTTTTTTGGAAAACATGAAAAGTGGAATATTGATGGTGTGCAACTGGATATAGTTAACGAGTATAATTACCTGGGATTTGTATTTACAACAAAAATGAGTATGACTAGAGGAGTAGACGCCCTTGCAGTGAAAGGTAAGAGAGCATGTCTTGATTGCATCAGATATATTACGAAACTGAATGACATTTCACAGAACTGTTTTTTTCGAATATTTGATGCGCAGGTACAGCCCGTTCTTCTTTATGCATCTGAAATGTGGGGACTCCATAGACTTGATTCTGTTGAAAAAATACACTCGTTGGCTTGTAAGCGCTTTTTAAGTATACCCCTCAGAGTACCAAACAAGTTTGCGTTTGGCGAACTGGGCCGTTATCCTTTGTACGTAAATAGTGCAGTAAGATGCATTCGTTACTGGCTGAGGCTGACAAAGATGGAGGGGCATAGGTTACCCAGGCAAGCATATTTAATGTTAAGAAACCTAGACGAGAACGGTAAAAAATGTTGGGTGTCTTTAGTAAAGAACATTCTTTTCTCGTCTGGGTTTGGATACGTGTGGCTGGAACAAGGCGTAGGTTGTGAACAAACTTTTATAGCAGTGTTTAAACAGAGACTGAAGGATGTTTATATGCAGGAGTGGAACGGGTCTGTAACAAGTAAAGATATGTACCGAAGATACCGACTGTTCAAGACAAACTTTGCTTGTGAACGGTATTTCGAATATATGGACATAAAATGCTTCAGGAGTTGCTTGACTAAGCTTCGGCTGGGTTTGTTGCCAGTCAATGGTTCATTTTTCCGCAGAACATTTAAGAACAATGGAAATTTTCTGTGCAAAATGTGCAATGTATTAGAAGACGAGGAGCATGTTATAAACCATTGTATTTTATACACAAGATTAAGGCAGAAATATTTGACTCTTAATGATCAGTCATTTATTAATATATTACAAAATGGCTCTGTTTGGAAAATCCGTAGGCTGTGCTTGTTCCTTTTTAATGCTTTGAAGATAAGACAGGATTTCATGGAAAGTTTAAGAGAAAATCAATAAGAACGCGACCATGCATTACATATGTCACAAGTTAGATCAACTTCATACTTTTCTTTCTCTTTTTTTCTCTCCACGATCGCTGAGATATGTGATTTGTTTGACCCCATTCTAGGGGCTGTGGGCCTGAAGAATTAAAAATTTGTTCTTGTTCTTGTTCTTGTTCTTGTTCTCTCTCTCTCTCTCTCTCTCTCTCTCTCTCTCTCTCTCTTTTCAAAACAGGACATGGAAAATAGGAAGGTTTCAAGGTTTATATTATAAGAAAAGTTTTTAATTCCTATGAAAACATATGACTTCGTAGGTAGTTCTCTATTCGTAACAGTGTCACAGATTTCATGTGCGGTAGAAAATATGTATCATCTTGTTGATGGGATGTCATTTGGTCCGGATTCGCTGTTGGGATCCGCACCAAACTTGCTGATCAGGGTTTCATAATACATACAAATGGTGTACATCGTATACTAAGTCGAAAATCACAAACACGGAGGGGTGGTTTTTGGGAGGGATCGGGGTGGGGATGGTTGTGGGGATGAAAGCAAGAGGGTTTGAACACATATCGATTTTACTGTAAAGGGTCTGGTTATAATCACACGACGGTTTCAATCGAAGAACTAAAATGAACGCATCAGTTGAAACGCTTGTACTTATGTGAAGAGTGTTTTCCCTTTGCTGTCCCATCTTCTGTGCCACCTCAGTGGCAGTGCACCCACGCCGCTCATTCCGACATCTCGTCCACAGCCACAGCCCGGTCAGTCCCGCCGAATCCCCGGCACCGGCAATCCACGGGGAGCAGTCAATGTCAAGTCGACAAGAGGCAACCCACCGGAGGAGACACTGCACTGCTGCCGAGTCACTTCGGTGGTGTTGTGTGGTGCCTGTTCTGATCCAACATACGCAGGACCCCACCTACTAAGCCCCTTACTGAAGACTGCGCGGGGCCGGCGCGAGTAAGCTCTCCCTCCCCCTAAAGACAGCCTGTATGGACTCGCCGATACCGGTGACCCCAACGGAATCAACCCAAGGCCACAGACGTGGAGAGGACATCGAAACTGAGGTCACCATGAGAGCAGGGCATGAAGGGCCACAGAATTTGAGACTTTTTTTAAATGCTGATCGATGAGAATGAGGATGATGAAGATGATGCTACGGATTTCCATTTCGGTCTGAGACCGCATAACAGGGCTATACTCTACGTTTCCTTTCATAATATATTCCAGCGTCAACTAGGCCCAAGGGATACAGACACCTGCAGTTTTGGTCAGGAAATTTGAGCAACACTCTCGGAGACGTATCCATTAAGTGGATGAAACTCGACTGTGTGCTCCCAGTCTTCCCAACTGAGCCCGTAGCAAATTCAACTCTGGGTAGGAACCGGTCGGCGCAGAAAAATCCCACATGACTCTGATGGGAATTGAACTCACGACCTCCCAGCCTGGAGACTGCTAACCACTTCGCCACATCGCAAGGTTCATCTCTGGTCAGCCAGTCAATCAGCCAAGGTCTAACATTGTTTCTCGGAAGCAAAATGCTGATTGGTTCTCCAAGTTCGCTGTCCTTCAGCGTCGGAGAAATGGATGCATATCAGATTAATGCCAAAGTTAGTTAAAAAGGAAAAAGGAAAAAAACCCCAACAAAACAGAACAAAACAAAACAAAACAAAAAGCACCTGAAACGAGGCAGAATACTTCGTAAAACAATCGTGGCTCTCGAACTACCAAACCCAGAAACCTCGCCCAAAGAAAGACTCACAGAACCGCCAGTGCTGACCGCCAGCAAAGAAGACCGACAATTACTTTCTTTTTTTTTTTTCCTACACCTATACGTGACCAAATTTTCACTATCAATGGCTGACGTCTCTTACTCTACAGACCATGCTGTTGCGCACAGTGTGCGCACATAGCTTGCACTGGCTTTCGCCGGCGTGCTGGGATTGGCCAAGTGATTAGCAATATTTTGTTGACCATAGGAAATCCAGAGTAACACCGATCGTCTCTGGGTGTCAACAGCAAACGAAGGCCGGACGTCAACAAAGGCGCCATGCTGATCAGCCAGGGAAGTTCCATGTCGCAGACTTTGATCGACACAACTCTATTTCATGGTTAATAAAAACAAACAAACAAACAAACAAAACAAAAACAACAACAACAACAAACGAGGCGGGCATGGAGAGGTGTGGTGGGGGGGGGGGGGGGAGGGAAAAACCGTTAACAATAAAGACTGACGCATATCAACCACACACACACACACACAACACACACACACACACACACGCACGCAGGCACGCACACATTTATTACACACACTGGCGAAGATGGCGAACCATTTACTGTACTGTACTAAGAGTCCACTGGCTGGAAAGGAACTGCGCCTCTGAGTTTCGGCAACGGCGGACTGGCAACCACCTGTAATACTGGAAACGCTTTACACACTGGTGCATGTGAGATTGGGTCCCTCCCCCTCCCGCCTACCCCCCATCACACACACACACACGCGCGCGCGCACACACACACTTTTTTTTTTTTTTTTTTTTTTTACAATGTAAAAGACAAATGTTCGGAAATCGGCAAGGGAGCTCATCTGTGTTTGTTACAGCTCGCGTTCACTGTGAGTGGCCCCGCCGTTTTGTTGGGACAGATACCACTGGAGAGAACGGGCTAAAGCAGTTTTACCTCGTCAGTCTGGTTAACAGTTCAATGAGAGAGAGAGAGAGAGAGAGAGAGAGAGAGAGAGAGAGAGAGAGAGAGAGAGAATGGCCGACCATGGTTATACCTGCAACGGAAACAGTCAATATCCCGATCGTTTTCCCTGCGTTCGCTTCAAATCAAATCTGATTTGACTCTTTAGATCTGTTTGCTTGAGCGATAAACTGAGAAAACTGAACTCTTGTTTGCGATAGAGACGAGTTATCTTCCCCTGATATCTCTCCCCCCCCACCCCCCCCCCCCCGAAACGTCTCTTGCATTGAAGCCAGTGACGACAACTACCTGAAAGAGAGTGATAATTCTTTTTGACGTCACTGGTACATGCCACGTGATGACAACAATAAGCCTGAAATTAGAATCATAACAAGAGATTCTCACTGCCAGACACAAAAGTCTAGCAC
>CM065720.1:43485938-43488438 GCA_033310375.1 Conus canariensis
CTTACATGACAACTGCTACACAGCCAGCCTTTGTTGATAACAACATCCCTTACCTGACTCTGCTACACAGCCAGCCTTTGTTGATAACAACATCCCTTACCTGATTACTGCCACACAGCCAGCCTTTGTTGATAACAACATCCCTTACCTGACTACTGCTACACAGCCAGCCTTTGTTGATAACAACATTCCTTACCTGACTCTGCTACACAGCCAGCCCTTGTAGGTAAAAACAACATTCCTTACCTGACTACTGCTACACACCGAGCCTTTGTTGATAACAACATTCCTTACCTGACTACTGCTACACAGCGAGCCTTTGTCGGCAAATACAACATCTCTTACCTGACTACTGCTACACAGCGAGCCTTTGTCGGTAAAAACATCATCTCTTACCTGACTACTGCTACACAGCGAGCCTTTGTCGGTAAAAACAACATCTCTTACCTGACTACTGCTACACAGCGAGCCTTTGTCGGTAAAGCCGTAGTTTCCGTAGTAGCCCGGGGAGAGCTGGCCACCCGACGAGCTATGCCCGGCATACGTCATGCGCTGCGCCCTCAGCCACGAGGTGCCCGAGTCCACGGAGTGCGTCACGTGCGAGTGCCCGGCGTGGTTGGGGGGCACGGGGGTGGAGCACAGGCGGCTGGGGATGTCCTCGTTGGAGGGGAAGAGCGTCACGTGCATGCGGGGCGGGCCCAGCACGGTGGGCGCCGAGCAGCGCCTCGGTTTCGTGCCGCTCGAGCGCCTCCTGCCCCGCCGCACCGTGTGCTTCCGGTTTAACATGGCCGCCCGAGCCGCCAGAGTGACTGCCCTTGGAGGTTTCCTCCAAACGGTGCGGGGGAAAAAATAGTGGTGGCAGAAAGTGTGTGGTGTCGTTCCTTCTTCTCCTGTCTACTGTCTACCCATTGCCACAGTCAGGACTTGGCTACGTTCTAGTGTGAGGTGAGGCATACTGAACTTTCTGTTTGGTATCATACCTGAAGACTCCGAAGCCACCCTCCTCCGCCTCCTGTTTGATGAAGGGTGACTCCGCACTTATCAGATCGTGCTTCTTCCCTCATGGGGTATCAATCCATCTGAGCTCGTTGGCTGTCCCTTGACGTAGCTTGGAACCGGACAGGTCTCAGTGAATCCAACTACCACCAGCACCAGCACCTCACCACTCTATTCTTCTTGCACACAGTCATTGTTCATGCTCGAGTGTTAACTCCATGAGTGAACTTTCCAGGTGAAGCGGAGCCACGAATTTTGTCCTGGGGAGCAGAATTTTGTTGTTGTCGAAAATGGATGCAGGAACTTTTCTGACGAAAGTCGAACCACCAATTTTGTTCAGGTAAGCCTAAACTTGTGACCATTGTCCAGCTACGTCGAACCACAAACAGCAAACTTCCGTCCAAGTCGATTGAAAGAGCAAACTTGAAGTATGCTTAAGCACAAACTTCGATCAAATAAGCCAAGCCGCAAACTTCGTCCAAAGTACGGCTGAAGAAAACTACGAACCTTCTCTGTGTCGAACCACGACCTTTATCCAAGAAAGCCAAACCATATGAACTTTGTCGACGGAAGTCGAACCATGAACTTCATCCGAGTAAGCCAAATCAAGAAGTTTGTCCGAGTCAATAAATCAAGCCGTTGGAAACCCAGAATAACGGTGTCTTTGAGACCCGACGTGGCAGCTTTTTTTCTTCTTCTTCTTTATTTAATTTACAGTTACTCCTTTCTGCAGACTGCTGAACAGCGTGTGAAAATGTTCCTCCGCCATCATGCTTGGATCATTCGTGTGCTCAGCCCCGGATCAACATGTGTGTGACTTCATTATTTCTGGCACCACGGCTGAAATAGCATATCATTAGTCATTGATTCAGCGGTGTAAGTTGTTTCGCTGCATCCCACCAAACACAAATGCCAAGAAGACAGGTCAACATGTTCCTTCCTTTATTCGTTCCTTTATCCAGTTCACCCATATAATAACTCGATTTGATTTTTATTTCTGTCATTCTGGTTCCACTTTTATTCCAGAGAAAGAAAATGATCACTGCATTATAAAATAACAACAATAACAAAACAAACAAACAAACAACAATGCCAAGAACAAGGTAGAAGTTGAAAGACATGAAAATGTTTCAGTTAAATAAGAAAAGGAAACACACAAACAAACAGACACATAAATGGATAAATGAATGAATTAATAAATAAATGAATAATCAAATATGTTAATAAAGAAATAAACAGATAACTAACTTAAACTAAATAACAAATAAGCAGGGTAAAGGACGCTCACGTAAAAATCTAACTGTCACTGTGATTTCTAGACTGCAGTATTCGATTACTGACACGATTATTGTCATCTTTTTCTTCCGATTAGTTTGCCTTTGTACAGTCATCAACATCATCCTTTGTTGAAGTGTGAAGAAATTAGGATACAACTGTACATTCAATTGCATGAGCGCGCGTGTTTATGTGTAGTGCGTGTGTGTGTGTGTGTGTGTGTGTGTGT
>CM065720.1:43493438-43505938 GCA_033310375.1 Conus canariensis
GGAACATGATCATTTTGTTTACTGGAACCTTGCAAAACACCGTAAAGGAGTTCAACACAGAGCTACAAAAGTGCTGACATACGCTTGTGTCATGTGAGTCGGAGGTTAAGAAACATATGGGCAAGAATACTAATATCAATGGAACAATACACCAGACATTTTTATTTATTTATTTATTTATGTTTTGAAACTTTGTATGCCATTGAGAGGAAACTCTTATACCTGGAGGCACTCTTGGCCGTTGATTTTGGTTACAATATATGCGTTTCGGAACTGTGGAATGCCTGGATAGCTCAGCCGTGCAGAACACCGGGATAGCAATGAAGTATCGAGTTCAATTCTTGGAGAGCCATATGGGGGAAAAAAAGTTGACCATGACATTCCCGCTTACTTTGTAAATGCCCCGGGTCATGGTAGATCAGCAATACATCAGGATGGTAGCTTTGAATCTCACGGCGAAACAGTGACGTGCCCAGAACTCAATGCTGCTGCTTGCAGTACTACCATTCTCCTAGCACACGTCTAGACACGAGACACAGAACAAACAAGGACATTTCCATAAAGTTAGCTAAGGACCCCCACCCCACCCCTACCCCTCTCCGCCCGCTTTCTCTCCCCCCCTCTCATTTTCTTTGCATGGTTTGTACCTCGTCAGACAGATCAAGAGAGGTGGGTATGGATGCTACATCTGCATTATCCAAAACGAGCCAGAATCGCATAAAAGCGAGTATTGAGTGTTTCTTAATCGACTGATTTTTTTTTTTTTCTCTTTGAAAGTGTTGGGAGCAAAATAAAACAAATACAGATGAAAGCAGCTTACTGCAGGACATCAGACATCGTCACAGGATCAAACAGCTTAACTTAGTCTTCGTGTCTGGTATTCAAACGATGCGAATCTGTCATTGCTCTCTCTCTCTCTCTCTCTCTCTCTCTCTCTCACACACACACACACACACACACACGCACGCATGGACGCACGCTCACGAGGACGCACGCACTCACGCACCCAAGAACGCACACACGCACGCACACAAGCGCGCCCCTTTACTCAAAATCAGTGATATATTATTTAGAAGGACTATGTGTACATAAGTATACTTTCTTTCATGGAAGTCACCTACTTTCAAGAAAAAAAGAATGAGCACCTTTCTGTCTCCTCTGTCCCATTTCCTTTCACTGTCTGACTGTGGACGTCGTCTTCCACACCTGCCCGGTATTCATCAACAGACATTCCTCTTCATCCTCGAAAGTGAACGACAGCAGTCAAACAAACAAGCAAAACAACAACAACAACAATTTAAAAAAAAACAAAAAAAACCCTGCGACAGAGCACGTGTTAAATTTCAGTATCTGATAGATGGTTCAATCATGTTGTTTGTGTTAAATGCCCGATTTAAGTGATCGTCGTCGAACCTGCAGTCGTCTTTTAGCCTTGGTGTTTTCACTAGTGTTGTTGTCGTCGTCGTCGTTGTTGTTGTTGTTGTTGTTGTTGTTGTTCTTCTTCTTTTTCTTGTTCTTGTTGATGCTGCTGCTGTCATTGCTGTTGTTTTAAGTGAGAGCTCCATTTCCCTTTTCTTTCACTTTTTGTTTTTTCCCCCCTTGTTTTGGTACAGCACAAAAATGATACAGTGCACTCTTGCTTTTTATGACACAATAAATGGGAGGTCGGAAGATGGGGAAAGGGTGTCTTTTTGAGATTTTTTCCCTTGTATTATTTCTAGCATTGCTGACCACACGAGAGCCAGTATTATCGCTGTAAGTGCTGGCAAACACACAAATTTGGACAAATCATACCACGGCAAATTCTACAAACTGCAAAAAAAAAAAAAATTTGAAAAGATCATAATATGGCATGATCGTGATTATATTCAGCATTTTCACCCAGAGTATCAGCTATTCATCCCTATCTCTCTCTCTATCTGTGTGTGTGTGTGTGTGTGTGTGTGTGTGTGTGTGTGTGTGTGTGTGTGTGTGTGTGTGTGTGTGTGAAAGAGAGAGAGAGAGAGAGAGAGAGAGAGAGAGAGAGAGAGAGAGAGTCTAGGGGACTGTGAGCCCGATGTACAACGAGCATGGGGAACAACAGCTTTCAGAACAACGAACCTGCGACTCCAGAAAATTTTCTTAATCCAGTCGACTACACAGGGCCTATTTAAGAAGGAAAAGAAAATTCCACCCTGCAGTGATTCCAAGGAATAATATTTTGGGGAACCACAAGCCTTTGGGACGAAGGGCATGGAAGGCAACAGCTGGTGAGTAGCATAGGGGACGACAGCCTTGGGGGACATTTAGCCTGAGCACAACCAGCATGGGACTCAACAGCCTGGGGGACACTAAGCTTGAGGACAGTAAGCGTTCGTTGGGGACAAGAAGCGTTAGGAACAATGAGTCTGGAAGATGTTTAACCTGCGGACAACGGGTCTTGGGATAATATGCCTGGGGACAATCAGCCTGGTGACCTCTGAGCCTGGTAGATAAAGATCCTGTGGGAATTGAGACTGTGGACAATGAGCATGGTGCACATGGAGTCTGGGGACAATGGGGCTGGGGAATATTGTGGGGATAACAATCCTTGGGGACAACGAATATGCGGGACTGTAGCCTGTGGATCATACCCCTGGGGCCACTGACCCGGGGTACAAGAAGCATGGGGAAGGGAATCATTAGCCCGTGGGATTGTGAGTCTGAGGGACATGGAGCCAAGGAGACAACGTTTTGTAGACGACATGCCTTGGATACAACGAAATATGGGGTGATATAGTCTAGGGGAGGTGAATCTAGGAGATAATAAGCCCGAGACATTACAAGACTAGTGGACAGCTCCACTTTGAGTACAGCTTGAAAGAGCTATGCCTTTTTCAACAATTCACAAATGCTCTGTCTACATTACCGTCACCACAGACAGCCCCCCCTCCCCCCCGCGCGGTATGGTTTGTAGGTTCACAGCAACAATCTCCTGTTGATTCAATAAATAAGTATGCACGCAGGTCATTTTGCTGAATGTGTCCTCATGGGCGGGGAGGGGGGGGGGGGTGGAACCTATCTTTAAGGCATACGGTCGGCCGCAGATGCTGCAGGGAAAAAGAGTTCATTGAGCTGGGGGCACTGCCTGAATGGCAGTCGCAAGAACCCTGGCCACCGTTCCTTTCTTAGTGCCCTGTTGGCACAGCCTTCTTCAAAGGGGTTTTTGAAGGGCAGTTTGTTCCCAGGTGGCAGTGTCTACATTGCAGGTCTAGAGATTGGCCTTCAGTGGGTCATTGTGCCCTATGAGAGTCTGCCTTGGTCTACCTGCTTCAGTTGGCCATACAAGGAAGTCTTAATGTAGATGAGATGTGTCGCCCATTACCTTTGGCTCCTAATGAACCGTTGAGTTTTCAATCAGTTGACCAGGCACTCAATGCTGACAGTTCTACATTTTTGTCAGAACGTGAAGACTGGACACTTACTTTGTCTTGCCAGTTGATGTTGCGGGTCTCACACCCAGGCCTCTACACCACCAGTTACACGGCTGACGCTGTTAGAGTGTCCTTTATGATATTTCGCTAGGCACTGGGAAGCGGGATGGGTGTTAAGCAGGGGGTGTGGAGGTGGGAATATGGGGAAGGAGAGGCAGGAAAGTGGGGTGGGGTGGGTGGAGGTGATGCTCCCTTTTTGAATCCGTCTTCACTCGTACTCAAGTTTCATGAAGCACTCTGAGCAATTAAGTTTGTACATCCTCAAGACGCCCCCCCTCCCCCCCCCCCCCCCGCCACACACACACACACACACACACACACACACACACACACACACACATACACACACACACACACACACACACACTTCTTCCCATCCCTTCACAGAGCACTAACATGACAAATACATGGATATGCGTACCTGATCTGCCAGGGTATTTACATGAAAGGAGTGCTGGCCACTACAAGGTCTGCGTATTTGCTAAATCAAGGATCTGGGCAAATGAAGTATATAAACTTTTTGCTCCTAACTCCACTGCCTTCCTCCCCCCCCCCCCCCTCCCTCCGAGACGCTTCCAGAGTTTGACCCGAACAACTTCACATGGTCAGCTGAACACTCTGACCGTTCGGCTCCTGCACAATGTGCCTGATTACGTGTCACGCGAATCGAGCCAGGAGCGGACGACTAAAGGTGTTAACTTACGATGGAGGTTTGCAAAATCCGTCTGTTGTATCCTTAAAGGCTTCCGGCTGATGGCACCGTATCATCACATCTTTAAAAAAAAAACTCTGGTGTTAATGATTAGAAGACTCCCAGACACAATCCCTTCTTTATGAGTCACGCTGAGTGATTTTCCGATCTCTCTCTCTCTCTCTCTCTCTCTCTCTCTCTCTCTCTCTCTCTCTCTCCATGAGAAAATCGATTCGATTAGTCTCTGACGATACTTATTTATTGCCTTAGACGGATGAAAGAGATGATGGGGAGAGAAAGGACGAGCGAACGAGCGAGGGAGTAAGTGAGGAGGGGAGAGAGAGAGAGAGAGAGAGAGAGAGAGAGAGAGAGAGAGAGAGAGAGAGAGAGAGATAGAGAGAGAGAGATGCAGAGAGACAGACAGACAGAGAGACAGAGACCGACAGACAATTGCAGAGACAGAAAGACTCTGTGAGTGAGAAACTGAGTGAGAGACAGATGGCTTGAAAGAGAGAGAGAGAGAGAGAGAGAGAGAGAGAGAGAGAGAGAGAGAGAGAGAGAGAGAGAGAGAGAGAGAGAGAGAGATCTAACAGTTCCAAACAGAAATTTACAGCCTGTTACAGGGACATCAGTAAAAAAAAAAAAAAAAAAAGAAAGGCAAGTTCCAGATCAGTCTAAGCTGTCTGAGAATGGCTCAACCCAGTGAACGGCTACAGCACCAGAGTTTAATCAAAAGGAACGCCCACCCCGGGAGTCAAGTTCGGCATATTATAAATCACTTTGATGCGGGAGGCAGACTATGCTTTGGGGTGGGGAGGGGGGGGGGGGGTGGGCGTGGGTCGGGGGTCACGAGAGGAGATTGCCCTCTTGCCTGCCTGTCTTCGTGGTACATTGACCCCCAGTCTTGTGTAGTCCTCGTCGATATGAGATGAGTGTTTATCACCGATCCCCGCACGCATGTACAAGTGATCCCGCATATGCGCACATATATAACCGCCACCATTCCTGTTTTAACCCTTTCGACGCCAGCAGTATTACAAAACCTCGCCTATCCTAAGGGCTGTGGATTTCTGCAGCCACTCTGTCTACGTGCCTGTCATCTAGTCGTTTCTAGTGTTCTCTCTCACTCCATGGTGTTAAATAAAGCAAAACGATCAAGGTTTAGAGCTAGAAATGTTTTTGATCTTCTTATCTACAATCACGCATTACAATACCGTAGCAAGTTGTGGCAGAAAAACAGCCATCAACCATAGACTTGATGTCACGTTACTGACACAATGGTTTTGAATGGGTTACGGAACATCCTTTTCAAAAAAAAAATCTCTTCATGCATATTGCAAAGTGAGACAAATGCAGGCGGAAATCTAAACAAATCTTAAAAAGTTTAAGTATTTTACCCGCCAAACATGAACATAAAAATAAACAACACTCAGGTCAACGAAAATGAAGAATTTTGAAAATTCGTTGTCCCGAGCGTTGTTTATCTTGCTTGAAGGAGACTTAAGACGTCGACACGCGTCGTCTTTTGTCTTGTGATTCGTTTGTTCATGTTTGGCGGATAGAGTACGTAAACGTTTCAAGATTTATTGACAATGCCTGGTTAGGGACGTTGGGAGATCCAGTGTGGCTGTCATTATGATATTATCAAGATATCATTATCCCTCCACCTTGCAACTGTCTCTTTGAGAACGCTGTGGCCCTTTCGGTACAAATGGCCCCTCTCACACACCCACACCCACCTTCTGGAGTTCTCTGGTTAAAAGTCCCTCTCTTCTGTCACTCTGATTAGTCTGCCATTAAAAAATAATCTTTCCTTTTGCAGTTTATGGCTTTTTCCCCCCCATTTGTCAGAGCATTCTCCGGTGTTTTGTTCACGAAACTCATTTACACTTTTTCCTGGCGACAATTTGTGGCATGCTTGCTTTTTTTTTTTCTTGTAATCTGCCGAGTATGCCATGAAAACCATACTCACTGTCAAGAATGCACACAAGCTGTCATTTCTGCAGTGTCTGTGTGCCCTCGTGGCCTTTTAAATGTTCTCTTTTTGTTACATGTAAATGTTTTCCATTATTTATTTTTTTAAAACTTTTTTAAAGAAGCGTGGAGCACTTAGGGGAGGGGCAAGGGGGGGGGGGGTGCATGGGGTCGGGGACGCCTGGAGTTCTCAGTATTTCCTGGTATTATCACCCTTCAATCGGACCTCAGCAGTGAAGCCACCGTGTCATTCAATGTTGTTGTCGTTTGTTAATATGTATCTATTCTGCTTGTTACTCGCTTAGGGTGTAGCCTTTTTCTTCAGCGTGTTGGCAGCCCTACGAAGGCGCTTTCTGGTCGTCTGGACTATCATAACAAATGAATGAATAAAAAAAAAATCTCATTTCACCGGGATGGTTATCAGCATCTGCCATGTCATCTCTGATGGCGATGGACGTTGAACCCACACAGAGCCCAGTTAGTGCAGACCAGAGGTTGAGGTTTGAGCTTTAAATCCTGCTGGCCTCTGACACAAATACAGGCGTTTCCATGCTGCCCTTCTTCACGTGTTGTCGTCCTGGCGATTTCATTGCAGTGCTGGATAGATCTCCCCTATCATCATTCGTCTGGGATGGTCATCCTCATTTTCCATACGGCCTATAGTGGGTATGGGTGATAACCCTGACTGTGGTTTAACCTTAATTACTGGATATCTGGTCAGCGTGACGGTAGAAAACTGACTTTGTTATCAGATGTTGTGATTTTAAACTCAGCAAGTGCTCAATGCCAGAAAAAAAAAAGAAAATAGTATTTTCGTTGCCAGTCTGAACTTGATGTCGTTCTAATATGTCAGTGCTTTATTAGATAGGTCCCCCATGCAGACTCTCCATTCACTTCTTTTAAATCATTTTTTTCTTATTTTAGAAAACTAGAATACATTCAAAATTCATTATGAATAAAACCGCATCAGTGAATTCAATTAACAATGGCGCAAAGATCAACTCTTGCAGTTCTTAAAACAATCACAGATGTTTGTACATGTACTATTATGCGAAAAAACTGTGTTGGCAAATACCAAACCTTACAGCTTCATTCCTTTTATGCATTAGCCTGCTTCAAACGAATTTTTCATACTGATTCCATTTCCAAAGGAACTTTGTTTATTTTATCTCCGAACGTTGCACACATTTGTTTGTTTGATTTGTTGTTGTTGTTGCTGCTGTTGCTTAAATCGGTCAAAAATGAGTTCAAGGCTTTATTTCATTAGCTATGTCCGTAAAGTACAGACTTCTGTTTGTGAGGGTCCATCATCACCAACAAAAATGTTACATGTTTATCTGTCCTTTTTTTTTCTTTCAAGATTTCACCTTAACATATATCTTTTGAATCTCTTATTCACCCACTTGCCCGTTCACCACCCTCCTTCTCTCTCTCTCTCTCTCTCTCTCTCTCTCTCTCTCTCTCTCTCTCTCTCTTGTACCATCTTTCTGATGTATGTAGTATTGGGCAGTAAAGAAAACGTCTTCGTGAGAGACTACTCAAACTGGTGTATATTGCTCACATGCTCACAGGGAAGAGAGAGAGAGAGAGAGAGAGGGAGAGAGAGAGAGAGAGAGAGACAGACAGACAGACAGACAGACAGACAGGCAGACAGACAGACAGGCAGACAGAGAGAGAGAGAGGAGAGAGAGAGAGAGAGAGAGAGAGAGAGAGAGAGAGAGAGAAGAGCAAGCCAGACAGCAATTTAGCCTGAACCATAAATAAGGGACTGTGTCTGGATGGGAATCCTCTTACGGTTGACCCCGGTCTATCTGCAAGCCTTCATAATAAGTTACCGCACTTCGTCGACCATCCGTGGCTCGCCCTGACTGTTGTGTGACACGTGATGGGGCGTGAAGCGCAAGAGCCCCATGGCTAGGATGCTTAGCTCACATTCTGAGGATGATAGGGTCAAACCCTGCAAGCGTATGAATGAAAGGTGAAATAGATAGAGGAACGTGGTTGGGGATTGAGGAGTGCGGGAAACGTGGTGTAGAATTCAAGAAGGATACACCATTTTCAGGAAGAATACACATTTGTCGGGAAGGATACACTATTTTCTGGAACAGTGGAAGATAAAAACAAAGAATAAAAACAGAAGAAGCGAGCAGCGGAACGCTTGAACCCACAATGTTTGAACCACAATGACCTAAACGCTTTTGTTATGTCGTGCCAGATGATGAAACCTATTTGTAGTTTCATGACATCCCTGACACATGATCATGTCAGACAGGGGGTGGCTAGCTACACAATGAAAAAAAAAACCAAACCCTCCGGCATGGCCGCGACCAAGGTTCCCGAATAATCAGAAAAGGCATCAGTGAATACCACCAAGACGACCCGTCAGCAGCGCAGGGTCTCGTCCAGTGGGTTGCCTCTTGATGTCTTGATACTGACTGCTTCCTGTGGACTGCTAGTGCTGGGGGCTGCGATGGCACAACTCTGCGAGCGGTAGTGTTTGAGGAGAGAGAGGAACGAGGGGCGTCATGAACGGATTGGGAGTTATGCAGCTGAGGGATAAAGAGGTGGAGGCAAAACGTAAGGCTGGATGAACAATACACTGGTGGTGAAAGTAGTAAACATGGGGCTGGATGAACAATACACTTGGTGAAAGTAGTAAACATGGGGCTGGATGAACAATACACTTGGTGAAAGTAGTAAACATGGGGCTGGATGAACAATACACTTGGTGAAAGTAGTAAACATGGGGCTGGATGAACAATACACTTGGTGAAAGTAGTAAACATGGGGCTGGATGAACAATACACTTGGTGAAAGTAGTAAACATGGGGCTGGATGAACAATACACTTGGTGAAAGTAGTAAACATGGGGCTGGATGAACAATACACTTGGTGAAAGTAGTAAACATGGGGCTGGATGAACAATACACTGGTGAAAGTAGTAAACATGGGGCTGGATGAACAATACACTTGGTGAAAGTAGTAAACATGGGGGCTGGATGAACAATACACTGGGTGAAAGTAGTAAACATGGGGCTGGATGAACAATACACTTGGTGAAAGTAGTAAACATGGGGCTGGATGAACAATACACTGGGTGAAAGTAGTAAACATGGGGCTGGATGAACAATACACTGGTGAAAGTAGTAAACATGGGGGCTGGATGAACAATACACTTGGTGAAAGTAGTAAACATGGGGCTGGATGAACAATACACTTGGGTGAAAGTAGTAAACATGGGGGCTGGATGAACAATACACTTGGTGAAAGTAGTAAACATGGGGCTGGATGAACAATACACTTGGTGAAAGTAGTAAACATGGGGCTGGATGAACAATACACTTGGTGAAAGTAGTAAACATGGGGCTGGATGAACAATACACTGGGTGAAAGTAGTAAACATGGGGCTGGATGAACAATACACTTGGTGAAAGTAGTAAACATGGGGCTGGATGAACAATACACTGGGTGAAAGTAGTAAACATGGGGCTGGATGAACAATACACTGGGTGAAAGTAGTAAACATGGGGCTGGATGAACAATACACTGGGTGAAAGTAGTAAACATGGGGCTGGATGAACAATACACTGGTGAAAGTAGTAAACATGGGGCTGGATGAACAATACACTGGGTGAAAGTAGTAAACATGGGGCTGGATGAACAATACACTGGGTGAAAGTAGTAAACATGGGGCTGGATGAACAATACACTGGGTGAAAGTAGTAAACATGGGGCTGGATGAACAATACACTGGGTGAAAGTAGTAAACATGGGGCTGGATGAACAATACACTGGGTGAAAGTAGTAAACATGGGGCTGGATGAACAATACACTGGGTGAAAGTAGTAAACATGGGGCTGGATGAACAATACACTGGGTGAAAGTAGTAAACATGGGGCTGGATGAACAATACACTTGGTGAAAGTAGTAAACATGGGGCTGGATGAACAATACACTTGGTGAAAGTAGTAAACATGGGCTGGATGAACAATACACTTAGTGAAAGTAGCAGACTTAGGGCTGGACGAACAATACACTTAGTGAAAGAAGTTAACTTAGGGCTGGATGAAAAATACATTTAGTGAGCGCAAGTAGCCTAAACATGGGGCTGATGAACAATACACTTGTCAAAGTAGTGAAACAACTAGGCTGGATGAAAAATACACTAGGCAAAGTAGTAAACATGGGCGGATGAACAATCACTTAGTGAAAGTAGCAAACGTAGAGCTGGATGAACAATACACTTAATGAAAGTAGAGCAGGATGACGAACAATACACTTGGTGAAAGAAGTTAAATTAAGGCTGGATGAACAATACATCTAGCCAAGCAGCAAACTTAGGGCTGGATGAACATTACACTTAGTAAAGGATTAAACTTGGGCTGGGATGAACATTACATTTTAGTGACAGTGGGCAAACTTTAGAGCTGGATGAACAATACACTTAAGTGAAAAGTAGAGCAGGATGAACAATACATTTGTGAAGTGGTAATTCAACGGCTGGATGAACATACACTCAGTAAGAGCAGAAACTTAGGCTGGACGAACATTACACTTAGTCGAAAGTAAACTTAGGCTGGATGAACAATACAATTAGTGGCAAATTTAAGGGCTGGATGAACAATACACTTAGTGAAAGAAGTAAACTTGGGGCTGGATGAACAATACATTAGTGAAAGTGTATAAACTGGCTGGATGAACCATACACAGTTATGAAAGTAGTAAACGTAGAGCTGGATGAACAATAACTTAGTGAAAGTAGTAAACGTAGAGCTGGATGAACAATACACTTAGTGAAAGTAGTAAACGTAGAGCTGGATGAACAATACACTTAGTGAAAGTAGTAAACGTAGAGCTGGATGAACAATACACTAAGTGAAAGTAGCAAACGTAGAGCTGGTTGAACAATACACTAAGTGAAAGTAGTAAACGTAGGGCAGGATGAACAATACACTCCGTGAAAGTAGCAAACATAGGGCTGGTTGAGCAATACATTTAGTGAAAGTAGTAAACTTAGGGTTGGATGAATAATACACGAGTAATAAACGTAGAGGTCGCTGAACGACACATGTTAGTTGAATAAGGGAAACATGTGGAGCGGGCAGAACAATGCATGTTGTCACAGAACAACAGGGAGGGCAGGCAGAAGAAGGCATGTAGTTAACACAGCCAACTGTGGCATTGGCGGGACGATACATGTAGTCAAAGTAGTGAAACGCAGGGTTAGCTGGATAATAAATGTACTTTGAAAACAGTGAATGTAGCGCTGGCTGAACAGTTCATGTGGTTACAGTAGCAAAACGTAGGACTGACTAAACAATAACTGTAAAGTAGCAAAAACAAAAGGGTGAATAATACGTGAAGTTAAAGTGGCAAAAGTAGCGCTGTGCTTTACAATCTATGTTGTCAAAGTAGCAAAACGTTGCGATGACTGAACAACACATGTAGCTAAAATAGGAAAACGTAAGACTGGCTGAACAACAACTGTAATTAAGTAGCAAAATGTAGCATTGGCTGAACAATACAAGTAGTTAAGTAGCAAAACGTATGGCTTGCTGAACAACCATGGAGTTCAGTAGCAAAACGTAGGGCTGGCTGAACGATACGTGAAGTTGAAATAGGAAAAATAGGGTTTGCAGAACAATGCGTGTATTTGAGTTAGTTGCGGAGTTCGACTGCAGGCGGAAATCTAAACAATTTTTTTTTTAAAAAGTGTTAAAATAACTCCGGCAAACAACGTGGACAAACGCAAACATGACGCGTTTCGACCTCTTAGGTCTTCTTCAGGCAAGATAAACAACACTCAGGACAACGAAAATGAAGAACGAGCAATCACTTATCTTTGCCAAAATTTAAATGCTCGTTCTTCATTTTCATTGTCCTGAGTGTTGTTTCTCTTGCCTGAAGAAGACCTAAGAGGTCGAAACGCGTCGTGTTTTGTCTTTTGATTAGTTTGTGTATGTAGTTTAGCGGAGTTATTTCAACACTTTTTAGATTCGTAGAAATGCATGTAATTACAACTGGTAAAAGTAGGGCCGGCTGAATAATAGTTGCAGTCAAAATAGGAAAAGGCAGGGCTGGCTTAACCACACATGCGGAGTAGTACGACGCCTTGCTGGCTGAACTAGACACATGTGAAAGCAGCCAAATGTGGGCTGGCTGTACAATATATGTAGGTACAGTTGCAAAATGTAGCACAAACTGAGCGACTTGTGAAAAAAAAGTAATCGCAAAACATACCAGTAAATGAACATTTGCAATATAAAAAAAAAAACAAAAAAAAAAACATAGCGCTAACTGAAAGCTCAAGTAACAAAAACAAAACAAAACAAAACAAAACAAAACAAACAAAAAAAAAGGGAGCAAAGCGTAGCACAAACAGA
>CM065720.1:43518438-43520938 GCA_033310375.1 Conus canariensis
GCCTTGTCATGCAGTCTCAGACCGGAATGGAAGTCCATAGCATCATCTTCATCATCCTAATTATGATCGAGCAGCATAAAAAAAAAAAGAAGTAACAGCCACGGCGGGAGTGTTTTAGGAACTTGATTAGCAAATGAAAGGGAACGACTGAATGCTTATCAAGCTGAAATCTAGGGATGATGCTGTGTACAATCAATACAATAATGATAATGATATTGCGACGACTACAACTACTACTACTGCTATTAGACGTTTTTTTTTTTTTTTTTGTTTGTTTGTTTTGTTTTTTTTCAGAGCTTTCCTACATTTCAGAGTATATTTTCAAATGAATAAACACTTACATTTTTTTTCCGTTTCCTCGCGCTGTCCTGTCCGCTCCCCCCCCACCCCCTCTCCTCTTTAATTCTCACCCATATTGCTCCCCGTCTGTCTCGCCCCTTCCTCCCTCCCCCCCCCCACCCGTTCCCGCCTCCCGTACACAACAAGTCTACAAACTTATCCTTGCCTATGATTTCACCCCCAGTCACACATACATGCACACACACACACACACACACACACACACACACACACACCACACACACACACACACACGCATACACACACGGACCCAAGCACACGCATTACTCGCACAGACACAGACACACACTACACACACACACAACACGCTACACACACACACACACACACACACACACACACACACACACACACACACACGCTCAATTAGAGACAAAGACAGGTTTGGCAAAGAAAAAAAAGGGAGAGGCGTTGAATGGAGTGCATTACGTGCTTGAAAAGATATGGTTTAAAGTTTGTTTTCAAGAATGAGAGTAATGGACTGTGACAGACCTTAAAAGGCAAAAAAAAAAAAAGTTCCATGTTTCAACAGCAGCAGAACTTAAATGTTTCTCTTCCACCGTGTTTCTCCTGAATCCGGAGGTAGAAAACCAAACCAAACAAAATCATTCTCAGCAAAACTGACAGACCACTTCAAACCAACCAAATGGACACTCACATCGGACAGGGACCGGAAAAGAAAACCGGAACCAGATTTACAAACCGGAAGCTGTGAACGGAGCTGCCATTTCAAGTGCCAGGTCAGTCGCACAGAGGATGAAAACAAACATCTGAGAGAGAATGATCGCAAGCGGAGGGAAGTGGGAAACGGGATGAAAAAGACGACGCTATGTAAAAGAAAAATCAAATCCTTCATCGACTCGAACAAAGCCGGACGCTTTGTATCAAACGTTGAAACATCGAAGTCAGCATGCGACTGCCCGTCTGTAAACAACACACGGACGCTGCATGGTGAGCATGAGTTTAGTCTTTATTTAAAAGAAAAATGGGAGAAAAAAAAGAAGTTGGAAAAAAATAGAAGGCTGGAGGCCCCGCCTAGGAAAAAAAAAACCACTAAAAAGGACAGAAAAAAAGAAGAAAAAAAACGAAAAAAGAAAAAGGGGAAAACGTTTTGGTTGGAGGATAAAAATTAAAAAGAAAAACCGTTCATTGACAGTAGAAAATCATGTTGAAGAGAATCGTCTGCTTATTAATGCTGTGTGTCGACTTCAATCTTCTGGGTGAGAGAAGTCCTCCGTGAGCCCTGTCTTCGGCAGTTGTGTCAGTCCTCCGATGGTATGAAATGTAGAACACCACTTACATCAGTTTCGGGGGAAGAGAGAGAGAGAGAGAGAGAGAGAGAGAGAGAGAGAGAGAGAGAGAGAGAGGAGGGAGGGAGGGAGGGAGGGAGGGAGGGAGGGAGAGAGGATATGGACAGAGAGAGAAGAAGAAGAAGAAGAAGAGGAAGGAGAGAGAGAGAGAGAGAGAGAGAGAGAGAGAGAGAGAGAGAGAGACAGACAGACAGACAGACAGACAGACAGAGAGAGAGAGACAGAGACAGAGAAGACAGGAGGACAGAGAGAGAGAGAAGGGGGTATGGACAGACAGACAGAGAGAGAGAGAGAGAGAGAGAGAGAGAGAGAGAGAGACAGACAGGACAGAGAGAGAGAGACAGACAGACAGACAGAGAGGAGAGGGAGACAGAGAAGAGAGGACAGAGAGAGGACAGAGAGAGAAGAGGGATGGACAGACAGAGAGAGAGAGAGAGACAGGAAGAGGACAGAAGAAATAGACAGAGACAAGAGAGGGAGAGGAAAGAAGGATGAGGAGAGAGAGAGAGAGAGAGAGAGGAGAGAAAAAAGGATGAAAGAAAATGAAAGAGTAGAGACAGAGAGAGAGAGAGAGAGAGATGAGGGAAGAGAGAGAGAGAGAGAGAAGAGAAGGGGGATAGGACAGAGAGAGAAGAGAGAAGAGAGGGAGGAGAGAGAGGAGAGAGAGAAAAGAGAGAGGAGAGAGAGACAGACAGACAGACAGACAGACAGACAGACAGACAGAGAAGAGAGGGAGAAGGGAAAGAAGGGTGGGAGGGAGGGAGAGAGGAGAGAGAGAGAGAGAGAGAGAGGAGGAGAGAGAGAGAGAGAGAGAGAGAGAGAGACAGACA
>CM065720.1:43525938-43533438 GCA_033310375.1 Conus canariensis
CCCCCCCCACCTTCACATCCCCCATCCCCCAACCTCCCTCGAACATCTCTGGAAGCAAAGAGGGGGGTTGGGAGAGGGGGGATATAACTATTAATAGATAAAGAAATAATGAATAATTGCTACTTTTGTGCTTAAAGTAGCCGAGTTCCTTTGTAACCTCCAACAGCTGTGCAAATTCCAAGATATGAGATCACAATGGGGAAAGCAGAGAAAGAGAGAGAGAGAGAGAGAGAGAGAGAGAGAGAGAGAGAGAGAGAGAGAGAGACGACAGACGACGACAGACAGACAGACAGAAGACAGAGACAGAGACAGAAGGAGAGATAGAGAGAGACAGACAGATACACAAACACACACACACGCACGCGCGCGCGCGCGCGCCACACACACACACACACACACGCTGTGAGGTTAGCTATTGGGGGACGAGAGAGAGAGAGAGAGAGAGAGAGGAGAGAGAGAGAGAGAGAGAGAGAGAGAGAGAGAGAGAGAGATACAGCCAGCCAGAGGGAAAGAGGGTGAGAGGGAGGGCGGGAGGGAAGAGAGGGTAGAGAGACAGAGAGAGAGAGAGGGAGAGAGGAGAGGAGAGAGAGAGAGAGAGAGAGAGAGAGAATGAGAGAGAGAGAGAGACAGACAGACAGACAGAGAGAGGGTGGAGATAGACGGACAGAGCGACAGACAGACAGAGAGAGAGAGAGGGGGAGACAGACGGACAGAGCGACAGACTGAGGAAAGAGAGAGAGAGAGAGAGAGAGAGAGAGAGAGAGAGAGAGAGAGAGAGAGAGAGAGAGAGAGAGAGAGACGCATGGCAGAGGGAAGGCTGTAGAACAGCTGAAGGTAGGACAGAGGTCAAAATAAAGAGGAGAGGGGTGAAGGGGATGGGAGACTGAAAGGGAAGGGCGGGGGGCAGTAAGGGAAAGTTGGAGACAGGGGGGAGAAGAGCGGTGCCCACGCTGACTGATGAGCGCAGACGTAGGCGGGAGGGGGAGAGGTATGGAGGGATGGAGGTGTCAGAGTCAGAGTGTCCGGAAATAGCGGGTAGCCAGCAGGACTGTCCTGATGTTGACAGTCCTCAACACACACACAAACACACTCACACACACACACACACACACACACACACACACACACACACACAACACATGCACACACACACACACACACACACACACACACACACACACACACACACACACACATAGAGCAAGCAAATGAGAGAGACAGACAGACAGAGAGACAGAGACATGGAAAGATGGAGATACAGACAGAGACAGGAGAGAGAGAGAGAGAGAGAGAGAGAGAGAGAGAGAGAGAGAGAGAGAGAGAGAGGAGAGAGAGAGAGAGAGATCAGGTGAATCTTTGATGTCCCGGGGTGCGAAACCCAATAGGTTAAGTGATAGACAAACCCTGCATTGTTTGATTTCAAACACAACCACCACTCCCTTCCTCCCTTTTTTGTTTCCACATCTCTTCCCACTTTCTCCCTCTCTCTTTTATTTTCAGTCAGAAGGATGAAGAGCTAGGGTGGATGGTTGTGTAAGTTGACTGGGGTGTGCACGTGTTGTTGACAGACTCGTGAGTGTATGAATAATTTCTTCCAGCAAAGGGGATGTCACTGTCTTGAAACCCCCACTGACTGAATTCTCCATACCCCCTTTTCTCTCTAAGTTATCACGTCCTCACGTTCCTTACAAACCACATTTATTTACATTTTCTGTTATTTCTTAATTCATTGATTTGTTCCAGCTTATTTTGTCATTCCTACCATGGCAATGGTCACTGGTGTAATCGGTTTCCCATTGCCATGCACGACAAAACAACAGTCTGTGATGACTAACCATGATTATGTGTGCAGATTTTAATCAGCATTTTCTTTAAATGTCTAAGATTCTATTTTCATCTTTTTTTTCTTCTCTCTTTCTTTCCTTTTTTTTGGAGTGCTGGGGTTGTGGGGGGTCCCATCTTCTATGCCCCGTGGAGCGACTCCCACACTGCTCATTCCTGCTTCCCCATGCACAACCACACCCAGTTTGTGCCCTCCCAGCCCCAGCAGCAGCAGTCCATTGGGAGGTGTCAAGTCACCATTAGGCAACCTACCAGAGGAGACACTGCACTTCATTTCAGTGGTGTTCAATGATGCCTGTCACGATCTAAAATATGCAGGACACCACGGACTTAGCCTCCATACTGACGGCAGTAACTGCTATGTCCTGATGTGTGTACGAGCAAGCGACCCTATCTTCAGGGGGCCACCAGGTCTATCAAACAACAGTCCTGATGCAAGGACTATTATCGATTCACCACGAATGTGCACAAGGAGATGACATCAAGCATGAGGTCACTATGAGAGCATATAGGGCTAAGAAGTTGTTATTTTAAAAAAAATTGATCAATCAGAATGAGGATAACGATAATGATGCAATGGAGTTCCACTTTGTTCCAAGACTGCATGACAGGGCTGCACTGGTTGGTAATACTGATTGATCGGAAATAATCATAATGGGCAGCTAAAGTGACCACCTACAGGAATCACGGATCACATCCGACCATAGCAATGACGGTTCAAAGCCACTGGACAAGATCTGATGCTTGAGGCCCTGGCAAAGAGCAAAGGGCTTTCTAAAGGCTTCACAACTCAGCTGGCAAAACTGACTCTACACTTGCACTTCCTAGGAAGGTTGAACACATTCTGGTGCAGAACAGTCCAGGTGAAAGGTCAAAGATGTCTGGAGTGTCAAGATAGCTGGCTCAGAGGTAGACTACTGAGTTTGCGGACATCAGACATTATGAGTTCAAATCCCTCTGACGCAAAGCACAAAAACTGCAATTCTGCTGGGGTCAGTGTAATGTTACACACGTCCACTCACCTGGGATGGCTGGCTACCCTGTCGCTTGGGGAGGGATATGACCATCATACATGAATCCATAGTACAGTTCCCAGCCTACGCTGGCGCACTTGCCTCTGAAAAACTGACTGACGTCACGACCATGTGAAATTATTGCCCTTGATGCCTGGAGACCTACCATAAAGTTTGCTTTGAAGTGTACGAGTTTCTGCTGAGCCAGAAATTCCACAAGTTTTATGTTGTTGAATGCAACAGGGAGAACTTTAATGTGTTGGCCTTCATCCTTTTTGAGGGTTCAGTGCGTTGCTGTCCACTTCACTCTTGTTTTATGCACAGATCGACCATTGAGAAGTACCGATTTTTTGCTGATAGGAGAATCCATGACACCATTCTTCCATTCTTTGCTTGAGTTTGAAGCTGTGTTTTGTGAGCTAGGACATCAGATGAATGCGAAGGAAAGCAGAGAAGCATACCACACAGCCAGATCAATATTTTTCCCCTGAATACGAGACTCATACAAATATAACAGACAGAGAAGTACGCACAAACATTCCTGGATACTGATAATTGGTGACTTTGCACATAATCGCGGGTCATTGCGCTGCTAGACTCATCACAGAGGAACAGAGACTGGGCCACACAGGTTTAGTATTTTACTGATGACGTCAAACGTTCGTGTGGCCATATGATGCACCAATACCCTGATGAAATGCCAATGATTGCCAGCAACTCTGCAGAATTTAATGAGGACCAAGACTGGTTTGCAAAGCACGACATAAAAAAGACATCGCCTCCTTGTCACCATGGTTACCTTATCAGTTTTGCTGGATCGTCAGCCGAACAGCATAGTTTGGTCACATCGCTATTCTCTCTTTATAACACCTCAACTGCACATTTTTGTCAGACAAAATGATAAACCGTGGAACTGGACTATGACGTATGTACTGTCAGAAGTCAAACAGCTCTTGGTAGACACCAGTTTGAACATCCAGAAATTATTTTATTGTCAATTTCAACATGAAACATACAATGAATAACACGCCTAATGACTTTTCATTCATCAATAATGCAGATCCGCATGCAGGTTGCTGGACATTTGGCCAACTACGCAGTTATAGTCATATCAAGAGGCTTAGAAGGTGGTGTCTTGTGTACTCTGGGATCAGAACAGGCACCACTGGACGCCACCAGATTACCCCAGCGGCAGTGCAGTGTCTCCTCTGGTGGGCTGGCACAAGACGATTTTGACAGTGACTGCTCCTGTTCATTGCCAGCGCTAGGAATGTGAAGAGGCAGGCCAGAGTGTGGCTGTGAATCGGCAGACGGAAAGAGCTATAATGGAGTAAGGCCACTAGACTGGAACACATTACTGAGATTGGCTACTCGGACGTTCACCACGAGATTATGCTGGATGATGTGTGTTTATCTGAATATGATAAATGACGACAATGAAGAAAACAAGAGCGGAAGAAGTTGTGGCGACACTTATAGTACAATGTTTTGCCACAACGCCGGTTACACATAAGAATACGAGGAACTTTCATTCTTCCATTTTCCTGCCAATACAGGCAGATGAGATCTGGCCTTTCCTGATGTTTGTGTTTTCAGACAGAACACTGACCTTGGACCTGCAGGTCTCCATGCAGTGATTCTGTCGACAGGAAGGTTGAGAAAATAAAATGAGGGGATTTGCATGAATGTAGCGAGAATAAGACATATGCACATAACTACAAAAGTCAAGTTTATTATGTACAGAAATAAAAATGAATGAAGAAAGGAACTTCCCAAACGCCACGCTCATACAGTGCCTTTTTAGATCTGAAAGCTTCTTAAGATCTGTTGTACTTGCAACACTGCATCTGTACTTTACAACATCCAGAGACTGCCCTTGCAATCGTTACTAGCATGTGAACTGTTTGTGCTGAAGATTCGTAACTTCAACGTCGTACATCACCACATCTATTGTAGGCCTCCCCCCCACCCCTCCCCACCTGACCTACCTACCTTGGAATGTAAAATCATCAGTGGCATAGAAGATTAAACTGACAGACGACACAACACACACACGCTCTCTCATATTCAATCTCAACAATGTTGCGTGATGGCGATGCAAGGTAAGACAATCTGAATATGAAAGAAAAATGCTTTGAAATAGTATGAGCAAATGTCGAAAGTATACAACAACAACAACTCTTAGTAGTAAGGTTAATCAACACGCTCAAACAGCGCACCTGCATGTCCCAGATATTGGGATGCAAAGAAATGACGAAAAGGGAACAGTAGTTAAATCAGAAAAAGCTAGAAATGTCAAAGGTCATAGTTTTTATTGTTCTAACGGGGGCACATTCACATACCAGCAAAAGCTAGAAATGTCAAACTTTATTGTTCTTATTGTTCTAATGGGGGGCATATATACACAATCACTTGAGTTTTCACAAAGCTTTTCTTTTTCACTGGAACATACCGCGTCTCTGAAGTTTAGTGTATGGGAATTGCTTAAAAAATTGAAATGCTATAATTTAGTAAAGAATTATGTATTTCCGTTAAACACATTCAGATATTCTCTTCTTCCCACATACTGATTGCTGCTGAAAAAAAACGAGAAAAAACTAGCTGCTGACGAACTTACAGTACAAAGAAGCCATCAGTCTCATTATTTTTCCTAGAAAAGAAAGAAGCAATGCAGAAAAACCGATTCGCTAATGTTCGCACAAATAGCAGTGCAAGATCTTAACATGCACTTGGGATAATTTGTCATGATGCATTATAACACACAGCTCGACTTCATCATCTTTGGTCACCTTTATCATCACCTTTATCATCTTTTTCACCTTTATCATCTTTATCACCTTCATCAACATTATCATCTTTGGTCGATTCAAGTCTGCATGTCTGGCGTTTCGTTTTGTACAGGTTATGTTAAATGTCACCTTTCCTACCAACTGATGCATGCATAAATTGCTTAATGATTCCGGCAGTCTCTTCTAAGGACCAGCATAAGGCAAGAAGTGCCAGAAGCTTGCTGGAACTGTTTCTTGAGTGCTCCAAGCAGTTTGATTGCCTATCAGTGTGACAGCACTTTAACCTTACAGGAATTTCCATGCATTCTGTTCGGCCGTGCCACATTATACTTTTCGAATGTTCTAAAACTGATCGGCTGACTCACCCCGTTTTTCTTGAATTTTCGATTCAATGATCTATCAATAACTGCGAGAATAAGAAATGGTTTGGTGAGAGGGAACTGAAAGTGGAAGTGTTTGATAAGGACATGTTTTGTTCTGGTATTGTTGCAATGGTCACTGAGACTTGTGAATCTTCTACTGTTATTAAAAAGACTTTGAACTTGTTTCCAGTAAAATATATAAGAATCTTCTACTGTTATTAAAAAGACTTTGAACTTGTTTCCAGTATCAACCTTTCTCTGTCCTGATCATGTCAACGAGAGTTCAGGACTAACTCTTGTTTACTTGCTTTCACTCAGCGTCCAGCTCACTGAAATATTGAAGAACAGGAGTTTGATTATTTTTAGTCGGAACGTAAATACGTATGCTGCTTGTAGTCAAGTGTGTGATTCGTGCTTTATGTCAAGTTGTTTTCTGCATGCAAACAAGCCAATAAACAAAGAGACAGAGAAATGAACAGAGGAATTAAGAAAGAAAATCAGAAAATAAAAAAGACATTTTTTCCCCAATGAAGAAGTTTTGTCTCTACTCGGCATACAAATGCCGATTACCCCAGAAGCAAAATGAAACACCGTAAATAGTTAGTATCAGCATCCTCCTTCCGCACAAAACAAAAAGTAGGTCAACAAATGAGAGAGAGAGAGAGAGAGAGAGAGAGAGAGAGAGAGAAGAGAGAGAGAAAAGAACAAGGTGTGTGTGTGTGTGTGTGTGTGTGTGTGTGTGTGTGTGTGTGTGTGTGTGTGTGTGTGTGTGCGAGAGAGAGAGAGAGAGAGAGAGAGAGAGAGAGAGAGAGAGAGGGAGGAGGGAATGAGCGAGAGAGAGAGGGAGGGAATGAGCGAGAGAGAGAGAGAGAGAGAGAGAGAGAGAGAGACAGAGAGAGAGGGAGAGAGACAGACAGACAGAGAGAGAGAGAGAGAGAGAGAGAGAGAGAGAGAGAGAGAGGGAGGGTTCTGGGGTGTGGGTGGTTTAGGATCGTGACTGAGGACTTTGGGAGACTCAGCGAATGCCATACACTGGACGGCAGTGTTAGTTATGTGTCAATGACGTCAACGATGAACTTTTCGTTTCTCCTATTCATCCTTGAAGTGTTTTTTTTTTTTTTTCATCACCATAGCGTAGCCAACGATACCGGTCCTTTTCAAGTTTGTAAAACACATACAAGAAAAACAGGCCACATTCTGTAGAAGCTTACATCCTGAAGAAGCAACTAAAAGCAAAACCAATTTATGACACGGTGGCTATAACACTGCCATCCTTAAAGCAAATACTAGCAGACCTTGCTGACAGCTTCTCCAGTCCGCCTTATTGGCCGGGTCAAGGTTGAAGAAAAGCGTATAAGATCAATGAATTGAAGAAAAGCGTAATTGAAGAAAAGCGTATAAGATCAATGAACTGAAGAAAAGCGTAATTGAAGAAAAGCGTATAAGATCAATGAACTGAAGAAAAGCGTAATTGAAGAAAAGCGTATAAGATCA
>CM065720.1:43535938-43543438 GCA_033310375.1 Conus canariensis
TTTTTTTTAGTATCATAGCCCAGCCATTCAAACAGAGTCTTTTTCAGACTGTCAAACACACAGAGAAAAAAAAAAATTGGTTACATCCTGTAAAATCCAAAGAAGACATATAATAACAATAACGACATAGCAGCTGCATTACTGATATCCTGCTTCATATCTTGGTTCTAGATTACACAGAAGCGTAAACAGCTCACTGGAAAACTCTAACTGAAAACACAAAGGAAAGACCATGCTGACGAACGGAAACCGCACAACGGACAACCAGCTTCCTCTTTGAACAACGTGTGCAATTGTCATCACTCACTAGAGGCCAGACTCTCGCGAACAGCTGTCATGCAAGAAACTGTGATGAGATGAGAACTGTGAATGAGCTTCCAGAACGTAGACAGGAAAACGGTCCATAAAGGCAAAGACATAGCAGAAGACACGAAAGAAAGGCAGACATCAAAAAAAAAAAAAAAAAAAAAAAAAAAGAAAGAAAGAAAGAAAAATGCGGGGTCAATGAGAGTGACTGGAGTACACCAAAAAGAAGGGGTTGGGGAGGTGAGAAGTGATGAATGGATAGGAGTGTGTGTGTGTGTGTGTGTGTGTGTGTGTGTGTGTGTGTGTGTGTGTGTGTGTGTGAGTGTGTGTGTGTGTGTGTGTGTGTGTGTGTGTGTGTGGTGTGTGTGTGTGTGTGTGAGTGTGTGTGTGTGTGTGTGTGTGAGTGTGTGTGTGTGTGTGTGTGTGTGTGTGTGTGTGTGTGTGTGTGTGTGTGTGTGTGTGTGCGCGCGCGGTGTGTGTGTGTGTGTGTGTGTGTGTGTGTGTGTGTGTTGTGTGTGTGTGTGTGTGTGTGTGCGAGTGTGAGTGTGTGTGGGGGAGGGGGGGGAGGGATAGGACATGGCTGTGGGGAGGAAATACGGTAAAGGGAGGGTCTACAAAAAATAGTTTCAGAGATCTAAGTTACAACTGAAATCAGAAAACGAGAAATCAAAAGTTCCATACAAAACTGGAAATGGTTTTGTCCTTGCACCATATTCCAGCAAGTTTGATTCAGTTTGGCACAGAAGGGTGTTTTTTTTTTTTGCGGCATCTTGTAGACCACATCCTGGATTTGCCTTTTGATCCAGAGGAGCATGACGGATCCCCACGAACATCCAATGGGTTCCTCATAGGCCCACAATCTATCTTCCCACCAAGCTTCCCTAAAATCTACCCCGAGGTTTTAGCATAATGTGGCTGACAGACAGACAAGAGAAATGGAAAAAAAAATCATCGTCCTTAGCAGATGTAAAAATCATTGAAAAACGTTTTAATGCAACAACAAAACACATTGAAAATACCATACTAACAAAGAGCGCTGCCAAGTAATCCGCCATGGTTGAATTCTGACTTTCTCACTGCCAGAGTTTTGCATAATAACTAAAATTTTATAAACCCGTAAGAAGAGACCTAAAAGTAAAAAGATATTTTGGAGGGAAAAAAACAAAACAGGCTAATGCCACAAAACAATAACAAAAAAGACAAACATATTAGTCAAGACAGAACAAAAAGAGTGACAGAAAAGACAAAATCGCACAGAAATGCCTGAAGGCATGGATGAAATTTGGACTCTAATTGTAATTTGACCCCCCCCCCTCCCCGGGTCTTTGGAGACAAGAAGGGTATTTCGTAAAAGGATATGTCTATTGATAATTCAACAACAATTAAAATCATGATACAAAGTTAAAACTTCCGTGATTTAAATGGTTGTATTCATTTGTAACCCCGGCAGCAGGAAACATTCCAAGAGATGGGGGACTGAGTGGGGTAGTATGGGGAGGGAGGGAGGAAGAGAGAGAGAGAGAGAGAGAGAGAGGCAGACAGAGGAAAGGAGGGAGAAAGGGGGGGGAGAGAGAGAGAGAGAGAGAGGCAGACAGAGGAAAGGAGGAAGAAAACGGGGGGGGGGGGGGGGGGGGGGAGACGAGAGACAGAGACAGAGACAGAGAGAGAGAGAGAGAGAGAGAGGACAGAAACACAGACGAGAGAGAGAGGGGGAAAGGGGGGGGGAGGAAAGGGTCGGAGGGAGGGCCACAGACTCGGTGTAGGTAAGAGAGGGGATGGGCCAAAGAGGGGTGGGGTAATGGGAGGGTAAAGGAAGGGATGGGGGTGGGGGGGTTAGGGGGAAGTTGCAGTCGAGCCAGCAAGAAGAGCGATGCCCACGCTGACTGATGAGCGCAGACGTAGGCGGGAGGGGGAGAGGTATGGAGGGATGGAGGTGTCAGAGTCAGAGTGTCCGGAAATAGCGGGTAGCCAGCAGGACTGTCGTGATGTTGACAGTCTTCAACACACACACAACACACACACACACACACACACACACACACACACTACAAACATGCACGCACGCACCACACATACATGCACACACGCACGCACACACACACGCACCACACAAACAGACACACACACACAAACATGCACACACACACACACACACACACACACACACCCACAAACATGCACACACAACATACACATACCACACAAACATGCACACACACGCGCGCGCACACACACACACACACACACACACACCACACACACACAGAGCAAGCGACCGAGAGAGAGAGAGAGAGAGAGAGAGAGAGAGAGAGAGAGAGAGAGAAGAGAGACAGACAGAGAGAGAGAGAGAGAGAGAGAGAGACAGACAGACAGACATAGAGAGAGGGGGGGGAGAGGGGAGAGAGAGAGACAGAGAGGGAGAGAGAGAGAGAGAGAGAGAGAGAGGAGGGGGGGAGGGACGGGTGAAGCCTTAACGCCCACAGGGGAGGAATCCAATAGGTTAACTGATGCATTGTTCGATCATAACGCCCCCCCCCCCCCCCCCTCACCTCACTTTTCTCTCTCCGCATCGCCATCCCATTGTCTCTTCTCTTTTTAATTGATCCGAAAGACTAAGAGTGAGGATGGGTAGCTGTGTGGGTTGATTCACGTGCACGTGTGATGTTAGCAGACCTGTGAGAGTATGATTCACTTTGTCCAACATTGGGGGTGTGACGGTCTTGAAATCCTTTTGGTATACTCCCTCCTCCTCCTCCTCCTCCTCCTCTCTCTCTCTCTCTCTCTCTCTCTGTGAAAGTTTTATATAACCTAAATATCATCGACAACCTTCGACTTTCAACTTCAGCTAACTCTTGTCCTCACATAGGTCTCACGATGTACGAAATTTCTCTTCGTACCTGTTCAATGCATTTAAGCTAAGAGAACTGGTAACATCACAGAGATATGTACTTCATTTGGTTTTGTTTTCCTTTCTGTGTTTGATTATGGGTATTTATTAAGGAATTTCACTCTTTGTATTCTTGCTCTTTTTGTTTTATTATGACTGCTTACATTTTGTTCACACACACCTTCATAAGGGGCCATGGCCTAATATGAATAAAATGTTCCGAGTTCCGAGTTCTCCCCCTCTCTCCCCCTCTCCTTCCTTCACAATCCTTGCCGACCATATTTATTTACATCTTTTGTTATTTCTTCATTCATCAGCGTGTTCCATAGCCTCCTCTGGCATCCCTACGAGAGGAATAATAATAATAATAATAGTTTCTCATTCCAGTGCACGACAAAAGAACAACAGTCTGTAATAACTAACTCGTCATCCTGTGAACTACGCTTCATCAACATTTTACTTTTAATTCCTGGATATCATTTTCTTTCCTTTTTCATTTTCTTTTTCCTTTCTTTTATTTACATACTTCATTTATTTATTTCTCCCTTTCTTTCCTTCTTTCTTTCTCTGTCTTCCATATCCCAGACGAACTACTCCTCTGTTACTCGCTCCTGCTTCCTCACATCCGGTCTGTGTCCACACAGCATCAGCGCCAAAATGCCACGGGGAGCCATCAGTATCAACTCATCATACAGCAACCTACCAGAGGAGTCACTGCACTTCATTTTGGCGGTGTTCAGAGGTATCTGTTCCGATCCAACATGTTCAGGTCATCACCTGCTAAGCTCCCACATTGACCACACAGTAAGTGCCAAGAAATGGAGCCAGCGTAAGGCAGCGACCCCTTCTTGGAGGTATTACTACCAGGTCCATCCAACGATTACCAGGTCCATCCAACGACTACCAGGTCCATCCAACGACAGTGCTGATACCAGCGACTTTGATCAACTCACCACGCATGTGGACGTGGAGATGAAATCATACGTGGAGTAACCACGAGAGCGTAAAGAGATACACAATTTGTGACAACAAAGTGATCACTGAGAATGGGAATGACGAAGATGATGCAGTGGACTTCCACTCTGATCAAAGGCCACGTAACATGGCTGTCATTTACAATCTGCTTTATCTGAGACTGAGAAGATAGTACTGGCTGCCTGGAAAACATGGAAATGCGGTAAAAGCGACCAGCAATGGTAACCACGGACCACAGAACAGCATGGTAAGGATGGCACGAAGCCAATGTCACTGGCAATGAGCAAACTCTGATGATGGAGGCCCCAGGGAAGTGAAATGGGCCCCACACTTCAACTGGCGAAAACACACACACACACACACACACACACACACACACACACACACACACACACACACACACACACACACAACCTCTGTGCTGTCACACTCCCTAGGGTTTTCAGAGCACATCCTGGTGCTGAACAACAATTCAGGTGAAAATGCAAAGTGAGGCAGAGTGTTGGATTGCTTCAGTGGTACAGCACGGAGTTGGCAGACATCAGACTTTGCAAGTTCAAACACAAACGATATTGGTGGTGTCATTATAATGTTAGACTGGTCCACTCTCCTGTTGCAGACACCAGAGACGGCATACGAACGTTATACCGGAATGCATAGCAACCTAGTGGCGTATTCAGTGAACAGCCACAAAGCTGTAGCATTAGCGGGCACACGAACAGGGGTACAGCTCCCAGCTTAGGTTGGCGCACTTGCCTCTGAAAAAACTGACTGACGTCATGATTGTGCGGAGTTACTCGTTGCTTGATGCCAAGAGACCCACTATAAAGTTTGCTTTCAAGTTTATGAGTTTCTGCTGAATTGGAAATTTCACAATCTTTATTTCGTTGAATGTACCAGGAATATAATGTGTTGGCCCATAATCCTTCTTGAGCGTGCAGAGCGTTGCTGTCGAGTCCACTGTTTGTTTTACGCACAAATCGACCATTTGAGAAATATTGATTTTTGCTGATGGGAGTAGAATCCACGACACCACACTCCTCTTTATCTCTTGAGTCTGAAGCTCTGTGTTGTGAGTTAGCGCATCCGTTGAACGCAAAGGAAAACGGAAAAGTGTCAGGTCAATATTTTCCCGTCTGAACGCCAGATTCATACGAGTATTATGAACGGTGACCCGTGCACATTGAAACTTTGATGACTCAAGTGCACATAATCGCGGGTAACTGTGCTGCCAGACTCATCACCGATGAACGGAGATTGAGCCACAGAGATGTACTACATAACCGATGACGTCAAACGTTCGTGTGGCCATATGATGTACTAATTTCGTGATCAACACCAGTGATTGCCCGCAACTCTGAGCAGTTTAATGAGCACCAAGATGGGTTTGCAAAGAACGACATTAAAAAGAAATGATCCTGCCTCCTTGTCACCATGGTTACCTTATCAGCTTCACTGGGCTGGCGGCTGAAGAACACAGTCTGATCAAAACGTTGTTCTCTCTGCTGCGCGACTTAATGTGATATTTTGTTAAACGTATCAACTGTAAAAAAACTAGCGTGTGAATCATTTACTGCCAGAAATCAACCACTTCATGGTAGAAGCCGATTTGAGCATCCGGAACTTATTGCAACAGCAATTTCCGCATTTTGCACTGCAGGTGTGAAATGAATAATACGTCTAAGGACTTTCGTCCATCAGTATTAATGATAAAAATAATAATATCAATGATAATGATAGTAGTAGTAGTAGTAGTAGTAGTAGTAGTAGTAGCAGTAGTGGTAGAAGTAATAGTAGTAGTCATAATTCTTTAAAAAAAGAATAATTAGGAAGTCCGCCAAACAACAGGAATAAACAAGCTACAAGACAAAACACGACGTGTTTCGACCGGTTAGGTCTTCTTCAGGCAAGATGAACAACATTCAGGACAATGAAAACGAAGAACGAGCTATCATTTACTTTAACCAACTCGGCGCAAGATGCGCATTGTTTGTCCCTGTTGTTTAGCGGACTTACTAATAATTTTTTCATTCAATTTTTTTTTTCAATTTCCGCCTGCAGTGACCTCACTTTGAAACTAATAATAATAATAATCATGATGATAATAATGATGATGATGATGATGATGATGATGATAATGATAATAATAATAATGATAATTTTAATACTCGAAGATCCATATGCAAGTTGCTAGACAGCTAACCGACCAAGCAGTTGATCTCGTATTACGGGGCTCAGCAGGTGGTGTCTTGCGCACGCTGGATCACAACAGGCACCACTGACCACCACTGCATTACCTGGGCAGCTAGCCAGCGTCTGCTCCGGCGGGATGGCCCTTGACAGTCTGAATACTGAGTGCTCCTGTGGATTGCTAGTGCTGGGGGCGTGAAGCGGCAAGCCAGGGTGTGGCTGTGATCGGGCAGCTGGGAAGAACGGCGTGGGAGTACTACTGCCACTAAAGAGCAACCAATGACTGACTGCTGGTATTGGCTAATCGGACGTTTACTGCCAGATTATGTTGGGTGTTGTGTGTTTATGTGCACATGATAAATGACAAACAAGACAGCAGACGCTGCTGTGGCGAGGTTTGTATTAGTATTTTCTTGTCACAAAACTTGCTACACATAGGGATGCGAGGAATTTTCGTTCTTCTATTTTCCTGCCAATGAATACAGATGAGATCTGATCTTTGCTGATGTTTGTGTTTTGAGGGACAGAACACAGAAATTCAAACCTAAGGATCAACGTAGAACACAGAAATTCAAACCTAAGGATCAGCGTAGAACACAGAAAATCAAACCTAAGGATCAGCGTAGAACACAGAAATTCAAACCTAAGGATCAACGTAGACTGATATCGTCGACAGGAAGTCGGGAAAATAAGAGGGGCTTTCATGAATGCAGCAAACAAGGCAATATATACACATACAACAATCAAGTTCATTTTGAGCCCAATTGAAAAGAAAGAAAGGAAGGAACTGCCTGAATGCCACACTGACACACCCTGCCTTTTTTTTTTTTTTATTATCTCACAGCTTTTTCAGATCTGTAGACGTTGTGACACTGCATCTCTACTTCATAAAATTCAGAAACTGCCAAATAAACGGTCACTAACGCGGAAACTGCTGTGAAAAAGTATCTGCGCTTTAGTGTTGTTGAAGGAGAGCCTCGCTCCACCCTCAAATCCCACCCACACCCCTCACACACGTACACACACACAAAAAGCTTCTCTACCATCCAATTTGCCACTGATTATTGTTATCCTGTTTTCCTATTTCATCAGTGTGTGAGTTATTTTCCGGCACACACACACACACACACACACACACACAC
>CM065720.1:43550938-43553438 GCA_033310375.1 Conus canariensis
CCAGCTTCCAGCATATACACCGTTTTCGCTGTCCTTCTCTACGTGTTGTCGTTCTGGTGGTATGAGTGTTGTGTTTGACAGGTCCCTTTTCTCTATTCTCCTGAGGAGGTTGTTCCAGTCTAAGACTGTTTTCTCAGTCTGTTATATTATCTCTACTAGAATGCCGCGGCCTCTTTCAGTACACCCCCCCCCCCCCCCGCCCCTCTCGTCTAGAGGTTCTGTGCTTGTAAACTTCCTCTTTCAGTCACCCTCTTTGACTCTGCCTTTCTTAATTTTGCCTTTTATTCAAATTACTGTTGTCTACTGTTATATCCGCCGTTGTGGTCCTCTCTCTCTCTCTCTCTCTCTCTCTCTCTCTCTCTCTCTCTCTCTCTCTCTCTCCCCCCCCCCCTTGCCACAAAGACTGTATAGGTCAATGTCAATAAAAATATGTCTGAAGCGTCTGAATCGTCTCTCAGACTTCAGACTTTTTATTATATCCCCATATGCACAAGGAAAATGCTTTTGCAGGCACGTAAAACACAAATACAAACAATTCAACATTAATGAATCAATCTGTGGGTAAAACTGGCCTCGAAACCAAAATCACAGACACCTTTTCCAATGTGGTTTATGTACATGTACAAAATTTTACATTTAAACCCATACAAATCCATACACAAACATTTACACTCCCCCAAACACACACACACACACACACACACACACACACACACACACACACACACACACACACACGCACGCACACACACACATTCCCAACGTGTGTGAGCGCGCCCAAACCCACATCACTCTCTCTCTCTCACCCCTTTTCCAAACCCCTCTAACCTCCACCCCCCCCCCAGCCCCTTCTCATTCACCCTCTCAACCACTCTCTCAATCCTGCTGTCATAAGATATGTATATATGGGAACATTTTTACCTACGACACGCCTTTTGGGGGTGGGGTGGGGTGGGGGTGTAATATGGAATGGATGAGTTTCACGTCCTCACAGCATGAGCTTTTAGGGACAAGTTTGTCGCCGTAGCAAGCTGCAGCATGGAGTCGTTTTTCTTGGCAACGCTGACAGGTTTGGTGGTAATTGGTGTTTTGCGGTCGGGAGGAGAGACCCGGGGTAGACGACGTCGTCAGGCAGGAGCCTGGGTGAAGCTATTCTTTCGCAGAGGGTCGGTGTTTTCATTCTTCATGGGTGGTCGTGATGATGGAATCGTTAGGACCGCTGGGCGGTCGTCTGCAGAAACAGCGGTAGTTAGAAATGGTATACGCCGTCCAGAACATACACTAGCTGCCCATTCTGCTTGTGTCTAGTTGGCGAGTTATGTTTTTTTGTTTTGGCTATATGTAAATGCTTTTTATTATTATTATTATTATTTTGACGTTTTCATCTGGGAATGAAAAATCATGGGGATATGTCTGGCGCTCTCGGCACGACCTAGTCTTCACCGCCTTAAGGATGTCGGTAGTTTCATTACCGCATCTTTGTTTATGTTGTTTGCTGATTGTTGTTTTTTTCAGGATGAAATCTTTGCTGATTGTCACTTTTTTCAGAACGTAATTTTTTTTCAGGATGTAACCCATTTCGGGATGTCAGTTTTTTCAGAATGTGTCCTTTGTCAGGGTGTCATTTCTTGAGGATGTAACTTTGTTCAGAATATAATGTTTTCTGGATGTTACCTTTTCAGGATGTCCTTTTTTCAGAATGTAGTCTTTTTTCAGGGTGTAATCTTTTTTTTCTTCAGTATGCGACCCTTCAACCCCCGTGAGTTCGACTTTCTTGAAAAGACTCCACGTGGGTCGGTTGAGCTACGATAATACAAACGGTAGATTATCGTTTGCCATATTACTTGAAGTGGCTGTCCACGTCCAACCATAATGTAACTAACGACCTGATCAGCCCTGAGGTAGGAGCACCAAGCACCCAGCATCACTTTGGAAGTTGCTGTCGAACAACACGGAAATTGCTCACTTCACTGTCCATTTTCATGTGTCGTGTCGTTCAGGTGGGTAATGTTGTGGTAGGGGAAAACGTCCTCTTTGTGACAGTTCTTCTGGGATAGTTTTTCCACCTCTGCCGTGTCTGCGTCTCTGCATATGGACGGGCGTTAAACGTGAGTGCAGCTAACCTGACCGCTCTCTCTAGTGACTGGCACCTTAATTGGAGGGAACGGTCAGTTACTTGTCAGACATTACAAGCTCGATTCTCAACCACTATGAGATTAAAACGTAAACTCAAAATGTACAATGCAAAGTTCGGAGCTCCCCATCAGACACAAAATTAGAAAAAAAAAAAGAATAGCTCTGTCTCTAGTTTGTTATTTCAACAGGTAAAGCTTTCTCTTCTCCACAGATTCTACGGACCAACTCCAGAAAAGTTATCAAACAGCAGGGAGGGAAGAGGGAGGGAGGGGGGGGGGGGGAGAGGGGGTGGAATGGGAGGGATGTGGGGGATGATAAATCTTCGCAAATTCTCCCCCCTCCCGCTCTTCTCCTCCCCCCCCCC
>CM065720.1:43555938-43560938 GCA_033310375.1 Conus canariensis
GGATCTGGAGGGCATGGGGGTGGGGGGGTGGCGGTGGGGGTGGGGTGAGGAAACTTGCAGCGCAGCCAGCTTTATGTAGCCATTGTCTCCCTGCTCACCAAAACGGGGGATGGGGGTTGGGGAAGAGAGAGAGAGAGAGAGAGAGAGAGAGAGAGAGAGAGAGAGAGGAGAGAGAGAGAGAGAGATGCAGATGCAGATGTTTATTCAAAAAGGCCATAGACCCTTATAAGGGCGTACAATAATAAGAAACACGCAATTCATTAATATAAATTCATTTAACAAGCTTAACGCAACATATACTGTCTTGACACATCATTTCGCATTCTGAATGCTTTATACAAATACAGAGCGAATTGTTTAATGGTCTTTTCATTCGATGATGCCATTAACATAATAAGTTTGAAGAAACAAGGATTTCTTAGGTACTTAGGTGGAATCAATTGCTGTCTAACAGTTTGTAGTTCAGGACAAGACAGAACAAAATGAACTTCATGTTCACATCTTCATGACTGAGCGGACATGTAAAATTACAATCATTCAAAGGTCTGTAACGGTTAGAATGTATACAAATATCTGGTGTACGTCATCACTTGCACCTTGTGTTCAAAGAAATACACTGGGGAGACGTACCGCAGCCTGAATGAGCGTTTTTCTGAGCACCTTCGCTCAGTGCGGCTGAGGTATGAAGATCCCGTGGGCTCTCACTTCAACAGCCCCTACCACAACTTCACCCATGCGAGAGTGGCTGCTGTCTGGCAGAACTGGTCCAGTGGACTCTATCGCCTCTTTATGGAGTCATCCATCATTGCACGACTGGGGACCCTCGCCCCTGCCGGCCTGAACACCAGAGAGTGACAGCAGCTGAGCTTCAGGCACCCCCTCCCCCTTCTCTACTAACCCCCCCCCCCTTTTTTTTTTTTTTGAACAGGCCTTCTTGCTTTCCACTTTAACTTGTTCATGATTCCTGCTCACTGCTTAACCCCAATTAACTTCCTTTTGTCTCTGAGCTCTGTTCATTCCTTCTTCTTTTTATCGTCAGTCCTCATACAAGATCTGTCTCTGTCACCCACTAACTCTAAGCCTGATGACAGCTCTATGAGCCGAAAGCTTGCTTGGTTTCCTTCCTGCTCCCCCGATCACCATACTCAAACCCTGGTGAGTGCACTCTTTCACCATTTTCTTCTCCTATACAAATATCCGATACACCAAGTCTGAATTTTGTCACAATATATTTAACATGTCTGTTAATATGCATAGACAAATACTTTGGAATACGATATGCAGGGTTTAATACTCTATGAATATCAAATCTGTGACTGTCTTCAATACGGGACTTCCATCTCTGCCAGTTACAATCGATTAATCGTGACCGAAACATACGACGAAAACTATTTATATCATCTACACCCTGATTCTCCCACACAAAGCCAAAACCAAATTCGTACAATTTCAACCTTACTTTAGAGGCCCAATTACTCTTACCCCTAGCATCTAGCTGTACTAACATTTTACACGCTTTATGTGGTAATCTATCAGGTGCCGTTCGGGTTTTTTTTTTTAGCCAGTATCGAATACACCTTGCTACAGAAAGTAAATGAATGGGATATCTATTAGTCTCCCCTTAAATCAAATCATTGGGTGTTTGTACTGAAACACCGAGAAACCTTTTCAATGCATAGAAATGAATCTTTTCTATTTGCATATATATATATATATATATATATATATATATATATAGAGAGAGAGAGAGAGAGAGAGAGAGAGAGAGAGCGCGCACACACACACACACACACACACACACACACACACACAATATATATATATATATATATATATATATATATAATTGAGCAGCATAAATCACGACAGAAAAACAGGTACTAAAAGTACTGAAATACGATTTCGATGGGGTGGTTCATCCGATCTTTTTTCAAATAATATGCACAAGAAAGACTATTTTATTAGAATCTGAGCACGGGCTTCTTTCGTCAGAACCTGAGCACCTAAACACTTCTTTTTTTTATTTTATGAGAAGCTGAACACTAGGACAGCGTTATTTAAAATCAGAATCTGAACACTACCACAGCTGTATTTAAAATCAGAATCTGAACACTAACACAGTTTTATTTGAGCACTAACAGGTTTTTTTTTTCTAATCAGAATTAGAATTTCATCAGGATCCGGGCACAGTCTGTGAATCTGAGAACAAGCACTGCTTGATTTCATGAGAATCTAGGCACAGTCCTCTTTTGCAGAATGTCAATTCAGTCTTTTTTTTTCTCCAGAACATTAGAAGAATGGAGGAGTGGTGGAGGGAGAGGGAACACAGATTGGTGAAAAAGATGTGCTGAAACACCGACGGAAAAAAAAGACTGTGCCCTAAGCTCTGATGGAAAAATGCGACCCGAATATCATGAAAGAATATTGTGCTCAGACTCTATAGAAATAATAGAGTGGATGTACCCAGATTCTACTGAAATAAGAGTGTGCATGTACTCAGATTCTACTGAAGTACGAGTGTACATGTACTCAGATTTTGATGATAGAAAACTGTCTTTGGATGAATGAAATTTGTGCTCCGATTCTGACAGTGTAAAGCATGCGCCCATATTCTGACGATTGTGCACGATGCACTGATTCTGATGAAAGAAGACTGTGCTCAGATTCTTATAAAAGCGATTGTGTTCAGATTCTGATAGAAGAAGATTGTGCTCAAATTCAGATGAAAGAAGATATTGCTCTGATTCTGACGTAAGAAAATTGTGTTCGGATTCTAATGGAAGAAGACTGTGCTAAGATTCTGATGCAAGACGATTGTGCATTTGATGTAAAACAGATTGTGCGCAGATTTTGATTAAAAAAAAAAGATTGTAATGAGATCTTGATGGAAAAAAGATTGTGCTTAGATTCTGATGAAAGAAGATTGCGCTAACATTTCTGATGAAAGAAGTTAGTGCTCAGATTCCGATGAAAGAAGATAATGTTCAGGTTCTGATCAACGAAGATTGTGCTCTCTGATTCTTGTGAAAGAAGACCGTGTTCAATATTCTAATGAAAGAAGACTATATATTCTCAGCATTCAAACGAAAGAAAATTGTGCGCAAGTGTTCTGATGAAATGAGGACTGTGTGTGCAGTTTTCTGATGAAAAACAGATCGTATGCAAATATTCTAGTGAAGCAAAACAAACAAACAAACAAAACAAAACAAAACAAACAAACAACAAAAACATGTGTCAGCATTCTAATTGAAAGAAGATTGTATTCAACATTTTAAAGAAAGAAGATTGTGCTCAGATTCTGATGAAACAGATTGCGTTCGGATTCTGATAGAAGAAGACTGTGCTCAAATTTAGATAAAAGAAGATAGTGCTCAGATTCTGATGGAAGATAACTGAGCTCAGATCCTGATGAAAGACGAAAGTGCTCAGATTCCGATGAAAGAAGATAGTGCTCAGATTCTGATAGAAAGACGAAAGTGCTCAGATTCTGATGAAAGACGAAAGTGCTCAGATTCCGATGAAAAAAGATAGTGCTCAGATTCTGATGAAAGACGAAAGTGCTCAGATTCTAAGGAAAGATGATAGTGTTCAGATTCTGATGAAAGACGAAAGTGCTCAGATTCTGATGAAAGAAGATAGTGTTCAGATTCTGATGAAAGTGCTCAGATTCTGAGAAAGAAGAAAGTGCTCAGATTCTCGTGAAAGCAGACTGTGTGTGCAGTATTTTGATGGAAGAGGACTATATGCTCACCGTTAAAATGAAAGAAGATTGTGCGCTGTGTTCTGATGAAATGAGGACTGTACTGCAGTGTTCTCATGAAAGAGGACTGTATGTCGGCATTCTAAGTGAAAGCAGATTGTACTCAGCATTCAAATGAAAGAAGACCGTGCTCAGCATTCTAATGAAAGAAGACTATGCTCAGTTTTCTGATGAAATGACTGTGCTTGTCGTTTATGAGGAAGAAGCTCGTTATTCTGACGAAAGAAAACAGTGGGGTGTGCTGAAGATTCAGATGAAAGAACAGTGTGTTCAGCATTCTGATGAAAGAACAGTGTGTTCAGTATTCTGATGAAAGAACAGTGTGTTCAGTATTCTGATGAAAGAACAGTAATTCATGGTGTGTTCAAGATGAAGACAGTGTTCAGTATTCTGATGAAAGAACAGTGTGTTCAGTATTCTGATGAAAGAACAGTGTGTTCAGTATTACGTGATGAGAAAGAACAGTGTGTTCAGTATATTCATGATGAAAGAACACTATGCGCTCATTACTCTGATGAAAGAAAACAGTGTGTGTGCTGAAGATTCAGATGAAAAGAACAGTGTGTTCAGTATTCTGATGAAAGAACACTATGCGCTCATTACTTGATGAAAAGAAAACAGTGTGGTGTGCTTAGGAGACTGATGGAAGAGGACAATGTGCTCAGTACTGTGAGGAAAGAAGACTGTGTGTTCATCACTGTGAGGAAAGAAGACTGTGTGTTCATCACTGTGATGAAAGAAGACTGTGTGGTGTGCTTAGGACTCTGGTGAAGTCAGACGGTGCGCTCAGTATTCTGGTCAAGGAAGATCGTTCTCAGTGTTCTGATGAAAGAAGATCATACTCTGTATTCGGATGACAGAAGATTGTGCTCAGACTCTGATGAAAGAAGATTATACTCAGTATTCGGATGACAGAAGATTGTGCTCAGACTCTGATGAAAGAAGATTATACTCAGTATTTGGATGACAGAAGATTGTGTTCAGACTCTGATGAAAGAAGATTATACTCAGAATTCAGATGACAGAAGATTGTGCTCAGAATTCTGATGACAGAAGATACTGCTCAGTATTTTGATGAAAGAAGACTGTGCTCAGTATTCCAATCACAAAAAAATCGTGCCTCGTTTTCAGGTGAAACAAAATTTCGCACAGTACTGTACTGAAAGATGACTGCGCACACTGTTCTGTTGACAGACGACTGTGCTAAAACTCTGATATAAGATGATTCTGCTCAGTATTT
>CM065720.1:43565938-43573438 GCA_033310375.1 Conus canariensis
TCAAATAACAAAATACTAAATCATCAACTAAATGAATAAAAAATCAACTATCAAATAACAAAATATTAACTATCAACTATGTGTAAGAGAAAACAAACGTATCAACTATCACATAACAAAATACAAACGATCAACTATATGTGAAAAAAAAACATACCAACTATCAAACAACAAAATATTAACTATCAACTATATGTGAAAAAAAACCAGCATACCAACTCTGAACACGTGGAAAACTCTTTGTCTACTTCATTTCGACGAAAAATCACTCTGCTATTATGGAACATAACAAACAAAATAAACATACTAAAAACAAACAAGCAAAAACCACACTGTGTTTGCCAAGACTCACTCTTCTAAGACACAACACAACGAAAAACAAAACAAAACATACAAAAGAACAGACTATAAAAACAAACCAACAAAATAACAACAACAAAAAACAACACACTTTGTTTCTGTCGATGCCTTTAATTCCAGCCACCTACGCCAACAATTCAGCCGTAGCAACGGATTTGTAGGCACTCGACCATGTCTGATAGAAGCACTTAATATCATTGACAAACACTTCTCCATAATTCAAGTCCGTCAATGGTTGGCGTGGCGGCACGTCTCCAATTATTTATTGTGTCCAAGAGCCGGCCACTTCATTAATAAACAACGAAGGGAGAACAGGGAGGGATTGCTAGAGTTCTCTCTCTTGATGCCTCGATGGATGATGACACGGCAATCTATTAAATCCCTATCACTTTTTTCCTCCCTGCACCAGGTATGCATGCTTCGAACCATTTCTCTCTCTCTCTCTCTCTCTCTCTCTGCGTTCGCACGCAAGCGTGCATGCGCGCGCGGTTGTGTGTGTGTAACACACACACACACACACACACACACACCACACACACACACACACACACACACACAGAGAGAGAGAGTATCAAATGTTTTATAGTCCATTCAGCAATTAAGCCCTTCAGACAGAGAGAGAGTAGAGAGAGAGAGAGAAAGGGGAGAGGGGAGAGAGAGAGAGAGAGAGAGAGACGCAGACAGACCAGACAGACATTCAGACAAACTGACTGATTGACTGACAGAGAGAAAGAGAGAGACAGAGAGAGACAGAGAGAGAGAGAGAGAGAGAGAGAGAGAGAGATGGAGACGGAGAGGGGAGAGAAAGAGTGGCAGACGGACAGTGCGAGAGAGAAAGAGGAGGTGTGTGTGTGTGTGGGGGGGGGGGGGGGGGGACAAACAGACAGAGAGACAGACAGACAGATATTTCCGAACCAAATACTTCACGTGGCTTCCTAAACAAGAGAAACAACAACAAACGAACGAACGAACAAACAAACAAAAGAAACCAGTGATGTATATTAAGACTGGTCCCGCGAATGACTTTTCTTATAATTCCCCCAAGAAACAGGGTTTAAAAAGATTGTGTGTGTGTGTGTGTGTGTGTGTGTGTGGTGCGTGCGTGCGTGCGTGCTGCGTGCGTGCGTGCGTGCGTGCGTGTGTGTGTGTGTGTGTGTGTGTGTGTGTGTGTGTGTGTGTGTGTGTGTGTGTGTGTGTGTGTGCGTGTGTTTGTTAACTAGCAATCGATAGGCGGGGTCCGTAGGCAAGGTAAGGTAATGTTGCTTATAGCCGAGCCGACCGCAAAGGGCCATATCAGGGCTGTCACCGCGTTGACGTCACTCAGAAGTCATTAAAAACAAACAAACAAATAAACAACCTCATTCACACAACCTTTTAAACTAAAACTTTTAAAAACACACCGGAAATTCCGTTAAAAAAAATCCCCCCCCCCCTCCCTAACATCTTAGATCAGATGAAAAATGTTAATCTCTTTCAGAAATTCAAAGATCACATCAGGTGGAACATCCCTGGGCAAGGTTTTCATGGAGTCTGCTGTAAAGTGTTTAAATCTGACATTATGCCGGTCCAAACACTCCCAAAGAACATGTTTCACTGTGAGTGGTACATGACATGGAATGCAGCACGGAGCTTCTTCACCTTGTAGAAGATATGCAAATGGCACAGGACAGTCTCTTCTTTACGGCCGCCTCGGGAACACGGTCAACACTTTCAGGTTTGGTCGGATTTTACACAGTTTGGTATCCGTCTGCAAGTTCCATTCTTCTTGCCAGAGATCTGGAGCTTTAAGCGTCTGCCTGCCAAGAGCTGACGGTTAAGATATTGATTCACTGGTGAGGTCGGATTTTTTTTTTCGGCTTGAAAACCGTCTCTGCCCAGCAAGAAGTAAACAGACACCTGAATTAGTTCAGGTAAGGCTAAAGGAAGCGGAAGGGCAGGAATGGGCGCCGCCTTCCATTGTGACATGCCCACTGCAAGACGAACCGCAGACAGTTCGCTGCCCCTTCGGTCAGTACGCTATGGGACTTAAACTTTAACAACATTACTATGGACCTTTCACCTAACAGCATGCATACTCCCCCCTCTCTTTCCCCTCTCTCTCCCTCCCTCCCTAACTCTCCCTCTCTGAAAATAAAGAAATCCACATTACATGAATAGGCTCTCTCTCTCTCTCCTCTCTCTCTCCTCTCCTCTCTCTCTCTTTCTCTCAAAATAAAGAAAGAAATCTACATTACATGTATAGTCTCTTCTCTCTCTCTCTCTCTCTCTCTTCTCTCTCTCTCTCTCTCTCTCTCTCTCTCTCTACTCAAAATAAAGAAAGAAATCCACATTACATGCATAGCCGTTCCTGTCAGTTTTCGCTTCATTAGGATTTGCTGAACGTTTTCCCTGGGCTCTACTCTGTGAGCCACAGAAATGGCCTGAATGTGGCGCTGTGTAACTTTATGATTCATGGTGATTATCTCTGTCATGATTCTTCTTCCTTTTTCGTCTTCTCCTCCTTAACATCATCATCATCATCATCATCATCACCATCATCATCATCACCATTACCATCATCATAACCATCATCATCATCATCATGGCCGGAGCATGCCTACTGACCCTATTCTTTTTTTTTGTTGTCGTTTTAACCACAACTTTTTTCGAGCCTTATCATCATTATCATTATAAAACACTAACTACATGACACCGAGAATAGCGGGAAAGTCGTTATTTACACACCTGTCAAAATATCCCAGAGGTGTCAACCTTCCCTGAACTAGTTTCAAAGTGAGCTGAGTGCAAGGGGAAACTGAAACAAACCTAAAAGAAAGATCGCTATTCCGCTAGACAAGATGGACAAACAAATGATTAGACAATGATGTGACAAACAAATGACTAGACAAGATTGACAAATGACTAAGACAAGATGACAAACAATGACAAGACAAGATGACAACAAATGACAGACAAGATGGACAAACAAAATGACTAACAAGATGGACAAACAAATGATAGACAAGAGGACAAACAAATGACTAGCAAGATGGCAACAGACAGACATGGACAAACAAATGACAAGACAAGATGGACAAACAAAATGCAAATAGACAAGATGGACAACAAATGACAAGACAAATGACAGACAAGATGGACAAACAAATGATAGACAAGATGGACAAACAATGCAGACAATGAAACATACTAGACAAGATGGAAAAAAAACAAATGACTAGACAAAACACAGCGCGTTCTGACCTCTTTGGTATTCTTCTGGCAAGACAAACAACATCCAGGACAATGAAAATCGAATTTTAGTGGATGAGTGGTTTGCGCCTTCTTCGTTGTCATTGTCAGGAACGTTGTTTATCTTGCCTGGAGAAGACAAAAGATGTCGAAACGCGAGGTGTTTTGTCTTGTAATTTGTTTGTCCATTTTGTCTGGCGAGATAGTATTTTTTCATTTAGGTTTCTTCCCTGAACTGAAGCAGGTCTCCATTTAATGGTGGATGGACAGAGAGGCTTTTAAAGCGGAATCAAACCGATCCACCAGTGGTTTGAACTGACGACCGTCAGCTTCTCAGACAAATGCTCTATCCGTTGGACCACGGGCGCTGCTAGTTTCTCCCTCTGAACAATACATGAAAGCAGCGCTGGACGAACAACACAGGCCGTAAGTTGGGAAATGCAATGCTTGCTGATACAATATGCAACGGACATCCCCTACTAAGCCGTTACTGACGACAGAACGGCTAAATGAATTGTGGAGCCAACATCGCGAGCGCCCTCCCCCCCCCCCCCAACCTCCGTACTCACCCCACCCCATTCCCCTTTTGACGGCACCACCTGATCCATCCAAGGGCAGTCATCATGACCTCTCCGATACTAACGACCTTGACCACGAACTCGCTAATGTCACGGCTGTGGGGAGGAAATCGGAAGCGCATTGAAAAACAACAGTGTGGCAGGGAGACCCGCCCATATACATATCAGTCCATCACTTCAGTTTTCCCGCCACAAGCGTGGCGCCTTACACGTAAGCAGTTCTAAGAAATGAACACCATCCCACCTTTTCAATCACGTTTGTGACCTAACGACGTTAAGTTTGTACAATGGTTGGGCGCTTTCGTGGACGGAATTCTACACTGCCATTAACAACTCAACAAGCCAAGTCATGTTCAGGCCCAGCTGACCACAAGAGGCCACTAACAGGTCTGTGAAAAGCTGGACAGAGATGTCAAAAGAAAAGGGAGTTTTCTTTTTCATTTGAATGCATGATAGATCAATCAATTCAAGCAAACAACCAAACAACTGTCAACCATGCGCCCTACAACTGGTGAAAACGAAAACTGGTCAGTAAAACTGTCACTATGATTTTTATCTGTCAACTTAATGTGTCAGACTTCAATTTGCATTTTCGAACAATGTTTATGACGGATAGAAAAGGTTGGGGTTTAGGCAGCGCTTAAACACATAAATAGTAAAATAATTTGCGAGATCATAAGTAACCCACACGTTAACATACACAAACCAACCCTGGATCATGAACGTTCACCGTCTCATCACTTGCTACACTACATAAGAAAGGGACAACGGTTTTACGATATCTTACATCGCCACCTACCACACCAAATAGCAGCCTGCTTCTGCCACACATCCGAAGGAAAGGATTACTCCTCCGCTAATCCAATCTGTGCTGTCTCTGTGCAAAACTCCAGCCTTCACTGAAAAAAAAAGAAAAACGTTCACTGGAATATCACTGTCGCGACTGTTCCAAAAAAAAAAAAAAAAAAAACGATGAAGAAATTTAAAGAACACACACACACACTGTATCCATGTAGCACAGTTCGGTTGCCGGGTGCACTTTTGTCAGACAGTTGTAATCTTCACACCCATTCCAGGCTTAGTGATGTACGGCCAGTAGCGACAGGGACTCGCGTGTTGCACGTGCTTCATTTTTCTCCCCCTTTCTGTCTCAACCGGTGACGAGTTTACTCTGTAGCCGTCTCAAAATTTACTAATATAATAATCTTTGTGGAGACCGGCTATTTCAGTTCCATTGTTCTCTGGTAGCCGTGTAAAACAGAACCAGTTGAACAGCTGATGAGTTTTGTCGACTGATACTTAATGTTAAATCCAATGAAATAAGCAAGTGAATTAATAGATAAACAAACAGATAAATAGATAAACAAAGAAAGAAAGAAAGAAAAACAAATAATGAATAGACAACTACGAAATATGCACGTTTATAAGTATAACTGATTTTAACAGTTACCGAGGAGATGGAGATGGCAGACATTTTTCATCGATTCACAGATGAAGATCTTCCCACCTTTCTAGTTACCCTTTAGCATCAAAATCTCTTCATCATCTTCGTAAATGGCGATGACAGTCATAAAGTCATTCCGGAAAACGCATACCATCCATCGGTGGCTCTCCTACAAAGCCTACAGTTACTCACAGATACGATTTCTTGTCGTTAACACCACCCGACCGCAATGTACGATGGCGATCTGGCACACAAAAACGGTTCCTAAGATCATCAACTGTACATTTGACCGCATGAACATTCTCTTTGGGCGTATTTAGAAGCTCTGTATAAAATTCGATGGTTTTCAAGCTATTGCTTTAACATTGCCAAGTAAATTATGATGATGTCCAAACCTACCTCCAAAAACCTCAACGGTCAACAAGGGAATTACGTGCATCTTATCAATAAACATGTTTGTCGTTGAGGGATGCTCCCCATTTCAATACTTCGTATCAGCTTTCCTGTGTGGATTTCTTTTGTTCAGATTTGAGATATTCAAGAATTGCGTGACATGACGTCATGGCACGTGATGCGACGCTACAGCAGAGAAATAGTAAAAAAATCTCTCTCTCTTCAGACCGAAGTGTAAGATTTTCTTATGTTTCTTATCTCCCTTCAGTTGGTGTGCTACCTCCACCATGAAAATGATACAAGGTGTGTGTGTCTTCGAATAAAACAAGCCGTGGAAGTCTTGAATGAACAAGATGAATGGAAGACTGGATTAGTTATGACTTCTCTTTCTTGTTACCCATGATCGAAGACAGCGAGCTGTAATTGTCCTGCTTGATTCCAGATGACTTATAATAAAGAATCAATGATGCTTTCATTCAAAGACAACCAGCTGACCACGTGGATTTGTCAGCAAACATGTGGCACCGCTCCCACCTCCAGCACAGACCAGTGTTTGCAGACACTGAGGATCTAGTGCCAGAAGGAACTTCCACACTTGTCCTGAATGTGCATGAAAACTCCAACAGATTTCCTTACCAATCAGCAGGCGTTTCTATTTTTGGATGCATGGAGAGATAAAAGATGACATTTGACTAGAGATAAGATCTCCATTTTAAAAACCTAATGCTAGAATACAGCATTTATTTTGTTTTATATCGGAGATAAAGGGGACTTTAAACGGAAAGAAGCGGAACAAAAAAACAAACAAAAAAAACAAACAAAAACAACAACAACAACAAAAAGACCCCACACAAGATTGTTTAAACTCTTGTTGCTTTACATCTCTACCTCTTTTATCTATGAATATTCATATCTTTTTATCCGGTCATGTGTTTGGCCGAATTCTGTCACTTTCCTTAGCGACTGGTAGCAAAGAAGAGCCGTCCGTCGATGTTCTTGTGGAACAGCAGTGTTCATTTTCCACCCGGGCGTCAATTCAGGAGCGGGATCAGGCGCACCGTCTCACCGATCATTTCACGCAGACACCAAGAGTGGGCAATGAGTCCATTTCGTCCACCAGGCGGTGGCGGCGGCGACACGCACGTTTGTACGCAGCGCTATCGTGGCTCCCACCCCCACTCCCTCCCTCCCCCGCCGCACTCCTCTCCCCGCTTGCGTTTGTCCCTGCTCTTTCTTCTTCTTCTGCTCTCTCTCTCTCTCTCTCTCTCTCTCTCTCTCCCCTTCTTAACAGTCGCCCAGGATCCCCTCCCCTCCCCCACCCATCGCTCTTTATACCGCACCAGGCTTATAATTGTGAATTTATGTTTTGAAGTGTTAGATACACAATGAAGTTCGTTAAACAATTTTCTTTCGAGGACGTAAATCAAAAAGTTCACTGTCATGAGTACCGGCTGAAATGCATTAATACTGCCAGAATCAAGCACACTTTAACCTCGC
>CM065720.1:43580938-43588438 GCA_033310375.1 Conus canariensis
GAGGGCTTGAGTCCTACTGCCACCCAAGATCAACACACATGCCATTTTGCTCCACACCAAAGTGTTGTCGTTCTGGTGGTGTCGGTGTAGTGCTAGATAGGTTCCCAATCTCCATTCTGGTGGGACGGTCCTATCCGTTATGTAACTACCACGTTGTGTGTCTTAACCCCTTTAGGTTCTTGTGACAGTTTTTTTTTGTTTTTGTTTTTTGTTTTTCAAACCATTTGGTTGGGGAAGAACGTTGAATGTAATAATCTGGCTGCAACAGTCCGTGTATTCCATGTCATGTGCCAATCGCAATAAAACATGTTCTTTGAGAATGTTGGGACTTGCATGATACAAGACACAAACACCTTACTTACAGCAGGTTCCATTGAAACCTTGTTCAGAGATGACCCACACGATGTGATTTCTGAATTTCTGTAAAGGTCACAGCTTTCATCTGATCGGAAATTTTATGGAGAAAAAAAAAAAAACGAAATTTCCTGTGTTTTCTTTGAAGGTGTGTTTTAATCCATCGTGTAGATGTGTGTTTTTCTTTCGTCTAAATAATTATGACTTGAGAGCTGACTTCAAGACGATGACAGCCCTGATAGGGTCCCTTGCGGTCGGCTGAGCGATAAGCAACATTCTCTCTCTCTCTCTCTCTCTCTCTCTCTCTCTCTCTTCTCTCTCTCTCTCTTTCAGATATGGCGTCTGCGAAGTCTCGTCCATGTGAGATCTCACTTCCCCTCCCCTCCCTGCCTACCTCTTCCAATGTCCAATCATTACTTTGTTTATTGATCTGTTGAACAATGTACGTATTCACTCACTGTTTACCTCTACTGACATGATTTCTATGAGTGCCGTGGCCACGTAACGTACCAAGCCACACTGTGGAATGTTGCCCGGATATTCACATTTGAAGTGGTATGTTCACAGCATCATTAAACATTTCATCTGTGTGGTCTGAACGCTGTCATACTCTTCTCACACTTCCATGTTCAGGTGCTCATAGGCACGCAGATATATAAAAGCCAGCGTGCACGAGCGCGTGCCCGCATGCGTACAGGCAAACGCCTGTGCGGGCGCGCGCGCGCACACACACACACACACACACACACACACACACACACACACACACACACACTCACTCACTCTCACACACACATACACACGCGCGCGCGCGCGCGCTCGCGCACACACACACACACACACACACACACACACACACACACACACACACACACACACACGTACCTCTGTAGTGGTGACGCAGACTTTTTTGAATAGGTAGCTAGGCATGACCAATACGAGTTGTTGTGTGTGTGTGTGTGTGTGTGTGTGTGTGTGTGTGTGTGTGTGTGTGTGTGTGCGTGCGCGCGTGCTTGCATGCGTGAGTGCGTGCGTACGTGCGTGCATGGTGTGTGTGTGGTGTGTGTGTGTGTGTGTGGTGTGTGTGTTGTGTGTGTGTGTGTGTGTGTGTGTGGTGTGTGTGTGTGTGTGTGTGTGTGTGTGTGTATGCTCAGGCCAGGTATCTTGTAAAGCCTCGCTCGTGAGTCTCTCTTTCCAACACTTTCCTTATTTATCTATACGCGTATGCATTGGTTTGCGCTTTACCTGTAACTCTTTGCTCGCTGTCATCTCTCATGGCTAAGCAGACGGGGTTCAGCGTATATGGATCAGTTCACTCGCCGCGACGCCTCCCTTCCTGATCTCTGTGTGTGTGTGTGTGTGTGTGTGTGTGTGTGTGTGTGTGTGTGTGTGTGTGTGTGTGTGTCTTTCTGCGCTCCTCTCTCTCTCTCTCTCTCCTCTCTCTCTCTTCTCTCTCTCTCTCTCTCTCTCTCTGCCCCTCCGCGTGTGTGCCACCCACCCACTCTCTCTCAATCCCTTCCTCCCTTCCCCTCCTTTCTCCACTCCCTCTTGTTCTCTCTACCTCCGATCTTCTCTCTCTCTCTCCTCTCTCTCTCTCTCTCTCTCTCTCTCTCTCTCTCTATTATATACTGTTTGCATAATGCTTTTAGTTTTTCAGCAACTTTTTTCCTCTCCACACTTTCGTTTTGTTCCATTTACTCCCTTCGCTGGCTGCTTTGGGGGTGCTGTTGGATTCTTTTTTGAACCCTTGGTGGTGAGAACACCACAGAATTATGGACTGTGGTGTGTCTCTATTTGAGACCAAGAGCACAAACACAATCAGCCGTGTCTCCATGATGAGTCCGATCCAGCGGACGAAAGGCCTAGGAGCAGGCAATACAAATAGATCTGCCTTCGGAGAGGAGTACGATGGTTCCCTCAGGCAGCTAGTGAAAGATTTCTCATATTTATGATATATTCCCCCCATTTTCTTTATCTTCAATACTTTTTTTTTTTTTTAATTCAAATCTTTGCCAAGTCATTACTATAATGACTGAAGAATTGTTAGCCTGCACTTGTCTCCCACTACTTAATTGTTCAGCTATGTATATATGACATACTCACCTGATTCCCCCTCCTTTCACCCCCATTCCTCTCGCCCCACCCCTACCACAGCTGGCTATATTTTTTAACCATCGTGTGTGAGTTTGCCTGTTAGTCATCGTGACTGTTTTACCCATTTCAACGACGCTGAAGTGATGACTGGACAGTGGCCAAGGGCCCAACCGGGCACATCTTAGTGCGGGTGTACGATACAAGAGTCTGGATGACTGGACAGTGGCCAAGGGCCCAACCAGTCACATCTTAGTGCGGGTGTACGATACAAGAGTCTGGATGACTGGACAGTGGCTGAGGGCCGAACCTGTCACATCTTAGTGCGGGTGTATGATACAAGCACGGATCAGAGTCTGGAACCATGATCCGCTCGACATCGGCCGACATATGCCTTCTGTCTGGTGCCTGTCTGACTGTTTCTATGGAATTTCATTTTGTTTATGAGCATACAATTAATGCAGTGTAGACATATGCATTTCATTTACTTTTACCTGTCTGCCTACCTTTCAAATCGTTTCATCTTTGAAAAAAAAAAGGTAAAGCCTGTGAGTATATAAGGCACGTTATCATCATCATTATCAATAGCATCGAGAGGAGGAGGAGAGAGAGAGAGAGAGAGAGAGAAGAGAGAGAGAGAGAGACTGTCCTCTTTCCATGTAATTACAATCACGAGAATGTTGCCATGAAAACACACGACTCACGAAAATATACTTCAAAACAAAACAACTCCAAGATTATTACCATGTTTTATGTTCACTGTGTCTCATCGTCTTCTTGTGGGCTGCAATTTCTTTCAGTGACGCGTCGTGGGAGATCACAGGTTACTGGATGTGAGGGAGAAGCAAGAAGACGCGAACATCTGCAAATCTAATTGCAGATGCTTGTTGCCCTTGGCAGACTGACACGTACATGACAACCCAGAAACTGTATAATCTATGAAAAAAGAAATGCGACTTAGAACTGCAAGCCGAGGTCTTTGCCGGGTCCGGAACCTTTGTGGAAATGGGATCTTTGCGAGTCTTGAAGACTTGTCTTTTCTCATACCAGCGTCTCACGCACTAAATCACCACGCCATTCCCAAGTCAAATATTCAGTTTTCATTGAAACAGAAGGATGCCAGAGCACTGTATCGATTTAGAAATGAGCGTTCGCTCTTTCACTGTCTTCACACTGACACTATCTCTTCCCCAAAACAAAGTTAGAAAGCAACTTTAATCTTTAAAAAAATGTTACTAACTTTCAGTCTAGCTTGCAAGTTTTGAGTCTGGCACATCAACCCAAGCAGGGCCTCTTCTTTTCATGGATTAGTGTCTAGAAGTAGTTTCACGTTAATTACTTTGGAAAGGTCAAACTGCTTCACGTAACAAGCTAACCACCACTTTTTAATAGCTGTTAGCTATAAAGTCCTCTTTTCAGGTAACTGCCAGGCATCCCCGCCTTGATAAGAGCCCCGGTCAGATTGGCGGGCCATTCTGTGTAAATACCTGATACGCGGCATTTCAAGAGACTGTTCTACGGAGAACTGGCGGAAGGCCAGCGTTCATGGGGTAGTCAGAAAAAGCGCTTCATGGACACGTTCAAGGCCTCACTGAAAAGCTTTGACTTTGACCCAGACACCCGGGAAACAGTGGCACTAGAGGTCATAGACTGCCATACTGACGCTTCCCCTAGCATGAGGGGTGACACTAGTCAGAAGGGGATCCTGGCAAAGGGATGGTATGCTGAGCCATTTGGGGACACCTGGATTCCACCCTGGCGTCGATAGGCCTAATGGCGCCAGGTGACCCCATGGATGAAGGGTGCCCTGCGTGGTGGTGAGGAGGTAAGCCCTGGAGGTGTGGCTTGGCGTGATCTTTGGGTTCCTGCCTAGAAGGGGGCTGGGCAGCCGGGGTTCTGAAGTCATAGATTACCATACTGCCTCTTGACGGGGAGTGGACAGGGGCAACACTAGAAGGAGGGCCTCTTGCTGGCTACAGGAAACCACTCTTTGGGGGGTGCTTGGGGTGCGGTGGGACTTCTCATTTCTCCAGCGTTTCACTAAATATGACACCGTCGACGGCCAACATTAACTCTTGCTCCCACAAGAAAACGAATACACGCCCATAACTTCAAAGGAATGCTGCTTACGACGCCGAATTGCCTGGCAGATATGTCGTAAACAGCATTCCTTCGGAGTTATGGGCGTGTATTTGTTTTCTTGTGGGAGCAAGAGTTACCATACTCGTTTGTTGTTTATTGTTTACCGTTCCTTGCCTCATTTCATATTGACCAACATTAACTTGCTGGATAGAGTGTCTTCGTACACTCCAGCTTTCTAGCACAGGGTACTGCCTCTTACTAGCAGCATGTACTAGCAGTGCCCAGAGGAAACGTAACGTTGGCGGGTGAAGGGTCACTTCTTCCTTGACTTTAGAGCTGGCAGACCGCTTGTGCCTGACTTGCAGTTGAGCCTTCGCGCTCGCATCAGACTGGTCAGCCACAGTCAGATACACCACTCTCTGTCCTCTTCAGTGTGATGTTCTTGGTCATTGCTGACGACGGCTGGCGGAAAAACAGTTATAGGTCTTCATCTGAGCATACAGACCAGTTCCAGACCGGCTAAACATTGAAAGTAGAATATTTTTTCTTTATCACTGAGGGTGCTTACATAGTTCTTATCCTTAGTCAGAAACCACGCTCAATGCACTGCCTGCCTGTGTAGAAAGGACTGAAGAGCTGCCTGCTGGTGTTCATTATTTTTTTCATCATGTCATATAGTCCAATATCAGTCACCCAATCATTCGATTTTTCGTGGGGGATGCATGTTTCACACACACACACACACACACACACACACACACACACACACACACACACACATACACAACACATACGCGCGCGCAAGCGCGCGCGCACACACACACACACACACACACACAAACACAGACACGCACACACACACACACACACACACACACACACACACACACACACACACACATATACATATATTTACATATATATGTTATATATATATATATATATATATATATATAGATAGATAGATAGATAGATAGATAGATAGATACACCATTGGCCAAAACTGGTCTTCTCTTCTGATAGTTGGTGATGGGATTTTACGTGTGCCCAGGACGTTATGTGTGTGTGTTCACATATGGAAACTCAGTATACAGTCCTGTAGGAAGGACAATATAAAAGAAAAAGAATAAAAAGCTAATGTGAACTCCGCAAGAAAAATCACCTGTACTGAAACACCCTGGCAGGGATTCAAACCGACAACTCGATGATCTCTGTGATCATGGATTCGGTACTCTACTGCACTCCATATCAGCTGACAAATGAGGGTGCCCACTGTTTTCATTGACAGACAGACAGAGCAACTAAGTGCAAGTTCTACCACAGAGGACGTGTGAACTTGTAACCAACGCAGCAACAGGGACCTTAAAACAACCTCAACTCAAATCCAATTGGAAATTTAAAGAAAAGTTCAGTGCTGTCAGTGTAAGACTGGGCTAGACAGAACACGGATGGAGCATTAAATTGGATTGTGTCTGAGAGAGACAGACAGAGAGAGAGAGAGAGAGAGAGAGAGAGAGAGAGAGAGAGAGAGAGAGAGAGCAGGGTGGAGAGGGGGGTGGGGGTGGGGGGGTGGGGGGTGGACTTGAGTTAAACAGAATCTGAAGGTCATTTTCTTGACAGGGCCAATGCTATTTCGGGATCCACATTACAATGGATTTGGCCTGAGGCGCAGGGAGACTTGCTTACACCACGCGCTGTCTCTGTGACGCGTTGTTGACCTTCACAGCCTTTCGTATTATGCTCTTGTCTTCCATTTTGTCCCTGCCCTCATGTAAGCTTCCCTCCTCTCTCTTCTTGGGTCTTCTTCAATATAGTGGCCTGATCTTGCTGGGTTTTTCTGTGCTTTTTTCTCCTATATGACACAGATACAGGATTGATCCTGCATGAAACTTCATATTTTACCTCCCCTCCACCAAAATTATTGCGTTTTGTGGCAAAAAAGAACAACCCTACTTAATAACAGAAACAAAGAGGAGGGAGAAATTAAAGGTGGTAAAAAGTAAGGCAAGGGACTGGAAGGAAGAAAGGAAAACAGGAAAGAAGAAGGGAAAAGAGGAAGAAATTAACGAGGAAGGAAGGAAGGAAGGAAGAAATAATGCAAATGAAACAATTAAAAAGAGAATGAACTGTTAAAGAAAAGTAGAAAAGTTAGAAGGAAGAAGGATGGTTGAATAGAAATAAGGAAGCAAAGGGGAGGGGAGGGGGGGGGGGGAGGAGGGGGGAAGAAAAGAAGGAAAAAAAGATGTGGGGGGTTGGAGGGGTAATGAAAGTGATGTCAAAAGGAAGGAAACACAGACGCATCAGGAAAGAAGAAAGCAAGAAGGAAAACAGAAGGATGAGAGGAAAGACGGAATGATAAAAGAAGGAAGAAAGGGACAGCAAAATGAAAGGGGAAAAAAGGACAAGGAGGCATGTTCTCATTTTCACACAAGGTTGGGACAGAGCCAACTGAAGAGCTGCCTGCTTATCATTCATTTTATCTTGTCATTCAGTCAAATATTAGTCACTTATTCATTCAATTTTTCACAGAGGATGCATTTTATGCATATATGTATTATCCATACTAACGACCAAGGCGATATTCTGAGGGTTGGTGATGGAAATTCATGTGTGTGCAAGTCGTTTGTTACTTGTGCTCACACACAGAAACTCTAATTTGAAGGACTTCATCGAAAAAAGGAGTAAGAACCAATGTCAACTCCAAGGGAAAAAATCCCAGTGAACTGAAACGGTCTGGCAGAGATTCAAACCTGCATCCCCTGGATCACAAAATTGGTGCTTTACCAACAGACCTATACTATACCCCATAATTATAGTCAGTTAAAAAATGAAGATGACAATCGTTTTCATTGATAGACAGACAGAGCAACTGGGTAGTGTAACTAGCAAATTCCATTCATAGAGGATGCATAAACTGGTAATGAACACAGCAATGCAAATCTTAAAAACAAATAAAACAAACAACACACACAC
>CM065720.1:43593438-43595938 GCA_033310375.1 Conus canariensis
TTCCAATGTGCACAATGCACAAAGCATGTAGGAAGAAAACAGCTCAATACAACACAACAAAGGAGTTGCCCCTGCTAACATTCTACAGAAAAATCCACTCTGACACATAAACACAAATGCACGGCGACAGCTCCCCCCCCTCCCCTACACACATTACTATGGACAAAAACACTTTCCCCGCTGAGCGCAGACGGATTACACACAGAAAAATCTGTTATGACGAATAAGTTGAAAAAAAAACATTGTGAAGGAATAGGACGAGGGTTACCTGCTCTCTCTGACGTTGATCAGAAGGGAAGAGGGAGGGGGGGGGGGGGGGGGGGGGGGGGCTACATGTCTTTCTACCTTCTCTCCTGCTCCCACTCTTTTCCCAGTTTAAAAACTTAATCACATGCGGGGTCGGATTCCTTCAATTTACAAAGCTCTAAATAAAGACGAGGAGAAAGAGGAAGAGGGAGGTGGAGGAGGAAGTATAAAGCGAATTCTGCAGCACTCTCTCGGCTGTCAGTACCTTTGGAGGAAAGTTGACAAGTAAGCAAACCATGCCAAGGGAGACAATCAGGTTCCTATTGAGCGTCCTACTCTGCAGAGAGCTTCGTTTCTAAGACAGACATTCCATGCTGAATTGAGTTTTTTTAAGTCGATTGGCCCAAGACGTAGTTTACTGGATAGATAGTTTGTTTACTTACTGATTAGCCAACGTCATCGCTAAAATTAGTAATTTTTTTTTTCTGTTTAAGCGATCGATGTCATAGTGTCTTCAAAAGGGAAGAAAAAACAATAACAGGAAATGGGGGAAAAAAAATGAAAAGGGGAAAAGAAAAGAGGGGGAAAAAAGTTAATCAAATTGAACTACCATACTTCAACACAATACTTATGCAAAAGATGGTTTCTACCCTAAACTACTTTACGTTATTGTATAAGTTTCTCTCGTGTTTGTAAGTGTTCACATATTCTTGCTGATGACGTGATTGCTGTTTCTACTCCCTTCCTCCCATTTTCCATATCATTCATTTTATTTTTCTGCTACTGTGTCTCTTTTTTCGGCTCTTTTTTGTTGTTTTTTGTCTGTTTGTTTGTTTTTGTTTTTCTTTTTCAATGTTTCCTTCAAAAAATCCCAAGCACGAAGTGAAATGCTTAGTATATTGTGAATGTATTTAACCGCCAGTATATTATAAATGTCAATGTGAGCACAGTATAAGCCTAGGGCTTGTTGTTGCTCATTCGTCCTGTCAATTATGAAGGTATTCTGTTCATTTGTTTCTGAAATAAAAGTGATTTAAACCAATTGAGTTTTTAAGCCTTTTTTTCAGGTACAGACATTTCCGATTGGCATGCATTGTGCTTCATTTTGAACCGAGAGATAACGCGGATATACAGGTTCCAATGTCTTTTTCTGTCTCTCCGTGAACCAATGCATGCCAGTGTGACGGAACCTTTCACCCAACTGTTTTGCATGGTATTATGTCGTGTTGTTTCCCATAATTCAGTGGTGTATACAAAATGTTTTCCACCGTAAGTCCCATTCTCATGTGAGGCAACATGGCGACATTTCAAACCACGGCAGCACGACTGAAAGGAACTCCATTGGGGGAATCTGATTCTGCGTTTTTTTCCCCTAAGACAGAGGCAAACAGAAGCCTGTACATAATTCTGCGGTATGAATGGAACTATTTCGAGACGAAGCTTTACCTCTGAGAGAGAGAGAGAGAGAGAGAGAGAGAGAGAGAGAGAGAGAGAGAGAGAGAGAGAGAGGACGGGAGAGGGGGTGGTGGTGGTGGTGGTTTGAGCTAAACAGACGCCGACGGTCGTTTTCTTGACAGGACGGGTGCTATTTCTGGATCCCCATTACAATAGATTTGGCCCGGGGCGTAGAGAGACTTGTGCTTACTGGCTGTGCTGTCGACGACAACACTCTTGACCTCTGCAGCCTGTCGTATTATTGTCTGCTCTCCCCTCTCCATTCTTTCGCCATCTCTTGACACCAAGTGCACCCCTCGTGGCGCTTCCAGAGTAAAATGCCCACGGCGCTTCCCACCATTCACAGGGCGTCGCTATTTTCTCTTCTTCTTTTTTTAAAAATTGCATTGGGACAGACAATATGGCTGAACTTTATTTTTCTTTTTAATTCCATCTATATTTTTAGCTCTTTAAGACAATATTTCATCTTGTTCATGTAGAAGATGAGTTGGATTGTAAACGAGATAGGTGCTGAACAAGAAACCGGATTGTTTAAAATTCGTCTTTTTTTTTTCGTTTCTTCTAATTTTTTTTTTTTTCAAATACTGTAATTTATGTTCGGGTATGTGATTCATCGAAATCTGTAAACGTCCTTGTGATTGGTTGAAAATACCTGCGGCGTTGACTTCTTGGTCCTTCCATAATTAGCTTGTGTATATGACTTTTACTTAAACATTGTTATTTACCCTCAGATCCTTGGAAATAAACTGATTCAGGTTCATGAAATCAGTTTGACAAGGCTGTTCTTGCAAGACTCTCT
>CM065720.1:43608438-43618438 GCA_033310375.1 Conus canariensis
AGGAGCAACCAGAACGACAACACATTAAGCTGGTCAGCAAAAACTGTCATTAATTTGTCGTGTGCCTCTCACGGTTTGAACTCTCAACGTCTGTCTGCCAACTCGGTGCCTTGGTCCACTGGGCCAGCCGGACACCCAGACAACAAATCCTCCTACTGTCTTCCTGATGCGTGTCATGGCCCAAGCTCTCATCCCCTTTGAATCTGAATCTGGATCTAGATCTGGATCTGTCACATCTACGTGCTGGTTGTCAGGTATGCCACAGAAGGCGATGACAACTTTAACATGATTGAAAGGGTCACTGCGTTTTTCTTCCCGAACTGGATCAAAATTTCCAACGTAGAGAAGTAGGAGTGTGATGCTGGTCTCCTTGCGGTTTTGTGGTAAAGTTGGTTCTGCACATCTCCCACGCCAGTAGAACACTTCCCTTACAAACATCATACACACACGAACCTGGCCTCCTGATGTGCCCCTGATGAAGGGCAAGTTCTCTTTGGCTCTCTGGAGAGTCGTCAACGCACTACAGTGTTCATCGGAGCTCCTGGAAATGCTGGCTGAGCGAACGAATAGGCAGAAAAAAGGGTAAAGATAATGGGAAGTCGCAGCAGGGATTGTTTCACCAGTGTGACTCGTCCATATGATTACAACAGCAGAGACGCCAGTTCCTCCTACACAGAGACGACCAAGTGATAACGGTGAGACTGAGGACAGGACTCTGCAAACTCAGACACCACATGTTCACAGGGATTCTGCGGTGTGTCCCCGCAGCACATCTCCCACGCCAGTAGAACACTTCCCTTACAAACATCATACGCACACGAACCTGGCCTTCTGATGTGCCCCTGATGTGCCCCTGATGGAGAGTGTTCATCGGAGCTCCTGGAAATGCTGGCTGAGCGAACGAATAGGCAGAAAAAAGGGTAAAGATAATGTGAAGTCGCAGCAGGGATTGTTTCACCAGTGTGACTCGTCCATATGTTTTCAACATCAATTTCACAGTCCTTCCCTGTCATCTTGACCCTTTGTGTGCTAGCGATTAATGTGCAAACCCCTCCTTCTCTATTCTTCCTGATACTGATAAATACTCGCCAACGTATCTAATTGTCTTGCCGTTTTGTATCAGTCGTGTTATTTACAATTTTTAGTATAATTAGTACGCCCGAACTCTTGTTACTGGGCTCTTGTTACTGGCATATGCTTGTTATTCGGCTTTGCCTCTTTCCCTGCTATTTAAATATTTACTGATCTATTTTTACTCAAGGGCTGGGTGGTGAGAACGACATTTGTACATGATGCTCATTCAATTGTTCTGGTTACTTTGTTTTTCGTTTTCGATCACATGAACTATCAGATGCACATTACGCAGATTCTCTACAGGAAAGTCTCAACAAAAAAAGACACAGAACCAACGGCAGTCATCGATTTTTATGCATTCCGCAAAAACGAAGGAAATGTCGAAAAAACTGCATTCATTCTCCAGCACATGCTGGAAGAGAGAGAGAGAGAGAGAGAGAGAGAGAGAGAGAGAGAGAGAGAGAGAGAGAGAGAGAGAGAGAGAGAGACTTACCGTTGACTACAATGGTCTACAAGACTGTAAAACCACAGATCCACACAACGCACGGAGCTTCTGAATGAAGACGAGGAAGAAACATCGTCAAATCGTCACTGCCACGGCTCAACAACATTTACAATGGAACCAAAACTCGTCGCTTCCATGTTCTTCGCCCAGCTACTGGCGACTAACTCCAAGCCAACAAAACATGAATCCAGTAACTATCTCTTGTTCTAACTCTCATCCCCGCCCCCGCCTCCTCCCCACCCCTCCTCTCAAGTTCCAAACAGATTCGAATTAGCGCGTTTGTTTGTTTGTTTGTGTTTTTCCCCTGCTTCCCTGTCTTTGTGATCTGAGAACTCAAAATAACCCGTTTCAATAACAGAAGAAAATGCCAGCTGAGGTCATTGATCCTTCCTGTCTGTAGACGCTATAAATCATACAGTATTTTTTTTTCTACAATTCCCTCGGTAGATCTTTGTTACAGTATCCTCTTCCTGGAAACAAGAGTTTAAAAAAATGAATGAAAAAAAAAGAAAAGAAAAGCAGAGAAGAAATTCGTTAGTCTTTTTTTTTTTTTTTTAAATCAGTATTATTAAGAAATCAAGAATCGAATGGAACAATCGTTTCCTGTGTGCCTCGATTAGGAACGAGAAGAAAGTCGGGGCACTGGTCTAGGCTCAGTTGTGCAATGAGCCTCAATGATCCATTGATCACTTCAAAGATAATGATTCTGGCACTGTTCGTTTTCTGCCTGCCTGCCTGCTTGATTGCTTGTCTGTCTGTCTGTCCGTCTCTCTCTCTCTCTCCCCCTCTCTCTCTCTCTCTCTCTCCCCCCCTACTCTCTCCCCCCCCCTCTCTATTTCTCTCGTTCACGTGCTATGAATCAGTCAGTCTCATGGAATAACTTTGGGAGCTCAAAGAGATGGGGCGCTTTCTCGTTACCCAGTGGGTCTGATCAGGTCAGAGGTTAATTTATCTTCTACAGTATCGCTGCTGTTAGGAATGCGTAGCTGCTGTACCATTTGTTCTCGTCAAGCTTCCCCTCCGAACAGTATGGGAAGATCAGTGTAGAGTTCTGAGCATCTATCATAGGGTCCTTGGTAGTTCTCTCTCTCTCTCTCTCTCTCTCTCTCTCTCTCTCTCTCTCTCTCACCACACACACACACACACACACACACACACACACACACACACAACACACGCAAGCACACATACACGCACGCGCATGCTCCCTCTTTCTCCATCACGTTGACCTATTCTGACGAGAGATACATAGACATATGAAACAGACTAACGAAATAGATCCTGTACTGGAACTGTGGTCGATGTCTGCTGAAGTTTGCAATGCTCTTTAATCCTAAAAGAGGAAAAAATAAGTCGTGTTTTAGGTCAACAATGAATGAAAAAGGAAATGACAATATAAAAGCATTTGCTGTAATGTCGTAAATGCGACGACTAGCGTGAGACGTTACGACAACAGACATCGTAGCAGATGATGCTGGATCGAAGGGTGGTGATCTTCCCCTTCCTGCGGATTAGTCACTCGATTTCACTTCACTCCAGGGCTAGGCAGTTTTTGTCATCAACAGTGTACTTAGTAGGTGGGGGCTGTGGATAGGGTTGTTAAGAAAAGCTGTCAGGATGGGATTGTGTCAGGGGTAGTCAGCATGAGAGGCGTGTGAATTATGCTAAAGACGGGACAAAGAATATGGGGAGGAAATAACACTGAACATTAAAACAGAAGGGATGTAGGACAGCGCACACCTCTGACAGACAAATTTCGTTGTTTTCCGCCAGGGGAGGTAACGGTAGGCATGACTTGGATGAGTTACTTCCCAACTGCATTTTTGTACCAAGAAAGAAAAATATGAAATTTCAATGTTTACAAAGTTTCGATCTTCCATGAAAACGTATTCTTTTATAGATAAACATGAACTGATAAACAGTAAAATCATGCCATTCAGCTTCAGAGGAAAAAGTTCAAATGATTTTGCTTAAGATTCGTTCTCGAAGATCCACATCAAGATTTACTGGATCTTTCTTCCAAGGTTCGCTAACACTGGTTCAACAGTATTTGATGGCTGGAAATTAGCAGAGTAACAAAACAAAGTTCCTGGCTGGAAAGTAGCAGAGTAACAAAACAGAATTATTCTGACCGCTCCGTGAACTCTCTACAACAAGAAGTGATCCCGTTTCAAAGCCATCACAGACCAGGGATCATTGTGATTCACTGGACCTTTAGCAATGAGCACCTGTCGGTTCTCATTCTCTGTTTAAAGGCATGCTTCTACTAAGAAGCCAGCGCCCCAAAGGTCTGTGTACGGACCGTGTTTCGCGTCAGAGGGTAAATATGTGAACTGAGAAGTCAGCTATGTTCTGCTGAAGCGACGTGCTGAGTCAGGTTTTGCTGGTAACACACAGACTCCAAATGGTTTTGTTTCATGCAGATTTCTATGTTGAACATCAGTTTCGTTGGCAAATACAGACACTAGATAATTTAGTCCTAAGGAAGATATTTTTTTTACTGCTTGTCAATATGCACAAAATATGGACTTCAATTCATCTTGTGTAATGGTGATTTTCCGACTGAAATAACGGGGTTTTGTTGGCACAGTACAGATACCAGACGATTTCGTCCTATGAAAATTCCTTTGTTGAATGTCAACAGGTCTTGCTGGCAAACACAGACACTGGATAAATTGATTTAATCAAAATTTCTCGGACTGAATATCAACAGGTTTTGCTGGCCAAATATGGATCACAAATGAATTCGTGCGTGTGGTCCCAGATGAATTCGCGCGTGTGTGTGTGTGTGTGTGTGTGTGTGTGTGTGTGTGTGTGTGTGTGTGTGAGAGAGAGAGAGAGAGAGAGAGACAGAGAGAGAGAGACAGAGAGAGATAGAGAGAGACACAGAGAGAGGAAGAGAGAGGGACAGAGAGGAGAGGAGAGGGGGGAGATGGGTGAAGTGGAATGAGATGAAGGATGAGGAGAAGTGAAGGGTGAAGAAAAAGAGTTTGAAGAGATGAAAACGAAAAGAGAGAGAGAGAGAGAGGCAGAGACAGAGAGAAGAGAGAAGAGAGAGAGAGAGGACCAGAGACAGAGAGACAGAGAAGAGACAGTAGCATATGCACGCGCGCTTGTGTGTGTGTGTGTGTGTGTGTGTGTGGGTGTGTGTGTGTGTGTGTGTGTGTGTGTGTGCTCGAGCGCATGTGTGTGTGTGTGTGTGTGTGTGTGTGTGTGTTGTGTGGGGTGTGTGTGGTATTGTGAACAGCACAACGAAGAAAAATTCACAACTTGGACCACTTTAGTTCTCCATCTCTACTGTCTAAAGGCAGAATCCCCCTCCACGTTCTCTCCCCCCCCCCCTCCTCCCACAGAACGACCAAGGGGGATGATCCAGCACAAGAACCACAACAATCTGGCAGGAGACAGGGGCACTTCCGGTCGATTGTGACTGGGGACAGGAAAGCCAACTCCTGCCAATGACGGGAACAGAGGCATCGACTTCTGCCTCAAGCTAATCACCGCCTCCATGAAAGCTGTCACGTAATTCGAAAAATCCTTATTCCGTGCGCCATTCACCGCGCCCGAAGCTGTTTGATTGATTCAACTTCACAAATCGGGGTGGAAATGGAGCCAGGGTGAGTTCATTCAAACGCTTTCAGAAGGAAAAGAAGAAGAGGAAGATGAAAAAGATAGAGGAACAGCCTGGTTGCCTGTTATCAATGGTGCTATTTGTGGACATGCAGATCAGTTGGCGAAGGAATGTAAGATGTAAAAAAAGAAATGACTTGAATGTTCGTCGTTGTAAGATTCTGCAGTGATGTGGGAAATTGTAGAAAGTCTCGGCGTGGGTCTGCGTATGTGAAATAAGCCTTGGTACTGCACGAGTCGTTTCGATGGTAACGTCTCTCTCTCTCTCTCTCTCTCTCTCTCTCTCTCTCTCTCTCTCTCTCTCTCTCTCTCGCTCGCTCGCTCTCTCTCGCTCTCATGTGCGTGGTAAAAATCACAACACCTCCTAGTATGCCCCCAGGAACTCAGACACACAGGATGCCTTTTCGTTGACTTGTGCTTCTAATCAGATCAGAAGTTCATTTGTCTTCTAAAGTAACACGACTGTCAGGACCGTGTATCCGCTGTGTCATTTGTTCTCATGAACTTCCCCTTCTAACGGAAGGATAATGTTGGTGTATAGCTCTTAGCGTCTGAAACAGTCCCGAGTAGTCCATTGATCTTTTCAGCTGTAATGATCCCTGCTCTGCCCTCTCTCTCTCTCTCTCTCTCTCGCTGCCTCTCTCTCTTTGCCCTCTCTCTCTCTCTCTTCTCTCTCTCCTCTCTCTCTCTCTCTCTCTCTCCTCTCTCTCTCACCCATCCAGAGTAAAGACAGGGATACATATACATGTGAAAAAGACAGGAGATGTGAAATAGTCTGACGAATATGAATTCACTGTATTGGGAGCTGAAGTCGATTTCTGATTAAAAAAAACATAATGTCTCGTGCTCTTGGAAGAAGATGAAAGGTACTTTCGACCAGTCTGCAGAGTGAATGAAAAAAAGAAAAAAAAAAAGAAAAAAAGACAAATGACAGGAAAACAAAACAAAACAAAACAAAACAAAACATTTTGTCGTAATATCGCAAATGCGAGACTGCGACACGTGACAGGAAGTATTGTAACAGATGTCACTGGATGGAATGGCTGTGTTTCTATTGCAGATTATGGTGTCCGCATGACGGAGGTCTTGTTATCCACAGAAAACTTCCTTGTTGAGAGTCTGGATATGGTCAATTGCAACAAACATGCAGACAGAATTGTGCATGGAACAGTGTTGATGAGCAGCATATGAGTTACGCCCAGACGTAAAGGCTTCAAATTTAGTAGGGCCTCCACATCACTTTCTTTTTGCCAGAAAAAATGGACTGAAAGAGTTACTTCCCATATGCATTTTTGAAAATAAGATATGGAAAATAGAAAATATCAATGTCTGTACCATCAGAAATGTTTAATATTTAATTAAGTACAATGATATCATTTTGGAAATAGCTCTCAGTTTGGAAACAGTTACTTGTTTCTGCTCTTGTTCACAGAACAAATCTGCCTTTTGATCCGAGCCACACCACAGACCATCACCATTGATCGTCACTACAGCTCCTCACTGCAGATCTGCACCACAGATCCATAGTTCGGATCCACACCAAAGATCCATTACTAAGATTCACACCAGAGATCCATAGGTCAGATCCGCACGACAGATCCATAGCTCAGATCCAAACCACAGATCCGTCGGTCAGATCCACACCACGGAGCCTTACCTCAGATTCAAACCACAGATCCATAGCTCAGATCCAAACCACAGATCCGTTGGTCAGATCAACACCACAGAGCCTTAGCTCAGATCCAAACCACAGATTCATAGCTCAGATCCACACCACAGATCCATTACTCAGATCCACACCACAGCTCAAATCTACACCACAGATCCGTACGTCAAATCCGCACCACAGATTCATAGCTCAAATCATCACCACAGATCCATATCTTGCATAAGCACCACAGATCCATGACTCAGATCTACACGAAAGATCCATAGCTCAGATCCACACCACGCATCCATAGCTCAGATCCACACCACAGATCCATATCTCAGACAAACACGTACAGATCCATCGCTCAGATCTATACGGAAGATCCATCGCTCAGATCTACACGGAAGATCCGTAGCTCAGATCCACAGCACAGATCCATGGCTAAGATCCACAGCACAGGTCGGCACCACTGATCGTCACCACAAGTCCACGCCAGCACTCGAGGGAATCGTCCTTGCGCTACATTTCTTGTTTCCACCAAGATTCATTAAAACTGGGTTAGGATTATCGTAAACTCGACGACATACAAACAAGCCTGGTAAAAACATCCTCGCTTTGACAGCCGTAAACTAACTCTGACCTAAACGTGAACTGATGGTAAGTATGGTATTTACGAACCAGAAAGCGTTGTAGCAGCGAGCACCTGTGCCGTCTTTTCATTCTCTTATTGAAATATGCTTCGGATGAAAGGCCAGCGCACGGATGGTCAGTGTATGGACAGTGTTTCGCGTCAGAAGTTGGAAATGACCTGTGAACTCAAACACTGCTGTGCCAGACTGACTTCCAAAGTCAACTTTTGTCGGCAAAGTACAGATACTGGATTTCTTTCTTTTTAGCTTTTTTTTTTTTTTTTTTTTTGCCTGAAAAGCAAGGCATTTTTATTCAAGATATTTCTTAAAATAATACATAAGGAAAGGTACAGGGTAAAAAGAGATATATATGAAAATATACATTTCTCTCATAATTACAACTCCGATTTATACTTTCTCAAGACAACAGGTAAAATGTACCTGACTGGCAGAGAGGAGAGAGAGAGAGAGAGAGAGAGAGGAGAGAGAGAGAGAGAGAGAGAGAGAGAGAGAGAGAAGCAAGCCGATTGTATAATGAAAGTTGACATTTTTTTTCGTTTTTACAGGCTCTACAAAGTTTCCACAGGACACCAGAAGATGGCAGACTTCTTTGTTGATTGTCAACAGATTTTGCCGGCCAAATACGGACACCAGTTCATTTTGTGTGATGTTGATTTCCTCTTTGCATATCGACAGGCTTTGATGGCAAGATACGGACAAATGTATTTCGTTTCATGAGTATTTCGCTGTTCAATGTCAACAGATTTTACTGATTAAATAAAACACCAGATAATTTCATTCCATCGCCAGCAATTCCAAAGCTGGAATTAGCGGGAAACCAGCTACACAGCAGAGCTACAAAATTACAAATGAACCATTGGGCCAATTTTCATCTTCTGTATACCATTTCAAATATTATATAGCACAAATTTACGTCATGTACTCTTTAAATGTGAGCAGAAACCTGAAAGGAAAATAAACACACACACACACACACACAACACACACACACACACACACACGCACGCACGCACGCACGCACGCACGCGCACACACACACACACACACACACACACACACACACACACACACACACAAACACACAGACAGACACACAGACACACACACACACACAGACACACACACAGGCACACGCAGACACAGACACACACATATACACAGACACAGACACACACATATACACAGACACAGACACAACACAACACAGACACACACACACACACACACACACACACACACACACACACACACACACACACACACACAAATACTGAACGACAAATGTTCGTGGTGTCGGTGCAAGTAGCGACTGTGGCATTCTGACTGCCGTGCGGATACTGTGGCGATAAAAGGGTTAATACCAGTAGATACGATCTCACCCGAAAACTGGAAAAGAGGAAGTAATGGCATCAAAGGATGTTTCAGACAAATTACCGGGTTTATCTGGTTAACATGACTCTTCGACCAGTGTGGATTCAGTGGAAGATGGCAAATGGAGATGGTTCAAACATCTGGTGTCATTATGGTGCACCTCTTCACAAAGGCTGTGAACCATCACAACTGCAGCATATCAGTAATGTCAGCCACGTGATGTCTCTCTTTCTCTGTCTTTGTCTGCCTCTCTTTCCCTGGCACACATAGAGAAGGACGCACACAAACTGACCAATACACCAACAACGATCATTAAACGAATTGACCATTCGCCTCTTTCGTGCTTTAAACGACAGACAACATGGAATGTACGATCGACAACAGGAAATAACAAACCAAAGCAGACCAGAACAATGAGTTATCAAGAGGTCTTGTCAAAGTTAATTTCAGAAACTTTGACAAAGCTTGATCATCTTGTTGTTTGGCAGGGGCGCAAACTGGTAAACTATGTAAACTATTTTGAAAAAAGGCAAACTTTTAGCTTGACGATACCCTGATCATGTTTGGTTAGAAAATCAAATTGTAACCCTCCACAGAGCTGCTACTGAGAACATGTAAATGACCAGTTACAAAACACAATATGAAAATGTTTTACGGCATCAACGTAATTAAGACCGACTTATATTTGCTGTCGGTCTGTTGTGTATATCTGACGCTTTTATTCGACCCCCCCCCCCTCCCACACACACACACACACACACACACACACACACACACACACCACATCCAACGACAAAACAAACGGAGGTAAGTGTACACACTTCAATAACCGTCAGACCAAGCACACGCGACCCACACAAGTTGTTTCAACAGGATGTTCAGCAGTTCTCCTGAAAATACAATAATGAGAAGGGATGCAGGAACACAGAGAACAGAACACTGAACTTAGTTGATAGTCTGGAAGTACGCTGTTTCATCTTTGCGAAGAACATGAAGCACCTTACTGCACACCTCTGTAATGGGCATGGTAGCAGCTGTAGTTATGGAAACTGGTGCTCCATTATGTGAATTTGTGGTAAACAAATATAAGCAACAGCTGTGTTCACGAATGAAAACAAC
>CM065720.1:43620938-43638438 GCA_033310375.1 Conus canariensis
GTCTCGAACAACTTCCTTGTAAATGAAATATGCCATCTTATCCATGCTTTGATATGTAAAGGAACTGATGTCACCTTCTGTTGGATTCCATCGCATCATGGTATTTGGAAAAAAAAATGAGCTAGCTGATAAGATGCGCAAAGAGATGAGCCAGAAATGAAAAGTGCGCCACGGTATTGAACACATCCTTTTCTTTACCTGAAGTCAATTATTAAAGCAAACGGTCTGGTGCAGATTCAGAAAACACTACAAAAATACGATGCTTGGTGTGGCTGATAAAAAAAATACTCATTTAATTAATTATGAACATGTAACCAGCATTCCTCATTTACAAGTGAAAAACATGTACCAATACAGAAATTTCATTTCAGTATTTTATAAATTAAAACTTGATGCCTTAAAAACTAAAGATACAAACGAAGCAAAAATGTATTTGTGGAGGACGAAGAATAACCAGCAAGCATTTGCTGTTTGACTGTTTACCTCTTCAAGCTCATTTACCACCATTATCAGGCATGTCTGTGTGTGATGTCTTTTCAGATTTAAAGTTTGCCTTCAATGTTGTTTTTTCTTTAATTTGTAGTCCAGTTAAGCATTTACTTTAAGATTACTTGCAGGTGTGTTGTAGTAATGTTTAGAGGGACATTTACATGCACTTAGATAACCACATTATGCATACACTTGTATTGTCACAGACATTTATGCATCTCTCTCTCCTCTCTCTCTCTCTCTCTCTCTCTCTCTCTCCTCTTCGTCTAATATCACATATGTGAACAGACGTGTAACTGAAGTACTACTAATACACAACACACACACACACACACACACACACACACACACACACACACACACACCCCGAGCTAGTGCGCATAAGCACATCCACATGAGCAAGCGCGCGTACACGCATCCATACGTGCACAGACAGACTGACAGACAGACCGACATACAGACAGACAGACAGACACACACACATCTATGTATCCCTGCATGTCAGACAGTGATCTGGCACTTCAATCGTGCAGATTTGAACACAGCTTGGGCATTTCAATGGATGCTCCACTTAAACTGTTTAGGAAAGCGTCATACTGATTCAGTCTAGTGTTGTCTTTTTAGGTGATGAAGTAACAGGCTGAGCGTAAACAAGGATTCCTTTCAGAACGGGATCTTTCATACTTCCACAAATCACTGAACTGCATGTTATTAAACGATGCATCTCGTTCTGCAAGGAATTTGACGTTCCCGCAAGGTTTTAAAGTGTAAAGCTGACTGCAGACGGACATTGAAATACACAAGCAAAAGTAGACTTCTTGGGTCGCCCAACGAATGAAACAAACAAATCACAAAACAGATAACGCGTTTCGACCCGTTTAGGCAGGACAAACAACATCAAAACAATGAACAGTCACTTCAGTCTTCGACACATTCAGGGATTATCCACAAGAATCCCAGTCCCCTCCCTCTTTTCTTCCTGTCTGTCTGCCTGTCTGTCTGTCTGTCTGTCTGTCTGTCCGTCTGTCTCCTTTTGATTGCAGCCTGAGTCGTTTTCTAAATTTGAATGATGTCGACATGTCTGCTCGATCTGCTAGCTTCGTTGGCTGGTTGCCTGAGAAGAAGAAATTCATCTCCCTTCGTAATCAGCGGAGGCCCCCGTACAACAGAAGCGAGCTGCTGGATTATAAAAGACATACGGGGCATTCAGCACTGGACGTGGCATTTTCCGACAGGAAATGACCAGCTGTTTATCAGGCAGGCGGACGGGCTGAGTGCAGCAGCAGTGGTAACATTTGAACGGTAAAGTTCAGTACAGCCGTCAGGCGAAGAAGGGAAGACCAAACCATTGGTCTAGACAGACTAGTTCGTGTCCCGGGTTGAAATTCTCCCACCGATTCGATTCAGCTGGTTGCAAGACAGTGCCGGCATGCTTGAGTTGTAACTTTAAGCTGGTGTGTGACCGAATTCTTAGGGGGTGTTGTAGGTTAGAATCAAGTTTTGTTTTCTCTCCTGAAACTCCGGTGATCGCCTCTTCCCCTCCCCTTCCTCCTTTCCCGTTACTGTTATGGAGAATTTGATTAATCTGAAACTCTCCACGTGTGAAAGCCTGAGTTAATCTTCCAGCTGGATTGAGTGTCTGGTCAAGAGCCTTCGTGTTGGTGCAAAGGTGATTTCTGCAGGAACATCTAATAAACAGCTGGGATATTTTCCTCCATTCGTTTCTGTAAGGATATGGTGGCTTGGGAATGCATCATTGCGTGCGCTGGTGTGCAAAGTTTAACACTGATGTGAATCAAATACTGGGATTACTGCACTAGTTCTTTTTCGGGGATAATTTGTAGCTTGGGAACTACTAGGAATTCATGATGTGAAAACAACACCGGGTTATGGTTATAACACAGCATTATAAAATAAGCAACTACAAGAAATGGCAGCGAGTTATTTAGGGACGTTTATTAATTTTGTCAGACGGGCGAGGATAATTCTGCCTATCAGGTACTCTTCGAACTGTATTTTACGTTCGTTACTTTTAACAGAAGTGCTGGTATCTTAAGTCCAGTTACTGGGTTGGCAGCCTACCTTTTTTCCGGTCTCTTCAGAAATTGGTGCATGGGAGGAGTAGTAGGGGGCGGGAGAGGAGGGGGGGGGGGGTAAGTTAGTGGCTATAGAGATAGAGGAGAGGAGTGAGGGATAGAGAGTGAAATGATTCTTGCAGTTCTGTGCCACTGGGTCTAAATAGTCACTGGTGGAAGTTCTATGGCCAGCAGATCGGCTGGTCAAATTATAAGGAACAGCTTGTCAGTTTCAGATGGAGGAGATCGACTTCATGGACTCTGAACACTTTTCAGAAAAAGGTGACTCTGGAATTCATCGTTCTAGGAGGAGACTAGTATTGGGTCCACTTTTGTTAACCCTAACTCTTCAGAAAGGGGTGACCATGGGGTCCATTTTCATTAACTTCAACTCATCAGGAAGAGGTGAGCACGGGATTCACCTTTCACTCATCCAACTCCTCAGAAAGTGATGACTGTTGATTGACTCCCACTCTTCAGAAAAGGGTGACTGCAAGATTCATCTTTGTTGATTTCAAGTCATCAGAAAGGGATGACTATGGGATCTCTCTTTATTGACTCCAGCCCTGCAGAAAGAGATGACTGTGAGGTAAGTTCCCACTGAGTCCAACACTTCAGAAAGGGATGGCTGTGGGATCCGCCTTCACTGAGTCCAACACTTCAGAAAGGGATGGCTATGGGATCCGCCTTCAGTGACTCCAGTTTATAACAAAGCGATGATCATGGGATCCGCCTTCAGTGACTCCAGTTTATAACAAAGCGATGATCATGGGATCTCCTTTCATTGCCCCCAACTTTTCAGAAAGAGATGACCGTGGGATGCGTCTGTATTAACTCCAGCTCTTCAGAAAGTGGTCACTGTGGGATCCAATCTCATAAACTCTAGCTCTCCAGAAAGAGACGGCTGTGGGTACTAACTTCATGAATTGAAATCTTCAGAAGGGGACGACAGGAGGATCTGCCTTTACTGACTCCAACTCCTCAGAAAGGAATCTGCATTATTGACTCCAATTCTTCAGGAAGCTGACTTTAACTCTTCAGAAAGTGATGATCGTAGGATCCGCCTTTTGTTTTTTTTAGAAAGTGATGACTCTGAGATCCACCTTTATGAACTCCACCTCATCAGAATAGGATGTCTGTGGGATCCAAATACATTAATTCTAGCTCTTCAGAAAGTAGTGATTGAGGGATCCACCCGCATTGACCTCAACTCTTCAGAAAGAGATGTTGGATCTGCCTTCACTGTCTTCAGTTCTTCAGAAAGGGTGACCGATGAATCTGCCTTTTTTTTTTTAAAACTTCAAATCTTCAGAAAGGGGTAGCTGTAGCATCTGCCTTCTTTACCGTCTCTTCAGAAAGGAGCGATTGTGAGATCTGCTTTTGTTAACTTCAACTCTTCAGAAAACGGTGAGTGTAGGATCAACCTTCTTGAATTCAGCTTTCCAGAAAGGAGCGACCATGGGAACAGTCCACACTGGCTCCAACTCCTCAGAAAGGGATGAGAATGGTATCCTCTGTCGCTTATGTCTGCACTTCAAAATTACTTATGTGTGTGTCCGGTCCCCTCCCACAGAGACATACTCAAATTCACCATTATGACAACGATTTCAAGACCAGCGTGAACTGTTCATGGCTTCAGCTTGAGACAGGAGATCCAGAAACACTGGTTTTAGTTCAGAAGAACAAATTCATGTAGTAACACTATCTTGTGAAAACAATGATAATCGAAATTCCAAACCAAGGGTTCACATCTCTGTTTGATTGATTCGTGCGTATATGTGCAGTTTTTGTTCATATGATTATAATTACGGCTCTTGTATATAGAAACCATTCGTTCTTTATCAGTCACGCCCACAGAACACTGACATTTTGTTAATTTGATATACTATTAGACATTGACTAGACGTGGCGTATGATAACGTGTGACATGGGATGTCTGGGGTGTTGGTGTGAGTCATGTTACGTCCACACACAGACACACAAATTGAGAGAGAGAGAGAGAGAGAGAGAGAGAGAGAGAGAGAGAGAGAGAGAGAGAGAGAGAGAGAGAGAGCAACAGACAGGTAGGCAGAGTGACAGACAGAGACCGCCAAGGAGATGAAGTGCGAGGCACCGCACAAACCAACCAAATTTCAGCCCTAGGGACTAATGGGTTATACAGGACCCGGTGAGAAGATTGATACTGTCATTCCGTGCCTGCTCCCCATCTCCCCACATTAGCTGGGCAACTTCACGAGAACAAATGGCTCCGTTCGATGCCAGCTGCTCACAGCGGTGACAACGTGAAAGATCGGGTTCTGACCGTATATTGACCCATCGCTAACGAGGGGAAAGCCCTCGCTTCGTCAGGGTCAGGAACCGCTGTAAGGGAGAGCTCCTATTGTGGCTATGGTTACCAGTCTTCCTTCATGATATTCCCCCATCAAGCAGGAGACTGAGACTGAAAGCAAACAAAGCGATCGTGGTTGACTGAACTGATGGCATTGTGGTGGATACAGTCAACAAACTACGTACGCAGATTGATATTGTCTGAACTGTAAAAAAATGGTCAGATTCTCATATCTTATGGATTTAAAACACTTTTGATATTTGAACACTGGTCTAAAGCATTGCAGTATTTGGGAATCCAACCAAAATATTTGATATGTTCAGAGGTTCAGTAACTGAAACACAACAAACAGATAAGCTTGTACTTTCTAAAAGTTACAACCAGCTTCTGGTCATGTCAAACCTTCATAGATGCGTGAAATTAGAGCTGGCCATTGTCAGTTAATATATAAAGAAATAAAATTAAATACCTGTCTGAAAATTAAATCAGTCTTGAAAGAAGATAGTCGCTATATGTGAGCAAAATCTGTTGTAGGTATGTCAGAGCGCTGCCATCCTTGTCTTTTAAAATGCTTTTGGTTAATATTGGTTGGAGGTCCAGTCTTCTAAAAGAGTTTGTACTTTATGAGCCTGCAACAGTTAAGCCTGGAATAGTGCTTTCATTTGGTCAACGATGTTGAAGATTGTGTAAATCAAACTGAAACTACACCTTGGCAATCTCGTGATTTTAAGCAACAGATATTTTCTAACAAATGACGTTATTGGGATTAAAGCGAAACAAATATACGATTTTCACATCTGTTTAATATCTAGAAACAAAAAAGAAACCTTTCAAAATCTGTTAATCATTCAACAGTATATTATTCAGATAATATACCAGTATAAGCCTTTCAAAATCTGTTAATCATTCAACAGTATATTATTCAGATAATATACCAGTATGAGCCTTTCAAAATCTTTTAATCATTCAACAGTATATTATTCAGATAATATACCAGTATGAGCCTTTCAAAATCTGTTAATCATTCAACAGTATATTATTCAGATAATATACCTGTATGAGCTAAAGAACTATCTTGGTTATGCACGAATAAGACGGAAATCCTGCGAAGCCACAGCAATGATTATACTATGATTTATTGTGCTTCCATCAGTAAAGGAACAAGCAGCGCGTGGCAACACAACACAAAAAATGGCACATTTGTAGAGGGTAGAATTCAAGTAATAGTTTCTCTCTCTATCTCTGTCTCTGTCTCTGTGTGTGTGTGTGTGTGTGTGTGTGTGTGTGTGTGTGTGTGTGTGTGTGAGTGTGTTGAGAGATAGATAGATAGAGAGAGAGAGAGAGAGAGGGAGAGAGAGAGAGAGAGAGAGAGAGAGAGAGAGAGAGAGAGAGAGAGAGAGAGAGAGAGAGAATGACAGAGAGACAGCGAGAGAGGGCTCACAGAACTGAATAGATACAGACAGAAACATATAATACATAGATAGATGGACAATTAAACACAGATGGTAAATGAATGCGTTAAGGCGGGTGGGGTGGGGGCTGAATAGGACTGCTAGAGAGCCGAGTCACATTGATGGTACTATCAGCCCATGTCTTCGATATCAGTATGATAAATAAAGTGTCATGAAAAGCCTCTAGCTGATAGTGCGTAAATCTCACCATTCAGGTACGATTCCCATGCATTGATGAACGTTTATAGTGCTGGGTGATTAGCCAGCTTTTCAAGAAACAAGCGTTTTAAACACTGTAAATTTCCCACAATGGTAACAATATAAAACACCGTAAAGTGTCAATTAGTCCATAGGCGAAGTGCACTAATCCTGCTTCCTGGAACTCAGTCTGAGAAAATGGTGGTGCCCTCGAATGGGGCACTCACTCACGCTAACACAATCCAAGCAATTCAGTAGCAGCGCAGTATCTCCTCTGGTAGGTTACCTTATGACAGTCTGATAGTAGCAGGTCCATGTGGCTTGCAATGTGCTGGAGGCTTCGATGGGAAAAACCAAGGTGTGGCTGCAGTCTAGGTAGGAGTGGGTCTGGATGGGGGCAGAATTAGAGGTGCGGAAATGATATGAATTAAGTAGTATGAATGGGACAGGAAGAAAACGAAGGGGAAACACAGAAAAGAAAACTCAGAAAAATGACGAAAAGTGAGTAATGTGTCTGTAGTAACTATCCTCGGCAAAGGCGAATGGTCTCAGTTCGAATTAGCGCGTGGAGTAGACAATCCTGCTCGGCGCCAGCGACAAAAAGATTTCTCTGGCTGAACGCATTTTTCATATGAGAGCTGGATAAAGAAATCGATCGCTTTTTAAAGACCTCTGGGGATCATTCGTTTTCAGTGTGCTGACTTTTAGCACGTTGTGTAATGGACCAGTGCACAGTGAATGAGAAAGGAATGGTCTTTGCAAATGCAATTGGATTGGATGCTAGCGAGTTGAGATGGATTATCTTATGATCCCATATACATCACAACATATTTTCTCTGAGTCTGTAAAAGTTGATGCAGAATGATTTCCTATGGCGGCACGTGTCGATGGAAGGAGAGAGAGAGACAGACAGACAAACAAAGAAACATTCAAGACCCAAGATCTTTACTCGGATAAAAACAAAAGCCACGCGGAGGAGAATGTACACAGCCCGTGCAAATAGATAAAAAATAAGAAAAACATATCCTACACAATCTGAACCAGATTGAACATCGTAAAAAGTCCATTTGCAACTCTATGTGTAATCAGATAGACTTTAAAACAGAGAGAGAGAGAGAGAGAGAGAGAGAGAGAGAGAGAGAGAGAGAGAGAGGAGAGAGAGAGAGAGAGTATTTAAGGAACAAAAAGCTCGAAGTCTATGGGAGAAGAGCACGAGGATGAGTTTACACCCACGTGAAATCTTACCCACAGTAAAATCTGCATTGCAAGGAGTCATTGAGTCCTCTTTGTATCACGATCCTCTCACGGAGTGGAGATTCTTTTCTGCAAATGTCAGAGAACTGGACTCTGTGTTCAGTGGAAGCCATTCACACTATCAGTTTTCTTCCTCAGTCTTTGACTTTCGAATGTGTCCAGCTAACGAGATTCCGAGCCACCCTTGCCTCCGATTCCAGTGTCGTGTCTTGCGTGGAAATGCGAACAGACGACTGCTCACCTAGCAGGGGTGTCACTGCACGGCGTTTCCTGAAACTGGTTTAAGTGTTCCATACAACGGGATCACATCATTGTACTGAGGGTTCCAGCAAAAAAAAAAAAAGGTCAGACGCTGATCTGTGATTTGCACGCCATCAATGTGGGGAATCAGGCATGGACTGAGTGGCCATTTGTTCTTGTTAGGCGTTTCTCGTGGTGCTGAGACATTAATCAAAGTCATGGCTGCTGGTTGGTGATACCTGTCTTTGAGAAAAAAGCACTTGGTTTTCCTCATACACCTCCAACCATTCACCTCTCTCTCTCTCTCTCTCTCTCTCTCTCTCTCTCTCTCTTGTGGTCCTGTATACATAACGGTGACAGAGTTTTGGACAACAGTACATTCTAACAGTTGCATGGCATGAAACCATGTTTTTCATTACATGTAAATAAAGATATAAAAAGCGCATTGAGAAGATTTTGATATGGTATATCGGGCATTGTAGTTCGCAGTTTTAGACATGAAAACAGTTCTGTTAAATCAATGAAATATCCCATGTGTAGAAATGCTACTGAAACTGACATTCAATTTGTATTTTGTTGCCCTGCTCCCGAAGAGCCCATGCAACAGTTTATACTACAGATATACTGTAAGAAACTAATCCAGTTTACATGGACATTTCTTAAGCCTCAAAGAATGAAGACAATATAAACAAGCAACGATGTTATAAAACGCATTATAGAATAGACCAAAATGTGTATCTTGATTAATGACAGTTTTGCTTGTACGTGTAATAGTAACAAAGGTTGATCATTTGCGTTTACTTAAAGTAAGCTGTGTTTGAACGGGGTTAATTAACATATGTTCTTTTTTTCTTTCTTTGTCTGTTTGTTTCATGCTTACCCCTTCAAAGTGGAGCTCTCGACAACAGAACCACAATTCTGAATTCTGAATGTCCACCCTTCTGGGGGACTGGTCACTGTAAAACCAAACACTCTCCGAAATTATTTCGTTGGCTCCACAAACAGGATGTCATGTGAATGAGGAAAAAGTGATGTGAATGGAAAAGTTTCATATCAATTAAGAGATTTTGTAATTTTTGCAATTGTGGAATGGAACCTACGGGTTTGATGCTTTTTTGTATTCATGGAGTGCAACCGCCAGTGATGCGGAAGAGTAGGACGCTGAGTGGATTGTGAAGTGTGTTCACCCAATGTGAGGAAGGGTGGAAGATTATTGTTACTTCAGAGGAGCTCTGGACACAGACATAGGAGGATGTCTGATTGTAACCCTCTTTGGGTTTAACATAGGACTAGGATTGTCCGATGCAACCCTGGGTTGGGTGTGCTATATGATTGGACTGGTTTGTCCGATGCAACCCTGGTTTGGGTGTGCTTAACCCTTGGTGGGTGTGTAATATGCCTGGCGTGGCAAGTTCACTCGAGTTTTGAGTGTAGATGTAGACTGGAAGTCTACTAGGGTAGGCTTGTCGCTTATTCCCTAGAAGGTGAGTACCAGTTGGGGTTGTAAACTGGTTAAAGCAATTACAGTAAAGGTGTAATTGTAATGATAACAGAAGTTTGATAATTATACAGATTTGATGATATTGCGCTATTTGGGAAAAAGAGAAAGATGAACGTTGAACGCGAAAAGAGAATTGAAAAATAAATAAATAAAATATTGTTGTATAAAGATTTCTCTGTACCCCAACTGTAGGTAGGAATAGGTTGGCGGAACAAGACTCATGTGAGTATTCTATATTGATCTTGGAGTGAATGTGAAAGGAGTTAAAAAGGAGCTATGAATAATAAGAGAGAAAGAGAAAGAATAAATAAAATTCATTTTAGAGGTTAACCCTGGACCTAGGGTTTCGTTACAGAATCCCTCAGCGTCCAGTGGTGGTCCAGTGGTGGTCCAGTGGTGGTCCAGTGGTGGTCCAGTGGTGGTCCAGGCTTGAGCTGTACGAGCCTAGTGAGTCCAGGCTGTGGTGGTCCAGAGGTGGTACAGCCAAGTGAAAGAAAGCTCCTCGACAAGTCAAGATGACTTGTCTTTATTGATACTATTTAATATAAGAACTGATAGTGTAACATGTGTGTGAGTGTGTTGGATTTTTGGTAAAACTTTGAATATTGCATTATTGTTTCTATGTGGGGAATTATCTTGTGAAGAGAAGAAATAATTGTTGGAAAATGCAGTGAAATGCAAAGAATAATTAAAACCCTTTTCTTTGTGAGTAAAGGGAGCATTTTATAGAAAACTCAGTTCAATTGTGGTAGTGCTCCTTTGGGTGAATGGAGTGATTGCGTGTTGTGTACGAAGTAAGCATACTGTGTTTGTGAATGCAAGTGTGTATGTTCACAAACATGGGTGTGTGACAGTGGTGACCCCGTCTTTGAATTTAGGTTAGAGTTTAATAGGATTTAGTTTTTTGAGCGAGTACTGCTGCTAAAATATTGTTTTGAACCCCTTTGTAAAAAAGAAAGAAAAATAGAAGTAAAATTACTCTGCCAAATTACAATTATAAAGATACTATTTTGTTCCCCTCTGCATTGCTGTATAATTGTTATATTTATTCATTTTCATTGGCATTTTCAATTTTGTTTTTCTTATCTATATTTATGGTGTGAGTCAATTGTTTATGTAATGTATACTTGTTCTTAGTATTCCCGTCTCCAGTTCTACGGGTGGTAGTTTCAATTAGTGGGCTACCTAAGGGTTCTTTTGCTCGGCCTTACTTTTCCTACTTTTTTCAAATTTTCGCCTCTCTTGGTTTCTGTCTCTATTCTAATTAAAATTCTCTTGATATTCTTTACAATAAGCTCCTCTCTAGTTTCAAGTTTAGGCGTTTTTTTTTTCTATTTTAAATAGGGTTTCTGATTAGTGTGTGTAAATGCTCCCTTTATTTTAAATGTTGTAAGGTTTAGTTGAAAATCTTTCTTGTAAAATTGTTTGCGTTTTTTCTGGCACATTCTTTTGGATTCCTTTTGAAAACAGTGCTCTGTTTTAGTTTAAAACAATAATTAAAAAAAAATATTCTTAGTTTTTCTTGGTATTTCGGAAATCTTTCTCACAATTCAGTCTTTCAGAGCCATTTCTAAATTTACTTCTCACATTTTTTGGCCAACTAAATTAACTTAAATAAAACATTTTTTCAGTGAGGGTGCATTTCCATACTCAATCAAATTTTACTGAAAAAAAAAAAAAATTCTTTTCTGTCCCGTCATTGTTTTTTTTTGGTTCTTTACAAATTTGAATGTTTTGAGCTCTGTATTCTAGTAATCAGTGCCAAGTAAGTTTAAATTGTTGTTCTATTTTAAATAGTGTTTTTATTTCACATCTTAATTTCTCTACCCCATTTGCACGCTGTGGGATTTCTTTAAGCGTGATCTACACTCTCATACAACATGACTGATACAGTAGATGATCAACAAATAGAGGAATTCCAATCCTTATTTGTGAAGGAGGATGAGGAAACGGTTCGTTTCAACCGATTTTTGTCCCAGGGACAGAAATTGCAGTTGTCTGGTGATGCGTTAATGGCTTACATTGATCAGTGTGAAGAGCGTGCGCTCAGAGCAAAAGAAAGAGAGGAGAAGAAAGAGGCAGATGAGAGAGAAAGGCTTAGTAAAGCAGAGGCAGAAAAAGAAGATAAGATTAGGCAAGCAGAAGCACAGTTAGAAAAAGAAGAAAGGCTTAGACAAGCACAGTTAGAGGATAGACAATCACAGTTAGAGAAAGAAGAGAAGGATAGACAAGTACAGTTAGAGAAAGAAGAGAAGGATAGACAAGTACAGTTAGAGAAAGAAGAGAAGGATAGACAAGTACAGTTAGAGAAAGAAGAGAAGGATAGACAAGCACAGATAGAGAGAGAGGAAAAAATCAGGGCGCATGAACTTGAAATGAAAAGAACAGAAAGTCTTAATTTACTTGAAATGAGAAGATTGGAACTTGAACAAAAACGAGTGGAACTTCAGTTAAAGCAACAGGCTGTTCAACAATCTGCAAATGTAAATGTTTCTCAAACTGATGCTGTTCCTGTTCAGGGTGCAGGTAAGACTTCCTACATTCCCAAATTACCCCCTTTTGATGAGAATCGTGATGACATAGACTCTTTTCTTTTTAGGTTTGAAAACCATGCTTCATCATGTGGTTGGAGCAAGGACAAATGGACATTGTATGCTGCTTCCCTATTCAAGGGCACCGCATTATCTCTGTATCATAGTTTGGCAGTTCGTGATTCTCTCACATGGGAAGAACTGAAAGCTGAACTTTTGAAGAAGTTTCAATATACAGATGAAGGCTTTAGAGAAAAATTTCGTTCAGTTCGTCCAGAAAAAGGTGAATCATTTGCAGCTTTCCTTATTAGGACAAGTCATTTATTTGATCGTTGGGTTGAATTGTCCCAAACACAGAAAGAATATGCTGATTTGCGTGACTTGTTGTTACGTGAGCAGATTTTACAAAGCGTATCCAAAGACCTAGCTATTTTTCTAAAAGAGAGATCTTGTAAAACTGCAGAGGATATCTGTAAGCTGGCAGATCAGTATCGGACTGCTCATCCGGAAAAGCATTTTTCAAGGAAATCTGACCGTGATGTGTTTGAGGCAAATGTTGCTTCAACAGGCCAGTTTGGTCCGGGTCGTTCTCAACCAAACAGGAGATATGGTCATAGAGGAGGCCAGAGTTTTTCTCAAAGACAGAATACAAACAGGAATAATGTACATTCCTATAATAACTGGCAAGAGAATAATTCTGGACAAACTTTTTCACAGGGTAATCCAAATCCAAGAGGATATACCAATTCTCGACGGACTGGTCAGTTTAGAGCTATTCGTGGCCGTGGACAATTTTCAAACCGTGGTGGTATTGATCATAGTACAGTACCAAATACAGTATGTGGTGTGGACAATGGTTGTTGGCACTGTTCCTGTATATTTCACAAGAAGAAAGACTGTCCTTTTCTAGCACAGGGTAATGTGTGCTTAGCAACAGATCCCAAGCAAACTGCTAAAGATACTCAGCATGTTTTAGTGTCTGACACTGATGTTACAGGTCTACACATTGAATCGTGTGCTGTCAATGGGTTTGGTGCTACACTGTTGAGGGATACTGGGTGTACTACTGCTGGTGTACGCAAAGATTTAGTCAGAAAAGAACAATACACTGGGACACATCAGCAATGTCGTACATTTGGTGGCAAAATTGAATCATTTCCTTTGGCATGTGTTTATGTTTGTACTCCCTATTTTACAGGTGAAATAACAGCATGTGTCATTGATGATCCTGTGACAGACCTCATTCTTGGAAATCTCAAGGGTGTTTCCACGTCTTGTGGAGGACAATGTGGTTCTTTTGTGCCTTCTATGGTAAGCACTCGTTCACAAGAGGAAAAAGAAAGGCAAGGTCAAAAACCCCTGGTTGTTCCCTATGTCCCAAAATTGGATGCGACTCCTGAACATTTGAGTGATTTACAAAAGACAGATACAACATTGACTCATTTGTTTCAGAAAGTTGTTCCTGAGGTACCTGACAAAGTGACTGATATCATGTACATAAAAAAGAATAATCTTTTATACCGTCTTTTTCCTAAAGATGAACAGGTGGTGGAGCAGATTGTCGTTCCTATGTCTTTACGTGATACCGTTTTGCATACTGCACATGATTCCATGTTTTCGGGTCATTGTGGAGTCAAACGTACTCTTCAACGTGTGTTGTCTTCATTTTTTTGGCCTGGTGTTAGTGTGCAAGTTTCAAAATATTGTCAATCATGTGATGTCTGTCAGAAAACAATTCCCAAAGGTCGTATACCATTTGCACCTTTGCAAAGAATGCCACTCATTACTGAACCATTCAGTCCTGTTTGTATTGATTTGGTTGGTCCATTTCATGTTTCCAATTCTGGTTTTCGTTATGTGCTCACTGTCATGGATGTTGCTACCAGGTATCCTGAAGCTGTACCTTTGAAAAAGATTGATACCATTTCTGTGGCAGAAGCATTATTTTCTATTTTTTCCAGAATGGGACTTCCTGATGAAATATTATCTGACTTGGGTACTCAGTTTGCGTCAGATCTCATGAAAGAAATATTTCGTTTACTTTCAATTTCTGCATGTACTACATCTCCATACCATCCACAGTCGAATGGCCTTGTGGAAAGATTTAATGGTACTTTCAAGATGATGTTGAAGAAAGTTTCTAAGGAAAGACCATCAGACTGGGATCGATACATTCCAGCCATACTTTTTGCCTACAGGGAATTGCCAAATGAGAGCACAGGTTTCTCTCCTTTTGAGTTGCTTTTTGGTCGTTCACCAAAAGGACCTATTAGCATCCTGTCAAAGTCATGGTCTGGGGACAATGTGTCTCAAGAAGAAAAAAATGTTTTTGATTATGTTTTTACTTTACAAAATCGTATAGCAGATGCATGTCGTATTGCCCAAGAAAATGCTTATAACAGTGCAACTACGCATAAAAAGTATGCTGATCGTGGGGCAAAGATGCGTGTGTTTTCTGTGGGTGACAATGTGTTGGTGCTTTTGACAGATGACAAGAGCAAGATGCATGTGATGTGGAAAGGACCATTCGTCGTCATTGAAAAATGTTCTGATGTCAATTACAGAATTGATATGAATGGTGTGAAGAAAATTTTCCATGTTAACATGTTGAAAAAGTACTTTCACAGGTCTGATGTTATGATCAACAAGGTTGCTGTCCCTGATGATAAGATTTCAGCATTGGCATGTGACATTTCATGTCTGTTACCAATGGATTGTGTGACAGAACATTTGCAACGTCTTGACAAACCTGTGTTTCACAAGGTGCCTGTAATTCATGAAACTGCTGTTGGTGTAGTTCAGGACACTGGTGATGATGTTATTCAACTGCCTACATTATCCTTAAAAGGTGAAACATACGAGGATGTCAAGATCAACGAGGACTTGAAACCATCTCAGGTGGCTCAACTAAAGTGTTTACTACAGGATTATACAGATGTACTTACAGACAAACCAGGATCTGCAGTTGGTGTTGAACCTCATAGAATACGGTTGACAACAGATGTTCCTGTACGAATGAAGTCGTATCCTTTACCTTTTGCAAAAAAGCAAATTATTGAGAGGTACAGGTCATGTTGGATCTTGGGGTCATTGAAAAGTCAAGTTCTCCATATGTGGCTCCTGTGGTGCTGGTTTCAAAACCAGATGGTTCAGTCAGATTTTGTATTGATTACAGGGCTTTGAATAAATTGACTGTTTTTGATTCTGAACCAATTCCTGATGTGGAGGATTTGTTTTGTCAACTGAGTCAAGCCAAGTATTTTGTGAAAATTGATCTCACGAAAGGTTATTGGCAGATACCGATGTGTGTTGATGATAAAGGAAAAACAGCTTTTCAAACACCATTTGGACTTTTTCATTTTTTGCGAATGCCTTTTGGTTTGCAGAATGCACCGGCAACTTTCGCAAGAATGATGAGACAACTCAGGTTACATGAAATGTCTGCTGTAAGTTTTTTTGATGATATTTTGCTGGCTTCACAAACATGGAGTAATCTGCTGAGATGTTTGAAAAGTGTTTTTGAAAGACTCCGTTCTTTTGGTTTGACAGCAAGGCCATCGAAAATCATGGCGGGTTTTCAAAAACTGGAGTTTTTGGGGCATACAATTGCTGTGGGTTCGATGCAGCCAGAAAAGAAGAAAATGGAAAAGATTTTGGCAATCAAAACCCCATGTTCAAAGAAACGGGTTCGTTCACTTCTTGGACTCTTATCTTATTACAGGCGTTATGTCCCTCACTTTGCAACTCTTACAGCTCCATTAACTGAGTTGACAAAGGGTTCCAAGCATTCATCTATTGATTGGACTGTAGATTGTCAGAATGCTTTGGAAGCAGTTCAAAAGGTTTTGAATTCTTCTCCTGTTTTACTTCTGCCCAACTTGGAGAAAGATTTTGTCCTCCGGACTGATGCAAGTTCAACAGGAATGGGTGCTGTTCTTTTGCAAGAACATCAAGATTTATTGCATCCAGTACAGTTTGCAAGTAAGAAGTTCACTGATGCACAGTCGAAGTATTCTACTATTGAACGGGAATGCTTAGCGATTGTGTGGGCACTTGCAAAATTTGAGCGTTTCTTGCAAGGCAGGTTTTTTGTCCTGCAGACGGATCACAGACCTCTGACGTTTTTGAAGACATCAAGAACAAAGAATAACCGTCTATTACGGTGGTCTTTGGCGATCCAGCAATACAGTTTCAGGGTTGATCCAATTTCAGGGTCCAGCAATGTGATTGCTGACATTTTGTCTCGACAGTAATAAGTAGTGTGTGTTTTCAAGTTTGCTGTTGAAAGTTGAATTTATATGTTTGTATTTGAGTAATGGAATGTTGTGTGCAATATTGATTACTTGCGGTAGTGATAGTTGATGCATTGATGTTGGCTTTGGATAATTTTTTTTGGAAACAATGTTTTTATAAATATACATTTTTCTGTTCGCATGTACTCATGTCATTTTGGGAAAGTATTTTTTCAGAATACTGTCAATGGTGTATTTTTTTTTGTGGAACTCCTATACTCTTCTTTGAAAAAATTTGATGAATCAAATTTTTTTATCGGAGGTTGGGGGGTGTCATGTGAATGAGGAAAAAGTGATGTGAATGGAAAAGTTTCATATCAATTAAGAGATTTTGTAATTTTTGCAATTGTGGAATGGAACCTACGGGTTTGATGCTTTTTTGTATTCATGGAGTGCAACCGCCAGTGATGCGGAAGAGTAGGACGCTGAGTGGATTGTGAAGTGTGTTCACCCAATGTGAGGAAGGGTGGAAGATTATTGTTACTTCAGAGGAGCTCTGGACACAGACATAGGAGGATGTCTGATTGTAACCCTCTTTGGGTTTAACATAGGACTAGGATTGTCCGATGCAACCCTGGGTTGGGTGTGCTATATGATTGGACTGGTTTGTCCGATGCAACCCTGGTTTGGGTGTGCTTAACCCTTGGTGGGTGTAATATGCCTGGCGTGGCAAGTTCACTCGAGTTTTGAGTGTAGATGTAGACTGGAAGTCTACTAGGGTAGGCTTGTCGCTTATTCCCTAGAAGGTGAGTACCAGTTGGGGTTGTAAACTGGTTAAAGCAATTACAGTAAAGGTGTAATTGTAATGATAACAGAAGTTTGATAATTATACAGATTTGATGATATTGCGCTATTTGGGAAAAAGAGAAAGATGAACGTTGAACGCGAAAAGAGAATTGAAAAATAAATAAATAAAATATTGTTGTATAAAGATTTCTCTGTACCCCAACTGTAGGTAGGAATAGGTTGGCGGAACAAGACTCATGTGAGTATTCTATATTGATCTTGGAGTGAATGTGAAAGGAGTTAAAAAGGAGCTATGAATAATAAGAGAGAAAGAGAAAGAATAAATAAAATTCATTTTAGAGGTTAACCCTGGACCTAGGGTTTCGTTACAGAATCCCTCAGCGTCCAGTGGTG
>CM065720.1:43648438-43655938 GCA_033310375.1 Conus canariensis
AATCGTTTTGGTTACATAAATATAAGAACATTTCCCGAATAATGTTGTCTCATTCATTTTATATCAATACCTTCTAAATCACTGGAGGGGGGTGTCTTCGTATTTTTTAAATTCAAAATCCGTTTTAAACATCCTTTTTAGCGTTTTCAGAGCACTGATTTCTGGAAAACATTTTCCAATGGCATTTTAAGAAGCCAAAGAACTTCTTAGCCTTTGAATTACTGTGCTTTCACTGGTGGGGGCAGACACAGCACAGAACAATAACTTACAGAAACTACCCATTTACTTCCACCTGTCCTCCACTTACATACCTCTCTTTTTCTATTGGCCTTGTGCGTGTCTGTACATCTGTGTTTGCAGACAGAGAAACTATGATAAAAATTCTACTCTCTGAGGAGATGAATACAGAGAAAGGTAGATGCCTTTATCGAAGTTGAAAAGGACTACGTGAGACTTGTGTCATATGAACGGTACTCACAATCAGTGTCTTCCTTCTTTTTTTTAAAATAAAAATCTGAATCCACACGAACTTCAATTTGAAACTAAACATGCCCTGAAAAGCCTCCAGCTAACAAGAAGTAAATCTCATCATTCACGTACTATGCTCTTGCGTTGATGAATGTCTATAATTTTAGACGTCTAGCATGTTTCCAAAAAACAAATGTTTTAACCGGTTTAAATTTCCCACAGTGGTGACGATATAAAAGACAGTGAATTCATCTCTCGCTGATGTGGGGTGATCTCCTTTCCTGGAACTCAGTACGATTTATGAAAATGGTGGCGTCCTCTGGAGGGCTAATTCACGATGGCGCCATAGCTAAGCGATGACTGCTGTGAGCAGGGAGCTGTGTAAGTGGTGTTTTATCATGTGCTGGATGAGAATAGAACTACTGAACACCATCAAAGTGACTCTGCACCAGTGCAGTATCTTCCCGGGGGAGGGGGGAGGGGGCTTGGGGGGGGGGGGGGGAGGTTGTCTCATGACGGCTTGATATTCAGTGTTCCCTGCATTTTGCTTGTACCAGGACTGTTGCAGTTGTGTGGTCGTAGGTGGAGGGTGTGTGTGTGTGTGGGAGAAATGAGAGGTGTGAAAGTAATGCCACCGGAGTGGCATGGATGATGAAGCAGCAATAGAAACAAAGACAAACCAAAACAAGCCAAAAAAACAACAACAACAGCAACAGCAGCAGCAGCAGCAACAACAACAACAACGACAACAACAACAAAAGCCGAGCATACGAAGAGAAAAATGTCAGCAACTGAGAGATACGTCTTGTCGTGACCATCTCCATCAAAAGAAAAAAAATCTTAATTCCAAATCGTACATGAAACAGATTGTTCTGCTTGGGGCAATGGGAAGCACATTGCTCTGGCTGAAAGCATTTTTCATGTGGACAAAGAAATCAGACTTTGTTCTAAAAACCTATACGGATCATTCGATTTCCGTGTGCTGACTTTCAGTGTGTTGTATAATGGATCAAGCATAGGAAAACGAGAAAAAATTTGGCTCTTTGAAAGCAACTAGATTGGGCGATGGTTAGTCAAGATGGAAACTATACCACCAGTATATACATCTATCTAATCTATCTATCTATCTATCTATTCTATCTATCTATCTATCTATCTATCTTTCTATCTACTCTGTCTCTCTCTTTCTTCCTCTCTCTCTCTCTCTCCACACACACACACACACACGCAGAGAGAGAGAGAGAGAGAGAGAGAGAGAGAGAGAGAGAGAGAGGAGAGGAGAGAGAGAGAGAGAGTCAAGATCTTTATTCAGGTATAGGCATAAACTTAGTAAAAGAGAATGTACACATAAATAAAGAATTCAAATAAACAAGTAAATCCAGGGGCATGTAAAAATTCAAAATAATGTTCTACTCAATACACACTAAAGTCAACTTCGTACAAAGTCCATTCGCAATTGTCAAGAAGTTCCTGATACGCGTATTTGGTTGAATGTGATTAGGAAGACGTTAACAGACGCAAAGACAGATTAACAGACAGATTGACAGACAAACAGGCAGACAGACAAACACACACACACACACACCTTCACACACACGTATCCCCCCCCTCCCCCCGAGAGAGAGAGAGAGAGAGAGAGAGAGAGAGAGAGAGAGAGAGAGAGAGAGAGAGAGAGAGAGAGAATCAAACATTTTTAGACACACAGAAGATCAGATTCACTGGAACAAGATGCATACAGATGAGTTTATAGTCACCTCAAATAGTAATGAAGTAGAAGACCCGGACTGCAAACCCCCCCCCCCCCAAAAAAAAAAAAAAAAAAAAAAAACCCAACTCATTTAGCTCTCCATGTATCACTGTCCTCTCATCCAGTGATGATTCCTTCACATACATGTCAGAGAACGAGACCAAAGCCAGCAGAAACCAGGCACACTGATCAACTAGTTTCTCTTGCTAAGTCCTTGACTCTAAAACGTGTCTAACTAACGAGATTTCCACCACCTTCCCCTCCTGTTATAGTGTAGTGTCTTGTGTGGGAGAAGAAAAAGATACACCTGAAGGTACGGGTAGGACCCAGAGAAGTACTGCCTTCAACTGCCGAACAAACCAGCTGGGAGCAATCCTGCACCACCCTTGGAAGCCTGCGCTGTGTTCACATAGGGTGCAGGCACGCACAGAGCACGTCGTGTCTTATGTGGGAGTACGAACTACTGGTCACTGCGGAGCGTTTCCTGAAATCGGTTTAAGAAATCCACAAGACGGAATCACCTCACGCCACCGACGCTTCGAGAAGTAAAAAGAGGTCAGAAGCTGATGTGTGTTTTACATGCAACCAACACGGGAATCAGGCATGGACTGAATGGCCATTTGTACGAGTTAAGTGCTTCACATGATACCAAGACATTAGTTAAAGTCACGGCCACTGGTTGACGGTTACGGACTTTCTGAATAAGCACTTGGTACATCCTTCGTAGCATCTCATATTGGTAATCACCACCGCTCCCCTCTTCCTCCTCTCTTCCATGTCCTTTTTCTCAAATAAGCAGTTGAGGTAGGCTTTAGGACTGCATGTAGGTTCGAGCAGTTCCCTAGCATAGAACCATATTTTCATTTAGAATTGAATAAATAGGTAAAATATGCATTCCAAGCACTGTTTTAGATATAAAGAAGCTCTTTGAACTGAACGAAATGTCCAGTGTGTGGAAGTGCTTCGAAAAGTACATTCATTTTGTTGCTCCGCCCGCGAGAACTTAAGATGCTGGTGTAACTAAATACCATTAACAACCCGAATCATTACTCTGGTTGCTATGAAAACATTACTAACAGTTTCTAAATTTTCTTATACAAGCCACTGATGAAGAGGGATATGTATGTATATTGTTAAATGTAATCTTGTTCATGTGTAACAGTAACAACTGTTGATCATTTGTGTACTCAATATTTTCTTTGGATGTGTAAACTACAGTTACTTCTTCTCCTCATTTCCCTTTTTTCTTTTTGTTTTGTTCACACCACTTCAAATGGGCTTTCATCTTTTTATGAATAGAAATCTGATTTCTAAGGTTTGAACCCTCTTAGGTTCTTGGTGAATTCTCGGCCTGTATGGGATTGGTTACCCTATAACAAAAAAATTTCAGACATAATTTCAGCGAATCCACAAAACAGGAGCGCTCAGTTTACAGGATCAACTCAGTGTATTGATGGTCAAAGATAGGGTCAAAAGCCGGTACAGTGTATCAGTCCTTCACAGTGTAACTCCGGTGGACAGTCAGCTGTGCATTGAGCCACAGAAGGCAGGGCTGAGTGCGTCTTTCAGTACTTGTTTCTCTCAGTCTCTTTGACTCTATCTATTTACCTTTCGGCACTGCGATATGAAAATTGTCTGCCTTCTTTGCCCATTGGCCTTCGTTCGAAAAACTCTTTTTACTCCTTCTTTGTTCTCGTTGCCATTTACAACAGGCTAGCTATGCCGCTGTCATCAGGTAACCAGATATTTACAGTTTAATCACTTAAATGGGCACGGGCTGTCTATTTTGACGAGTTATTAGCGACTGGGGTCCCTTAAATCCCTGAACGTGTGTTGCACTAACATGATTTTTCAATTTTTGTTAAAATTGGGCGGGATAAATCAAGTGGGATGCTTGATGCACTGAGAGCGACCTTATGTAATAAAAAATGTGCCTGGACAAGTGTGAACAGTTCAGCTACTGTTTTATGAACTGCTGTGAATTTTGCGTGAATATCATAACGTTTTGAATGCTGCTGTGTTATGAATTTTGTGTACTTTGATCATAAGTTTAGATTTCACTATTTTCTGAATACTGTTCTGTAATGAATTATTTTGTACATAAAGTGAATACTATTATGTTGTGAACATTGCTGTGTGACGAATCATTCTCTATTTTATATATTGAATCGATTGTTTTTTCAGTGTTTGAATACCGCAGTTGATGTGCTATGAATTGTCTCTTTTTGTGTTTTGAACCTAACGTTACTGAATTGTGAATGCTGCTACGTTACGAATTATTTCCTATTCTATATATTTAAAATTGCATGTTGCTAACTGTAAATGCTGTGAAATAACGATTTACCTATTTTGTAACAAGAACCGAATGGCGTTATTATGTTGTAAATGCTGCGATGTTAAGGACTGTTATACATATTTTTTACATTGAATTGAGTCTTTTAGTTTGTGAATCCGGCTATGTAATAAACTGCATATTTATGGAAAATGGAATGGTATCACGTTGTGAATCAGAACTCTTGAAACATGGCGGGGAGGCAGTAACGGATATTACCACTGCTATCTGCTACAACCGGAGAGTGGAATATGCCATAGACGCAAATAGTTCTGGCCAGATTCCCCCCCCCCCCCACCCCCGCGGCCAAAGGAAGTCCCTACTACTGCCAGAACAACTGCACCATCAGTTTGTTCAGACATGCCAACAAGGCAATGCTATAAATCACTCTGACTAGATCATAGTAGCGAGATACACCGTTAGTGTTGAAGAACAGGCTGGATTCTGCAAAGGCAGAAGTACCATCGAACACAGCTGTTAACCTCACATCCTCTGCGTCAAACAACTTCAACACCAGACTGACTTGTTCTGTTCTACCATGTCTTCATAGACTTTGAGAGGCACATGAAAAAGTCTGGCAGGACGCGCTATTGGCAGCAAAGAAAGAAAAGCTAATCCATACAACCCAACAGCAACACTCCAAATCGACCAGTGAGTACATATACAGGGCACAATTAGAAACTGGATATGTACTTCAGTATGAGCTGGTCTGGGTTGCTTTCTATCCCCCATACTTTTCAACATATTGCTGGAACGCACCGCGACTGCCATAGTTCAACATCATGTCCTCAAGTTCAGTCAACATAGTTCAGCTGGTTAGCCGCGCAAATGGACATCGATGGCCTGGCAGACGGCAGCGGAAAAGAACTCACCAAGTTGGTTCAGAAAGAGGATGAATCAAGGAGAACATATGGCATGGAAGACAAGTTGATGGTCAGCCACACGACCACATCGCGACTGATTACAACTGTCAACAGCCAAAGGCTAAAAATTGTTCTCAACAGCACACATAGCAACGAAAAGGATCCAAACCAGAAATCTTGTAAAGGGCAGCAACAGTAACTATCTACTGTCCAGATTAAACCTCTATGGAAGGATAAGCTACACAAAATCTCCATGGAACACAAGATCAGGCTTCTGTTTGTCCTGATATACCCCAGTGTTCTTTATGCATGTGAAGCATGGGCCCTAAGAGCGGGTATGGAAGACAGAATCTAAGCCACAGAAATGAGGTGTTTTTGCAAGCTACTGAATATTAGCTATGCGGATCACATCACCAATGAATAAGGGCACCGAGCCATCAAGCGCCAAGTCATCAAGATGAGACCAAATGGATCAAGTGACATCAGTTGAGAAAAGAAACCTACGTGGGAATGACCATGTACCAAGATCCAGTGGCCTTGCTAGACCATTTCTCCCGGAAACTGTTGAGGGAGGGAGACAAAGGGAAGAGAAAGAAACGAGGGAATGAAAACATTACAAAATAAGCAAGAAAATGTGCAACACTACAAAATGAGCAAGAAAACAATGTGCAACATTACACAATGAGCAAGAAAACAATGTGCAACATTAAACAATGAGCAAGAAAACAATGTGCAATATTACACAATGAGCAAGAACACAATGTGCAACATTACACAATGAGCAAGAAAACAATGTGCAACATTACACAATGAGCAAGAAACAATGTGCAACATTACACAATGAGCAAGAAAACAACGTGCAACATTACACAATGAGCAAGAAAACAATGTGCAACATTACACAATGAGCTAGAAAACAATGTTCAGAGCCTCAGGCCTAGGCACATAGCTTTCAGGCCCGGGGGAGACCTGGTACATGTGTTCTCAGTGTGGCGCCTCAGTGACTCTTCTTGGATGTAAGGTATGGGGAGGAGGAGGAGGAGGAGGAGCTAGGAATGCTGCTGTGTTATGCATTTCTACCTTGAATGTAGAGTTTAATGTGATTATCATGCAAATGCTGCTGGTGTGTTATAAATTGCACACATTTTGTAGAGTGTTGATGGATTCTGTTGTGAATACTGCCAGGCGATCAGCTGTGTATTTTGTACGGAGATTTGAATGTTAAGGTAAGTGAACGCTGCTGTGCTATAATTTGCATATTTCATAAATATAATTGATTGTTGTTAAGTGGTAAATGTTGCCATGATGGGAATCGTGTATATTGGATATTTGAGCGTAATTATTACTTTGCGAATGCTGCTGTTTTCAAGTGTATTTACCTGTGTAGAATGTTATTATTCTGCGAAAACAGTTGTACTATGAATTATGTAATTCGTATATTAAAAACATTAGTTACTGTGTTATGAACGTTGCCATGCTATGAAAATGTCTTTTGGCATTTGGAACTGGATGTTATTAAAACTTGATCGCAGTGTAATGATGTTGTGCATGCTATGAATTGTATAGCACGTGTACCGTATTACATGCGCTCTTGTTTTCACGTCTACAGTTTGTGACATGTTTTCTGCAAGGTGACATGGCCAGAAGTGGGCCATGTGCTTCTGACAAACCTATATGCGCTTAACATGGAAACTCAGGCATTGCGCGAAACGGTTTGGTCTAGCACGGCATTACTGTAGACTGTTTAAGACATTGTGTTGAAAGAGTTACATGGGATATAGACTGATAGCACTGGTCTTCTACGGTGGAGAAAGGAGAAGGTGGGGGTGTGGGTGGTGGAAGGCGGCAGGAAGAGGAGGGGTAGGGGTCGGTGGAAGGGGGGGGGGAGGGTAACAAGGATTTCTTTGGTACCAAGATCTTTAGGATATCCTTTAATTAGTCTGAGAATGATGAATTACGCGGAATGGCTAGCGCTATTAGCGTCTTTTTTTTTCGCCATTTAGAAGCCCGTAAATCAATCACATATCTTTAATTGCATGTGCATCATGAATTTGTTGTTTGTTACTTCTTCATAATGTGACCTTTATACC
>CM065720.1:43658438-43660938 GCA_033310375.1 Conus canariensis
GAAGCAAACGACTCAAATCAAATCTGCATTTGCGTGTTCCGCAGCACGTCTGTCTTTTTTTTTTTTTTTTTTTAATCTCCTTTGGAAAGAACTTCGGAAATGGCACACTCTAGCATAGCGACTCTCTCTCTCTCTCTCTCTCTCTCTCTCTCTCTCTCTCGCTCTCTCTCTCTCTCTCTGTCCTCTCTCTCTCTCTCTCTCTGTGCTGTGTGTGTGTGTGTGTGTGTGTGTGTGTGTGTGTGTGTGTGTGTGTGGTGTGTGTGTGCATGCGTGCTTGCGTGCGCGCGCGCGCGCGTGTGTATATGTAAAGTCATAAACAGTAATAACTCTGTCTGCACATGCGTTTCCCTTTATAGAGCCCAATCATGAAGCAACAGGCGTATTTGTGTTAAAAACCAACGTCTTGTTAAAAAAAAAAAACCCAGGCATGATATGTACAATAAGACATCATTTCCAGGAAGACTTAAAACACATTTCCAAGCTTGGTAACTTTCCCACCTCTCTGTCTTATAAAACCACGGCGTCAAAATGCAGTGTGTTAATGGACAGAATCCCCTAAGATTCAACAGGCGAGGAGCAAGCCTAACAAAAGACTGCAACACCAGCAAATGTGAAGAACACACACACACACACACACACAACACACACACACACACACACACACACACACACACACACTAAAGAAGACACTGCCGTAAATACGGACTCTACCAAGTACATTCGTTTCCTCTGGTGTGACTTGGGAGGAAATAAGTTTAATCTGTTCCAGAAATTACACAGGATGCAAGGTTGCAGGGGATTCTGATGACAGATCCAGTCTGGGAATTCTGTAACCGTGAGATGCGCCAGAACACTTGGATGGTATCTCCTGACGGCCGCTGACGCTGGTCATTCCATGATCTGTTCCGCAGCAGCAGTTGCTGGCTTGAAGACCATTGTAGAAGCGCTTGGAGATGGAGGCCATGTATACGCTTGTTACATGACGCTCGAATTCGCTTGACATGGATTTCTTTTAGTGGTGGTACTGATCCTGGCGAAACTCTCAGACCGTCTGTCTATGTACACACGCACACATGCAAGTATTCAGGCACATAGATACAAGCGTGAAGATGCATGCGCACGTGTGTGTGTGTGTGTGTGTGTGTGTGTGTGTGTGTGTGGCGTGCGTGCGTGCGTGCGTGCGTGCGTACGTGCGTGCGTGCGTGCGTGCGTGCGTGCGTGCGTGCGTGCGTGCGTGCGTGCGTGTGTGTGTGTGTGTGTGTGTGTGTGTGTGTGTGTGGTCAAAGAACATGCGGCACAAAGGCAAAGAGCTACAAGAGGAAGACACACTATATAGCACCAAATGATATCCAGCTGAACTCGGTAACATAGCGTGGTTTGGGGGATTTTATACAAAAGAGGAATACATCAATGCTCAGTTATCACAACAAAAATAACAACCAAACTTTTGACAAGTATAGTGTCCATTGTACGCTAAAGAAGATTCGGCAGGAAATGTCAGAACATTTCAACAGTTTGTCATCTTGCTTTCTTTTCTAACTCTCGCTTGAACTCTGGCTACTTTTGAAATGGTTTTTCTCATCCAAAACAGTACATGAAGGTTGATAAGTTGGAAATTATTGATTGTTCTCAGAACAGCCAGACGTACGAACAGACAGACAAACAGACTGACAGACAGACAATAGACATACAGAGAGAGGGGAGAGAGAGAGAGAGAGAGAGAGAGAGAGAGAGAGAGAGAGAGAGAGAGAGAGAGAGAGAGAGAGAGACAGACAGACAGACAGAAGATAGACAGAAAAGCAGGCAGGCAGACAGACAGACAGATAGAAGCAGAGTAATTAACCAGACCACATGGAAGACATTCTCACAAGAACTCTCACCCTGGTCTGAAGCCTTTCAGAGATGAACCAGACACAGATGACAATCAGATCAAGACAGCCTATCGTTCACCTGCCTCTACTGGATGTAAGAAACCTCCCTATCCATTCCAGAAATGACACCATCAGCAGGAAGCTGGGTCTCTGAAGGCAGGCTCCCGTTTGGGGAACTCTGTGACTGTGAGACGCGCAGCCAACCCACTTGGTTGGTATCCCCTGACAGCTACTGTCGCACGGGATTTACTTGACGTCTCCCGCCGTGGTGCTTCCTGGCTCCTGGTAGATTTACATGCCTGAAGTTGGGAGAGATTGGCTGTATGTTAGATTGATGAGGATGGCATTTACTGGACAGAGGATTGCTTCTCTAATAGCTGTGCTCGTTGAGAGGTGGAAGTGGTGGGTCACTCACTCACAGACACACGCACACACATACACACACACACACACACACACACACACACACACACACACACACACACACACATACACGTACACAGACACACACAGACACACACAGACACACACACACACACACACACACACACACACACACACACACATACACGTACACAGACACACACAGACACACACACACACACACACACACACACACACACACACAC
>CM065720.1:43665938-43670938 GCA_033310375.1 Conus canariensis
TGAAGCTCCCTGTCTGATAATTCCTTTGGATTTAGCAAGACCGCATTCATCATCGTAGAACAAAATATGTCTAGTTTACTTGTTCTGCTGGGTTCGTGTATCAGGATCTGATTGATTACCACAGGCTATCTGGCCATGAAAACGCCTAAGGCTCTGGCCAGCGACCCCAGCATTTAGAGTTAATAAACTTGTGGAACTTTTTCCAGAATAACTCCACAGAGAGTCTGCACATCCTGCCACATGTACAGAGCACCCCCTCCCCACCCCTTTCATTCACTGACGCCATTTTCCTTCAATATGATTGCCTTTTGCCACATATTTTAACTCTGAGCGATAGCGAGTTCTTTACATTGTAACCACCATCCTTTTTTCAGCTTCAATACACAAGATAGCAGTGATCAGCTTCCTTTCCATAAATGGTAATTTCGTTCTTTCTTTATCTGTACATTTCTCTGTTTATGTTGAAGTTCTCTCCTTAGCTGAGTGGATTCCAGTGAGCATGTATTGAAGCTTTTTCGTGTATAGCTAAAAAAAAAGAAAACAAACAAACTTGATGTTTTATGCCGAAAATTGTTGGTGTATATTTCATTACTTGCAAATAAAATGTACACCAGGAATTCGTGCTCATTTTCTTAAAAATGATGCATAAACATAGATAGTTGGTTCACAGGTTAGGAAGTTCTGTCCATGCTAAAACAAAACCCCACGCGCACGCTTACAGTCTTGTTATATTGCTAGTTTTCTGCATTGGAGAATTCCACAGAGTCCTACAGGCAACAACAAAAGCATCTGGGAACAGTTCTAGTTGGACATAGCCCATAAGGAATAAACGTGAACTTCAGAATGCTTACGTAAGTTTCACAATTACAACAGGTATGGAATGGCTAAGTGGCTAAGACTTTTGTCACAATGCAACTTGATGTCGAGGCGATTGTGTGATCGACTGGCAAACACTGGAATCTCGAAACTTGTCTGACTGTCATGAGATACGGACTCAAATCTACAGTGCAGCAAAGAGGGCGATAACGGAATGGCATCCAACAGTTATGACCTGAATGCAACCAAGCACCTTCAAGGTTGTGTCACATGGGAGTCGTTGTGGCGATATTCTCAACCAAAACATATGCAGTGCAGAGTTTCCTGTGGTTATGTTCTGACATATTTTTACACGAAGTAGGTTTCGAAGCTGTTTCGTATGTGAACTCACTTTACCTCGAGCTCTTGTTTGCCGAAATACATTTCTTGCTCTTGGCGTCGTGAGTCACTGAATGGCACTGTCCGTATACTTCGCTTGACATATTGCAGACTACAGTCCTACTTCAAATTCTAAATCTGATGGAAAATTTGTTTCAGTCCCATTTATTCCATCGCCATTTTCAAACTGGTGGGGCGCAGTATTCATGACTAATAGAAAGAAACACCTAAAACAAAAGCAGACAGGTCTCACTGCTAATTCATTTTGTGCACCAGTTGGACAGTCTATGGCGTAGTGCAACGGTTTGAACGTGTGGCATTTTACCGTGGGTGGGTGTCTTAAAAGAAACGGCCCCTGATACTTACTGCTCATAACTACATAGGCCTTTTCTGGAATGAGTATTTCTCATGGCTGTAGCGTCATGCGACATAGGCCCAGGAAGTCAGGGGCCAAAATACTTGTGTGAGGGGGAAGATAAGGATGAGGATGGGAGTGGGAGGGGATATTTCCACTCTGAAGATCCACTTTGGAGGTCTCCTTAGTTTCTTTCCGCTGCACAGCCAGCATACATTAGCCTGTAGTATGGACATGGCTGACGATGGAAGGGTTAAACAATGGATGGTATATTGGTTAACCTTACTACTATCAAAACACTCTCCATACCATGCCGTCATTGAATGGGGGGGGGGGGGGGGGGACGTCCGAACGAAAGGGTTTTACTTGCGAAGAGAGGACGTGTCCTTTTGGCTACCATAGGATCTTTAAGGTCGATTTCATATCGTGGATTCAGTACACCATTATCCTATTATTTTCGATGAGTTTTAATTCAGAAAGAAAAAATCTGAGAGAGAGAGAGACAGAGAGAGAGAGAGAGAGAGAGAGAGAGAGAGAGAGAGAGAGAGAGAGAGCGGGGGAGGTAGGGAAGGAGGCAGTAAGAGAGAGAGAGAGAGAGAGAGAGAGAGAGAGAGAGAGAGAGGGAGAGAGAGAAAGGGGGAGGAGGGAGAGGAATAGACAGAGAGATAGGGATAGAGACAGAGAGACAGAGACAGTGACATAGAAAGTCATTAAGGAAATCACATGGAAGACACTCACAAGAATTCTCACCTTTATCTGAAGCCTTTTGGACATGAACAGACACAGATGACAGTCAAACCACGACAGCCTATCGTTCACCTGCCTCTACTGGATGTAAGGAACCTCCCTATCCATTGTAGAAATGACACCACCAGCAGGAAGCTGGGTCTCTGAAGGTAGGCTCCCGTTTGGGGAACTCTGTGACTATCAGACGCTCAGCCAACCCACTTGGTTGGTATCTCCTGAGAACTACTGTTGCACGGAATTACCTTGACGTCTCCCGCCGTGGTGCTTCCTGGCTCCTGGTAGATTTACATGCCTGAAGTTGGGAGAGATTGGCTGTATGTTAGATTGATGAGGATGGCATTTACTGGACAGAGGATTGCTTCTCGGATGGTTCTCCTCGTTAAGAGATGAGAGTGGAGGGGTATGTGTTCGTGTTGAGACACACACACGCACACTTGCGCTTGCGTTAGCGTAAACCACACACACACACACAACACACACAACACACACACACACTCACACACAGAAGACAGAAGCCAGTATTAGTGCACTATTTCTGCGAAAGCACAGGAAAAAGCCAGGTGTCCATGCAATGACTCTCCATTCTGCTGATTCTACATTTTACCTTAGGAACATGTCCACACACAAAATGAAAAAAATGTCCTCATCCCCTGGGCTCCACCTTAAGCCACACACACACACACACACACACACACACACACCACACGCACACAAACACACACGCCACACACACACACACACACATCACACACACACACACACACACACACACACACACACACACACACACACACACACACACACACACACACATCCCCATCTATTTGTCTATCTATTTGTCTGTCTATCTACTTATCTCTCTGTCTACCTGTCTGTCTGCCTATCTGTCTGTATGTACGTATGTATGTATGCATCTAGAAACCACCAAAACGTCCAGTTAACTCAACTGGTACTTGTTGATCACCAAGATTGGCAATAGTCTATTTGCAGGTGGTCACAAGACTTCATCTCTTCCAGTTCAACATTTTTTCCCATGATGTTCACATTTAGTGTAATGTATTGCATGCACTGTGTATCCGATAAACAAATCGCACATAATTTGTTCTTCTTCATGCGTCGGCTTTTAACAAGAATCCCTATCTTCCAAATCTTAACAAAGAATCCCCTATCTTAAGCAAATTTGAATCCCTATCAGTTTAAGCCAAAGAAATCCCTATTTCCAAAGATTACATTAGCAAAGAATCCCATCATTAGCGAAATCCTATCATTAAGCCAAAGAAATCCCTATCATTCAAAGATCTTCATTAGCCAAGAATCCCCTATCATTAAGCCAATTAAGAAATCCCCTTCATTAAGCCAAAGAAATCCCTATCATTAGCCAAAGAAATCCCTATCATTAAGCCAAAGAAATCCCCTATCATTAAGCCAAAGAAATCCCCTATCATTAAGCCAAAGAAATCCCCTATCATTAAGCCAAAGAAATCCCCTATCGTTAAGCCAAAGAAATCCCCTATCAATAAGCCAAAGAAATCCCCTATCGTTAAGCCAAAGAAATCCCCTATGTTAAGCCAAAGAAATCCCCTATCATTAAGCCAAAGAAATCCCCTATCATTAAGCCAAAGAAATCCCTATCATAAGCCAAAGAAATCCCCTATCATTAAGCCAAAGAATCCCCTATCATTAAGCCAAAGAATCCCCTATCATTAAGCCAAAGAAATCCCTATCATTAAGTCCAAAGAAATCCGAGACAAAAAAAGTCCTAAATACTGCATCTATTGCCGTTTCTAGAAGTAATGATCATTATCTTGTTTTCGTGAGTAAAAATCTGAGCATCAAACACATGGAAAAAAACCAAAATAACTGCATCAGGGTTAAAAGAAAATAGAAGGAGAGAGTAGAAGAGAGAGAGAGAGAGAGAGAGAGAGAGAGAGAGAGAGAGAGAGAGAGAGAGAGAGAGATCAAAAGTCTAGGCCCCCTGAAGTTTATATATAAATAGGACACCACAGTATGGGAATATGAAAAGAAAAACGAATCATCCAGCTCCTAGTTGCTGTCTTATGACTCGAACTTTTTATTCAGCCTAGATCAATAAGGTCATATGCTTTTAACTTCACGGGCCAATAATTCACAGAAGAAAGACGTGCAAAGGAAATGAGTTCAATAGCCTGTAGTGACCCTCAAGCCTTTTTTCTAAGCCATACTGAGTGAAGCAGTGTGTGCTGGGATATTCACCGTACATCCACACTGCACTGCACCAGGCCAAACATGGACGTATAGTGCGCGGACTGAGTGCAGGAAAAGGGTCAACGTCAATTCCATACATATTCCTTAAGATATACCATAAGGTGTCAAAGAAACAATGATCATATCATTCACGTCCTATATGTATTCACGACTTAAACCATGCATATCATATGAAGAACAAAACATCATAAAAGAAGAAAAAGTAAACTTGGCGCTTAAAAATATGCATAAAACTTAAATATTTTCTTTGTTTTTCTTTATTTATTATTCTTTTTGTAAATAATCATTGACTTACAGTGGTTCCAAGCAGCTTCAATATTGTTTTTGTTGTTGCTAATTTCGACCTCAAGCAGTCTGATATGAAGAGATATAACACCACTGATCATAACAAACTGACTCTGCCTCTGCCTCCATGTCTAATCTCTTTCTTACACCACATATTTACCATTTCTGTCCAAGA
>CM065720.1:43675938-43683438 GCA_033310375.1 Conus canariensis
GGGCCCTTCTCCCCCAGCCCCCTTCACTCTTCATCACCATATTCCTTTAATATTGATTTATTTTGCCATGATATATATATATATATATATATTTTTTTTTTTATCAACTTTTAGCGATGGCGAGTTCCTCTGATTTCGACAACTGCTTTTGTTTCAAGCTTCAATACACAGGACAGTAATGAACGACCTCCTTTTTTCTGTTTGCGTGGGCCTCCTTTGGAGCGGGTACCTCACGTGGAAGTTATGTCGTGTGACATAGGCCTAAGAAGTCCAGGGCCGAAATACGTGTCTGAGGGGGAAGGAGGAGGGGGTCGGGATGGGGGTGGGGGTAGGTGGTTCCTCTCTAAAGACCCGCTTTTCAGCTTTCCTTAGTTTCCTCCCATTGGACGCACTGTACGTATTGCTGCTTGCAGCATGCAGACAGCTGATGATGAAAGGGTTGGAATTAGGCGTTGGGCTCGTGAACCTAACCTCCATCCAGCAGGGCTCCATTCCGTTCTGTTATTGAATGTGGGGAACGTACGAGGCCAAGGGCTTTATTTATGTAGGGAAGACCTATCTCTCTGGCCTGTGTAGGATCTTTTCGGATGATTTTATCGTCCTGTGCAATCAGAACGTCATTATCACTACTATTTCAATTAGTCTTGATTCAGAAAGACCGAGAATGTGGAAGGGCGTTCCGTGATTCCGAGTTAGTGGAGAGAGAGAGAGAGAGAGAGAGAGAGAGAGAGAGAGAGAGAGAGAGAGAGAGAGAGAGAGAGAGATACAGAGAGAGTGAGGAGAGGAGGGTCGCAGAGAGAGAGAGAGAGAGAGAGAGAGAGAGAGAGAGAGAGAGAGAGAGAGAGAGAGAGAGAGAGAGAGAGAGAGAGAGAGAGAAAGAGAGCATTAAGACAGGTACAAAGCTTCACACTTTTAAGCTATGAATAATTAAATGGCAAAGACGGACAGAGAGTAGATTCGGAGACATTAATGGACACAAGGAATGAAAGGTCAGTGCTTTTAAGCCAATGAATAACTCATCATGGCAACAATATATATATATATATATATATATATATATATATGTGTGTGTGTGTGTGTGTGTGTGTGTGTGTGTGTGTTGTGTGTGTGTGTGTGTGTGTGTGTGTGTGTGTGTGTGGTCAGCCCTGAACAGCCAAATATGGGATCGATGTGCGAAAGGAAAACAGCAGAAAAAGCAATCGAGCGAGTGATTCATTGTTTATTTGCAGTCCCTAGCTTTATTTCTCGTAAAGTAAGTAATCTATTCTGTGTGTTTTTCATTTTCATTTACTTTCAGTTACGTTCTTGTCGCTGGACCCAGCTGTTGAATCTGTGAACCTGTTATTTCTATTTGATCTTCTCCGTTTATTTGTTTAATTATACTACGTTTACTAGCACCTCCGGGCGTGTATTCTTAATTACGTAGGAACATAAACACCAGTGATCAACCTCTTCATTCCAGAAACCTGACACAGAAGGTAGCGACAGTTAACACCAGTGATCAACCTCTTCATTCCAGAAACCTGACACAGAAGGTAGCGACAGTTAACACCAGTGATCAACCTCTTCATTCCAGAAACCTGACACAGAAGGTAGCGACAGTTAACACCAGTGATCAACCTCTTCATTCCAGAAACCTGACACAGAAGGTAGCGACAGTTAACACCAGTGATCAACCTCTTCATTCCAGAAACCTGACACAGAAGGTAGCGGACAGTTTAAACACACAGAGTGTATCAACCTCTTCATTCCAGAAACCTGACACAGAAGGTAGCGAGAGTTGGAGAAGGGGCGTCAGTGGGAGGAGGGGGAGGGGGGCATAATGCCAGAGAAAGGAACACCGGTGTAAAGTTTTAGTGGAGAACCACCTGGGAACATCTCAATTCCTTTATAGCGCCGTGCTTCTTTCAGCACCGTCAGTTCCCCAAGGAGGAAACACACTCAAGGACTTTAGAACAATTCCTTCCTGAAGGGCATCGTTGGTAGAGCCAAGTTTGGTCACGCGCTCGCGCGAGCACGCGCACGCGCACGTGTGTGTGTGTGTGTGTGTGTGTGTGTGTGTGTGTGTGTGTGTGTGTGTGTGTGTGTGTGCTGTGTGTGCTGTGTGTGTGTGTGCGTGTGTGCGCGCGCGCGTCGTGCGTGCGTGTGTGCGTGGTGTGTGGTGTGTGTGTGTGTGTGTGTGTGTGTGTGTGTGTGTGTGTGTGTGTTGTGTGTGTGTTGTGTGTGTGTGTGTGTGTGTGTGGTGTGTGCGCGCGCGCGCGCGTGCGTGCTTGTGTGTGTGTGTGTGTGTGTGTGTGTGTGTGTGTGTGTGTGTGTGTGTGTGTGTGGTGTGTGTGTGTGTCTACGTGCGCCCCCCCTCCCCCTTCCCCAGGGGTTATTGTTCCTTACAGCACGACCCCACGTACCTATCTCCTTCCTTCCAGAACGCTGCCTGAACCTTGCAAGCCATAACGATCTGAGATTGTCCGAAGACACCACGTCCGAAATGACCACAGTCTTCCTTGCTGTCCAAATCACGGAGATGTTTGCAGAGGTCTTTGGCCATTAGTTCACAGCATGATTCGCACTCACTGAGGGACTGGGCAATGGTGGTTCCTTCCCGGACGCTGCCTGAACCTTGCAAGCCATAACGATTTGAGATTGTCCGAAGACACCACGTCCGAAGTGACCACAGACTTTCTTGTTGTCCAGATCACGGAGATGTATGCAGAGGTCTTAGGCCATTAGCTCACAGCATGGTTCGCACTCACAGAGGGACTGGGCACCGTGGTGAACACGAGTGATGAACTACCATTGGGGAACCGCCTTGGATTGATTAGTTTCAGAATTCTAGCGAAAAGCAGGGACGATCTGACGGCGGGAGGTGAGGGACGTGTGTCACCAAAAGTGCTGATTGTGGACCCCCCCCCCGTCTGCCCCCTCTTACTCCTACCCCTCTCTCTTTCCCTCTATTCTATGCGCTGATTCACACAGTTCAGACTGTTGTTGTTGTTTTGTTACTTTTGGTATTGCTCCTCCTCCTCCTTCTCTCCTCCTCCTCCTCCTCCTCCTCCTACTACTACTACTACGACCACTACTATCACTACTACTTCTACTACATCATCAATAGTACTGCTACTACTACTGCTACTACTACTACTCCTACTACTACTGGTAACGAAAGAGAGAGAGAGAGAGAGAGAGAGAGAGAGAGAGAGAGAGAGAGAGAGAGAGAGAGAGAGAGAAACACCCCTCATTCCACATGTCCACACACACACACACACACAATCGCTCGTGCACACGTAAGTGCACACACTGTAAAGAGTGAGTGTATGACTGACATCATGAAAGTCTAAACACCCAGTATGAACACGTTTTTATAGAAGAGAGGTACCGCACATTGAATGCTCCACGGTGCCTCTACGCCTGTTTAAGATGCCGGTGGAGGTCAAAGGAGAGGCACGACTGCAGTCGACACAATTGTTTTCCTTCACGACCATCACTGACACATGGTAAACATCATGAGTTGATGATCTGTCTGCGTAACTTAGTCATTTCCCCCAGACGTCCTTGGCATAAACATGAGCTTTTAAGTTTGACATCAGTGAGATAGAAAATCTGCCCATCTCTAATTTTGAAGCATTTTCGGCGAGTTCATCAACCACCTTGTTGCCTCGAATGCCGACATGACGGAACCCGTGAAAAAAAAACAAACTGTGCTGTATCCATAGCAAAAAAGTCTTCATCTTGTTCTCCTGTTTCATTTCTAACACGTCACGTTTTCAGCGGCGATCTGACAACTGGCATGTAAACAATGCACAGAGTGAGCAATTGTTATCCTTTCTGCACTGTCTGTTCAGACAGACATAGATGTTTACACACATACTCGCGCGCGCACGCTCGCACAAACAAACACACAAAAACACGCACTCACAGACGCGTGCGCGCGCGCTATTTGTCTATTTTAATATCAAGATTCAATAACATAAATTATCAAGAGGTTTTGTTTTCAAGGGGAAAGCAAGCTTCGTGCGATTTTGTGCGATCTCTTCACCAACCCTCATCCCTAAACAGACAGACAGACAGACAGACACACACACACACACACACACACACACACACACACACACACACACACACACACACACACACACACACTTTAATCTGAACACCACGTTAAGAAAATGTCAGTTTCAAATACTTTTTTGCTTTCGTGCATTTTCATTGCAGTAGGAAATTCCATTCCACGAGGAAAGCTGGCATATCACATTCCCTGGCGACATGTCCATTTGGTGTTTAATGACGATTTTTATTCTCCGGTTGCGAAACAGCCCGCCGTATTTGTGGGTGGAATGGCTATGAACCGTCTGGTAAACTAATTATCCGAACTTCGTCTTATGAAAGAAAACCGAGAAATATGTCTTGCGTTCAGCTGTGATTAATAATCAGGTCACATCTCTCTTTTATCTCCCGCCCCCACGCACACACAATACAACGCAAATGAGTTTAAACTGGGCTGACTGTCTTATATCATAACTATGCTTTTCTTTTTTTTTTTTTAAATCACCCAGAACGAAATATGCACACGACGTTCGGTTCAGGACAGATATTGGACCTGAGCAGCGCAGACACTGAAAATAGAGGTAAGGTAATGTTGCTTAGAGCTCAGCCGACCGCAAAGGGCTATACCACGGCTGGTCTGCAGTGGTGGTGGTGGTCAAAAACCGAGGAAACACCATTTTGCATACATAAGCAGATAACAGCACCTTTAGCAAAGTATATTGTACTATGAGTAGCTGCAAACTTGCATACATTTACCGTAAAACAACAAGAAGCAAACAAACAAGTACGTAAGAAAAAACCCAATTAAAAAAAAGTCTTGCCATTATATCATCTTGGTTTTATGTTGTGCGCCTTAACGCTGTGAACAAAGCACCACAACCTGCATAAGAATACAATGAAAGCCGCCCACATCCAGATCCATAGTCATGTTTATTCCCCAACGTAAACGGACGGAACTAACGCCCATAAAGTTCACACACGTAACTGGAATACTATATCCTGTCTCCACTGCACTGAATACAGGAACTGAGGCCTGGACAACTCGTCCTTTTTAACAGTAAACAAATCATTTTTCTGGTTTTTATGTACAAAGACCGTGTTCTCTCGACTGTCAGTATGAAGAACTCTACGAGGAGAGATGGACACAGACGTTCTTCAGAGAAGAAGCCTCTCCTTCATGCACCTGTTTCGTCTCTAAACTCTTTACAATCTGAAAGGAAGGGACATGACTCTGGATTCGAACCTAAACCTCCAGACCGGTTAGACGCCTCCTTTGTGACGAATGCCTTACCCCCGTGGGTATCGGACATCGCCTGTTAAGTTGTGGGGAAATTTAGCCTTGCGAAGTTTTGCGATTGGCTCCTCCCCGACTAGATCCTCCTGGAACTTTTCTCAGCCACTTCTGCCATTGCCTTCAAGGCTCTGGTCCTCTTCCTCTCCAAAATGGAGACTGATTTCGTGAGATCATAGCCAGATGTGTCTAAGAACCCCTTCGGTCCAATCTCTGTGGCGAAGACTTTGACTTGGAACTACAGATTCTCTACAGATGTTGGCTACACTGGTGTACTTATCAGTCTCGTAAATGTGTGCTTTCTTCATTCTGCTTTCACATGACGCCATGAGTTGATCAGTCATGTGATGAAAGTGAGTGGAATTTCTGGTTACCCCCACCTCCCCCAATTCCGGAGGTTTGCGGTGTCCTCTATACTGCGAAGACCTTGCTGTCATCTCATTATATAATATGACGAGTCTATGCGGTGTGTATTGTCTTCATATATTGTCCTAGTATTAAGTGTATCTGATGCTGTGATGTTAATGTTTAGGATATATTTTTGACTTAATTAATGAAACCTTACATGAAGAGGTGCCAAACACAGACTCTGGGGGTGTTGCTATTTCTTGTTTACTTTTCAGATTCGTTATTAGTTTTCAGGTTCGTTATTAGATGTTTGTCTTGTTGAATTGATAACTTACTTTTTACGACATTCATTAAGTAATATTCTGCAACTGCATGTCCGATCACTTCAGACGCTCATCTTTGGTTCCTGCCTCATACGTCTTGTTTACCCGCGCACACTATCCAACTCTCTGCTCTTAGTCCCTCTCCCTCCCTTCCTTTTCCTTTTCCACCCATTTTTAACGAAATGTTGTGAAAAATAGTATCCTATTTGGATACTTTCAATTACCCGTATGTGTGACGGGACAGTAAACAGAGTTCCTTCCCTTCTTCCATTGCACTGATGATGATGAGGAGCTTGCCGCCCTTGCCCGCCTTGACCCCCGCTGTGACACTGTATTCCCTTTGTCCTCCCGTTCTGATGAACAGATTGAGTGGAACTACTGAGCCAATATACGAAGGAACAAACAAATCACAAAACAAGCACTACGCGTTTCTACCTACTGGTCTGCTTCAGGTAGGACAAACAACATCCAAAATAACGGAAACTACGGACAGTCATTCACTGAGATAAGTGACTTACTTAAACAGTCACGCATTGAGACGTGCACTGTCTGTTTTTGTCATTTGTTTGTTCCTCCGTTTGGCGGCTTAGTATTTGCTTTCATGTTTCAGTTTCTGCCTGCAGCCACCCCACTTTGAAACCAAAAAGATTGACGCTATATGGAGACACTCAGGAAGGGCACAGGAGTTGGTATTCAGGGCACGTGGTTCTCGTCTACTATGGTTATCGTGGCCAGTCAGTTGTTAATCAGCTTCACTTTGACCCCGTTCTTTTGCAGGTCACGTACCATAGTTGTCAGTGCCAGGGCCTGTCCCGTTTCGCATACACGCAACCTCTGTCAGATGTAACTCCTGAAATAGAGATGACTTCCACAAACGAGCAGATCACACTGAGGTGTCTCCTCTGGTAGGTTGCCTTCTGACGATTTGACATTGATTTTTTTTCCTCTGGATTGCGGGGTGACAGAGCTGCGATGGGACAGACAGGTAGGTGTGAACAGGAGCCAAAAGATTTGTGTGCTGCACAGCGATCTTCAGTCACATTGTAACGGTGTTTCACTCTGAAGGAACATTAGCAAGCTGATGGTGAACCCTGATAAAACCGGCAAGATGCCTGCTGTCACTTTGTCCTTTGTCAGAATAATTGATGTGCTTCTTGTTCACGTCCCTGAACGTTGTCATAAGTCTTTCCTGGTGTTGACTTTCCTGTTAACCTGTGTTGGTTCTGTTACTATTAATTCGAGAAAAAATGGGAAATTTAGTCTTGAATCTTTTTACAAAGGACGACAGGAATAACATACTGTATTGCACTCTATCCCATAAACATGATCAACTTGAATTGCTAGATCGCATTTTGACGAAAATTCGAATTGACTGACATCCGCAAATGTAGCATTTGTGTTGAAAATTTCTATTGACTTAGAATGCGTTGTGGAAATATCTGCATTAAATGACTTTCAGAATGTTTAAGCGGCTGTTAATACAAAAACTTGAATGAA
>CM065720.1:43688438-43695938 GCA_033310375.1 Conus canariensis
ATGATTATGTACTGTTTGATGACAGTCGTCTCCATAGAAAAATGAAATGGGAAGGTGTGGAAACTTTTTTTTTTTAAAGTACGGTTACCTAAAAAAAATCTCCTTTGATTTTCAGTCCTCATAGCTGACGGAGAGTATGTAACTAATCCATTTCATTCTGTATCACTAATTTTGATGTTCACCGAAGCATTGTTGTCACCAACATGTAGCATTATGGAACTTCAGTACATTATTGTGTGTGTGTGTGTGTGTGTGTGTGTGTGTGGTGTGTGGTGTGTTGCGCGCGCGCGCGCACGCGCGTGCGTGTGTGTGCGTGTGTGTGTGTATAGTGTGTGTGTGTGTGTGTGTGTGTGTGTGTGTGTGTGTATGTGTGTGTGTGTTGTGTTGTGTGTGTGTGGTGTGTGTGTGGTGTGTGGTGTGTGTGTGTGTGCAAGTGCGTGCGTGCTTACATGCGTGCGTGCGTGTGTGTGTGCGCGCGCACGTGTTTTTTTTTTTAATCTTGTGTGTGTGTGTGTGTGTGTGTGTGTGTGTGTGTGTGTGTGTGGACCATCTGTAAAACTAATATCGTTATCTTAGCTATGTAATTCGATGTCAACTCAAGTATCAGACAGCACCTATCAACACATCCGATCAGTTGGTCGAAGCCTCCCATTCTGTAACTTTCTAACAGTAACAGCGACAGTTATGCATTAGGTTGCTACCTGCAGGGACCAAGGCCTTGGCACACAACCGACAGAAATGAAGGAACCTGGTCAACCGTTCTTCTGTGTGGCTACCCATTGTTTCCTCACGGAGATAAGGGAGGAGGAGAGGAGGGAGAGAGGTGGGAGAGGAGAAGGAGGCAAGAGGAGAAGAGGATGAGAGGAGAAGAAGGAAGAGAGAGGAGAGAGAAGGAGGAAAAAGGGGGGAGAGAGAAGGAGGAAAGAAGGAGGAAAAGGGATGAGATGAGGAAGAGAGAGGAGGAGAGGAGAAGAAGTGATGATGAATAGCGACAGAAGCAGCAGAGAGGAAAGCAACAGAGACAGAAGAAGATGATGAAGAAGAGAAGAAGAAGAAGAAGAAGAAGAAGAAAATGAAGAAGAAGAAGAAGAAGAAAAGAAGAAGAAGAAGAAGAAGAGGAAGTAAAACGAACAAGAACAAGAACAGCAACAACAACAGCAACAAGAAGAAGAATTAGAAGAAGAAGAAGAAGAAGAAGAAGAAGAAGAGAGAAGAAAAAGGGAAGAGAGAAGAAGAAGAAAGAAGAAGAAACAGAATGCATTAGTCACCTGACAATCAATGTCTCTTAGGTGAAGTGGTTGCACAACACTGCTGCTTTCCATGAAGAAACTATGGGAATTCCATCCGTCACTTTGGCAGTATCCTGACTCATCTCTTTTAAGACGATTAGCATTCGTCTGAATGTCTCCGGACGTTCGTCGTCAGGGTCTGTGGCCTTATCTTGAGCAGCGATGGGGATCTTCCGGAATACAGTGGACACAGCTGGTGAGGGATCAATAATTTCAAACTGAAGCCAGCTTGAGACTTTAAAGAAATTACTCTCTCTCTCTCTCTCTCTCTCCTCTGTTGTGTGTGTGGTGTGTGTGTGTGTGTGTGTGTGTTGTTGTGTGTGTGTGTGTGTAGTGTGTGGTGTGTGTGTGTGTGTGTTTGTGTGTTGTGTGTGTGTGTGTGTGTGAGAGAGAGAGAGAGAGAGAGAGAGAGAGAGAGAGAGAGAGAGAGAGAAAGATTTACTGCTTCTGATGTGTATAGGTTGTGAAGTACTTCGATTCTGTCTCCCTCCCCCTCCTCTCTCTCTCTCTCTCTCACTTCTCTCTCTCTCTCTCTCTCTCTCTCCCTCCTACTCTTCTTGTGTGTGTGTGTGTGTGTTGTGTGTGTGTGTGTGTGTGTGTGTGTGTGTGGGGTGTGAGAGAGAGAGAGAGAGAGAGAGAGAGAGAGAGAGATTTAACTTGTGTGGGCGACTTGTATTTAATGTTTTCACCTTTTGTTTCGAACACTCCGGCCCGAATATCCCTGAAACGATTTCTTGGACTTGGAACATACATCAGCATCTAATTTCATCTTCAAACCCTTTCTATGGACACGAGTTGTCGAAAAAAATATATTTGGAGAGAGAGAGAGAGAGAGAGAGAGAGAGAGAGAGAGAGAGAGAGAGAGAAGAGAGAGAGAAGAGAGAGAGAGAGAGAGAGAGAGAGAGAAAATGAGAGAGAGACATAGAGACAGAGAGAAAGAGAGACAAAGAAGCAGGGGGAGAGGGAGGGGGGTGCAGTTAAAACAGAATGAAGTTATTTTCCCCGATACAAACTCAGATGACCGTTCGCCTTTTTGTATATGCATTATTCATCATATTGGATTCTTTCTTGTTTTAATGATTACGGCAATTGTCTTGATAATATTTTGTAATAAATTGCATTTTGAGAGTAAAACGAACAAACAAGCAAACAAACCCTACCAGCGCATCTGCCCCCACACTCATACATACGCACATGCTCTGCGTCTCGCTGTCCTCTCTCTCTCCGCTCTCTCTCCCCTTCCTTCTCTCTCTCTCTCTCTCTCTCTCTCTCTCTCTCTCTCTCTCTCTCTCTCTGTCTTCGCTTTCTCTGTTTCTGTCTCTGTCGGTCTGTTGGTCTGTCTGCCTGTCTGTCTGTCTGTCTATCTGACTGCCTGCCTGCCAGCCTGCCTGCCTGCCAAGCTGTCTGTCTGTCTGTCTCTCTTAAAGAGGTAGGCAAACATGGGCAAGATGTATACGTCATGGTTTATGCAGTTACAGTGTTCTCTGTGCGTGGGTTAATCGCTTTCTTGGCTGTACAAAACATTTTTGCCTTATTTCCAGCAGCGCATTATTGATTGCAGCTGGCAGAAATGGAAGCTTCATATGCAGACGAGTGCATTTCTGTTTTACATATTGTTTTAACAGTGATTTGATTGAATCACACGTTTTAATGTCCATGTGTGGCTTTAACAGGACTGCGTCAACCAAATTTAGGTTTCGTGTATTTGACAATGCCATTAAGTCTCAGAGATAGAATTTTGTAGTTGGAATAGAGGAAGTTGGAACTGCATTGGTAGGTCAGCAATAGAGGACGACATTCAAGTTGTGTTCAGCTGTTCAGCGTCCAGTGACCTAAGAACTAAATTTAACCCATCAGAACATTATAATGGATCATCTAGTTTTCGTTTAGTATCACTGATGTCGATAAAATATATGAGAGAGAGAGAGAGAGAGAGAGAGAGAGAGAGAGAGAGAAGAGAGAGAGAGAGAGGAGGGAGAGAGAGAGAGAGAGAGAGAGAGAGAGAGAGAGAGAGAGAGAGAGAGAGAATGGGGAGGAGGCAGGAACAAAAAAATCTCTCGTCTGCCATTGATCAGAAAGTAAATACAGCCTTTTGCCAAATCATTATCAATCTCATCATGGTGACCTACACTGAAATGAATGAGTTTGAAAGCTAAAGTAAATAAGCCCTTTGCCAAATCATGATCAATCTCATGATGGTGACCTACACTAAAATGAATGAGTTTGAAAACTAAAGTAAATACAGCCCTTTGCCAAATCATGATCAATCTCATCATGGTGACCTACACTAAAATGAATGAGTTTGAAAGCTAAAGAAAATGCAGCAATTATTTTTTGGCGGTGGGGGGAGACTTTAGCGCCTAGACCTAATTTTCTGTGATTTTGATTTTGTACTCGTGACCATGGGAAAGCGAAGTAAGGATCTTAGATTAATCACTTGTGAATTTAAAACTGTGAATGGTTTGAGTAATCACAGAATAATGTGCAAAAGAAACGTCATTTAAAAAGAACGGTGAAAAAGGTTTTGACCAAAACTGACTATCTTTGCATTTTCAATCAAGCAACATACGCTTTCAGCGTTTTGTGATTTTAGCTTTGTTGCCAGAGACCGGCCAACCCTTCCTCTGACTTCTTTTATCTGATCATTCTCATCCAGTACAAAGTTTTTGCCCTCGAGGAGGATATGATCATAGATCGTGGTGGCCTTTTGTTACTTACTGTATCTGGTTTTGACCACGAAAGTGAACAGAAAGCTCAGAATAAACTGGTGTCGGGTAAGACTGTGCTGGACTGCTGATGGCCAATTGAAATATATCTTGTCTTGTAATATTATGATGATTGAACAGAGAAACACCGGTAGTGACAGTCTTCTGAAAAGTGGCGACCTGAATGCATGGATTTAGAATGTGCTACCCCTGGCATGGGTCTATGCTTCGTACGTTAGCGTGTTGTGATGCTGTCTTCGTGGAAACTACAATGAATTCTAGGAAGTATATTCAAATGCTCCAAAACCATCTCTACATATCTGTTCAGCGATTATTTCCTGCGAGGTGATACCTGTTCCAAGAAAGCAACGCTTCCATTCACAAATCTGCAAAACAAAACAGTGTCACCGACAGCAGCTCATTTTTTTTTTGTGGCATCAGTTCTCGGATCAATGGAGCACCTAAGGTGGGGATTGTTTTTTTTTTTTCTTTTTTTTTTTTTTAATTTGTTCTTTTTTTCTTCCCTAAGGCCAAAATTCACCTCTTCATTTTTTGGTGCATCACACTGTCCTCTTCATCTGCAAAAAAAAAACAAAAAGCGGAAAAAAAAATTTCCACTACTAGGTTTTTTTTTCTCTCTCTTTTTTTTTTCTTCTTTTCTTTCCCAGCCAATCTCTTACACACCATGCATAGTCTGTGTGTTCTCTTACAAATGGACATATTTTTGCTGATTTTAGTGTTTTGGCAATTGATACAAAGTGTCTGGGTTTGTTAATGTACTAATGTGTGGTGTACTGGCACACTCACTCTGATAATGTGTTGCATTATACGGAAACGGAACCAACATAGATGAAACAAAGGACTTAATTATTTTTAGTTTTTCATTTTGTTTTACACATACACCCGCACACATACTCTCGCTCCCCCCTCCCCCCTCTCTCTCAAATATGCTAACAATGGTAGAAACCTGTTAAATACACGACACGATACCAAAGCAAAAACTATGCATAAGCAACCAATTCTGTATATACACATGCCTGAAAGGATGTCGTTGGTCCCTATTGCCCGTCTCCCTCTTCTTCCCCCTACCCAAGCGCGTGAGCGCACTTCACAACACACCACCACCACCATCATCCACCCACTCCAACACCCATCCACCCCCACCCCCTCCCCCACCCCCCACATCCACCCACACCCCCACAAGAAGAGAGAGAGAGAGAGAGAGAGAGAGAGAGAGAGAGAGAGAGAGAAGGAAGAAAAAAGAAAAAAAAGGAGAGAAAGAGAGAGAGAGAGAGAGAGAGAGAGAGAGAGAGAGAGAGAGAAAACAGACAGACAGACAGTTAGGCAGACAAACAGGCAGACAGGCGGACAGAGACGGCGTCTTTTAAATGAGTTTAGGGATTTAAGCAGCTCATTTCTGTCCTGCTGTGGTCAGCAACTCCACAGAAGCTCAGTCCAACAGGAAACATCAGAGCAGTTTTGATAACAAAAGGTAAAAAAAGTCGCATCTCACTGCCTCTTTAGAAGGTTGAAATGTGAACCCACAGTTCATTGTAGCAAGGTGTCTGACCGGTATCTCCAAACACTCTTTCACTCTCTACCAGTCAGAAGGGCCACATAAGCCAGCATTTAAAGCATCAAAACTGCACAGGAGGTAAGGCAGAACATTTCTTTTTCACGTGGAGAATCACAGTAACGCCGCTATAGTTTGACAGAAGGTTTCCCGCGAGTTCGAGGCAAGTACTAGAAGCCGCATGTGATCATCCATGTGTGGCATGTGCAAAATCATAATAGTAATTGTTTAATCAAGCCACTGTCTTCATTGAACAGATTATTACGGACGAGCACAAGAAATCCATAAGCACGTGAAACATAGTCTTTATTCTGGATTAGTAAATTATATAATCAAACCGCGAAGACGTGAAAAATGTTATTCATTTTGGATTAGGAAACTGTATTGCGAAACTGCGAAGTTTTCTCTATATGGTATCAAAGCCCCTGTGTTGCCAGTCTGAATATGGTATGAAAAAAACCCTGTGTTGTCAATCTGTCCGCTCGCATGGACCCGGGGAGACATTAACGGCCGATAAAAGAAATCTGTCTTGCTGTAGTGGCCGCGTTCTCACCTTGTCCAGCCGTTTGTGTTTGACATTTGTAACTTTCAACTCTTTTTGTTTTCGTTCCCTTGCTTTGTCATACTGGGAAGACAACCCGAGTGGTTCCGCCTTTCATCATACTAGTACGAGTCCTTCAGAAAGTCGGAAGGAGAGAGACTAGAAAGCAACAGAGAGTGCTGGGCGCTGCAGAACCAGACTAACCCACGCCCATCATGCTTCCTGTCACGTGTGTCAACAGTTGGTGATCCCTCCAGCGATTTCAGTCAGGGGAAACGTTCAAGCAGACTTTGTTTGCATGCAAACTGAAGCGTGAGATGCTGCTATGAGTTGGACTACCATATGGAGTGGTCAAACTGGGAAGACAGATGTATAACATTGACAGAACAGACTGTAGAAGATGGATAAATAACATTGAACACAACAACGGAGAAGATAGATGTATAATACTGACCTAACAGACTGTAGAAGATTGATAAATAACATTGACACAACAGACGGTAGAAGACAGATGTATCATACTGACCTAACAGACTGTAGAAGATTGATAAATAACATTGACACAACAGACGGTAGAAGACAGATGTATCATACTGACCTAACAGACTGTAGAAGATTGATAAATAACATTGACACAACAGACGGTAGAAGACAGATGTATAATACTGACCTAACAGACTGTAGAAGATGGATAAATAACATTGACACAACAGACTGTAGAAGACAGATGTATAATACTGACCTAACAGACTGTAGAAGATTGATAAATAACATTGACACAACAGACGGTAGAAGACAGATGTATAATATTGACCTAACAGACTTTAGAAGATTGATAAATAACACTGACATTATAAACGGTAGAAGACAGGTATACGTATATGACGTTGGCATAACAGACAGTAGAATTAGACATATAACATCGACATAACAGACGGTAGAAGATAGATATATAACACTGACACAACAGACAGTAGAAAATACATATATAGCATCGACATGACTGACGGTAGAAGACAGATATATAACACTGACACAACAGACGGTAGAAGATAGATATATAACATCGACATGACTGACGGTAGAAGACAGACATAACACTGACACAACAGACGCACTTGTACCTATCATTCACCGGTCAAAGTGGACAATCGTAACACGCTCTACTTGCAGAAGTTTCAAATAAATACACGTGCTCTTTTATTTAAGTACATGTGCTCTTGACATAACAGACGGTAGACGATAGATACATAACACTACTATAACAAACGGTAAAAGATAGATACATGTCATTGATATAACAGACGGTAGAAGATAGATATATAACAGTGACACAACAGACGGTAGAAGATAGATAAAGCGTTGACATAATAGACAGCCATGTACATATTA
>CM065720.1:43703438-43708438 GCA_033310375.1 Conus canariensis
GTGTGTTCATCGTTCACAAAGCACACTGACAGACAGCCATTCTGATTAACTGAGTCACGTCAACATTTAAGAAAGAGGGGCGGGGTTTGTCGGGGGAGATCGATTCAAGCATGCCAATATTGTAGCCGCCATTGTTGCAGCCGCCATAACAAGCCCGCCGGTCCTTTTACGGGATTGGCTGCTTACACCATGCCCTGGGGCGGCAATTCCCTTTTGCCGGAGCAATGGTCTGGACTTATCCCCCATCGTCTATTTTCGTACAGGGATTAATATATCGACTGTAGATGTCCACATCTCCAGCAAGAGATCGAAGCCCTCAAGAATACATGTTTCAAATGGATTCCCGGTATGCTATACAGAACACACAAGACAAATATCTGTGAGTGGCAGCAAATCAATGCTCAGGCTGAAAAGCAGCTCTCTCTGTCTGTCTGTCTGTCTGTCTGTCTGTCTCTCTCTCTCTCTCTCTCTCTCTCTCTGTCTCTCTCTGTCTCTCTCTCTCTCTCTTAAGAACTAGCAGGGTTATTAAAAGTACAGCGTTCACGCTATTTTTAGACGCCCCATTTACAGATTATTGCAATAGAGCAATTGCATGAAAATGGAATGCGAAAATGAACCAAGACAATTATTTCATTGTGCGCAAATATACAAGAAGAATTCATAGGATGCGTTGAAAATGTTGACCAACACATTTCTTTCATTGTCGCCAAATATACATAAGAATATCATAAGATGGCGTTGAAAATGTGTGACCAAACACATTCTATTTCATTGTGCGCCAATATACAAGATATTCATAGGATGGCGTTGAAAATGTGGTGACCAAACACATTCTATTTCATTGTGCGCAAATATACAAGAAGAATATCATAGGATGGCGTTGAAAATGTGTGACCAAACACATTCTATTTCATTGTGCGCAAATATACAAGAAGAATGTCATAGGATGGCGTTGAAAATGTGTGACCAGTTTTGGATGCTAAGTCGTTTAGGTAAATGTGTATTATTTCAAAATACGCCGTTTCAAATCCAGCCACACGTCTGTTACAAAGTCCGGTCAGTTGTAGAGCTTCATCCCTGCCTCAAGTCCCCACTCCCTTCCCTCAGCTTCTCTGCATCTAGTGCCTCTCTCTGTCTCTGTCTGCTTTATTTCTGTTGTTGTTAAAGCTGTCTTTTCTATTGAGAATCATCGCTCTGAAGATTGTGTAATAATATCTAAGTGTACTCAGTCTCACATCATCGAGGTCGTTGGGCAGACTATAAATAAATGTACAAGTTTACCACGAGCATCTTCTGGAAATTTTCGCAACTTTGCTTGTATTCCTTTCCATCACGCCTCCATTTGAGGTCTTTGAGGTTCTCCCTGAACATCTTTGCGGTCAAAATATTTCCATAACCCTTGAACTTTTTTCATTGTCCACTGGTCAACCTCTTTTGAGACAACTCTCATAATGTTAATGTAGAGTGTACTTTATCTTCGGAAGACATTTGGTGTAGCTAAATAATAAAGTTATCGTATTAAAGTTAGGACAGATGATAAAGTCCTCTGGCAGGTTGTCCCAAGACGACTCGATACCAACTCATCTCTGTTGACTGTCCCTGCTCGGGCTGTGACGGGACACACCGAGGTGTGCCCGTGCCCGTATGTGGAAGGCTGAACTGAACGGCGTGGAAGTAATGCCGCCAGGTCGCATGGAGAACGAGACAGGAAAACAGGGAGGGGAGGGGGTTGGGGGGGGGGGGGGACAACTGTGGCCCTTGGTAATGGGCACGTAATTCATTCACCACGAGAGCCAGAGTTGCCGTCCTTTTCAGATGCCACTGATCTCGCCGAAATAAGACGAGGATGGTGAGAGACGCGTTCTGTGGACTAAAAAAAAATCATCTCCAAATGTGAAAGGGGATGAAGTCACTAAGATAACCAGAGTTCGTTTGGAAGGGGTAAATGTACTCCACGGGTTCCTTTCCATACCCTTCCTAGTCGTTTTGAATCCCACCCCGTGTCTGCACGTTTTCACTGTTTAATGAGTTTTGTTTTGCTGTAGCACTATTTCTCTGCAAGCATGCATGCGCACGCAAGCGCGTGCGTGCTCGTGTGTGTATGTGTGTGTGTGTGTGTGTGTGTGTGTGTGTGTGTGTGTGTGTGTGTGTGCATATGTGCATGTGTGCATGCGTGCGCGCGCGCGGTGTGTGTGTGTGTGTGTGTGTGTGTGTGTGTGTGTGTGCGCCACCAATCAACCAAACCAGCGAATCAATCCAAGCCAAGCAACCTAACAACCTTTACACTAACCAACCAACCTACCAAATAATCGACTGACAAACCAACCAACCAATTAACCAACCGTCCAGACAACCACTCACCCACCCAACCAACCATCCGATCAATTAACGAACCTACCAACCAGACAACCAACCAACCAACCAACCAAAAAAAAAAAAAAAAAAAAAAAAAAAGAAAAAAACAACTAACCAATTTGCCAGCGAGTCAAATAAGTTCATTGTTTGAAACATAGGAGCAGAGGCAAGACTTGGTCACGCAGTCGATAGGTTTTCTGATATGGAGCGATCCAAGGAAAGGGAACTCTGTCGGTAATACCTCTTTATCCCGATCGATCACGGAGAGCAAGTGACTGAGGATTGTCGTCCTTGGCCTTGGGCTGCGGTCAACTCGGATCCAGGTTCAGCTGATTTATCACGTGGAACTCTACTCTTCTCTCTCTCTCTCTCTCTCTCTCTCTCTCTGTGTCTGTGTGTGTGTGCGCGCGCGCGTGTGCGTGCGTGCGTGCGTGCGTGGTACGTGTGTGTGTGTGTGTGTGTGTGTGTGTGTGTGTTGTGTTTTGTGTGTGTGAGTGTGGGTGTGGTGGTGGGCTAATTGAATGTCCGGGGACACGGAGGTGGGAGATGGAGATATGGGGAGGGGAAGGGGGTGTGTGGAGGCATGTGGCAGGTTGAGGGTTAGGAGACACATGGGGACGTAACTCGTAACGAAGCAAGAGGTTGTTCATGATCAGTGATTTTCTCTCTCTCTCTCTCTCTCTCTCTCTCTCTCTCTGTGTCTGTTCGTCGTCTCTCTCTCTCTCACATACACATGCACACACTGTGGGGGGGAGGGGGTGTTTCCTTATCATGGCGTGTCAGGTGGGAGAACATAACGCCGGAAGAAACTGACAGAACGAAATCAATGGAACCTGAAACATAACAGACTTGGAACAGAATGGTGTATCCGCAATATTTCACAGCTGACAAGGACAATTTCACTTTTGTCGCATGAATGAATGACTACCCAGCAAAAATTACTCTTATTATCATCATTGTTGTTGTTGTTGTTGCTGTTGTTGTAATTTCTCACTGCAAGCGGGGAAACAGGATGAAGGGATGTTGGAAATGCGGTGTTATTAACTTTATTATGGTGAGGAAGGTGAAGATGACGATAATGGTTGAACGCTAGTATCTTTTACCTCTCATTCACCATATACACGCCACTGTCAGGGCAGAACGAGATGCTTTCCCACGTCAGAGAAGCAGAAGAGTAGTGATCTGAATATATCTTTAGTGCCAGAACGAAAAGGAATCGGACTAAACTTCGATGGCATCAGCCTACCTGGTACGGGTAGTATTTCACTTTTGTTCCACTTCTCGGAACAGACTCACCTGAATACATTGCAAACACACCTGGACTTGCCTTTGAAGAAGTATTAGTATTAAGTTATACCAGGCGGAAGGGCAAGCAGAGAAGAGGCAGACAGACAGAGGCGCGGAGAAGTAAACAGAACGTCTGACAGACAACAAGCTGGGAAAGAGATGAGGAGGGAGGTCAAGATGCGATGTGATCTGATTGTACAGAGTCCGTTCACCCCTGAGTGCTTCCTTGCCTTCTGGCAGTTCTTGTAGAGTTCGACTCTGTTCTCTAAATGAACCCTTCCTCTTTTCCTGCCACAGCTATTCGTTCACGTTTCAACACCTTTTTTTGTCAGGTGGCGATGTATCCGTCAACTGTCTGTTGAGTTCGTTTACGTTTAATTAATCGGGATTCCGGGGTCGTTTCCGGAACACAGCGGTAGCGAGTCGTTTTGAGGATATTGTACTGAGGCATGTCGGATCAGAGAGACCGTTAATTAAGTAAGAACTAACAGAGTACAACACACACACACACACACACACACACACACACACACACACACACACACACACACACCACACACACACACACACACACACACACACACACACACACACACACACCCTGTTAAATATTGATTGTATATAAAAAAAAATGAAAGGAATACTCTCTCTCTCTCTCTCTCTCTCTCTCTCTCTCTCTCTCTCTCTCTCTTTGAGTGTGTAGGTGTGTGTGCTCCACGCTTCGCCTAATAACTTCTCGAGATCACGGCTCACCTAATCATGGCTCGCCTCACCACCACTTATTGATTGCGTGACACACTGATTTAGGCGAGATGTCAAACACGGTGAATTTATGGCTCAGGGAATTGGCCAGCATCCGCTTTGGAGGATGACAAAAACTGGTTTGGCGACCCTTGTTTGGGGGAGGTGAGGGGCAGCCGTCAAGCAAAGTGGAGAGAAAGAGGGAGAGAGGAAGAAGAGGAGAGTGCACCGTGCCTGATTCTTTTTCTCACCCCCATCTCACTCTCCCATCCACCATCAAAAAAATCAGGCTCAACCCCTGCCTCCTCTTTTCTTCCCATTCTCCTCTTCTGTACTGCCCCCCCCCCCCCTCGCCCTTTAAACATATAAAGAAAATTCGCATAGGACACAAAGTAACGCAATGTTTCATACAAACCCTGGTTCTCCTCTCCTCCCCTCAACATTTTCAGCCACTCCAGACCTAGACAGATCAAGCTGATATCTAGATAGATGACGGAATGGAAAGGAATCAGACACAAGCAGGACTGGGGCAGGATTAAACGTTGTCCAGGAATAGATCGTCTGATCCATCAAAGGTTGCCCAGAGTTGAGCGTGATACGCGAGACCGTTGGTGACA
>CM065720.1:43713438-43725938 GCA_033310375.1 Conus canariensis
ATTTTTGAATTATTCTTGCTCCAGTCTATCCTAGCGCATCAATTTATGAAGAATTCCAACCCCTCCCATTCTGTGTGTTTCCCCGTTTCTCGGCCTCTCCTTCTATGAGTGTCCGAGGAGTGCGTGTGTGTGTGTGTGTGTGTGTGTGTGTGTGTGTGTGTGTATGTGTGTGCGTGCGTGCGTGCGTGCGTGCGTGCGTGCGTGCATGCGTGCGTGCGTGCGTTGTGTGTGTGTGTGTGTGTGTGTGTGTGTGTGTGTGTGTGGTGTGTGTGTGTTTACACGGATGAAAATAAGAACGAAACAAAAGATGATGAACAAAGGACTCGTCTAACAACACAATTTCCGTGTTCTCAGCCACTGAATGGCAGTGGCCTCAAGGGCCCTAGGACTGCTAACCACGGCCTGTACACACAACCCATCAATGGCTGTTGCAGCATGCATAATCAGCCCACCCATGCTATGCACATACAGTCCACCCACGCTATGCACATACAGTCCACCCATGCTATGCCCATACAGTCCACCCATGCTATGCCCATTCAGTCCACCCATGCTATGCCCATACAGTCCACCCATGCTATACCCATACAGTCCACCCATGCTATGCACATACAGTCCACCCATGCTATGCCCATACAGTCCACCCATGCTATGCCCATATAGTCCACCCATGCTATGTACATACGGTCCACCCATGCCATGTACATGCAGTCCACCCATGCTATGCCCATACAGTCCACCCATGCTATGCCCATATAGTCCACCCATGCTATGTACATACAGTCCACCCATGCTATGTACATACGGTCCACCCATGCTAACTGCAGCCTGAATATGAAAGGCATCAATGCTACCAACAGCCTGCAAACACAAACCATGCGTGTTCACTGAATTCTGCACATTCCACCGATCCACGCCACACCACACAAAGCCACAATTCTAACAATAACCCGTTCATATCAGCCACTGATGTCAGCTACAACCTGCAGATGCAGCCCATCAATGCTGAATACAAACATGCACATAAAATCCATCAACGGCCTGGTACAGTCTGGATACACAACCGCCCAGCTGCTGACGACAGTGTGCGCATATAACTCGTTAATGCTGGGTCAGCATGCACATGCAACCCGTCAATATCAGCCACAGCCTGTGCAAAAAACCCACCAATGCAGTCTACAGTTTGTACATACAACCCACGCATGCTAACAGCGACAGTTTGCACGTGCAATCCATCAAGGTTAACGACACCTCTACATACCGTCTACAACCTGCACATACAGTCCACCCATACTATGCACATACAGTCCACCCATGCTATGCCCATATAGTCCACCCATGCTATGCACATACAGTCCACCCATGCTATGCACATACAGTCCACCCATGCTATGCACATACAGTGCACTCATGCTACTTTCAGCCAGCACGCGCTGCCCGTGAACGCTGACTGAAGCTTAGACATGAACCAACCAATGCTAAATGTAGCCTGTACTAACAACCCATCAATGCTAATTAAAAACTCAACATGCAACCCATCCATTCTAACTACAGCCTGTCATACAGCTCATCCATGCTCACTACACCTGCTCATACTAAATGTAACCTACCTTACAACCCATCCATGCTAACTTCAGCCTTTCGTACAACACATTCCTAATGAACATGACCTATCATACAGCCCATCCATGCTAAGCATAACGTATCATACAGCCCTTCCATGCTAACTACAGCCTATCATACAGCCCTTCCATGCTTAACATAACCTATCATACAGCCCTTCCATGCTAACAACAGCCTATCATACAGCCCTTCCATGCTAACTACAGCCTATCATACAGCTATATAAACGCTCAGTAATACTATACAGCCTCTAAAGCTACCCTCGACACACAGCCTCCATGCTACACTACAGCCTATCATACAGCCCATCATGCTTAACATAACCTATTATACAGCCCATCCATGCTAACTACAGCTTATCATACAGCCCATCCATGCTACTGCAGCCTATCATACAGCCCATCCATGCTAACTACAGCCTATCATACAGCCCTTCCATGTTAACTACAGCCTAACATACAGCCATCATGTTAACTACAGCCTATCACACAGCCCATCCACGCTACACATAGCCTATCATACAGCCCTTCCATGTTAACTACAGCCTATCATACAGCCCTCCATGCTACACATAGCCTATCATACAGTCCATCTATGCTAACTACAGCCTACCATACAGCCCATCCATGCTACACATAGCCTATCATACAGCCCTTCCATGCTAACTACAGCCTATCATACAGCCCATCCATGCTACACATAAGCCTATCATACAGCCCATCCATGCTAACTACAGCCTATCATACAGCCCATCCATGTTACTAGCCTATCATACAGCCCTTCCATGCTACCTACAGCCTACATACAGCCCATCTATGCTAACATAACCTATTATACAGCCCATCATGCTAACTACAGCTATCATACAGCCCATCCATGCTACTGCAGCCTATCATACAGCCCTTCCATGCTAACTACAGCCTAACATACAGCCCATCCATGCTACACATAGCCTATCATACAGCCCATCTATGCTAACTAACTACAGCCTATCATAACAGCCACATCCATGCTATCAACATAGCCTTCATACAGCCCTTCCATGCTAAACTACAGCCTATCATACAGCCCTTCCATGCTACACATACCTATCATACAGCCCATCTATGCTTAACATAACCTGTCATGCAGCCATCCATGCTACTTATCTACTACTGCCTTAAACTAACAGCATCTATGCTTAACTAACCTGTCATACAGCCATCCATGCTAACATAGCCTATCATACAGCCCATTCATGTAACACATTACCTATCATAACAGCCTACAATGCTTAACATAACCTGTCATGCAGCCCATCCATGCTAAACTTTATTTATCATACAACCCCTTCAAACTAAACAGAGGTCATCCATGCTAACTGCAGCCTATCATACAGCCTATCCATGCTAACTATAACCTATCATACAACCAATCCATCATAAACATAACCTAGCATATAACCTATCATTGAACCCCTCCAAACGAAATCTAATCTATCATACAGCCCATCAATACTAAACATAACCTGTCATACAGCCCATCCATACAAAATATAACCTATGATACACCCATCCATACTAAACATATCCTTTACACAGCCCATCCTTACTGAACATAACCTATCATACAACCTATCCATGCTAAGTACAGCCTATCATACAACACATCCATACTGAACATAACCTATGCTACAGCCCATCTTACTAAATATAACCTATCATACAGCCCATCTGTGCTAACTACAGCCTATTATACAACCCAACCATACTAAGTATAACCTAGCATACAACCAATCCATGCTAAACAAAACCTATCATACAGTCCATCCATGTTTACTATTGCCTATCACACTGCCCATCCATGCTAAATATAACTTATCATACAGCCCACCCATGCTAAGCATGACCTATTATACAGCCTATCCATGCTAAACATAACCTATCATAAAGCTCATCCATGCTAAACATAACCTATCATAAACCCATCCATGCTTAACATAATCTATCACACATCCCATCCATACTAAACATAACCTATCATGCAGCCCATCCATGCTGACTAACCTTGCACACACAACGTCGTCTGTGCCTGTCATGAAATCTGTCGCAGGCGTTCATGTCCGCTCAGTCTGTAGAAACAAATTGGAGAGGACTCCTACGTACACATGACCAGTGCCAACGATTGCTACATAAAGACGTAGAACGTAGAACCAGCTCGACGACCGGTTAGAACGAGAAACGGACCAGAAACCTATCTCAGCCACTTGAACTCTTTGGCGAAAAAGTTAATCAATTTGTTATTGTCCGTGTATAATGACATATTTAGCGTACTCATTTACCGTCATGTCGTGGTTTGACCGCAGTTTATTTTCAGAAGCTAATAAACTTGTTAACTTGTATATGTTCGTCTGCATGTTTCTGCAACAAAATTCGACCTGTCTGTCTTAAAATCTGATTGGCTGTTAGTGGCTAGGTCATGAATGTGAGCCCTCTGTAGGGATGGACATTCCATGTAAGCTTAAATGCGTATGTACAGTTCCACACAAACTAGCCCACGTGTGTAGTTGTACCATGACTGGGTGCAAATGTCCTGCACCGGCTCCTCTCCTTTGGGGGTATCTTTACCCCTTCTTCCTCATTTCTGGCAGGTTGGGGGCTGGGGGAGGGGAGATGAGAAATGGGGGAAAGAGAGATATACCTTCGACTTTCCAGAAATTCAAGGCATGAAGATCTTATCACACTTCATACTGACCAACTGGATATGTTGAGTTTCCTGCGAAACTGAAGCATATCTGTGTTTTTGCACATTTTGTGTTTGTCTTTTCCAAGCACAGATACATATATCGATACATTATATATTACAACCGGTAGAAGATCAGCAATTAATCTTGTGGCTAAAGGCACATTCTTCTTTTTTCTTCTTCTTCTTCCTCTCTTCTTTTTCTTCCTCCTCCTCTCCCTCTCCTCCTCCTCCTCCTCCTTCTTCTTCTTCTCTCACATTTTCCCCTGAACTCTGTGGGGAGTCATTGGAGCATCCAACTGAAGAACAGTTGGCCAGCTTTTCTCAGCTCTATCAGTTGTGTGCCAGGGCTTGGCAAGGTTTTCAGTCAATGGTTTCCCTGTCCACTCTGCAATGTTGTCAGTCCATTGTTTCTACAGGCACAATACACACCATCCATATGTCTAATTGTGCGAACAATCAATTGCACGTGTGCAGCAACCTTTGGATTGAAAGAAAACACATAGACCAACAGCTAACAACATCAATATTTTGATGTAGTACTTTCAATATTTTTGTATACGTATGCTTGTGTCTGTGGAATTTCTGTTCAGAACATTAACATTCAATGCATTTATTTTTGCGCGTTTGAATTTTTCCTTTAATTCGTCACAAAATACAGATCGACACGTTTGATTTCATTAATTTCACATACTTGTTAGACCTCCCTGTAGAAGAATCTAGGGTGGGAACGCTATGCGTCTATTGCTGTATTTCCATCGGCTTGTTCCATTCATGCGGTGGTCTGATAACACGCCATTCATACTCTTCCTCTAAAAACGAGCAGGCTTCGAGGACATTAGTCTCAACTGATTTCCTAATGAGTTGCCCCCCCCCCCCCCCTTCTACCCAGCCCCATCTTCACCACCACCCGTCCATTCGTCAGTATTTATTCGAAAGTTGAAGTTCCGCGGCGAATGTGTACCATTTACAGGACGTTTTACTTTATGGTATATTAGGGGAAAAAAAAAAAGAGACGCACGCACTTAGAAACATATTACGTTTCTGACCGGTAACCTGTAAAGATCACATTTGTCTTATCCACGTCGAAGATGAAGAACATTCCAAACAGAAAGAAGCTGAATCAAAGACCGTTTCTCTCTCTCTCTCTCTCCGCTCTTTTTCTCTCGTATTTGTATAACTTGATGTATGTGTTAAAGCACGCGATTCGCCCAGTTCTGGAACGTTCACGCCGTTGGCACACGCTTAGCACGGCTTTGCCAGTGTTTCATCTTGATTTATCCACTCTACAAATGCCAAGCCGACTTCATTAGACGTCACACATAACCCATAATCCCCTGTATTGTTGCACTGTTATTTCCCTTCCCTTTAGGCTGAGCTGAAGAACATTTCATGTAGCCGAGGACGCTATTTTCTATGGGGTACTGTAAAATAACGGCGGTACATGAGAAAAGATTTCCTGTCTGACCCCTATCCTTTAGCTTCATAATTCATCGTGTTTGTAGCGAAGATCGGATCTTAAAGGGAAAAAAGCTCCACCAGACTACACTGTGTAACACTGTCATCGTTTTTCATCTCTGCTTCTTTTATGTATATATGCCTCTGTTAAGATGGGAACCGGGTCACGTGATTCCCTAAGTTCTGAAAACTCCCTTATGGTCGGTATCTGATAAGAACGCCTATTATCCCTTGTTAGTCTTCAAAGGACAGCAGCAGGCCCAGCCTTATTCCCATCCTTCGTGTAGTTAAGAGTTCGTCTCACTTGACAACCGTTCTTATAGCCACGAAGTCGTTTTTATCATCCATCATATCCTAATATTCGAAGTCAGACTGAAAGGAGCGAGGTCGAAAGAGGTCGAAATGCATTGTGTTTTGTCCTGTACCTTGTTTGTCTATGTCCTTGGCGGTAACTAACCCCCTCTCTAAATTTTAAGTCAGACTGAAAAGTCAAGTGTACAAAATGTTAACGAGGTGGGTTATGATGCGCTGTGGAGATACGTCAAAAGGTGTGAAACGGTGGTTAAAGAAAGTGAAATCCACCTGAGAAGAGGATAAATGTGAAAACAATGTAGGCCGTGACAGCAATACTGTCCAATTCCCTGTCAAAACTCGCATCTCGATAGTACATATCGTAAGAACCAACAAGTGCCTGTGTCACACTGTTACTGAAAATAAAGGCAAACGTTTATCGCCATTGTGCTGGCTTTTTTCGGGAAGGAGGGGAGCCCAAGAGGAAATGGAATGGGTGGTGGGTTAAAGGTAGTGATGGCGAATTTTTTTTTGTTTGTTTAACATCAATCAAGGTAAACATCAACTTGCAATACTCTGCACGCTTTAGTTTACATAGATGTTATAAGTTTACATGGTGGATGACAGAGACATCGTTTCTCTCTTTTTTCTTCTTTCTTTTTTCTTTTTAATGAAGTCTTTTTAAAGTTATGTTTTAATGCAAACGAAATGTATCCCAAGAAAACTTAGGAAAACTTAGATTAAACTTACACTTGGGATGTGTCATTTTCATCGCGCTACAACCAGACGTGCAGCAGCAGAATTCTGTTACATAAAACAAACAAACAAATAAAAAACCCCACTGAAATCATAGTTACGCACTGAAGTATGCACGCCGCCTCCCCATCCTACCAGCTCCCTTCCAACCCACCACGTATGTAAAAACGCAGAGAGAGAGCGAGAGAGAGAGAGAGAGAGAGAGAGAGAGAGAGAGAGAGAAGAGAGAGAGAGAGAGAGAGAGAGAGAGAGAGAGTTCCGGGGGGGGGGGGGGAGGGAGTGGTAGACGGGGTGGATTTTGCCGGGTAATTCCAATGCTCCCTTGGCATCACAAGTCTCTAATATGAAGCCAAAGGGGAGGGAGGCAAAACTGTTTTTGGGGCTAAAGGAGGATGTTCTGGTAGCCAAACACTGATCTCCTCCAGACACGCAACATCGGAACTCGAGGGGGAAAAAAGCCTGCCCCTCTCTATCATTCCAGCGACTAATTCCGTGACGTAGACGTTTATCAGCTCTTCATATGGTCATGAACACGCACAGTGCTTGCAGTAAGCACGCGCGTCAAAGTACTTACGCCCACGCTTCTGCAAACACACACCCAATCTGAAGAAAAAACAGAGAATTGGGACGGTGTGTGTGTGTGTGTGTGTGTGTGTGTGTGTGTTGTGTGTGTGTGTGTGTGTTAGTGTGTGTGTATGTGTGTGTGTGTGTGTGTGGTGTGTGTGTGTATGTGTGTGTGTGTGTGTGTGTGTGTATGTGTGTGTGTGTGTGTGTGTGTGTGTGTGTGTGTGTGTGTGTGTGGTGTGTGTGTGTGTGTGTGTGTGTGTGTGTGTGTGTGTGTGTGTGTGTGTGTGTGGTGTGTGCGTGCGTGCGTGCGTGCGTGCGTGCGTGGTCGTGGTGTGTGTGTGTGTGTGTGTGTGTGTGTGTGTGTGTTGTTTGTTTGTGTGTGCTTGTGTGGTGCATGGATTGATGGGAGAAGAAAAAACACATGAGTGTTGGAAACAAGAAAACAAACGAACAAAGAAAACAGAGAACAATATTCGAACAAAATTGAAGACCTTGTTCAGCGATTGATGAAGTTTTTTCCCCTTTTCTTTGACTGTCAGCTAATTTTACCTTTTTTCTGTCGGATTTGAATGTCGCTTTTATATTTGAGAATTTTCTCCCTCGCTTTCTCCCTACCACCCCCTCCCCTCTCTCTCTCTCTTTGCATTGCTGCGTCTAACATATATGACTTAGTCTAGCAAGGACAGACTGGAAGTATATACTATGCGTAGAATCTCAGTCCTCGATTTTTCTGAATAAGTTATCATATCGGCTTCATAACTCAAACAAATACGTCTGAAGCGTGTTAAACATCGGTTGGTAAAAATCGATAAACAAGCAACCGAAGCCTTTAAAAAAACCCACAGATACGTGTCAACGAATACTTTATTTACAATAAAGACACTATTATTGTGGTCCTCTGAAATCTGTCAATGCAATGGATGGAACTGTTTAAAACGTGCATCACGGTATAAACACGGGTTCTTTTTAAGAACTGTAAACAAGTGGGGTATTTTTGCTCCCATAAGAAAACCTAACACAGAGTAACTTTTATTCAAGACTGGCACAGCCTTTTAAACTTGAATAAAGTCAGACAAATACATAGACGAACAATCTAATAGTGGGGGAAAAAACAAGCGCAGGCCAACAACTGAACTGTCTCCATAGTAATGACTTGGCAAAGATTTGGACTTAAGGAGAGGCGGGGGGGGGGGGGGGGGGGGGGGGGTGTTGAAGATGGAGAAACTGGGAACATGAAATTAAGAAAATATGTTACAGATATGAAAACTCTTCCCAGTTTCTCCATCTTCAACCCCCCCCCTCCCCCCCCCCCCCCGCCTCTCCTTAAGTCCAAATCTTTGCCAAGTCATTACTATGGAGACAGTTCAGTTGTTGGCCTGCGCTTGTTTTTTCCCCCACTATTAGATTGTTCGTCTATGTATTTGTCTGACTTTATTCAAGTTTAAAAGGCTGTGCCAGTCTTGAATAAAAGTTACTCTGTGTTAGGTTTTCTTATGGGAGCAAAAATACCCCACTTGTTTAGAGTTTATCGTTTGCTGTTCCCTGCCTCATTTCATTTCCGATTCTTTTTAAGAAGTTTCAGATCTGATGATGAATAGAAGGTAGGTCTATTTTATGATCTAGGACATTACCCAATTTGTGTCCGTTCATTCTTATTTTTTCTGTAGATGGTGGATTAATTAGTGCAATAGAGCATCAACGATTACCGCGCCAGTCAAGAAGGAAAAAAACAGCTGGGTCACGCAGAGAGGAAACATGTTGTGTGGAAGTCGTTTTGCGGTCGCAAGGCGATGAATGTGTAGAATGTTTTTGCGCATGTTTTAAACCATGATGGTTTGTTACGAGAACGGTCTGAAGCGAGCAGAGACTGAGAAACATATTCCTAATGACTGCCATCTAAAACAGTGTTTGAGAGAGAGAAAAATGCTTACTGACCGTTGGTTTTCATTGCTTTAGGGTCGCCCATCCTCAGACCAGATTAGGTCGTCGTCCTCAAATGATCATGTTCACAACTATAAGCATTCTTATTCGCTAAAAAGCCCATTCTGCACATGAAAAAAGGACAATAAATTTCGTTTGTTGTTGTTGTTGTTGTTTTCTTGACCATTATACTCAGATGTGAGAACAACATATTCCAAAGTCAAGCAACTGTACCGTTTTGATTAGTGCTTCAAGTGGGAAACAATCAGCGTGAAAATGTCTGTCTTGATTCGTATTCATGGTTAAAAGATCACATACATTCAGCAGCACCGAACAATATCACACACACACACACGCGCGCGCGCGCACGCGCGCATACACACACCAACGCACGCACGCACGCATGTGTACGTACGTACGTACACACACACACACACACACACACACACACACACACACACACACACACACACACACACAAACACACACACACACACACACACTCACTCACACACAACACACACACACACACACACACACACACACACACACACACACACACACACGCACACACACCACACACACACACACACACACACACACACACACGAGCGCGCGTTCCTCTCTCTCTCTCTCTCTCTCTCTCTCTCTCTCACACACACACACACACACACACACACACACGCTCGGACGCACGCACGCACACGCACGCACACACACACACACACACACACACACACACACACACACACACACACACACACATACACATACGAGCGCTCGTTCTCTCTCTCTCTCTCTCTCTCTCTCTCTCTCTCTCACACACACACACACACACACATGCATGCACGCACGCACGCACGCACGTACACACACACACACACACACACACACACACACACACCACACACACACACACACACACACACACACGCACACACGAGCGCGCGTTTTCTCTGTCTGTCTCTCTGTCTCTGTCTCTCTCCCTCCCTCCCTCTCTCTGTCATGACATGTTTCTTATTGATGTAAACACTTTGTTCATGGAATAAAGTTATCGATCAAACAAGAATTTCCCAATACTTTATCCTAAACTCCATAGCTTAGTTTTTACCCGTTTGCTATTTGTTAAATGTGCCTGTAGGGGCTTGTGGCTGATATGTAATAAACCATCCTCCCTCTCTTTCGTAATGAAATTGTCCTCTTCTATCAGTTTCATCCATTATCGTCTCGCTTTCTTCCCCACTTCATTCTTCAAAATTTGATTTAGCATGCGTTCAGTTGTTGTCGTTGTTTTTGTTGTTAATGTCCCCCTTTTTTTGGTTCTGGTCTTCTGCACCTTGAAATGCTGCTTCTACAGCATTCCTGTGCCTCCAGAATCATTTTCAGAGCACGTTAGGTAAATATCTATGCCGTAATCTGTTGTCGTCTTGAAAGATAAAACCATTCTGTGCACAAACTGAGCTATGATAAGCTTTAACACTACGATGTGGTGCGTCTCAAGTATTAGTCTTGGAATAAAGTATAGCATTGTTGTACAAAATCTAACTCATGACAGTTCAGTTAGCAACTGACATAGTGCTTGATGTTGCTCAACTTCTCTGACCTACACTGCAGGTGTCTGCGTCTCTCGGGCCTGGCTGATGCCGGATTCATGTCAAGAAAGGATGAGTAGAGAACAGACTCAAAGATTCAAAGACTTAAATGGTTTTATTCATAAAGGACACATCCCCTTAGAACGTGGATACACATTGTGATTTATGTCGTACATTGACACTGGTCTTCATTATGTTACAGACACACGTTGCTTCTGGAATGTTTCATATAAATATATAAGTAACTGTTTATCAGTATCTTCATTTGATGATGACGATGATAATTATGATGATGATGATGATGATAAATATGATGATATGAGAGAGAGAGAGAGAGAGAGAGAGAGAGAGAGAGAGAGAGAGAGAGAGAGAGCAAATCACACTCAAAAGAAAACCATGAAGTATGTAGTAGAGTACATTATGTGGTATCGAGTAGCACTGTGCTGCATTTATATTGTATCATGCGGCTTTGTATTGTGGGGCGTTGTACTGGAATTCCCCCCCACCCCTCCCCCCACCCCCCACCCCCCCGCAACAAAATCCAACATCCCACCCTTCCACCCCCATCCCCCACCGCCGTCTCCCTTTTTCTCCTCCTAAAGGAATAGCGTGTCCGTCTCCTCAATATGTCCAAGAGAAACGCCAAGAGGGATCGATCAGCATGATTAATCTTTGATCCCCTTTCTACAGTTTTTCCCTCCTTTTTGGAGAGGAGTACCATGGGGGAGGAAGGGGTATTACAATTTAACCCCCCCCCCAAAAAAAAAAAAAAAGAAAAGAAAAAAAAAAAAGAGAAATCAGAATGTTGGCTGTATTTTTTTTGGGGGGGTGGGGGGGTGGGGGTGGGGGGTAAGGGGGTGGAGGGGTTAGGAAAGATGGGGAAGTAAGACGGAGAGGAGAGTGAGAGATAGGCAGTGAGGTGGGGGAGGAGGCAGGAGAGGGGTGGGTGGTGAGATCCATCTTGCTGCGCTCTCAGTAAACACTGTTTCTAGACTGCTTCTCCGTACACGGCACTAATATTTTAGATAACACCGCCTCCAGCCCTGGCGAGCTATTGGTGCCGGCAGCCCTGATGCCACCGTCCAGGGGAGACCGTGCAAACGTACCGCTGTTTCCCAACTCTCACAGGTGTCTGCCGGAATTCCATGCAGGCATGTATGTGTGTGTGTGTGTGTGTGTGTGTGGTGTGTGTGTGTGTGTGTGTGTGTTCGTTCGTTCTTTAATTTAACGTCTATCCACCTAACAGTGATCTCAGACAGTATGTCAGTGTTATGTGTGTGTGTGTGTGTGTGCATGTGGTGTTTTTGGGGGTATGCATGCGAACGGTTGGTGTTGATTTTGGGCGTACGTAGGTATGCGTAATGCAATTAGGCCTAGATAAAATAAATAACAATAATTCAAACAAACAAAAAAACACAAAAAACACCCACAGAACTGAATCCAAAACTTTAAAAGAAACGCTAAATAAGCAACTAACACCAAGATGGGGACAATAACATAGACGTTAAAGTAAATGTCCAACTGGGCTCTTAATCAGTCCTTGAACAACTTCAAAAATGTTTGATCCGTTAG
>CM065720.1:43738438-43743438 GCA_033310375.1 Conus canariensis
CTTCAATTTCTTCATAATCACATCATCGCTACCTCATTCTTTCAGTCATCTATCGATCATACAATCAAAAGTTCGAGAAGCAAGGTGTGGCTTGCCCAGTTAATACTCATGGAGGATCCAGGAGTATCCGGGAATACTGAAGGTAACACAGCCAACCAAATGCACGGTATTTTCCAAAACACATCGACAGCACATGAGTTATCTCTCTTTTGACGAAGTTCGAAAATGAGAAACATTGTCGCTTTGACAAACGGAGCACTCTTGCAAATATCAAGCGAAGCGATGGACCGCACTGACCACTAACTGTGTGCATCAGCTGGGCGATCAACAGAGCACGGCAACCGCTCAGACATGTGACATTCCGCTTTGCTGTTTTACCGTGTGACATGCCTTGTACAAAACAGTGCTGCAAGACCTGTTGGTCTGAATTGTTGGGGCCTGTGACGGTACAAAGTGTCCGCAGAAACAAAGTGTCCGCATGCGGACACTTTGTTCCCTGCGGACACTTTGTACCGTGAACTGACATTCAAAGTGTCCGCAGAAATCCTGCGGACACTTTGTTCCGCGAGGTGACATATAACTTACAAAAGCGGAACAAAGTGTCCGCAGCCGGTTCAGCCTCAGTGTGAGTGGGTGAATGTGCACGTACACTCCCACGCGCGTGCATGCGTGTGTGTGTGTGCATCTTAATTTACAAAAAAAAAAGTTTAATATTTGTTGACTACTTTTTTGTACCACAGTGCACAAAGTTTAGATTACGCTCACGTGTGCGCGCGCGCGCGCACACGCACACACACACACACACACACACACACACACACACAAGCACACGCACGCATGCACGCGCATGGGAGTGTACATGCACATTCACCCACTCACACTGAGGCTGAAACTGCTGCGGACACTTTGTTCCGCTTTTGTAAGTTATATGTCACCTCGCGGAACAAAGTGTCCGCAGGATTTCTGCGGACACTTTGAATGTCAGTTCACGGTACAAAGTGTCCGCAGGGAACAAAGTGTCCGCATGCGGACATTTGTTTCTGCGGACACTTTGTACCGTCACAGGGCTTCTTTGGAAGGCGTGTTTGACCTGGAAACATTACCGTGCGGCAGAGTCCTTAATGTTATTTCTGCCTTTGTGAACCCCTCTCATTTGAAGCTTCGTTCTGGAAACTTTTGTATATTGTTTTCATCTGATAGCAGTTTATGACATGCCAGCACCGGTTTTTGTTCTTTTCTTTTCTTTTTTTAATCTGTCGACTAGGTAGTGAAAATTGTAACACTATTCAATAAGGACACTGCAGTATCTGTCTGATCATATTATTTTTTTTTGGTGGCATTTCCATGTTCTTCATCAATTTTGCTCCTTTTTTTAAAAAAAACTGGAACAAACCAATTTGGGGGGAATGTCTGGCCATCTCCACAGAGCCTGATTTTACATACCATCTGAAGTCAATAGATCCCATATGAACTCTTCTTACTGTTGCTTTTTCAGAATTTTTTTTTCTCACTGATCTCACTTGTGTATGGTGTGAAGATTTTTCCCGGCTGTTACTGACAGCCCTGCAGAAGGCGTTGTGTGGTCTGCTGGGCTTTGATGAGTAAAAAGTGAATTAAAAACACACCGTAAAGACAACACGACAGAAGAGGCCTAAATCACGCAGCCTCCTTTTCCACGATTCAGACGCCGACTGGTGGATATGAGCCAGTACAGGTGTTGACACGCGACCTGCGCGGCAAAAATCCCCACCTGCCCCTTTTCAAGTTACCCCGCTGTCATTTAGCCACGCCAGTGTTTCGGGAGTCCTTTTGCCCTCGGTCAGACCCTCCTAAAAAGGCTATGTTCGGAAACTGCAAGGGAGATCATCCGTGTTAAAGTTAGCCTTGGAAAATAGTGGCCCCTCCGTCTTCATGGGGCAGATGTCGTTGGTGGGTACACCTAAAGATATTTTCACTATCAATCAGCTTCACAGTTCAATCAGAGAGGTAATAAAATATAAAAAAATAGAAATTAAAAAAGAAGTAACAAAAAAGAAAAAGAAGAAACATGGATGTAAAACGGTATGCCTGTAATGAACTCGTCCTGATATGCGCTTCAAATCTTATAATAATATATATATATATATATATATATATATATATATATATATATATATATATATATATATATATTATTCTCTAAATCTCCTGGCTTCACCTATAAACCAAGAAAAGGTAACTCTGATTTTTCCGCAGTGTGGGTATGCTCATCAGTAGCTTAAAAGTTCGGTCAAAGAGAGAAAATGCCAAAGCTTTGGTGTAAAACGGTGCGCGTGTACCTTAGACAATGTGTTGTAACGAGTTCCACTTCACTTACTATTATCATCCATCGATTCAGATCTGTATGCTGGGTTTGATGCAATGTTTGTTTTCTAAATGACTCATGTACAAATTGCGTAATGAGCTTGACCTATAAACTGAGAGAAGGGGACTCTATTTGTGAGGGAAAGGCAGGCGTTATCTTGCCCCGATTTTTTTCCCCAGAGCAGGTAATCAATAGCACATATATAAGAAAGAGGTGTGTGTGTGTGTGTGTGTGTGTGTGTGTGTGTGTGTGAATGCATTCAGGAAATATGTATTATGTATTAGCGTTTCCACTTTCAATTTGCATTGTGTTCAGGCTGTTCACACACACACACACACACACACACACACACACACACACACACACACATATATATATATATATATATATATATATATATATATATATATAAGACAAATATTTAAAACAAACGGGCAAAAACGAAACAACAAAGTGTAATGAATCCAGTCTCGGATTCAACTTCTTTCTAGTTAACAATCCACACACAAATGAACGTCGTCTTCTAGGCCGTAGAGATATGAATGGAACATCTCTTCTATGTAAGTACCACTGGGTTTTTATTCACAGCACGTGAAAACGTAAAGGTCAGACTGAAACCTGTCGGCGGGGCGAAATGACACAGTGCACTGTTTGCGACAGTGATGTCAAATCACTCCGGGAAGGAAGAGGATGGACAGGACCCTCGCCTGTCGTTGATAATGTCACAGTCGCCAATCGGCGCAGTCTACGTCAGGGTGACTCAAGTTGCTGTACTCTATGTTTGTCCCGTCAGGCAGACAATGACCGTATAGACTAGGTTGTGATAGATGATAACAGAGAGCAGTGGACAGTGCTTGCGCAATAGCGCTGCTAGTGTCTGTTTGTTAGACTGTATGTGACTGTTAGTCCTCTCCCCCTCTGTCTGTGTATGTGTCTCTCTCTCGCTCGCTCCGTCGCTCTCTCTCTCTAATATTACATATGAATTCATGTGTGTGTGTGTGTGTGTGTGTGTGTGTGTGTGTGTGTGTGTGTGTGTGTGTGTGTGTGTGTGCGTGTAATCATTGTTATCATTCATTAGCGTTTCCACTTTCAATTTGCATTTTCTTCCGGCTGTTCATAAAAACCCCCACCAAACTTTAAAAAAAAATCTGCACACCCGAACTAGTTTCTGTGGAATTAAAGCAAATCTGTAGCAGACCAAAGGAGATGGCGTGTTGTCAGGGTTTCTGTAAAATAAAAGCAAAGCTGTAGCAGGCCAAAGGAAATGGCGTGTTGTTGGTTTCTGTAAAATAAAAGCAAATCTGTAGCAGGCCAAAGGAAATGGTTGTTGTCAGGGTTTCTGTAAAATAAAAGCAAAGCTGTAGCAAGCAAAGGAGATGGTGTGTTGTCAGGGTTTCTGTAAAATAAAAGCAAAGCTGTAGCAGGCCAAAGGAGATGGCGTGTTGTCGGGGTTTCTGTAAAATAAAAGCAAAGCTGTAGCAGGCCAAAGGAGATGGCGTGTTGTCGGGGTTTCTGTAAAATAAAAGCAAAGCTGTAGCAGGCCAAAGCAGATGGCGTGTTGTCAGGGTTTCTGTGGTGTTAGATTTTTAAGTTTCTCGTCCTACATTTTGTATGACACATTTACTAAACATCTATAACACTCTCGTAAATCTAACCGTATCTAACTGGAACTGAACCATTCTGACTGTTTGCTCCTTTTCTTGCAGCTCGATCAGCCCACTCACTTGAAACAATTCTACAATGAGAAAACACCCAACAGAAAGTTATGCTGGTGCTTTTCAATGATAAAAGATGAACAGCGTGTTCAATTTCAATTATCAATTCCGATCGCATTTTCCGGTTTAAAGATTTAAGTGCCTGTAACACCGATCTAGAATCAACACATAATAAGATTTGAAATATGTTTTTCGGAAAATCAAAAATATAATTTAGGGCCTTCAATATTGCAACTAATTCAGCAGTAAAAATAGAAACATTTTCACATATGTGAAACCGTTTCTCTACTTTTAAAGCTGGTATAACGAAGGCAGCTCCTACTTCTCTGTTCCCAAGTACAGACCCATCAGTATACATCTTTAAATGTTCAGAATACTTGTTATCAATATGGGAGCAGACGGAACGTCTAAGGATATTAGGTGAATCATTTTTGGATAAGTTTGTGTGATCTATGTCAAGTTTCAGATTGTTCAGCTCCCATGCAGGTACAGGTGAGTAGGAATGTTTGGCTGCTATTTCGTTTCTGTCTAATTTTGATTTCTTTTTAAAGATATGAAGTAAATGTGTTTATGGATTTTAATGATTGGAAGGATTTAGCTCTTTTTGCAAAATGAAGATCGGACCTCATACAGACTTCAGCCTCTGTGAAATTTTCGAACGAGGAACTTCGTCAAACATATTTGGCAGCATAAAGAGTTCTTAACTCAACAAGATGTAAACACCTGCTTCTTTATAGGTTCCTAAATTTGATGCATGAAATGGAACTCCTAGGGAAAGTTTATAGGCTTTGCACTCAACACTTCATATTTTATTTAATAGATGTTGTGGAGCACTGAAAAATACCTCCTGGACATACGTCAATTTGGAACGCACAAGTGACGTTGATAGTAATATTAATATTTCTGTGTCCCCACTTTTGTTTGCTAACGATTTTTAAGAA
>CM065720.1:43763438-43765938 GCA_033310375.1 Conus canariensis
AAATCATCATATACAAACGAACAAGTAATACTATGTGGGGATTTTAATGCCAGATCAGGAACGATTCCTGATTTCATTACAATGGAAAGAGAAAGCAACATATATTCTTTGCCTGAAGATTATCCTTTTAGTAATACAGCAAACAGATGCTCAATGGATAAATATGTTCATAAATACGGGAAAAAAACTTTCATCCCTGTGCATTGACTGAAACATGTGCATTTTAAATGGGAGGACTCTGGGCGATCTACAGGGGCAATATACTTGCTTCACACCCAAAGGCTGCAGTGTGGTCGACTATTTCTTGTGTTCACAAAAATTATTGAAGGACATAATAGGCATGACAGTTCATAATTTAACAGATTATTCAGACCATTGCCCAATATCGTTAAAAATTTATCAACATCTTCCATACAAAACTGAATGCCAATTAACTGACAAAGATCATGTAGAAATAGAATTCCATGACTCGCAGGATAAAAATGTAATGTTCTTTTGGGATGAAAACTCGGATATGAAATTCCTAAGGGTACTAAAATCTTCAGAAATGAAAAAGCGCATTAAGTCAATTAATGACATTATGATAATAGATGACGAGAAGCATTTTAAATCCACGACAGTTGTGAATAATGTCGTTCAAGAGTTCACACAAATGCTGCATGACACTGGCAAACAAAGTATTGCCTATAAAACAAAAAGGAGATGGAAGAAAAGAAAAAGAAAGAATAAAAAGTGGTTTGATAAGGAATGTCAGTCACAACGTCGAGAAACTAAATCTTTATTAAACGCACTAAACAGACAGCCATTCAACAAAATACTTCACCAAAAATATTTCCTTGCAAGGAAAACATATAACAAAATTATTAGGAAGAAAAAGAGACTGTACAAAGCCAATTTTATAACTTTATTGAATAGAAACTTGTCTGAAAATCCAAATGCAGTTTGGAAAACCTTAAAGGAATTACAAACCATGGAGACTCAAGAACACACACAACACCTACCAATCAAAAGATGGATGACACATATTGAAAAATTAATAGGAAAAGAAGTTCAAATAGAAAATAAAGAAGTAGTAATAGAGGAGAATCAAGGGAATAAAGGTATGAAAGCAGCTCTGAGTGACGTACATGTAGATTATGAGATATCAGATATAGAAATCCTAAACGCAATCAAGAATTTAAAAAAGAACAAATCTCCTGGAATAGACGGGATAAGGAATGAATTTTTAAAAACTGGGATTTCAGAATTGCTACCCACATTGAAAAACATTTTTAATTTAATTTTGAAAACTGGTCAATATCCAGGTTTATGGAAAAGGGGCCTTTCGGTTCCTATTTACAAAGGAGGAGACAAAACGAACCCTAGCAACTACAGGGGAATAACTCTTAATTGTTCATTAAGCAACGTATTATGCCAAATACTAAATACTCGAATAAGCAATCATTTGGAATCAAATAATCTTTTATCTAATGTACAAGTAGGTTTCAGAAAAAAACGCAGAACTGCAGATCATATTTTTGTCTTAAAAAATATAGTAGACCATACATTAAAATCGCGTAACGGCAGATTATATACATGCTTTGTCGATTTTCAGAAAGCATTTGATAACATTTCCCACGAAGGGTTATTAATAAAATTACAAAGATTTGGCATTCGGGGTAGATGGTTTGATTTAGTCAAAAACAATGCACACAAATGCACAAATCTTTTCAGTTGGTAAAAACGGAGCCTGCTATTCAGTATATGTACGAAGAGGAATTTTGCAAGGAAACTCCTTGAGTCTAACATTATTTAATATGTTTATAAACGATCTAGCAAACAAGATTCCAACTGAGGATTCACCATCACTGGATCATTCGAGCAATACAAGAATATCTGCTTTATTGTATGCAGACGATCTTGTACTCCTTGCAACATCGAAACTAGGTTTACAATCAAAATTAGACCAATTACATTTATATTGTAAAGAGTGGGGGTTACTAATTAACATCGAAAAGACGAAAATACTATCCAGAACAGAACCCAAAACTCGTTTATTTTTTAAATGTGGTACAAATTTCATTGAAACAGCAGAGCAATACAAATATCTTGGAATAATATTTCATAAATCAGGAAAACGTGACATCGCAGCAGAACATCTAAGTAACCAAGGTAATAAAGCAACATATTCCTTAAAAAGAGCGTTTAAAAATCAAAATATTAATTTTCAATTTGTTCTAAAGTTGTTTGATAGTCTTATTTCACCCATATTAATGTATGGCGCGGATGTATGGCTACCTTTTTGCTTAAAATTAAATGATAATTTCAATTTAGAAAATCTATTTAATCATTGCCTTTCAAATAATTTACCACATGAACATACTCAACACAAGTTCTTCAAGCAAATGGTAGGTGTACACAAAAAAGCTATGAACTTAGCTGTAATTGGAGAACTCGGAAGTTTTCCAATTAGCTTAACTATAATCCATCAGATAATAAAGTTTTGGTATCATATTCTAGA
>CM065720.1:43768438-43775938 GCA_033310375.1 Conus canariensis
TGTGGAGACACAGCTGACAGAACTGGGGCAATCTGGTGAAGAGTTCGTTAGTGTGGTGCACCAGTGACTCTAGGGAGTTGAGAGAGAGAGAGAGAGCAAGAGAAGAGAAGAGAGAGAGAGAAGAGAAGAGAAGAGAGAGAGGAGGACAGAGAGAGACAGAGGAGAGAGGAGAAAACAGAGAGACAGAGACAGAAGGACAAACAGATACAGAGACAGAGCAGCGAGATACAGAGAGCAGCCAGAGGAGAGATGCAGATGCAGACAGAGAGAGGAGAGAGAGAGAGAGAGAGACAGAACAGACAGACAGACAGACAGACAGAGACAGAAGAAGAGAGAAGAAGAAGAAGAAGAAGAAGAAGAAGAAGAAGAAGAAGATGATGATGATGATGATGATGATGGCGACAACGACGACGACTATAACTACGACGACGACGACGACGACGAAGAAGAAGAAGAAGAAGGAGAAGAAGAAGAAGACGATGAGGAAGAAGAAGAAGAAGAAGAAGTAGAAGAAGAAGTGGAGGAGGAGGAGGAGGAGAGGAGGAGGAGGAGGAGGAGGAGGGCGAGGAGGAGGATGAACAGCATGTTAGACATTTCATCTGTTTATCATGTCATCCACGGAAATGTAGGGAACAAACTGGTCTCCAGGAGACTCGAACCACGATTCCTGGAATAATCATGTGCGCTGTAGCCGACCGTCTTAGCCACTTTGCTTCTTTCCGTCCTTGCTCTGGGTCAAAAGTGAACAGCCAGAACACTTTGTCTCTCTTAAGGCTAATTGCACACGAGGCGTCGAGTCATCAATTCTCGTTTTCCGCGCATCGCCCGTGTAAAACTCTTAATTCTCCTGACGCTGTGGGGTTTTGTGTGTGTGTGTGTGTGTGTGTGTGTGTGTGTGTGGTGTGTGTGTGTGTGTGTGTGTGTGTGTGTGTGTGTGAATGGCAGCGCACTTTTCCTGCAGGCATCGGGCGACTGAAACCATTCATCACTCGGTGAACATGAATAAAGGCTTCTTCCTTTCTTCACCTCTGAATGCCTGGGAATTTTGTCGGTGCTTGCGCACGTGAGCGCACGCCCACACCTTGCACATTCGCACTGCACGAACGCGGGGATTCACACAGACATACACAGAGACACAGACAGACACAGACACAACAGACACAGACACACACACATTCTCTCTCTCTCTCTCTCTCTCTCTCTCTCTCTCTCTCTCTTACACACACACACACACACACACACACACACACACACACACACACGCGCGCGCGCGCGTAAAGCAAACTACACAGCGAACGATCTCCCCCCCCCCCCCCCCTTTCTATCCTAAGAAAAAGGAAAGCACCCGCACGCACGCACGCACGCACACACACACACACACACACATATATATCTATATATCTATATCTCTCTCTCTCTCTCTCTATATATATATATATATATAGAGAGAGAGAGAGAGAGCGATAGATATATATATATATATATATACATATCTCTATATATATATGTCTATATTATATATATATATATATATATATATATATATATATGTGACGTCAACGTAAATTATGACGTCAACTTGAAATGACATAAGAACATGATGAAAATAATTTTAAAAAAATTGACGAAAAAGGAGAGCAAGAACTAACGGCCGAGGCTTTGGTGTCCAGCCTACTTTATTTTGTTTTAATCGTCGTTTTCTCCGTAGTGTTACTATGTGGAGAGGCTGACTTTCAAGTCAGTAGTACGTTGATGTTCACTGTGTATGTGCGATACTTCTGATGACGGTACCAGCGAAATATGTACCAGGAAATTTATTTGTTATAGAAATGTTGTGAATGCTGTGTCGCCGAGAGTGACTTAAAACTCCTGCAAGAATATTTATGTGCTCTAATTGTACCACCTCATGTGTGTCGGTGGGCTGAATTTATTGATGTGAACATTGTAATATCAATACACGGAGAAGCTAATTAATTTTTGTTTTAGATCAAAAATACGTGGAATCGAAGTTTATTGTCTTCCATGGGACTTTGCTGAAATCGTGTTCTCCGGGGATTCAATATTGGTTGCTGTGCCTTGTGAATCTGCAGTTCTTCTATGGTTTACTGTGCTTTATGAATCTGCGGTTCCTGTTCTATGGATTGCTGTGCTTTATGAATCTGCGGTTCTTCTGTGGATTACTGTGCTTTATGTATCTGCGGTTCTTCTTCTGTGGATTGCTGTGCTTTGTGAATCTGCGGTTCTTCTGCTATGGATTACTGTGCCTTGTGAATTTGCGGTTCTTCTTCTGATAGTTTGACGTGATTTATTATGTGCTTGTTGTGTGGAGACCCTGTTCCTTCTTCTTCATCGCTTGTGTTTGTGAACGGCTGTGCTTATCATGTGGGGACCTTGGTTATCCTTATTTGTCTTCTTTTAGTGTTGTAGACTGTGGCTTGGGTACTGTGGAACCGAGTGTGTTGACTGCATATGTGAGACACTGTGGACGGCGCCGGCGAGATCTGTGAGTGATATCAAGATATGTAATATGATATGCTGATATCTGATGATTGAAGTTCCTATGTATTGATATCTTGATCTATATGCTATGTAGTGACATGTATTGATTTGTACCAATTCACATGAATGTATGTTTGATGGTTCAGGCAGCATAATTATAAAGAAAAAAAAAATCTAACTCGTGTGTTGCCTGGCTATCCATGTGCGTTTGGTGTGGGTGTGCGTAGGGAATAATTATTACACGTATGCAAACTTTTGAGAGCGAGAGTCAGACAGCAAAACACGCACCGCACACCATCCGTAACATCTGGTGACCCCGTAGTTAAATTTCTTTTGCTATTGAATTAAAAATCGCCTTAGTGGTAGGATTTGTTTTTGTACACCTATAATTGCCCAATTAGAAGTAATAGGTCACGTTCAGACTTTTCTTTTGAACAATTGAGTTGTGTTTTATTGTTTTGTTTTATGACTGTTTTTGTCTACTTTCTTTCCTGTCTCCAGCGTAACGGGGTATCTCCTTCTGTATAGTTTCTGGAGATACGAGGGCCTAGTTCCTAGTTCTTCCTTCCTTTGTGGGCTTTATTTTCATTATCTTCAGTTATCTCTTTGATTATTTCTGTTTCTATCTTTACTTGGGGATTGTGTTGCTTCTTCAGCATTCTTAGGGTTCTTTTTTCTTGAATGAATGGGTGTGTGAGTGGCTGCCCTGAACCAGTTAAAAAAAAAGTTATTGTTTAATTTTGAATGCTTAGTGTGTTAAAAAAAAAAAAACAACAACAATACATTGATTATATTCGTTATTACTCTCATGTCATTGCTTGATTTATACTTGTTGCTGAAAATTTGGTATTGATTGTCGATTGTGTTTTTCTTTCTCCCCATATCCCTGAAATCCTGTTTCATTGTTTATCTCTATCTTTTTGTTGGTTGGGTTTGATAATACTTAGTCTTTTTAAGAGTGATTGTCGTTAATGTTTGTTTGAAAAAAAAATCCTCTTTGGAATTCATATATATTTTAGTGGACAGGGGTTTCAAACCTTTTTTGCTTGTGATAGCAATTGTTTGTATTTGATCCACTAGTGTGTGTCTCGGGTTTGACAGGACAGTATTTCATATTTTCATTAAGCACAAAAGGCTAAGGAAGAAAGTCCTGTTGTGTCCTCTATGGACGAGGACGAAGTTTTCGCTAAATATTTACAACGAGGTAAAGTATGTGGTCTGGAGGGAGAAGATCTGTTGGCCTATGTGGATAAATGCATTGCTCAAGATATGGAAAGAGAGGAAAGAATCAAAATGAAAAGAATGCAGGAAGAAGAGATAACTAAAAGAGAACAAATACAAGAGGAAACAAAAAGAATGCAAGAGGAAACAAAAAGAATGCAAGAGGAAGAGGAAACAAAAAGAATGCAAGAGGAAACAAAAAGAATGCAAGAGGAAGAGGAAACAAAAAGAATGCAAGAGGAAACAAAAAGAATGCAAGAGGAAGAGGAAACAAAAAGAATGCAAGAGATAGAGGAAACTAAAAGAATACAGTTACAAATAACTTGTCAGCAGAGTGCGGTCTCAGGACAGGACAGTGACAGTCAGGGTTCTGGTTTTCCCAGGTTTAACGCCCCTCGTCCTACTTTTCCTAAGTTGCCCCCTTTCAAGGAAAGAACTGATGATATAGACAGTTACTTGTTTCGTTTTGAAACCCATGCTCGGTCCTTAGGATGGTCTGAGAGTTTGTGGGTTACATACCTGTCTGCACTACTTAAGGGTTCCGCTTTAACTCTCTATCACAGTCTCGCTGAAAATAATGTTGTGTCTTACGAGCTTTTGAAAGAGAGCTTGCTGAAAAAATTTCAATGTACTCCAGATGGTTTTCGTAAACGTTTTCGCGAGGCTAAACCTAGCTCAGATGAACCTTTCGAGACCTTTGCAGTTGAACTTAGACGTTTGTTTGACCGTTGGGTCTCTTTGTCAAAAAATGATGTCTTTTGAAGGTCTGGTGATCTTATCTTGCGTGAGCAGTTTTTGGAGTGTGTCTCTAAGGACTTGGCTACTTTTTTGTGTGAAAAAGATGTGAAAACTTTTGATGAAATGATCAAGTCTGCAGAGTCATACAGACATGCTCATCCCACTAAGGTGCTTTCTAGGAAAGCTGATGTAAACATTTTTACTTCTGTTGGATACAAAACTCCTGGTCAATTTGATAGAAATCCGTATCCCGGTCAGTCTGATAGAACTCCGTACTGTGGTCAGTCTGACAGAGGAAACAGATACTCTACTTTTCAAAACAGTGGCCACTACTCTGGTTCCTCAGCTGATCGTGGAAGTAACTTCGGTGGTAGCTGTTATTGTGGTCATCAGAGCTCTGGTTACTCAGCTGGTCGTGGAAATAACTTTGGCGGTAGCCGTTATCGTGGTCGTGGCGCCCGTTATATCTCTGGCAGTAAGAGTTCCTCAGAAAGTGCTTCTGATCAGTTTGCAAGTGTTGTGTGTTTTTTGTGTAAAAAGACAGGACATGTAGCTGCTAGGTGTCCATGGAAGTCAGGTAGAAACCCTTGTAGAATTTGCACCCTTAGCCACCCAGACACGTGTCCTTTTGTGGTTGGTAACTCTACTTTTGTCGAGAACTCAGCTGACAGCAAACAGTCCAGTGCTTGTTGCTCTGTTCGTGATACTCCTTTTGCTTGTCTTGCTGCTGGTGAGTTCACAGGCAAATTACATTTGGAGTCTGGTTCTGTGAATGGCACTTTGAGTTCTGTTCTGCGTGATACTGGTGCTACTATTTGTGGCGTTCGCAAACGGTTAATTTCTGACAGTCAGATGTTAGGAACCACAGTGAAGTGTGTTTCTTTTGGTGGTCGTGTGGATGAGTTTCCACTGGCTACAGTTTCAGTCAGTTGTCCTTATTTTGTGGGTGATTTGACTTGTTGTGTCTTGGATAGCCCTGTCGCAGATCTCATTGTGGGTAATGTACCTGGAGTTTCTGTGAGCGATGAGTTTAGTGATGTATCTGGGAACCTTTCTCTTTAGCCGCCGTTACGAGGGCTAGAGCTAAGCATGTTGTGGAAAAAAGCCTTTGTGTCAGATTCCTGATGATCTGAACATTTCCCGTTCTGACCTTGTTCAGAAACAGAAAGATGACGCGTCATTGAAGTCGTGCTTCCAGTCAGCGTCTTCTGGTGAGGTGAAGAAGTCTGGTACATCTACCTTTTATTACTTCTTGTCTGATGTTGATCTTGTTGGTCCACTGTCTCCTCCTTCGGAACAAGGTCATCGTTACATCTTGACCATGATTGACATTGCTACCCGTTTTCCGGAGGCTGTTCCGTTGAAGGATATCTCCTCTGTTGCTGTGGCAGAAGCATTGTTGGGAATCTTTTCTCGTTTAGGTTTTCCCAAGGAGATTCTATCTGATCAGGGTACACAGTTCAACTCTGAGCTTATGAAGCAGTTCCATGCTTTGTGTGGTGCAAAGGGCATACGTACATCGCCATATCATCCGCAGGCAAATTGTCATGTTGAGAGGTTTCATGGGACTTTGAAGTCCATGTTGAAAAAGATTGTCCGCACTCACCCAAAGGCGTGGCATCGTTATTTGCCTGCACTGTTGTTTGCGTGCAGAGAGTTGCCCTCTGAGAGTACAGGTTTCTCTCCCTTTCAGTTGCTGTTTGGTCGGCAGGTTCGTGGTCCTATTGCTTTACTACAGGAGTCGTGGACTCAGTCAGTTGCTCAGGATGTTGAAGCAAAACCTCTCTATTCGTACTTGTTTGAGCTCAAGAATGTCATTGCTGACTCATGTAAGTTAGCCATGGAGAATTCTGCTGATTCCGCTTTGAAGGGTAAAAAGTACTTTGACAAGAAGGCCAGGGAACGCCGTTTCAAGTTGATGATGAAGTTTTAGTTTTGTTACCGACTGATTCTAACAAGTTGTTAGCCAGTTGGTCAGGGCCTTCCCAGTAGTCAAAGTCTTGCATCCAGATTACAAGGTTTTTGTTAAGGGCAAGGAAAAGATCTTTCATGCGAATATGCTCAAATAGTATATTCGTCGTGCTGTTGTATCTACTTCTGATGTTGTTGTACCTACAGTTGTTCTTTCACTAGGTACCTCAGTGCCTTGGTCAGAGATAGCACCTTTGGCTTGTGAGCAGGAACAGGTTTCTCTTGAGTGTTCTCCAGGAGTTGGTCTTTCTGTGGATCCCTCTCTGGAGTCCGTTTGTACTGTTCATGAAGTAGTTTGTACAGTTGGTGTCGTCCAGGACTGTGATGACGCTTTACCATTCCCACTTTAACTGTTCCGATGGCGTCTTCTATGCCAGATGAAGATGTTCGTTCTGTACAGTTTGATTGTGCTTTGTCTGACAGCAGTTCCAGGGAGTTGCGTGCAGTCTTTGATGATTTTCAGGACATTTTGACTCCTAAACCAGGTTCTTTCTCAGGTGATGTACTATTAGAGATCCCTCTTACTTCAGATGTACCTGTTAGAAAGAAGCGTTATGATATCCCTTTTTTGCCAAAGAGGTTGTCGAGAGAGAGATTGGTATCACGTTAGATCTTGGTATCATTGAGCCGTCAAATAGTCCGTATGCCTCTCCAGTTGTGTTGGTCAGGAAGAAAGATGGTACATGTCGATTTTGCATTGATTTCAGATCTTTGAACAAGATTACCGTCTTTGATGCCGAACCTATTCCTGATGTTGAGAGTCTTTTTGCAAGGCTGGCTGATGCTCAGTTTTTCACAAAGATAGATCTTGCAAAAGGATATTGGCAGATCGTGGTTAAGCCCGAGGATCGTCCGAAGACGGCTTTTACAACACACATGGGTCTATTCCAGTTTGTCAGGATGCCTTTTGGACTTATATCAGCTCCTGCAGTGTTTGCACGTATGATGCGTATGCTGGCATTAGATCAGTTTTCTGCCATCAATTTTTTTGACGATATTCTTGTGTACAGTATGTCATGGGATGCTCACCTTAAACATGTGAAGGGTGTGCTCTCTCGTCAGGTCTTTCAA
>CM065720.1:43788438-43795938 GCA_033310375.1 Conus canariensis
CACTGGCAATCTGTTTCTGTGTTATGCGTTTTGCTGGCAGCCTGGCGACTGACAAGAACTGACATTAGAATGATGGAAACCGAAGACTCGACTGTCTGGAACTGTCTGGTGCGCTCAGTGGCATCTGTCAAGGCCCGACCTGCCTTGCCCCCTCTTGTCTCTTCCCATCCATCCTAGTCTCTGTCCAGCTGAGAGCACTACAACTGAGAGCACTACAGCACTGAAACTAGGGCAGTTCCTCTGAACGGAACATCGCTGATTGCTTTTTCATTGGGATTAAAAAAACAAAACTTTACACCCGTGGTATGCCTGACTAAAATCGTACCTAGTTCTTTATTGGAATCGGCCCCACCCCTCCCAGTCCCCTTCCCTTTACCCTCCCTACCAAGCCCCCCTCCCCCCCCTCTCTCTCTCTCTCTCTCTCTCTCTGGGCCACTTTCCTCCATCCCTTCCTCCCACGCCTGACGACATTGTGGCGTCTGGCGTCCAAAATGTGTGGAGACGTAAGGAGAGAGGATTAATAAATAGATACTGACACGCAGAGAGAGAGAGAGAGAGAGAGAGAGAGAGAGAGAGAGAGAGGAGAGAGAGAGAGAGAGAGAGAGGACTCATGGTGGGATAGGCAGAAGGGGAGACTGATATTCAGATTCAGGCAGTTTATTCATATGAAGGCAAACCCATCATTGAGAGGGGTATGTAGACAGAAAACAAAGAAAAGAGAGGATCAGGGAAGGGACAACACACACACACACACACACACACACACACACACACACACACACACACACACACCATTCACAAACAAACACATACGTTAGGAGAAAGAGAGAGAGAGAGAGAGAGAGAGAGAGAGAGAGAGAGAGAGAGAGAGAGAGAGAGAGAGAGAGAGAACCACTGAGGTACGCCAACGTTTCGTCTCCGGGTCCAGTTTATTAATCCAATTGCTCTGTCTCCATCGTCCCCATTGTGACACGGTATACAAGATCTGTGGACTATCATTTCCAGAGAGAGAGAGAGAGAGAGAGAGAGAGAGAGAGAGAGAGAGCATAACACAATCATGTCACTGCCATATAAAAACCTGAGGTACTGTAGGACTCATGTGGCAGGTTAAAGTATTCGGTCAAATGCCTCCATCGTGGTCAAACCTTGCAACATAGCGGTAATGACATGCAATGCATAAGATCCTATTGTTGCCTCCAGAGACAGAAACACTATCAGAAATGGGTTGGAGGCAGTTGACTTGACATGAGCTTTGAAGACCTCTTTTTCTCATTTGGGATCTGTGTGTGTGGTGTGTGTGTGTGTGTGTGTGTGTGTGTGTGTGTGTGATGTGTGTGTGTGTGTGTGTGTGTGTGATGTGTGTGTGTGTGTGTGTGTGTGTGTGTGTGTGTGGTGTGTGAGTGTGTGTGTGTGTGTGTGATTGTGTGTGTGTGGTGTGTGTGGTGTGTGTGTGTGTGTGTGTGTGTGTGTGTGTGTGGTGTGTGGTGTGTGTTGTGTGTGTGCTGTGTGTGTGTGTGTGTGTGTGTGTGTGTGTGGTGGTGGGTGGTGGTGTGCGCGCGCGCGCGCGCGGGTGTGTGTTGTGTGTGTAAGCACACGCATGTGTGAGCGCGTGTCCAGGATCGTCGCATGCATGTATACTTCTTTGTACCTAAGAGACCATTGTAAAAAGTGTTAGGAGCATATATGAATAGATCTGAGTGTGTTTGTGTGTATGTGTGTGTGTACGTTGTGTGTGTATGTGTGTGTGCGTGTGTGTGTGTGTGTGTGTGTGTGTGTGTGTGTGTGTTTGAGAGAGAGAGAGAGAGAGAGAGAGAGAGAGAGAGAGAGAGAGAGAGAGAGAGAGGGACGCACGTGCGCAAGCACATCCGCACGAGGACAGCAAAAAAAGACGGAAAGAGGAAGATGGAGGGGAGGGGAGCTGGAATGGAACAGACACAGCGTGACAGGATGGTGGAGGGAGGACAGACCCAGCTAATTGGTTTGCCGTGCTGTGGTTCCCCAGAGGATTTGGTGTCGACTTCATCTTGTTGCCTTTTGTTCTTCAGGTCCCTCTCTCACTCCCCACTCCGACCCGACCCACCCCCACCACCCTGCAAACTCTCTGCTTGTCTGCGTCTCTGTGTGTCTTTCATTCTATAAAATATCTTTGGTCTCCGTTTCTCCCTCTCTGTGTCTTTGTGATATGATTGCAGTTCACACACGCACACGCGCGCGCGCGCGCGCGCACGCACGCACGCACGCACACACACACACACACCACACACACACACACACACACACACACACACACACACAATATATATATATATATATATATATATATATATATATACACAAACAGACACAGACACAGACACACACACACACACACACACACACACACACACACACACACACACACACACACACACACACACATCTTCTCCCCGTGAGCAGCCTTCAATCCGTCCCCTTCCTCTTTGCTCCTTTCTCCCAATATTGATACTTGTTATTTCATTTATTCTTTACACTGGTTTGTCTGCCATGTTGACAGGCTTGCTTGTGCTACGAGGTGTATGCACGTTCCTTTTACGTGTGTGTTCTTGTTTCTCGTGTTTACCTTTGACTTGTAATTTAGCTTTCGAACTACTTTTGCCTGGGAGCAGGGTGGGAGAAGGGCAGTTAGAAATTATGCATATTTCATTACCACGCTTAAATAGTCTCTCTCTCTCTCTCTCTCTCTCTCTCTCTCTCTCTCTCTCTCTCTCTCTCCCTCTCTCTCTCTCTCTCCTCTCTCTGTTTTGTATGAGGGCGGTGCTCTTCCTACGGTGACCGTACAAATACTTATCACACAGACATTTGATTTTCAGGCTATGCTTTCTGTTGTCTCTTGAGTTTGTTTGTGTCTCTGTTGTTTTTGTTTCATTTGCTGCTTTGTTAAGCGCCTTTGTTGCAATATATGTTTCGACTGCTCTTTAAATAACTCCCTCTGTTTGTCGATTTTCCCCGATCTATAATAACTACTAACGAGGCATCTACCTGTTTTCGCTCTTGTTTGTCAAATATATAATATATTATATATATATATATATATTTTTACAGTTTGTTTATGACTGTAAGCTTCTTGAGAAACTTGCAAGTTTTTATAACTCGTGCCCAGCTTTGACTTGATTTTCTGTTGGCCCAGGGCAGAGTAGGAAAAAGAAAGTGTACACGGGTACGTTTCCGCCCGTTATTCTGTGGAACAAAATTTCGTATTATCCTCGGTGTCTTGCTCCCGCTCACCCTCTCGGTCTCTCTCAATGTCTGTTCCTAATCAAATCTTTCGTTGCCAGGTGAAACGAGACTCAGTAGTTCCAAATGTTCTTCTTTGACAGTCACTGTATTCATAGGCCGACAAGATCATCCCTTTTGAGGCAGATCTCCCCGCTATATTGGGTCAGCCTCTGTAGAGAGGGGTTGACAGATTGGGCAGGCACGCTTCACTAGGCCGTTTGTGAACTTGCGGACAAGGTTGTTTCGACAGCGTCTGGGAAGCTGACTTCCAGTCATGAAAATTGCAGCATGGGATGTATTGACCGTCTTGTTGAGGGGAGTAAAAAAAAAAAAAACTTGTAGATTAAGACTACAAAAATCATTGATTTCATCTGTGACCGCTGGTAAAGCAGTGATATATTTTATCGTTCCAAAACTTATCAATTTTCGTATGAATGTTTGCGATTGTAAGTAAGATTGTGACAAGAACAGTGAACAAGTTTGCAATGTTGCTGAAATTAAGCCGAAATACAAATAAACATACAAAGAAAGTGCAAATCACCTCTCCCCTATTTCAAACACCCAATGCAAAAAAACAAACAAACAAACAAAACAAAAACAAAACAGAAACACATAACAAACAAGTGCTTTTCAGCAAGCGTGTATTCTTCGGATGTCGATGCGATTGATCATAAGATTGACTGAACACGTGAGAGTCCTTTTTCCCCCATTGAATGTGTGATGCTTCCAGTAGCGGTTGTTACCATACGAAGCTGTATTCCGATTGGTCATAGCACAGACACCATTCCCATCGCTTAACAATATCACCGTAGGAACGACTGAGGCGTCTGTGACGGACGACACATCTTCCGCATCAGTGCATCCGCCTATTCATGTTTTCCCACTTTGTTTGTTATCCTGTGGAGACAAATGTCTGTCTGTCACCTCGTGAGTCGTGCAATCAAGAATGGTAGGGCAAAACCCCTCCCTCCACCTCCCAAGCCCCCCCTCCCCCTCCCGTCCCCAAGGTTTGTTGAAATTAAGCACGAGCGGTTTTCGATATCACTGGCAAAACGTCGATGTTCTGACAGCCAGAAGTTGATGTCCACACGCCCAAATCAGGATTTTCCACTAAAACACTGCACAATCAATGTCAACGTTCTGAGGCCTACCATCAATTTGAGTCGGCAGTTAATGTCAAACTGATAATTGATGAAAAGAACAACTCCCCACCAATTATTTCCCTTGTTTTGGGGGATCTTCACCGATGAAATCACAATCTTCAGATACATGACCTTCCCCTTAGTTGGCACACATTTCAGGCCTTTGCACTCACCTGTGACCCTATCTTTACGCCAGTTCAAAGCGCTGAACATAATCCCATTCCTTTGATTTTAATCTGTCTGCTTAGAACCAACCTGGCTTGTGCTTTGACGGCCATATGAAAAAAATGAGGAGGATCAACTTTCAGATACAATGAAAATTCTCGAAATAATCTCATTGCGCCAGTTTATAAATACTCGACTCCTTACGCAAAGCCTTGGCACATAAATTTTTGGTGTGCAGCCAATATCGCCAACGAAGGCCAGCCCACGGCAGCCCTGAATCTACTGGATGTTCAGCAAAACCTGCATGTCCCCCCCCCCCCCCCTCCCTACTATGGTCCCTGGCTGAGTAAAACAGAGCAATCTAGTTCTTCCTCCGGTTTCAGTTTCAAAGGTTACTGCGTGCGGACTAATCCCTGTAAGAAGCACTTCGTGGCTGCCAAGCCATGCCGTCACAGTGCGCAGGGTTTCCCTATAAGTTACACCAAACTGCTAAGCCATGCCATCACAGTGCGCAGGGTTTCCCTATAAGTTACACCAAACCTGCCAAACCATGCCGTCACAGTGCGCAGGGTTTCCCTATAAGTTACACCAAACCTGCTAAGCCATGCCGTCATAGTACGCAGGGTTTCCCTATAAGTTACACCAAACCTGCTAAGCCATGCCGTCATAGTGCGCAGGGTTTCCCTATAAGTTACACCAAACCTGCCAAACCATGCCGTCACAGTGCGCAGGGTTTCCCTATAAGTTACACCGAATCTGCCAAGCCATGCCGTCACAGTGCGCAGGGTTTTCCTATAAGTTACACCAAACCTGCTAAGCCATGCCGTCACAGTGCGCAGGGTTTCCCAATAAGTTACACCGAATCTGCCAAACCATGCCGTCACAGTGCGCAGGGTTTCTCTGTAAGTTACACCAAACCTGCTAAGCCATGCCGTCACAGTGCGCAGGGTTTCCCTATAAGTTACACCGAATCTGCCAAACCATGCCGTCACAGTGCGCAGGGTTTCCCAATAAGTTACACCGAATCTGCCAAGCCATGTCGTCACAGTGCGCAGGGTTTTCCTATAAGTTACATCGAATCTGCTATGCCATGCCGTCACAGTGCGCAGGGTTTCCCTATAGGTTACACTGAATCTGCTGAGCCACACCGCCACAGTGTGTAACGTTTCCCTATAATCCATGATATCTCCGTGTGCAGGGTTTCCCTGTAACTTGCACCGAATCTGCTAAATCATGCCGCCACATTGCGCAGGGTTTCTCAATAATTTACACCGAATCTGCTTAGCCATGGGGGTCACAGTGCGCAAGGTTTACATCTAGATGAAGAACTTTTCAAAAACTGGGAGGAGGTGTCGTGAATGAGAGTTAGCAGATGCCCGACCTGCTCATTAAGCCAGCCCTCTCGAAATTGACAGCAATCATCGTAATGGTTATCACATCACTTACAGGGGAATCTGCGAAAAGCAACAGAGAGAGAGAGAGAGAGAGAGGAGGAGAGAGGAGAGAGAGAGAGACAGACAGACAGACAGACAGACAGACAGACAGACAGACAAGACAAGACAAATGTTTTATTGTCATAGCATTACAGCCTTAAGACAAGGGGGTGAACATGAACAATTGTATGCACATATCAATATTATTTACTGATTTCATACATGCATAAACATACACGCACACACAATGCGCGCGCGCCACAAACAGCACCCACCCACACACACACACCACACACACACACACACACACACCAACATTGATACAGGATCATCTTGAATAGTTACTTTTTTAAAAGTTAGATGTTATCGCACATTAATTCTAACTTACTCTTTCTTATCTTCATTGCCTGTGCTATAAATTTAGCGACAGATTTAATAACAGTTTCATTACTACTGGAAAGGATCTTTATAACTTTGTTCTGATCGGGAATGTTGGGGAAGGATTCCAGTATGGCACATTTTTTACGGATATCATCATAAATGGTACAGTAAAATAAAACATGAGTTTCATTTTCGAATCCATCGAGAGAGAGAGAGAGGGGAGAGAGGAGGAGAGAGAGAGAGAGAGAGAGAGAGGAGAGAGAGAGAGAGAGATAAGCAAAGAAAGGAAGGAAAGCATTTATGAACATTGGAGACCCATGGAAGAACGATGTTGATGGTCTGAGCCTCAGTCAGTTTCTAGGACAGCTCGTTCCTACGGTTGTGGGCGGGACAGAGGTGGCCGGGGGCAGAGTTCGCCCTGTTACACCTGTATTGAGTTCTGCAGTGGGGGTGGAGGAACCACTGACCGTGTTGTTCACACGCTGGTGGTGGCGGTTGAAACTTGCTCTTCAGATTTTCATTGGCAGCGATGTCGTTGTGAATCTCTTGCAGAGCATGGCCAAGTTTGAAACACGGCCAAACGAGCGGTCTTCCCACGGTTCTGGAGACATTTCAGACTCTGGATCATGGCAGACGCACTTGAGATTCTGTTCGACGATGCTCGACGCTGAAGGCAAAACGCGCTGCTCGACTCTGTATGGTCTTGATTCGGTCTATGTATACTGGCCTGTGGGTCCATAGTTCAGATCTAGAATTGGGTTTCAGGTTTTTTCTGATTTCACTTCCAGTTTCATCAAGTAGGTATCACGGCGTGCGGACTAGTCCATATACGTTACACCACATTCGCTAAGAGTCGAGAGCACACTGCGCATGATTTAAAGCTGATGGATAAATGAATTAACGACTAAGATGAGAGAATTTCAGAAGGGAGTCTTATGGCTACGACTTAACAGATTGCCTGACCTACGTATTAGCCCAACGCGCTGGTCATATCTTGGGTACGTACCTAACGTTGGCTGAATCTTCCAAGATGCATTAGTCTTGCCGTAGCATGGTATGAACTGGTGCACGAACTGATTACCGCTGTAGGCCTGATTCCTTGCTGTTCAGTTTTGTTTCACTAG
>CM065720.1:43823438-43825938 GCA_033310375.1 Conus canariensis
CATTGCTTTCGCTCAAATGGGACTGATCGATGACCAAAGAGCATTTCAATGAGCTCCACGCATCAATTTTTCATTGTTCCCAGAACCAAAACCAACAGAAGCTTGTCGCCTTCCTGCAGTCAGAACAATGATATAAATGATCATTGAGTTGCGAACAGCTGTTTCTACAGCCATAGCCCATTTTCTTCCAGCAAATCAAGAATAAGACACAAATATGGTAAATTGTGAAATGGTTTTTGAAAAAAAAAACAAAAAAAAACAAAAAAAACCCAATGTGATCAATACGGGACATAAAATTAGGGTCTAGTTCGAAATGGAAAAAAGTCATGGTGAAATATTAAAGCAGAGAGAGAGAGAGAGAGAGAGAGAGAGAGAGAGAGAGAGAGAGAGAGAGAGAGGAGAGAGAGAGAGAGAGAAAGAGAGAGATTGATAGATGAATGGATAAATCAATGGATCTTGACTGACAGATAGATAAATAAGTGGATCAATAGCCAGGTACGTAGAAGATAGGTAGGTAGGTAGATAGATAGACAGATAGATAGACAGACAGACATGGTAGATAGATAGATAGAGAGATAAACATTTAGATAGACAGACAGAAAATAGATAGACAGAGAGACAGGTAGACAGATAGCTACATAGACAGACAGATAGACAGACATATAGAGACAGATAGATAGATACATAGATAAATAGATAGACAGATATAGAGACACACAGACTGATAGACAAATAGGTAGGTAGAAAAAAAAAACAAGATTATAACAGGCTTCATAGAACAACTGCACCATGCATCCGATGATAATGCTTTTTGCTTCCCCCACCCCTTCCACCTCAGAACACCTATAAACATGCCAGGAAAGGTTAACAGACGTGCTGCAAACCACCTAAGTGAGTGAGAGTGCAATTCATTCTTATTCAGATACGACTGCTGTCGGCAGTATTAAGGGGAAGCAACTTTGAAGCACAGACGCGAACTCCCGTTGTTCCGAGTGACATTCTTACTGCCCTGACTGCTATTTAGATAGCACGATTCGGTCCAGTCTGTGATAGTTGTTTTATGCAGCATTCTGTCAAACAGGCACACACACACACACACACACACACACACACACACACACACACACACACACACACACATGATGGTGTGTGAGAAGGGAGAGGTTGAGTGGATTGGAGGATGAGAGAGAGAGAGAGAGAGAGAGAGAGAGAGAGAGAGAGAGAGAGAGAGAGAGAGAGAGAGAGAGAGAGAGGAGAGAGAGAGAGGAACAAAAGTAGCACAAGCATTTACCGACAAAACGAATAAAAGTTATCCATGATGCACACAAGACGAACGAAACGATCGAGAACTGTTAACGTATACAAACAGAATACAGAGAAGTAAGAGAAACCTTTGCACAGAAAAGGCGAACAAAAGTAAAACACAAGAAAGTAGAAAGATCCAATACATGGATACCTTCACAGACAGACTGGCGTATAACTTGCTAACAAGATAGATATAGAAAGATGGAGAGAGGAGAGAGAGAGAGAGAGAGAGAGAGAGAGAGAGAGAGAGAGGAGAGAGAGAGAGAGAGGAGAGAGAGAGAGAGAGAGAGAGAGAGAGAGAGAGAGAGACTAGATAGATACATATGGATAGAGCGATACTTAGATACATACTTAAATAGATAGACAAACAGACAGACCGACAGACATAAATAGATAGTTAGAAAGGAAGAAAGGAAGGAAGAAGAAGAAAGATAGATAGATAAATAGATAGATAGATAGACAGATAGATTGACAGATAGATAGACAGATAGACAGATGCATACACACAGAGATGTACAGAGACATAAACAGACAGATGGATTGATAGGTCATATACTTCAAATTTCATCGGGTCAGGTTGATTCAAAAGAAAAAAAGAATATCACCTTCCGTGAAGTGAACAACATGAAATCTACTTACTAGCCGGCCACCCGGGAGAGCCCGCACCTCTGTTATTCTCGAACGGATTCTGGACTCGTCCTCTGATCTGGATTCGCATCAAACGTTCATGGAGTGTACTACATTCCGTCTTTTCAGCGAATTTTGTCAAAATCGGGTCTGAATCTTTTGGTATAATCTTGCTGAGTAGCAAAGTTACAAGCGCCATCGAAAAAAAAAAAAACCCAACAAAACTCATGTAGCTTTTAAAGTATACAGGAAAAGGAAGTAAGAAAGTATACGTAACACTCACTGGTGTACACCACGCAATAAAAGCCCAGCGGATTGATATAACTCCAAAACTAACTTTTTTTTATGATAAGGGGCCAGTTATGCAGATTGAAGCAAAATATAAGTAAGGAAGCCACTATGCAGGCCATTATGCCATGTAAGACCGAAAGTTAAGTCGAAAGGTCTGCCATGCGTTTACAAAAGATTATCAAGTAAACTGATAAAGAATTGCATAACTAAAGACCGAAAGTTAAGTCGAAAGGTCTGCCAAGTGTTTACAAAAGTTTATCAAGTAAATCAATAAGAA
>CM065720.1:43828438-43833438 GCA_033310375.1 Conus canariensis
CACTACATGACTTTAAGATTAACCCAAACTGGCGCGTTAGATTGTTACCAGAAAAAAAAAAGTGTGAAACAATTTTCATAACAGGAACAAGAAGAATGGCCCACAAAGACAGATTACACAGGTAAGGGAGAGAATAAATGTAGAAAATGGCGGAGTCGAAGAGAGTGACAGAAAAAGGGAAGTTACTGACTCAGAACTTCCTGAAGAAGGGGAAACTATGTGTACTGAAAGCGTCCCCTGCGTGCCAACAGAAACTTTCCACAAAGTGGGCATGCTATTCATGCTATAGAGAACTGCCGGTTTAACCAAGAGGTTTCCTCTTGATTCCGGTTCAGATGTTAAAAGCTGTTAAGGCCTGCTATGCGTTTGAATTTGTGACAGTCTCGTGGTCAAAATGGGCTCTCCTCAGTCGAGAAACCACTAAAGAACATTAATGACATGCCAAAGGGAAATCGAACGAAAAATATTTGATCTTGCCTCTTTAGGCGTGTGTGTGTGTGTGTGTGTGTGTGTGTGTGTGTGTGTGTGTGTGTGTGTGTGGCGTGCGTGCGTGCGCGTGCGTGCGTGCATGCGTGCGTGCGTGCGTGCGGGTGGGTGGGTGGAGTGGTGGTCGGGTGGGTGTGGGTGTGTTTAAGTCTGTCTCATTTTGATCTTGCCTCTGTAGGTATGTTTGTGTGCGTTTTTATGATAAAGCCTGTCTCATTTCAAATACCTTGGTAGCTTCTGGCTAATCAACAGTATATTACAAACATTCATCTTCAAGTATAAAACGAACCTTTCGCGACGATTCGGATGTGTTTCGCTGTATGCTCCATGCAGCTCTGTTGAATTTCCGGCGATTCTTTTGATGTGAAATGTTGCAAAGAGAACATTCCTTGCAGGAGGAAACATAAGCTCAGGGTACACAAAAAAGTCATCACTCGATCTGCAGCCAGGTGTTCAAATGTACTGAACGTCAACCCTGCGACAGTTCAATGATTGGCAGATTAACAAGGGCTACCTGGAAGGGACAGCATGCCTTCCGCACCCAGTGACGCCATCTCCAGTTTTTGAATCTTCACAGAGCATTAAAGAGCGGGTTTTTCTTTCCGTGTTTCGTTTCAAGAAGGAACACTTGTAATTTTAGATTACGTCGCCTTAAGTTACCACTTCAAAATCAACGACAATTGAGGATTCCAAGATATGGCAGACATTCCTATTGTATAATATCAGTGACATTGGTGATGAATTTCATTATCTACTCAACTGTTCACACCCAATTGGAAAAGAAAGACTGTAAACACTTTTATCAATATACTTCCAGTGCCATTCAGATGTTATCAAAATGCATGGATTGCTCAACACGTTTCTGGTATAAAATTACTAAATTCATCATGCTTTTAAGGTATAACATTCTCGTTATTCTACCCATTAACACATAGTCTGCAGAATCTATTGTATGTCGCTACCTTTTAGAAAGTACTCATCAGAAAACTTAAAGAATACCCGACAGCAGTGATACACATTTTACAAATTTAATTTGTCTCAAGTATGTTTTTGTTTGTTTGTTTCTTAAAATCTCATCGTTGAAACGTATTGTGTTTTATTTGCATAATATTTATTTTGCGTCGCCCATGTGCATTTGTTATAACTTAGTTTGGCTTGAAAATCCCTGGGCTGAATCTCATTTAATCTTGTGAGGCTTGTGATATCTTCTTAGTCCTCTTTTACGGGACCTGAAAATTCAACATATTCTAGTTTCTGATCCAAACGAAGAACCTTGAAAAAATTGTTGCAGTTCTGCTTAAAGGATGCTGTAAAGTCATCTTCACATCAAATCTTTGAAATAAGATTTTCTATCCTTCCTTCCTCAGTGTTACGTCATGTATAGCCAAAGGACCTTCATTTATTCCTGGAAATGTGCAATACAAGCACTCAATCATCATCATCATCATCATCATCATCATCATCATCATCATCATCATCATCATCATCATCATCATCATCTCGTCTTCTTCTTCTTCTTCTTCTTCTTTAATATTATTGCTGTCGTTGTTGTTGCTGCAGTCGTTCTCCCCTCCTCCTCCTCATTCTACTTCTACCTTTCCTCATTCATGCCCATTCAATTTTTTTTGTTTAGATGAAGCCCTGCGTCTAGCTGCCTCTTACCTTTGGTGAAGTGTATGGATTAGTTTGCGCGCATTAAGTATGAATCCGAAACTCCTCCTCCTCCTCTTTTTCATCTCATCATCATTCATCATCATCATCGTCATCATCATCATCATATCATCATCATCATCATCGCTGTTGTTGTTTCTGTTGTTGTTACGACAGAGCAGAATCAACCTCTCTCTCTCTCTCCTCTCTCTCTCTCTCTCTCTCTCTCTCTCTCTCTCTCTCTCTCTCTCTCTCTCTCTCTCTCACTCTGTGTTGTGTGTGTGTGTGTGTGTGTGTGTGTGTGTGTGTGTGTGTGTGTGTGTGTGTGTGTGTGTGTGTTCAATATACTTCAGTGAGCTGGACGATGAATGAAGAAGATGGACAAGAGTTTTGGTTCTAAACTCTCGTTGAATGGATCTGGACAGACAGAAAGTCGATTTTGCTAACTTGCTGAACATCTTTAATGACAGTAGAAGATTCACCAATCAATGAATACTCAATGACTACCGCAACATTCCTAAAACAAGATCGTATCCTCTCTTACACTTTTAATTTCAGTTCTTTCTTCTAAAATCATCGCTCACTCATTCTCTCAGTTACTTACAGATAATCAAATCGAAAGTTCCAGAGACACCTCGTATTTTAGTCAATCGTCCAGAATGTCCGGGAATTATGACGTAACACAGTCCATCAAAATGCATGGAGCCCTCTAGATTGAGAACTATCATGCGTTGTAACCAATCTGAATGTAGACCTAAATCGAACGTTGATAATGATATGTAAAACAGAACTGCAACAACAAGAAGTCTACTACTACTACTACTACTACTACTACTACTACTGCTACTACTACTACGACTACTACTTCTACTACCACCACCACCATCACCACCACTACTACTACTGCTACAACCACTACTACTACTACTACTTCTGCCGCTGCTACTACTACTACTACTACTACTACCACTATCACTACTACTACTACTACTGCTGCTGCAGCTACTACTGCTACCGTTGCTACTTCTACAATCATCATCATTATCACTGTCATCATCATCAACAGGAGCTGCAACAAAAAATAGCCTGCTCCATGACACAGTCGAACCAAATACACAGGTCCGCAGATTATGTAATTAATACGTAAAGCGCATTCTCTCTCTTCTCTCTCTCCTCTCTCTCTCTCTCTCTCTCTCTCTCTCCTTCTCTCTCTCTCTCTCTCTCTGCAGTCCATCCGTCATCTATTCCAAAATGACTGGTGTTGTTTACACTAATCACGGTTTCCATCTATCTCACAAAATGTGGCATGGTGACTTCTAAGCAACTGGACGAACTCAGGGCGAATCATAAATTTGTGACAGAAACATCGCGTTAGTGGCATTTTCATGAGAATATCCGGCAAGACGAAACAACGATGGGTTCCGACCTTAACCCCTGGCCGGTGGCGTTCAGTCATAGCAACAGGTTCTTTCTGCCGAACAGCTGGTTGGAGAACGTTAGACTGAGATCAAAAAGTTCCTGACACTCTTTGCCCTCCTGTCTGTCTCATGGCTTGGTCCATGGTTCAGACATTCTTTGCCCCCCTGTCTGTCTCATGGCTTGGTCCATGGTTCAGACACTCTTTGCCCCCCTGTCTGTCTCATGGCTTGGTCCATGGTTCAGACACTCTTTGCCCTCCTGTCTGTCTCATGGCTTGGTCCAGGGTTCAGACACTCTTTGCCCTCCTGTCTGTCTCATGGCTTGGTCCATGGTTCAGACACTCTTTGCCCTCCTGTCTGTCTCATGCCTTGGTCCAGGGTTCAGACATCTTTGCCCTCCTGTCTCTCTTCAAAGGAATTCCAAAGAGGGTCTAAAGCGAAGAGAAAGGGCGATGGTATAGGGGAAGGGGAAGAGGAGGGAAAATGGGGGCAAGGAGGGTGAGGAATGGGAAGGGGAAGGACATAGATGGAAGGAGGAGTGGACAGGGTGGGGGGCAAGGTGCAGGTGATGACGGGAAGGGTGTGACAAAGATGGGCGGTAAGGGAAAGGGGGGAAGTAAGGGTAGCGGAGGACGTGGGTCGGACAGGGGATGGAAAAGACAGGACCTGAGGGGGTAAGGAACGGAAGTAGAAGGCACAGAGGAATGGCAAAGTGGGGTGGGGGTGGTGGTGGAGGGGGAGTGGGGGGGAGGGGGGCAGGGACGGGACGGCTGGTTCCTATTTCCGATACTTAAGTCTTTGCTTTATCACAACCTGGGACATACAGAGAACTTGGGCCAAAATTCCCGCTGCGCTGACAGCAGACTGAAGAGTCTGACTACTAAACAGAGCAGATGGCGGTCACGTCCATAGTGTCCCTGTCGTTACCTGATAAAAAAAACGATCATCAGGCAGTAAGTATCACATCAGCCCAGCATGAACCCTGACTCTGGAGTAGTCCTCCAGCAGTTGGGGCACTGCATGGCCATTATTACCGAGAAGAGGAGGGGAAGGTGTGTGTGTGTGTGTGTGTGTGTGTGTGTGTGTGTGTGTGTGTGTGTGTGTGTGTGTGTGTGTGTGTGTGTGGCGCGGGGAGGGGAGGTATCCGTGTAAGCTTTGGGAATCTCAGGACCACAGTTATCGCTCATTAGAATGACCTAGAGGTAACAATCCCAGGAGACACTGACGAAGATGAGGACACACTGGGGGTCCACATCAACAAATGATCTAGACAAGGATGTATAGTACGCCATGTCCTATTTTGTCCAGACAAGCTGGAATTCGAAGGCTTCTGCATGCGGTCAGAGAAGGGTTAAATATCTACACTTTAGTGCCCCCACTACCACACACTAACTCACAGTAACAACCTATCCTCTCTCTCTCTCTCTCTCTCTCTCTCTCTCTCTC
>CM065720.1:43840938-43845938 GCA_033310375.1 Conus canariensis
TTCATTTTTGCCAGTGACTCGGACATCAACCGGAGGGGAAAAAAAGACGAAGTGCTAAACCCATGTCATCAAGTTCAAAATAATAAGACTCCCTGGATCCCATTTCCCTCCTCCCTTTCCCCTTCCCACCTCATCCCCTTCTCCTCCATTTCTTCTCCCGCACTCCCCCTCAAACACTCACCCTGCTTTCCTTCTCTCCTTTCGTCTTTTCCCAACTCTTACTATGTCATATGATCAGCTTGTGCTGTTTTGCCCTGGCGTTATTCAGATAACGTCGACTTGGGCATTCGCCATTTTGAATAGGACTGAGAGACATCGATTTGAAGCCTGTTCACCTTTACAATTTCTATTTGTTCCTCTCTCTCTCTCTCTCTCTCTCTCTCTCTCTCTCTCTCTCTCTCTCTCACACACACACACACACACACACACACACACACACACACACACACACACACACGCTGTCTGTCAGTCTGTATCTTTCCCACTGTATCTCTCATTTCTCCTTCCCATTTTCTCCTCTCTTCGTATCCCTAGTTTGCTATTTTCTTTTAATTATCTGGATCAATATCACAATCAAGCAATTAATCAAGCAGTCTTTACCCTATTGATCAGTCGATTATTTGCTTAGCCAGCTAATCAATCAATCAGTCAATTATTCAATCAGTCAATCCACCAACCAAGCGATCAAGACATCTGCCTTGACTTTCTCTCTCTCTCTCTCTCTCTCTCTCTCTCTCTCTCTCTCTCTCTTCTCTGTCTCACTGTCTCTGTCTCTGTCTCTGTCTCTCTCTCTCTCTCTCTCTCTCTTCCTCTCTCTCTCTCTCTCACTGATTGTTAAATAAGAATTTTTGCAACAAGAGACAGAAGAAGAAAAAAAAAAAAAGAAGAAGAAGAAGGTCAAATAACTTCAGGTTAGACGAGATGCCTAAAATGATGTCATTTTCTTAAGAGTCAGCTGAAACCGTCTTTGGCATCTCCCTAAGGTCTGTCTGTCTGTCTGTCTGTCTGTCTGTCTCTCTCTCTCTCTCTCTCTCTCTCTCTCTCTCTCTCTCTCTGAGCGAGTTTTCTGCCAATAGTGAGACAGCTTTTCTCGTTCTCGTTATGCTTTTTCTTCTGCTTCTTTTCCCTTTCTTATCCACCTCCGCCCCCCCCCTCTCTCTCTCTTTCTGATCCACTCCGCCCCCCCTCCTCTCTCTCTCTCTCTCTCTCTCTCTTTCTGATCCACCTCCGCCCCTCCTCTCTCTCTCTCTCTCTCTCTCTCTCTCTCTCTCTCTCTCTTGTGACACATAAATGTTAAGATTACTGTCGGATCTGTATGACGCCTGTCTGTCAGGATGCACTGATAGATCTGTATATGTATCTGTCTTCATGGACGGATTTATACGTCTATCTGTGTGTCTGGATGGATGGATGGATGCGTGTCTGAGCGTCTGTCTGAATCTGAATCCTGATGTGCATCTGTCTGTCTGAATCCTTATGTGCATCTGTCTGTCTAGATAAATCCTTATATGCATCTGTCTGTCTGTCTGAATCATTATGCGCATTTGTCTGTCTGAATCCTTACGTGCATTTGTCTGTCTGTCTGGATGACTCCTTATGTGCATCTGTCTGTCTGTCTGTCTGTCTGTCTGGATGACTCATGTGCATCTGTCTGTCTGGCTGAATCTTTATGTGCATCTGTATGCTTGTCTGGATAAATCCTTATGTGCATCTGTCTGTTTGGGTGAATCCGTATGTGTATCTGTCTGCCTGTCTGTGCGTCTGAATCTTTATGTGCATCTGTCTGGATGACTCTTTATGTGCACGTGTCTGACTGATGAATACTTATATGCATCTGTCTGCCTGTCTGTAAGTCTGAACCTTCATGAGCATCTGTCTGTCTGGATGAATTCTTACGTGCATCTGTCTGTCTGGATGAATCCTCATGTGCATATGTCTGTCTGGATGAATCCGTATGTGCATCTGTCTGTCTGGGTGAATCATTATGTGCATCTGTCTGTCTGGATGAATCATTATGTGCATCTGTCTGTCTGGATGACTCCTTATGTGCATCTGTCTGTCTGGATGAATCATTATGTGCATCTGTCTGTCTGGATGAATCATTATGTGCATCTGTCTGTCTGGATGAATCATTATGTGCATCTGTCTGTCTGGATGACTCCTTATGTGCATCTGTCTGTCTGGATGAATCATTATGTGCATCTGTCTGTCTGGATGACTCCTTATGTGCATCTGTCTGTCTGGATGAATCATTATGTGCATCTGTCTGTCTGGATGAATCATTATGTGCATCTGTCTGTCTGGATGAATCATTATGTGCATCTGTCTGTCTGGATGACTCCTTATGTGCATCTGTCTGTCTGGATGAATCATTATGTGCATCTGTCTGTCTGGGTGAATCCTCATGTGCATCTGTCGGGACTGCTCATTATGTGCATCTGTCTGTCTGTCGGGATGAATCCCCGTGTGCATCTGTCTGTCTGTCTGAATACTTATGTACATCTGTCTGTCTGGATGAATCCTTATGTCTGTCTGTCTGAATACTTATGTACATCTGTCTGTCTGTCTGAATCCTTATGTGCACGTGTCTGTCTGGATGAATCCTAATATGCACGTGTCTGTCTGAATCCTTATGTGCACGTGTCTGTCTGAATCCTTATGTGCACGTGTCTGTCTGAATCCTTATGTGCATGTGTCTGTCTGGATGAATCCTAATATGCACGTGTCTGTCTGAATCCTTATGTGCACGTGTGTGTCTGTCTGAATTCTTATGTGCACGTGTCTGTCTGTCTGAATCCTTATGTGCACGTGTTTGTCTGAATCCTTATGTGCACGTGTCTGTCTGAATCCTTATGTGCACGTGTCTGTCTGGATGAATCGTTATGTGCATCTGTCTGTCTGGATGAATTCTTATGTGCATCTGTCTGTCTGTCTTCTGAATGCTTATGTGCATCTGTCTGTCTGTCTGTCTGTCTGAATGAATGAATCCTTGTGCGCATCTGTCTGTCTGTCTGTCTGGATGAATCCTTATGTGCATCTGTCTGTCTGTCTGGATGAATTCTTATGTGCATCTGTCTGTCGGTCTTTTGAATGCTTATGTGCATCTGTCTGTCTGTCTGTCTGTCTGTCTGAATGAATGAATGAATCCTTGTGCGCATCTGTCTGTCTGTGAATCCTTATGTGCATCTGTCTGTCTGTCTGGATGAATCCTTATGTGCATCTGTCTGTTTGGATGAATCCTTATGTGCGGGATAGATTGATGTGCGGTTGTGTCCGTGTATCTGGGGAAATTGAATGACTCCTGTTTGAATTTGCATTATGTCTTTTTCCCCCTTTCTTTACCTGTGTTTGTCACAGCAGATTTCTCGAGAGTATAATCATCGTTGGGTGCCGTCTACATGTGTAAATTTGCATGTAGCGGTGGATGGCTAGATGGATTAGTTTACATGTAAATCCACGTATCCATGAATATGTATGTTGTGTATGAGTTTGCACGTGTTCGTGTCTCATTCGTATGATAATCTATGTTTGTGTAGAAGCGAAATGTATTAAACAAATCAAAATAAAGAAAGAAGAAGAAGAAGAAGAAGAAGAAGAAGAAGAAGAAGAAAAGAAGAAGAAGAAGAAGAAGAAGAAGAAGAAGAAGAAAAAGAAAGAAAGAAATGCAATGCCTGTTTTCGCTTCAGACTGATTCTCCGCATCACATGCTGAAAACATGAGACAAACGGTTATTTCCATCAGCAGGTCAACACCACCTACGCCGAGTCCCTCCACATCGCAGTTGTCAAGCTTACTTGGCGTGGGCTGGTGGAGTACGTCGCCTATACATTAAGAACTCCGACAATGAGGTCATGTTGTTACCAGCGTCTTGTCTTTTCTTTTGATATGTTGTCTTGGCGTCAACGCAGTTACGCAAATCACCAGTGAATCGATTTCTGCGACATTCTATGCAAACACGGAATGTGGCCAAGGACGAAGGTGTCAGCTCGATATTTTTCCCGTACGCACACACACACACACAACACACACACACACACACACACACACACACACACACACACACACACACACTATTAAAACAGATTTTCTAAAAACACGCCAGAATTTCTTTCAGCTCTTTCTTCCGTAAAATCTTAAATCAGATGAAGCAATCTCTTTCAGAAACTTACAAATCATACTAGGTGGAACATCTCTGTACTAGATTGTCATAGAGTGTGCTGTAAAATGTTTCTGTCCAAAATGATCTATCTAAGGCGAAACACTCTATAAAAATATGTTTTACAGTGAGTGGTACATGACACAAAATGCATCTATGACCTTCTCACCTCTTACAAAACACGAGTAGGTGCAAAATAAGTGGCCTATGTGAAAACGGTGCAAGACAGTTCCTTCTTTACGGCTCTAACTATTTTAAGTTTACAAACGGGCAAAACTAAGTCTTTCCCCTTAATGGCTGTACTTCTTTTTGAAGCGGTTGTCTCTGAACATTACAGGTCGATTACCTCAAATTTGGTTCTTTGTTGTACGGCCATAAGCTCAAGTAGTGAAGTCAAAATTTTAGCCTTCAGTCTTTATTGAGGAACAGGGAAAAAATTGATGAATTGTAATTAACAAACAAGCAGGATAACTCTTGTCCCCATGATGAAATAAATAGACGTCCATAACTCCAAACGAATGCTTCTTATAACACCGAATCGCCCAGCAGAAATGACAACACAGAGCACACAGAACAAACAAGGAGCTGGAGACATCCTCACTTGAAACAAGTTGATTAGGATTAAGCTCACTTTACACTGTCAATTCAACAGAAAGCAATTCCAGAATTAGTAGAAAAGAAATGTTAATTGAAAGCTGTGTCACTGCACTTTCAAGGATTGGGAAACGAGACCGACCGGTGACAGTGTGTGTGTGTGTGTGTGTGTGTGTGTGTGTGTGTGTGTGTGTGTGTGTGTGTGTGCGTGTGCGTGTGGTGTGTGTGGTGTGTGTGTGTGTGTGTGTGT
>CM065720.1:43850938-43858438 GCA_033310375.1 Conus canariensis
AATTGAGCTAAAAAAAAAAAACAAAAACAAAAAACGACGGCGATCTAAATTATTTTTCACATTGAACAAAACAGAACAAAATCAAGTAATATTTCCTGAACTGTTTGTAAGAAACAAGGGGAAAAACTAAAATAACGAGAAATAGAAATGAACTAAATGAAATCTTGTGTAATGAATATATATATAACACAGAAGTAAAACCACATCTATAATTCCGTAAGGTGTCAAGGACAAACACAAAAAACTAACTTCCTTCATAAATTCCAGAAAAGAAACAAGCAAAGGTGACAACTAGGCACTCGAACAGATAATAAATTAGTGTAGGGAGAATAACACTGGAAACCAACAGCAGAGTCATTACAGAATGAAAAAAAATCAATATGCGTCATCCATAATTGTCGAAAAATATTTCTTTTGTAGTGTGATTTGTTGTGTATCTTAATTTTGGAAATTGTACATAATTTTTCAGCATACGGGTGTTTGTAGAAGAATTTGCTTGATGTTCATGTGCATATTCATTTCACACACACACACACACACACACACACACACACACACACACACACACACACACACACACACATATACACACACACAATCCAAGTTGACATTTACAGGCATAAAATTATCTTTAATGACATGAATCACAACGGTGTTTTCAACCAGTACTTCTCCCTATGTTGCCCTTCCTGTTTCTCCTTCGACCTATATTTTCCCAGCTTCTTCTATTTGTTCCTGCCTTTACTCATTTTTCCCCCATCCCATCTTTCCCTCTCCCTACCCTTTCCTATTTTGTTCTAATCTTTTATTCTCGTAAATGTTGTCCTACCTTTTTCTGTAATGTCATACTTTACCTTCTTTTCCGCTCCATTACCTGCACGTCCATACCTCTATCCATTCTTCCCAACCTTTTCTGTTTTGTCCTACCCTTTTCTGCTCTGTCCTACTTTTACCTGTCTTACCCGTCTTTTGCCTTCTTTGTGTCAACATTTCCTCTGTTGTCCTATCCTTTCGTACATGTCTTACTTTTACCTGCCTTTCACTACGTTCACTTTCTTCGTCCGAACCTTTTCTATTGTATCCTGTTCTTTCGTACAAGTCCTGTTTTTAGCTGACTTCCCTACCTTTATCTTCATTGTCCCTGCCTTTCCTATGTTGGCCAGTTATTTCCTATGTGTCCTACCTTTACCTGACGTCTCTACGTTGACTCTCCCTGTCCCAGCCTTTCCTGTGTAGGCTTGTTCTTTCCTAATTGTCCTACCTTCGTGTACGTATTCTCCGTGTTCTCCTGCCCTTTCCCAGTGTGTCCTAGTTCACCTATATTTCTCCAGCTTTTACTTTCTTCACCTCAACGTTTCCTGTGGTGCTCCACCCTTTTCTACTTTGACCTGCTTGGCCTACTTTTTCTGACTTTCCCTTCCTTTCCCATTTTTGTTTCTCACCTTATATCCCATTATTTCCAACTTTGTCCCACCTCAGGCTGCATTTCGATAACTGTACCTTCATTGGCTCAACGTCTCAACATTCCCTACGTCACCCCACCTAAACTGTCTCAACCAGTCTTGCCTTTCTGAAGATGAAAGTACGCTGACAGTGATGCAAGCTCAGTAAACTTGAGGTCCATTCCAGCTATAGCTGTCAGCCTTTCATTTTTTTTAATACCATCTTCGAATTAGCTTTATCACAACAGAATATGCCATAATTCAAGAAAACCTTCTGCGTTATATTTTCATGTAGTCTGTAAAAATACTTAACTTTACCCTGTTTGATCACCAGATGTCATGATTTACCGAGGGTTACCTTTCAACACTTACCGAATCATACTACCAGTGTCCTACCACGTTGCCCTTCAAGCCATTTGGATTGGTAGTTTTCCCATGTATTTCCAGCATCACCGTAAACAGTAATTGGCTTTTTTGTTTCAACTGGAGACTGGTTGAGTCAAGCTGAACATGAGAGGTCGTAAAAATGGTAAACAGAAGGGACACATGTGACACCTAAATATATATTTTTTTGTTTGTTGTTGCTTTTTTTTATCCTTTTTATTTGAAATCCGTTTATTCATTTTCTGCTTGCTTGTTTTTTTTTTGTCTTTTTTGTGTGCTTGTTTTTATTTAGCGGTAAATGCATTCATATGTTCGTTTGGTTCCGTGTTATGAATTCCACCAAGAAAAAAAAAAGAAAAAGAAAAAAAACTGGTGGTTGTCGGGGGGATCCGGATGCCTGTCAACAGCTGTATGAAAATACACGCAGTCGACAATTCTTTTTGTTTGTTTGTTTGTTGTTCACACTTGTCAACCTGAGCAAGTGTTATGAATAATTCAAAACCAAGAACTGAAGAAAAAAAAAAGTACACCAAAGTAAAACAACCGAACAGACAAACAAACAAGAAACAAAAACTCCACAGCAAAACAAAAGCTCGTACAACTTCTGTGGCGGGCAAGAAAAAGCAGCCTGGCAATTTGTCACGTGCCCTAGCCTCACTGCCGGCTCGCCGGAGCACAGACCAGAAGCTCTGCTCTCCAGAAAAGGATCACAGGAACAAAGTCCACGAGGGCACATCGGGCGAGATTGGGAATGTAAAGGCCAGGTCATCGGGAATACGATGGTGTCGAAAATCGTTATTCTCACCCTTTTTTTTCAAACAGTTCGTCGAAGTAAAGGTTAAGAAATATCAACATTGACAAAAGAAATGTGTTTTTAAACCAGTAAGACCTGCCCTGCTAACGTTGACAAAAATGAATGTTTTTTAACCAGTAAGACCTGACCTGCCAACGTTGACAAAAATGAATGTGTTTTTTAAACCAGTAAGACCTGACCTGCCAACATTGACAAAAATGAATGTGTTTTTAAACCAGTAAGACCTGACCTGCTAACGTTGACAAAAATGAATGTTTTTTTAAACCAGTAAGACCTGACCTGCCAACGTTGACAAAAATGAATGTTTTTAAACCAGTAAGACCTGCCCTGCTAACGTTGACAAAAATGAATGTGTTTTTTAAACCAGTAAGACCTGACCTGCCAACGTTGACAAAAATGAATGTGTTTTTTAAACCAGTAAGACCTGACCTGCCAACGTTGACAAAAATGAATGTGTTTTTTTAAACCAGTAAGACCTGACCTGCCAACGTTGACAAAAATGAATGTGTTTTTTAAACCAGTAAGACCTGACCTGCCAACGTTGACAAAAATGAATGTGTTTTATAAACCAGTAAGACCTGACCTGCCAACGTTGACAAAAATGAATGTGTTTTATAAACCAGTAAGACCTGACCTGCCAACGTTGACAAAAATGAATGTGTTTTTAAACCAGTAAGACCTGACCTGCTAACGTTGACAAAAATGAATGTGTTTTTTAAACCAGTAAGACCTGACCTGCCAACGTTGACAAAAATGAATGTGTTTTTTAAACCAGTAAGACCTGACCTGCCAACGTTGACAAAAATGAATGTGTTTTTTTAAACCAGTAAGACCTGACCTGCCAACGTTGACAAAAATGAATGTGTTTTTTAAACCAGTAAGACCTGACCTGCCAACGTTGACAAAAATGAATGTGTTTTTTAAACCAGTAAGACCTGACCTGCCAACGTTGACAAAAATGAATGTGTTTTTTAAACCAGTAAGACCTGACCTGCTTTCATTTTGGAAGCTTTTTTCCCCTCCTGTTCCTTTTTTCCCATGTCTTGTGCATAGCACGACTACCACGTCTTTTCCATCTTCCCGATAGCAGCATGACAACCAACTCTTTTCCATCTTCCCGATAGTAACATGACTACCACGTCTTTTCCATCTTCCCGATAGCAGCATGACAACCAACTCTTTTCCATCTACCCGATAGCAGCATGACAACCAACTCTTTTCCATCTTCCCGATAGCAGCATGACAACCAACTCTTTTCCATCTTCCCGATAGTGCATTACCACCAACTCTTTTCCATCTTCCCGATAGCAGCATTACCACCAACTCTTTTCCATCTTCCCGATAGTAGCATGACCACCAACTCTTTTCCATCTTCCCGATAGCAGCATTACCACCAACTCTTTTCCGTCTTCCCGATAGTAGCATGACTACCAACTCTTTTCCATCTTCCCGATAGCAGCATTACCACCAACTCTTTTCCATCTTCCCGATAGCAGCATGACTACCAACTCTTTTCCATCCTCCCGATAGTAACATGACTACCAACTCTCTTCCATCTTCCCGATAGTAACATGACTACCAACTCTTTTCCATCTTCCCGATAGTAACATGACTACCAACTCTTTTCCATCTTCCCGATAGCAGCATGACTACCAACTCTTTTCCATCTTCCCGATAGTAACATGATTACCAACTCTTTTCCATCTTCCCGATAGTAACATGACTACCAACTCTTTTCCATCTTCCCGATAGTAACATGACTACCAACCCTTTTCCATCTTCCCGATAGTAACATGACTACCAACTCTTTTCCATCTTCCGATAGTAACATGACTACCAACCCTTTTCCATCTTCCATAGGCATGACTACCAACTCTTTTCCATCTTCCCAATAGGCATGACCATCAACCCTTTTCCATCCTCCCAATAGGCATGACCATCAACCCTTTTCCATCTTCCCAATAGGAATGACCATCAACCCTTTTCCATCTTCCCAATAGGCATGACCATCAACCCTTTTCCATCTTCCCGATAGGCATGACCATCAACCCTTTTCCATCTTCCCGATAGGCATGACCATCAACCCTTTTCCATCTTCCCGATAGGCATGACCATCAACCCTTTTCCATCTTCCCGATAGGCATGACCATCAACCCTTTTCATCTTCCGATAGGCATGACCATCAACCTTTTCCATCTTCCGATAGGCATGACCATCAACCCTTTTCCATCTTCCCGATAGGCATGACCATCAACCCTTTTCCATCTTCCCGATAGGCATGACCATCAACCCTTTTCCATCTTCCCGATAGGCATGACCATCAACCCTTTTCCATCTTCCCGATAGGCATGACCATCAACCCTTTTCCATCTTCCCGATAGGCATGACCATCAACCCTTTTCCATCTTCCCGATAGGCATGACCATCAACCCTTTTCCATCTTTCCCGATAGGCATGACCATCAACCCTTTTCCATCTTCCCGATAGGCATGACCATCAACCCTTTTCCATCTTCCCGATAGGCATGACCATCAACCCTTTTCCATCTTCCCGATAGGCATGACCATCAACCCTTTTCCATCTTTCCGATAGGCATGACCATCAACCCTTTTCCATCTTCCCGATAGGCATGACCATCAACCCTTTTCCATCTTTCCGATAGGCATGACCATCAACCCTTTTCCATCTTCCCGATAGGCATGACCATCAACCCTTTTCCATCTTTCCGATAGCATGACCATCAACCCTTTTCCATCTTTCCGATAGGCATGACCATCAACCCTTTTCCATCTTTCCGATAGGCATGACCATCAACCCTTTTCCATCTTTCCGATAGGCATGACCATCAACCCTTTTCCATCTTTCCGATAGGCATGACCATCAACCCTTTTCCATCCTCCAATAGCTTGACCCCACTCTTTTCCATCCTCCAATAGGCATGACCACCAACCCTTTTCCATCCTCCCAATAGGCATGACCACCAACCTTTTCCATCCTCCCAATAGGCATGACCACCAACCCTTTTCCATCCTCCCAATAGGCATGACCATCAACCCTTTTCCATCTCCACTAGGCATGACCACCAACTCTTTTCCATCCTCCCAATAGGCATGACCATCAACTCTTTTCCATCCTTCCCACTAGGCATGACCACCAACTCTTTTCCATCCTCCCAATAGGCATGACCACCAACTCTTTTCCATCTCCCAATAGGCATGACCACCAACTCTTTTCCATCTTCCCATAGGCATGACCACCAACCCTTTTCCATCTTCCCGATAGGCATGACCATCCCAACCTTTTCCATCTTCCCATAGGCATGACCACAACCCTTTTCCATCTTCCCGATAGGCATGACCATCAACTCTTTTCCATCCTCCCAATAGGCATGACCACCAACCCTTTTCCATCTTCCCGATAGGCATGACCATCAACTCTTTTCCATCCTCCCGATAGGCATGACCACCAACTCTTTTCCATCCTCCCGATAGGCATGACCACCAACTCTTTTCCATCCTTCCAATAGCAGCATGACTACCAACTTTTTTCCATCCTCCCGATAGGCATGACTACCAACCCTTTTCTATCCTCCCAAAACAGCTATTTAACATGCAGACTGTCAGTGTACGTCCTGATTAATGGCGAGCCACTTCTTTATGGATGTAAACTAGGGTTACGATATTTTCTGACGTAATCTGTACCGTTGTTAATGTAACAGACGAAATCGATCGGTTCATATTATATTCACTGTAATATCGTCCAACCGTAGCCGGCTACTCGGTTAACAATTCATTTATTAATTTACTTCCTTTGTATGATTTCGTTTCTCCTTTTTCCAGTCTTTATAATGATATCCGTCGGTCTTCGAACATTTGGTAAAAACAAGCTAAATCGGTATGCTTCATTTTATTTTTCTTTACCTCGGAGAAAAGATCGGATGTCTGCAGTAAATCAAGAGAACACAAACAAAAGTAATTTGCGAAAATAAAGGGAAAAGGGCAAAATGAAGACAATGAAATGATAAACTGCATACAAAACAACGCTAGCAGCAGCGTGTGTGGTGAACAAGAAAAGCAACCTGGTAGCAGCACGCACGCACGCACGCACGCATACACACACACACACACACACACACACACACACACACACACACACACACACACACACACACAACTTCTATGGACTGTCCACTTTGCACGCTTGCAATCGCTTCATTGATTCACACTTACCAACGCACATACAACATGTTATTATCATTTTCGGTCATGCAGTTATCCGCGTCCCCCCCTCACCCTCTGCTCCCACCTCCCCCCCCCCCCCCTTCTCCTACACACCATTTTGTTCATTAAGTCTGTAAAACCGAATGTAGAACGCTATCGAACTCTCTGGCATGGAAATGTCCGAGTGATTTTAGTCTAATTTTTCCATTGGGTTCATTAGCTGTCGATCAGTGAAATCTGAATGAAGCCGCAAACATTGCCGCAAACTATAACAATTATTACATTTTCTTTTTGTCCCTACTATTGCATTGTTACATTTTTCTTACCTACTGAAGCGTCGTTACATGTTCTTTTGCATGTTCTCTTGTGTCACATGTACTATTCTATTTTTGCGTGACATGTTCTATTGTGAATACATGATGAACTACGCTGATATCACTCAATGATTTTTTTTATACTGTTGTTCCCCCCCCCCCTCCACCCACCCCCCTTTTCTTCGCGCCCACCCCACCCCCTCTCTCTTTCTGTTCACAATTGTGTATACGTTATGTCATATTCATTTTTTGACTGTTTTATATATGCTAACTATGGTCTAAATAATCAGCCGCCGTGACGAAGTGGTTAGCGTCCGGACTCTCGC
>CM065720.1:43863438-43873438 GCA_033310375.1 Conus canariensis
TTAACAGAATCCAGTCTAATTACCAGAAGCCATGATTTACTGAACGTTTCCAGAAGCATTTGTTCCTCTTTTCAACTAGAGACTGGCTGAGTTAAACCGGAAAAGACATGTAAAAAAAGTGGTCAAGGGAAGAGATAAATTACGATGGCCGAATACCTATTTCACGGTAACCTCTGCCAGCGGCACATTCATGCTCAGAACGAGTTACATTTGCTCTTACTCATTTTCTTTGTTCCTTTGATTCTTAAACCCGATTTCCCTTTGTTGGCTCATTTATTCTCCAGTTTACTTATCTGCAGGTTTTATTTTGGCTGTATTAATGTGTTTGCTTGAGTCCGAATGATTAATTCGACAGAAAAGAGTTCATATTTGTCAAGATACGGATCTGTGTTCCGCACCTGTTTTAAAAATGCGCGTGCATACAAACACACGCAGGCACACATGCACACACGCACGCACGCACGCACGCGCGCGCGCGCGCGCGCGCGCACACACACACACACACACACACATACACACACACACACACACGGATTCAACATATTTTCTCTTTTGCCTAACTTTTCAAGCCGAGAAAAACGTCATGAATAATTTAAAACCAGGAATCATGATGCACACCAAAGTACAACAAATGAAAAAAGGTAAACAAAGAAACAAAACACAAAATGAAACACTGCATAGCATAAAGACACAACCAGCCTCTGTGATGGACCAAAGAAGCAGCCGGGCAATTTGTCACGTGCCGAGTGTCACCGCCAGCTCTCCAGAGGACAGACCGGAAGCTTTGCTTCCAGAAGAGGGTCACAGGAAGAAAGCCCACGAAGACACATCAGGCGACACACGGGGTGTAAGGACCAAGTCACTAAAAACATGATGGTGTTCTGAATTATTTAGTTCAACTATCTTTTCTCTTTTGCCAAAGTTAAATAAACCTTAAGAAATGTTGATTAGTACTGCGGTTTCAAGCCAGTAAGACCGTTTTACTTGGAAGATTTTTTTCCCCTGGCAATATATCACCCACATCCTGTGCTTAGCATTTACTCACTACTTTTTCCCATTCCTCATGAGCAGCCACCCCAGAACACACTCCATTCAGAGGACAGCTTGCGCTGATGTTAAGTCACCTCTGCACGGATGCAAATTTGGCTTTTGATATTTTTGACATAATAAAGAGAGTTGTTCATGCAAGTTTCAGTTTCCGTTTCATCAAGGAGCTGTCACTGCGTGCGGACTAGTCCACATGCGCTACAATACATCCGCTACGATTTCCATGTAAATGACGATCGACTACACGTGGTGATTCAAAACGGTTGAATCGGGTCACTATCAGTGTAACATTGCCCAGTGGTTCAGGTGATAATCACTGTAATCTCGCCCATCCTTAACCGGCTATTTACCCCACTGTTCATTTATTAATTTACAACTTTGTCTTTCATTTCCGTTTTTCTCTAATCTTCATATTTGTTACAAAATCCTTCCGTGTTCAAACCTCCAGATCGGGTAAAAATCAAATGGAATCCATGAGTTTCTTTCTTGTACCTTGTCGAAGACAAAAAAAAAGTTTTCTACATTACAAGAACACAAACAAATGAAATATTACGCGAAATAAACGGGAAGAGCCAAAACAAAACATAGACAACGAAAAAAAAGAAAAGATATAGCATACTAAATAAAGAAAGCAGCAGAACCTGTATGGAAGATGTACGTGTGTGAACTAGCTTTCAAAATGATAGACCGAAAGCTCTGCTCTGCAGAAGAGAATCTCAGAAGAAAAAAGTCCAGAGAGCTGCAGTGGGCAAAAAGAGGAGTAAAAGGGTCAAGTCACCAAGAACACGATACCATTTAAATCAATATTTTATCACAGACGGGTACACTGCGGTAACCAAAAGAAGATGTCCATAAAGAAATGTTAATGCTAGCTTGAAAGAAAAGCCATTCAGCGCATATCCCTTTGTAATTTCGAAACTTGATACAGCGCAAAATGCAACAATGCAGCCATATCTACAAAAACTATCGAAATGCTTCAGCCTGGCTGACCAAATATTGTAATTGTAATCTCTTTCACCCAGACCGCTGTTCTGTTACATTTTTTCAGGACATTGATGCATTCTTACATTTTTACCGTTGTAGGTAGGAACGATATATTGATCGTTCCATTTTACGTCAAAAATGTTGCTCTCTTCAGGTCTTATCAATAGATGATTATAAGACTGTTGCTGTCTTCAGGTTCTATCAATAGATAATTGTAAGACTTGCTTTCTTCAGGTTCTGTCAATAGATAATTGTAAGACTGTTGCTCCCTTCACTTCTTTTTTCAATAGATAACTACAGAACACAGAAATCTGTTGCCCTTAGTGGATAATGAATTATATTATCGTCATCTATTTTATTGCTTTAGCAGCATCTAAATGTACAATGAATAGTTCTCCTTTCACACATTACTGTCCATCTGGATAACAAAAACCTTTTCCCCGGATGTGGCAATTAACGATTTTCTTCGGATTATCATGTATGATCACTTTTTCACCAAGGCAATTATCATGTGTGATTACTTTTTCACCAAGGCAATAATCATGAGTGATTCCTTTTCACCAAGGCAATAATCATGAGTGATTCCTTTTCACCAAGGCAATAATCATGAGTGATTCCTTTTCACCAAGGCAATAATCATGAGTGATTCCTTTTTCACCAAGGCAATAATCATGAGTGATTCCTTTTCACCAAGGCAATAATCATGAGTGATTCCTTTTCACCAAGGCAATAATCATGAGTGATTCCTTTTTCACCAAGGCAATAATCATGAGTGATTCCTTTTCACCAAGGCAATAATCATGAGTGATTCCTTTTCACCAAGGCAATAATCATGAGTGATTCCTTTTCACCAAGGCAATAATCATGAGTGATTCCTTTTCACCAAGGCAATTATCATGTGTGATTACTTTTTCACCAAGGCAATAATCATGAGTGATTCCTTTTCACCAAGACTATTCTTTTATCACAATTTTCGGTCTGGCTCCGGGAACCCTAAGGGCACCCCCCCTCCCACCCCCGAAAACAGAATGAAGGACAATGTTATCGGCCCCCATAGCGTCTTAATAGGTGTGTGACATAGACTCAGTATATCATCGGGTTTAGTGATAACTGATCAGTAAAACTTGAGGGAAGTCGCAGTCTTGACCAATAAACGTAGCAATTTTTACATTGTGCATGCAACACAAGATGTAAGAATGTAACGATCTCTACGAAAAATGTAACAGCGCAGCATTTTGGACGAAAAGTGTAACAAATTGCAGACCACTGCATTTTTTTCCGTCGTGGATTTCTGTATCGTGACATTTTAACCAGCTGATAAAAAGCTTTTCTTCCCTACTTTGTCTTCTGTGCCCTGTCTTCAGCACTGCTCCCAATGCCGCTCGTTTACACCCCCCTTGCACATATGTGTCCGGGAGCCAACTGCTGCAACATCCACATCAACAGTCAGTTTGAGGTGGTCATAAGGCAACCTATCAAAGGAGAACCTTCACCGTTGCCAAGTCACTTCAAGTTCGATGAATGAAAATACTTTCTGTGGCAGATCGAGATACTTCGTGTTCTCTGTTGTTGTTCTTATTTCTTGTTGTTGTCACTATATCCTAGTGTAATTTGAAGAAATTTGAAGCAACGAACAATGCACGGCCTGTAAATATATGGTGGTTTGATGGTTTACTCAGGCATGAACAGATCTGTCACACGTGTTCTCCCAGCGGCGTATCCGATGAATTCCATACATGTATTGCACTAACACTATAAAGAGTTACCATACGATTTTGCTACAAACACTATGCAGAGTTACCATACAGGTACACATACGCTTTATATCTATACAAAAGAAAGAATAAGAAAACGCTATTTATTATGTGGTTGTTGTTTAAATTTCTGTCTATATCATTATATCATACAGCGCTCTACGTTTTGGGGGATAAAGAGAAACTTTTGTTGATGTCTCTTTGTTCCGGAAGCCCGCGCGCGCGTTTGTGTGTGCGCCCTCGCGCGTGCGTATGCGTGTGTGTGTGTGTGTGTGTGTGTGTGTGTGTGTGTGTGTGTGTGTGTGTGTGTGTGTGTGTGTTGTTGTTGTTGTTTTGTTTTACGTCTTTCCACGTTACGTGATATTAGACGAAAAAAAAAAAAAAAAAAACCAAAAAACAACCAACATAATCGAGGCTGGGAAAAAAAGTTAACACAACGAGTCAAAAGAATTAACTTATCTACAACTATAACACAAAAATAGAATATCCACTTAATCAAAGATAAAAACAAACAAACAAACAAAAAGAAAAATCAAACGTATAACTCTTCTGTTCTGTCTCACCACTGACTGTTATCGATTATAAGTATTTGCCAATTGGACTTTTAGCTAAGTGCAAAAAGAAAAGATATGTTTCACTTGCTAACAGGAAAACATTTTGAATAGGCTGTACAGACGTATTTGGAATGAATTTTTTCATTAAGTTACACACAAGAATGTGATCAATTGAAATGCTATGACCACATACACAATGTATATTTTTTACATACTTTGTTTTCAAACAATCCAATTTCCATCTACAGATCAAGGAACTTATCTGACGTCTACGATAAATGTTTTGATCGTACTTACTCAACTTTTCATGCATATTTTTCATTTCATCGTGTAAACCAAAACACCCACTTTCTCTTTCTATCAAATGAAAATGAGAAAATTGTACTTTTTCTGCCAAAGTATAGCACTCTTGCACTGACATAGAGAAGTTAAAAAAATGCGAATCTGATGATCGTTTTGCTCCTTTCTTTGCTAGAACATCAACCTTTTCATTATAATATAATCCACAGTGGGAGGGCACCCAAAGAAATGTTATTTCGGTGTCTCTGACTGAGAGGAAATGTACTAAATTATTTATTTCAGTGATCATCTCAGGTCGAACTTTTAATTTAAAATTCTTCATTGCAGTAAGAACTGACTTGGAATCTACACATAAAACAACTTTAAATAAATTTTGAGGGTAATCAACAACAAACTTTAAAGCCATAATTATAGCAAATAACTCAGCCGTGAATATAGATTTGTTTTTTCCGAGATAATAAGACTTTTCTTTGTTAAGGCCTGGGATAATGTATGCTGCACCTGCATGTTCATTGATTAATGATCCATCAGTGTATATCTTCAAATGGTTGGAATAGTGATCATGTAAATGCATTTTGATATTGGATGACAATAAATTAGTATTTTCAGCCTTTGTTAAATCTGTATGCTCAGTATCAAAATGTGCTCGTATTAGTTTCCAGGGAGGGACAGGAGACACAATAGATCTGTTTGCAATAGATGTTAGTTTGATATCTGAGGATTCTAAAATCGAGGAAGTATATGTTCTAAGAGTCGTTTGAGATGATATGTTTTTAGCTCTTTTGGGAAAATCAGTGTCCGATTTAATATTTATTTCAGGGCCTAAATTATTGTCTATAGAAGAACTTCTTATAACAAATTTGGTGCATGCAAGATTCCTATATTCTTCCAGTGGTAATATCCCAGCAGCACTGTATGCTTTTGTACAAGAGGCATGGACTGGTAGTCCCATGGCTAACTTATATGCTTTGGAATCAATACTTTGAAGTTTTTTCAGTAAGTATTTGGGTGCACTGAAGAACACCTCTTGTGCATACGTTAATTTTGATCTAACCAGTGCGGTAGAAAGGTGCAAAAGAGTAATTGTGTCCTGAGCCCAAACATGCTTGCTAATAATCTTTAATAGATTTAAAGTTTTTCGTGCTTTTGTTAGAATATGCTCTATATGAAAATTCCATGACAACTTTGATGTTAAATTTACTCCAAGGAATTTCACCATTTTTGTATATTTAATGGGTATGCCGTTGACTTGAAATAAAGGCATATTAACTGGATCAGATCCAGTATTAAATAACATCATGTATGTTTTTTCAGTTGATATTTGCAAACCATTTTCAGTCATGTAAGCAGAAAGGGTATTTAATTCTTTTTGATATAACTTTTTGATATAGTTTTGTGATCTGACAGGTGTACATTCTTTTAATGTCACTTTCATCCATATGCATATGTCATCTGCATATTGGACTAGTTCTATGTTCTTAGTAATTTTTGTGGGTAAATCGTACATCAGAATATTAAAAAGAACAGGGGCAATAACAGACCCCTGAGGAATGCCCATGTGTAATTTTCTTCTTGTAGAGTAAGAGTTCCCTACCTTTGTTCTAATATATCTATTTTCTAAGAAGTCTTTAAGAAAATCATGTGTGTGTGTGTGGGTGCGTGCGTGCGTGCGTGCGTGCGTGCGTGCGTGCGTGTGTGTGTGTGTGTGTGTGTGTGTGTGTGTGTGTGTGTGTGTGTGTGTGTGTGTGTGTGTGTGTGTGAGCATGTTTGAGTGTATGTACGCGCGCTAGCATAGGTGCATACGTGGATGTAGATGCGTGTAAGTGTGTGTGTGTGTGCGCGCGCACGCGCGTTTGCGTATGTGTGTGTGTGTGTGTGTGTGTGTGTGTGTGTGTGTGTGTGTGTGTGTGCGCGCGCGCGCGCGTGCGCGTGTTTTCTTTTCTTTTAAAATTACTCTTCCTTTTCATGTAGTGTTTATATTTGTTGCCGTTTTTTTTCTTCTTTAGATCCCCCACGTAGCATCTTCTTGACAGTGAAAATCCCTTGCCTCGCCTGGCTTTTGCACTGTTCTGTGCTCAAGACATTACTGTGTTATATTGAGTCGTATTGTGTTGCCTGTATCGTTTTACGTTGTACCGTGGTGTACTGCGATATATAAGATTGTTTTGTACTATACTGTGCTGCACTATTGTCTATTGTGTCGCACTGTATAACACTGTTTTTGTATTGTGTTGTGTTGTAATGTTTTGTATTGTACTGTGAAACTTCATCGTCACAACATATTTCTCTGCGTGACACTTGGATTACTCCCCTCCCAGAGGTCGCGTCTTTACAGTATGGCGCCATACCCCACCCCCATCCTCACTGCCTCCTCCCTTCTCTTTCGGACTGCATACGTTTTGTTTATCTATCAAAGCGCACTATCTTAAGTTGGTCGTCCTGATCTGTCTGTCTGTCTGTCTGTCTGTCTGTCTGTCTGTCTGTCTGTCTGTCTGTCTCTCTCTCTCTCTCTCTCTCTCTCTCTCTCTCTCTCTCTCTCTCTCTCTCCAAATACAACCTATCTTAACTTATGGAGCAGAGATTTGGGGACTGTCATCTAACCAGGAACAAATTGAAAGGGTGCACTTAGCTGCTATTAAAAGATTTCTTGGTGTAAGTTCAAAAGCTCCTAGGCACTTAGTGTACGGCGAATCTGGAAGATACCCTCTTTGTGTTAATACTTATGCAAAATGTATCAGATTTTGGCTTCGTGTTGCTTGTATGGATAATAACAGACTCCCAAAGAAAGCCTATGATATGTTGCTACATCTGCAGAATCAAAATTATATTACCTGGACGACTAATGTTTGCTATGTTCTTTATAGATTCGGGTTTGGAATTGTATGGGAAATGCAGAGTGTTGGTAATGTGAAAGCTTTTATTGCAGAATTTAAGAAACGTTTAAGTGATTGTTACATCCAAGACTGGCATTCAGCTATTGAATCGCATGAGTTGTACGATGTTTATCGGTCATATAAGCAGTCTCTTGTTCAAAGTCCCTACATCTGTGTAATTAAACATGTTAACATCCGCAGGTTACTTTCAAGGTTTCGGTTAGGAATGTCGCCATTACGATGCCACTTTTTACGATATACTGATCGCAATAGAAACCATGACATTTTCTGTCCACACTGTAAGGAAGCACTGGAAACTGAGCTTCATTTTCTACTGGTTTGTCCTTTGTAAGAAAAGTTGCGCCTTGAGTTGATTCCAGCTAAATATTACAAACACCCTTCTCTATTCAAAATGTCCATGTTGCTAGCCTGTTCTATTGAGACTACTATTACGAGTGTTGGAAATTTCATTTATAGAGCAATGGCTGTTAGGAACGGAATAATTAATGCTGCAGATGCTTCATGAATGTCTTCTTTGTTAACTTTGAACACCATTCAGCTGCGTTTTCGTTAAGAGTGGCCTGTACCGATTTATTTTGACCTTGTTCAATCACTTTGATATGGGCCTGTGGCCTGTCAAGTAAAACATTCTGAGTTCTGATCTCTCTCTCTCTCCTCTCTCTCTCTCTCTCTCTCTCTCTCTCTCTCTCTCTCTCTCTCTCTCTCTCTTCCCGAATACCAAACCGTCTTCAATATCTCTTTCTTCGAGTTCAAAATTCTCTTTATGTGCTTCCTATACTCAAACGACCGCGCGCGCGCGTGCACACACGCACGCACGCACGCAAGACGCACGCACACACACACACACACACACACACACACACACACACACACACACACACACACACACACAGAATACCGAAAGTCTATTCATGTATAGACCATTGCCCCTCAAGGAGGAGTGCTTATAAACGAATATCGAAGATCTAACAAATATACAATATTACATTATCAACCGTACGTTTTCGATATGCATTCAAGACACGAGAGAGAGAGAAAGAAAGAGACAGACAGACAGACAGACAGCAACAGACAGAGACAGACAGAGAGAAACAGGACAGACAGAGACAGACAGGGAAAAACAGAAACAGAGAAACAGACAGACAGAGGAACAGAAGAGAGAGAGAGAGAGAGAGAGAGAGAGAGAGAGAGAGAGAGAGAGAGAGAGAGAGAGAGAGAAGAGAGAGAGAGAGGAAGATCTGTCTCTGTCTAGCTTTTACGGCTGGGTGTGAAAAAAAAGCTTGACTGTCTCTCTCCGAATCCCCAATCCCCAATTCCTCGCATCCCCCTTCCCCATCTCTCCTTCCCCGCCATCCGAGTTTCCATTGCTGTCTCTGTCTCTCCATGGTTTACCTTTATTTTAATCCACATTGGGACGACTCTTCCCAACACATGACCTCCTACCACCCCTCACCCCCTCTTTCCTCTCTTCTCCCTCCCTGATCTTCTCTCTCCCTAGTATTCTTCGTCCTTTTCTTCTCAATAACATCTATCACCCACACGTCCCTCTCACCCTCCCCCCTCCACTTCCACAACCCACAAGCGTGATTTGAATCGGCAGATAACATTACACCCACGCTCTCACCTCGCTGGGGACCCTTCGCTGTTGCTGTTGCCATTGTTATTCTTTTCTCAAAGTTCACATGACTCTCTCAGCATTCCTTTCAAACATGAAGGAGCTTACGTTTCAATGAAGAAAGAGCGGTTGGAAGTACAGAGAAATCCTGGTTCTCTCAATTCAGTGTGTACCAACGTTTTAAACGTTCATACGCCTCACTATCATAATTGATTATTATGTACCTGTGTTTATCGGATTCAGGTGCAGAACAACGATTTAAATGTAAATAAAAGGTATTCTTTAAATAACAGACCTGCATACACCACAGTCTAAGTCACGGTTTTCCTGGCCAAATAGATAGTGACCTACAGTTAGTCTTTCGCTAGCATCTTTTTGACAGTGAAAGTCCCTTGCCCTGCCTGGCTTTTGCACTGTGTTCTATGCTCAAGACATTACTGTGTTATATTGAGTCGTATTGTGTTGCCTGTATCGTTTTACGTTGTACCGTGGTGTACTGCGACATATAAGATTGTTTTGTACTATACTGTGCTGCACTATTGTCTATTGTGTCGCACAGCATAACACTGTTTTTGTGTTGTGTTGTATTGTAATGTTTTGTATTGTACTGTGAACCTTCATCGTCACAACATATGTTTCTCTGCGTGACACTTGGACTGCTCTCCTCCCAGAGGTCGAGTCTTTACAGCACGGCGCCATACTCTACCCCCATCCCCATTGCCTCCTCCCTTCTCTTTCGCTCAGCTTACGTTTGTTTATCTATCAAAGCGCACGATCTCAAGTTGGTCATCCTGATCTGTCTGTCTGTCTGTCTGACTGTCTCTCTCTCTCTCTCTCTTCCCGAATACCGAA
>CM065720.1:43875938-43878438 GCA_033310375.1 Conus canariensis
AGTTTGTGCGTGGTTGTTTCTAGTCGTGCTTATTAATCTCTTATTCATTTGTTCTCGTTCATTAGTTCTCATTATGTCTACATAGAGTACCTGGCCTTGTAAAAACGGACTCCGGATTGGCTATCTAAATATTAACCGTGTATTAAGCAAGCTAACTGATATATCAGCGATCTTAGAAAATTCCGGGAATCCCTTTCATCTGTTTTGTTTTTCAGAATCACGATTAACAGACTGTACATTAGATTCTGATATAGCTATGCCTGGCTATAAAGTTATACGCCTAGATCCAAAAGCTAAAATGGACACAGGTTTGTTAGTTTACTATAATCAGTCGATAACTATAAAACAGAAAGGGAATCTGGAACAGTTTGGTGTCGAATCAATGTGGCTAGAAATAAAGATAAAGCATATCAGTCCCATACTTGTTGGATTCATATATCGAAATCCGGCTGAAAGATCAAATTGGTTTGATAACTTTAGTGGAATGATGGATGCCGCTCTACTTGACAATGAAGAAATATTTATGTTCGGTGACTTCAATATTGACTTGTTAAAGCCTCAAAAACAATGGACCGAAATGTATACCTCATTACATTTACACCAGATGGTGGATCGACCAACACGAATTACAACTAATTCTAGTACTCTCATTGACCACATTTATGTCACATCTAAACATAACATTGTGGAAATCTCTTCTCCAGCGACTGGGTGCAGTGATCACTCCCCAGTTTGTATTACTTGGGGGAAAAGGGGGATACAAATTCCAAAACAATGTCATAAATCTATCCTATATAGGTGTTTTAAAAGATTTAACGAAAATGATTTTTTATCTGACCTGCTACATTCTCCTCTGTCCCAAATATACCATTATACCGATCCTGAAAAAGCAACAAATGTTTGGATTAATGCATTTTCCAATATCTACAATAAACATGCACCCATCAGAGCTAAACGAGTAAAATACCATCTTAAACCGCCGTGGATATCAAAGGAAATAGATAAAGAAATACACATTAGAGAACTTTTAAAAGCAAAAAACGACGTTGGTTGTGCAAAGCAGAGAAATTTTGTGACGTCAATGAAGCGAAAAGCAAAGTATAAATATTTTCAAGAGATGGTATCTAATAAAAAAGACTCAAGAACTATTTGGAATGCAATCAACAAATTGACAAACAAAGGGTATTCACAAACACAACTTAACAATAAAGATATTACCCCTGACGCAGTTAACAACTATTTTGTTAACATTGCTGAAAACTTAGTAAATAATGATGAATGGGAAGAAAATGATCTAGAATTAGTAACTGAATATTGTAAGTCAAAGAATATTAAATCTTATGTGTCCATTCCTTACATAACAATACCCGAAGTATTTGCATACTTAATGTCACAGAAACAATCGAAAACCAAAGATATTTACGACTTGGATCCCAATATAATCAAGTTGTCTGCACCAGTCATAACAGACTCTCTTACTTACATATATAACCTATGTATAGGAAAAACTGTTTTCCGGAATGTTTCAAACAAGCAAAAGTTGTCCCGCTGTACAAAACTGGAGATCCGTCCAACCCTTGTAACTACAGACCTGTATCTGTTCTGTCAATTCTTTCAAAACCGCTCGAAAAACATATCCAAAAATATTTAGTTACCCATTTAAACAAATATAATTTGATTCATCCTAAGCAGTCAGGTTTTAGGGAAAACCATTCCTGCCACACCGCGCTTACGCAAATGATTGACAAATGGCTCTTGAACATTAATAACAATGAACTTACAGGAGTTGTCTTTATTGATCTAGCTAAAGCTTTTGATATTATAAACCACTCTCTTCTCCTAAAAAAGCTCGTTTTATACGGACTCTCTGAAAATACACTTCAGTTCATGTCCTCATTTCTCTCTGATCGAAAACAGGTAGTATGTGTTAATTCCTCAAAATCAGATTTGCAGCCAGTAAAATATGGTGTTCCACAAGGATCCGTTCTTGGCCCTTTACTCTTTTCGATCTATATAAATGATTTACCGCTACGTATTCGATGTGACTGCGAAGTATTTGCTGATGACAACTCTATGCATTCTAACCACCCTCGCTTGCAGGTTGTGACGTCCGATCTACAAGATAGTTTAAACAGTGCCGTCAAATGGACGGAAATCAATCACATGTCTCTTAATGCAAAAAAAACTAAATGCATGGTCATTACTAGCAGACAAAAACGTCAAAATATGCCTGCTGATTTATTTTCAATATTTGTTTCTAGTGAAAAAATCGAAGAAGTAAAAACACATAAAGTTTTGGGTGTTGTCATTGATAACTTATCATGGTCCGATCACGTAGCTTACCTATGCAAAAGAATATCCCAAAAAATATTCCAGTTGTCAAAAATAAAGCATTTTCTGAATATGCATGCTAGAAAACAATTCTTTCATGCCCATATACAGTCAATTATAGACTATGCTTCTACTTTATGGGATTCAGCCAGCGCAAACATTCTAAAAC
>CM065720.1:43885938-43888438 GCA_033310375.1 Conus canariensis
TCAGCATAGTTTGCGCTGATCCACATTAAGAAAGTCGACAGGTTAGCTCACATGTCATTGGTTTTTCGTCGTTTTCTTCCCCCCCCCCCCCCCCCCTTCCTTCTGATAGCTCTGAAAAGGCTCTATTTGGTCGGCTGAGTAGTAAAAGAATTTAGTCTTGCTATTGGTAAGTTAAATCAGAACAGGCAACTCTGAACATAACGGGAGTGATTCAGCGGCATGCAGTGTCTCCTCTGGTGGGTTGCGCAATGATGACCAGACGTTTCGTTTGATCCCAACGGACTACCGTTACCGAGGCTGCGACAATGTGGACTGGGTGTAGCTGAGTAATGGGAAGTCGGTTGAGCGGCACTGAAGCAGCACGGAGTATGAGACAGCATGACTGATTTTCCTTTTAATTGAAGCAAGACAAAAGTAAATGAAAAGAACGAACGCAGTTTCATGAATGAAAAAAAGACTTGACTCTTAAAAGAGGTACAGCGAAGTCCTATTTTGTTGTTGTTGTTGTTGTTGTTGCTGTTGTTGTTGTTGTTGTTGTTGTTGCTGCTGCTGTTGTCGATGTTTTTGTTGGTGTTGCAAACACCGTAATGTTATCAGAGCCACCACATAAAAACTACTTCATTGGTATCGAGCCTTGTGCGTCGTTTTAGCAAACAGAACTTTGTGAATTTCACGAAAACTATGATCCTCAGAGATACAGCTTGGCCAGCATGACTATGACCGCTGTTCCCACAGACAGAGCTTGGTCAATCCTTTAAAACTGGTTGTCTTGGAACACAAGGTTTAATTCATTTCATGAAATTGTTGTTCCAAGAAACAGTCACGCCAGTTTTATGAAAACTGTCGTTTCCAATTATAAGACTGTGAGTTTTATAAAATCTGTCGTTCCCAGTTATAAGACTTTGTGAGTTTGACAAAAACTGTTGTTCTAAAAGACACAGCTTAGTCAGTTTGACGAAAGCAACCGATTAAAAAAAAAGCTTATTAAAAACAAACAAACAAACAAACAAAAAAGTCTGACGAAAATTGCTGTTTCCAAAAAGGTATGATTTAGTAGTCAACTTGACGAAAACCTTTGTTTCCAAAACATGGAACTTAATTAGATTGACTGAGAGTTTTGTTTGCGAAAGACAGGGCTTGGTGAAATTGACGAAAACAGTAGTTACCGAAAGGCAGGGCTTTGTCAGTTTGACGAAAGCTTTCTCATGGATACATATTAGTTGATTTGACAAAAAATGTTGTTTCTAAAAAAGTACAGCTTCGTTAATCTGACAAACCCTGCTGTTTCGAATTAGAAGACTGTCGATTTAAAAAAAAAAAAAAAAAAAAAAAAAAAATCGTTGTTTCAAGAGATACAGCTCAATCAGTTGGACGCAAACCTTTGTTTAAGAAAAAAACCCAGCTCATTCAGATTGACAAACACTACTATGTTCGAAGACTGAACTGAATCAGTTTAACAGTAAGCTGTTCGGTTGGACGCGAGGATTGATTTTCATGCATGGATCTACACAGGAATAAATGTAGAAAAAAACAGTTGGTGGGTATGATCCGTTTTATCCTCACTGAGCCAGCCCTCTAAGCCTGTCCTCTTCATTGCTATGAGCTCCGCCGATCGCGTCAGGCCGTATGAAGGCAATGCACACATCTACAAACGAACAACACCAACATCAAGCTTCCTCCAACACCAAAATAAATCACTGATTTTGTGCATTACAGTACATCTGGGCGTCTGCACAGTCATTTGTGTCTAGTATTTCAATGCTTAAATGAATCCCAGTCTTCTGGGAGGATCTGTTCTGTGGCATACCGAAATGCTTCCAGCTTCATTGCTGAGTTGTCAAAGGCTTGCCCCCCAGCCCCGCCCCCTTTCCTCCATCCCCCCCTCCCCCCCCCTCCCCTCTTCATGCCATAGTCTGGAGGCTGGCTGTGAACTCAGTTGGGGCTAAGTCACTATGGAGCGACCTCTAGTAGCACATTGTCTTGACATCACCGAGGCTCGTGCAGCTAACCTATTACTTGACTAACTAGCTAACTCACTAACAAACTATCTAATCAAATAACAATAACTAACTAACTAAGTAACTAACCTACTAACTAACCTACTGATAAACTGACTAACAAACAAACAAACTAACTAACTGACTGACTAACTAACTAACTAACTAACTAACTAACTAACTAACTAACTAACTAACTAACTAACTAACTAACTTACTAACTAACTAACTTTCAAATCTTAAATAAATGTTAGCGAACCGCCAAGAGAACCGTGGACAAACGAGTTGTCTTGTGACTCGTTTGTCCACGATTCTCTTGGCGGTTCGCAAACATTTATTTAAGATTTGTTTAGATTTCCGCCTGCAGTCGTCTCACTTTGCAGCTAGACCTAACTAACTTTCGTTTTATCATCATTCTCAATTCCTTTCTTCCTTTTCTCTTATTTATCTTTTCTTTTCTTCATTCTCCTCTCTCTCTCTCTCTCTCTCTCTCTCTCTCTCTC
>CM065720.1:43890938-43893438 GCA_033310375.1 Conus canariensis
CATGGACTCTTTAAATTCAGACTGCATGAAAAGTTGGTCTGTCTGTCTGTTTGCCTGCCTGTCTGTCTGTCTGTCTGTCTGTCTCTCTGTCTCTCTGTGTGTGTGTGTGTGTGTGTGTGTGTGTGTGTGTGTGTGTGTGCTCGATTTTCAGTGCATCAGTGCATCATTTCATTTCAAGAGTTTTCGCACAATTCTGTTAGCGTGTGTGTGTGTGTGTGTGTGTGTGTGTGTGTGTGTGTGGTGCGTGCGTGCGTGCGTGCGTGCGTGCGTGCGTGGTGTGTGTGTGTGTGTGCACGCGCGCGTGCGCGCCACGGTTAATGCCTCTCGCTTAATATGTCAGCACTCCTCCGTATAGTCAATGACCTCCTCTGCGGGCTTGAACTTGGGAATGTTTCCTTATTAGCGATATTAGACCTCTCCGCAGCATTTGACACGATCGATCATAATATTTTGTTCTCACGGCTTCAAACTTCCTTTGGATTCAAAGACACAGCTCTCGACTGGATTATCTCTTACTTGACTGGACGGACTCAGACAGTGTGTGTACAGGGCAGATACTCAGACAGTTCTCCTCTTAGGTACGGTGTGCCTCAGGGTTCTGTACTGGGGCCAGTCCTTTTTGTGCTGTATGCTAGTCCTGTGTCTGACGTCATCAGTGGTCACGCCATGTCGCATGAGAGCTTTGCTGACGATACTCCGCTTCATCAGTCGGCTCCCATTGCTGAAACTGACTCACTGATTTCTCGGACGCGGGGCTGCATTGCAGACCTGAAGGACTGGATGACAACCAACAAACTACAACTAAACGACGACAAGACGGAACTCATGTTCGTGATAAAACAGCCTAACCATCCTTCTCTGCCTTCAACTGTCACTATCAATGACTGTACTGTCTCTGTCTCCACCTCAGTCCGCAGTCTAGGGGTCATTCTTGACCAATCCCTCTCCATTGAGAGACAGGTTTCAAATATTTGCAAGATTGCTTATTTAGAACTAAGAAGAATCAGCTCCGTACGTCACCTTCTCTCTACAGATGCTACAAAAACTCCCATTTGTGTCTTTGTCTTATCTAAAATAGATTACTGCAACTCACTTTTGGCCGGCCTTCCAAAATACCTGATAGAAAGATTACAGCGAATCCAAAATCATACAGCCCGAGTCGTCTGTACAGCAGGAAAATATGATCACATTTCGCCTCTACTTCACTCTCTTCACTGGCTATCTGTCTCAAACCGTATCTCATACAAAATCTCAACTCTCACTTTCTCTGCTCTCTTTGAAAATGGACCTTCATATCTCTCAGATCTCCTTAAAATCTACACCCCCTCCCGACAACTACGCTCCTGTGCTGACGACCGCCTTCTACGAATGATTCGCTTCAGGACTACTACTGGTGAAAGATCTTTCTCTTTTCAAGCTCCAGCGACGTGGAACAGACTGCAAGACTCTCTCAGACATTCAGATTCTATCTCTTCTTTCAAGTCTAAACTTAAAACCCATCTTTTTTCTCATACTTTGTCTATGCGTGTGTGTGTGTGTGTGTGTGTGGGGGGGGGGGGGGGGGGGGGTACAACCTAACTCATAGCCGTCTGGGCCTTTTCAAATGTAGTGTATGTGTATGTATCTATTACATGTATTTGTTGTATGATAGAACGTTATAGGATTTAGTTTTTGTAGTGATACTTGAAAATAAGTGAAAGTCATATTCGTAGGATTAGGATTTTTTAGTTATTGTAGTAACAGTATTTGTAGTTGGGTGTAAGGTGTATTATTGTATATGAAAAGGGTGAATGTAGTATGATTTTGTAAAGCGCTTAGAGAAATTCGTTTGATTAAGCGCTATATAAGAAACCATTATCATTATTATTACGTCCTTCTCACTCACTCTCTGTGTTGATGAAGGATCTGGTTGTCCTGAAAATTTCTTATGAAACGACCTGGACTTTGCTCTCCAACTATGGCATACACCATTCAGACCTCTCTGTGTCATAGCGGTGATTTGGAGCTATGTGATTACACCATGCTGACATTCCTGCTTGCCCGCTTCTAGCATGCTGCAGTATGAGAAAAGCTGGGAGAACAGGCAGAAAAAGACAGAGTATAAGAAAGGCCGTGTAGGAGACAGGGAGAAAGGGAGAGGGCAGAGAGACAGACACAGACACGACAGATAGTTTGATGCTATCAGCACTTCCGTGTCCTTTTAGACTATTCCAGTACTGGTGATTTTAGCAACGGTAACAATGTTTTCCAGTCAGCTGCTGAGACCTGTCGCATGCCAACCAGCCGGGATAGTCATTTAACAAGATCTGGACACTGCTCCTATCGCTCCTTTCCTTGCTGGTTACGGGGCTCCAGACTCTCAGTCTGTTTAGTTAGGGAAACTTCCCCGGTCACACATCGTGCGTCCGAACCTCCTCGGAGCTTGGTACAACTGTGGGTGCTGTGTCAACATGTCAAGCCTGTCACTGTGTCCTGTCTCTTACAGCAAAGCCTCTGCCTC
>CM065720.1:43900938-43908438 GCA_033310375.1 Conus canariensis
TGTCACTGAAGTTCAGGCAGAGGTAACTTTCGGAGTAGGGGACCAGAATGACCAAAACTTGATTTAAATATTCTAGGTTGTGAACCTGGACTTCTGTAAGACATTTTTGCATTTGCAAAATTTGGATTAAATGATTTTTGTGGCTAATGCAGACACATTTTTTGTCTGAACATTCCTTTATTGATGGCAAACATATCCTTTATGGAGCGACCCGTGCTTTAACATATTCCGATTGTGTATGATTCGAAAATTTTAGAACTACGTATGTAGATATTGATAAAGAATTGAATCTTCACTAGCTGAGTCAAATAGTATTGAACAATATTTATTTAAAGATATTAAGCATGCTGAAATAATTTTCTGGAATAAATGTACAAGACGTGCTTGATCTTATACGACTAGTACACTGTTTATGGATGCTGTTTAAAATCAGGCTTTATAATGAGCAGTCCATGAAAAATACGGTCAAGAATTATGCATGTAACACGGTGATTGTCAACTTCTTCATTCTGTTATTATCGATAAAACAGACGGAAACTGTCTCATTTTCCGCGGTCTTTGGTGTATTGCTATGAGTGTAACTTTAGTGTTACTGGGGTTTAGTGACATGTGATACACATTACGCCACTCACTCAAGACAACAACAGATTTTTTGTAACAATTATTATGCTGTCACCATTACGGTTATAAGGTAGGTAGGCATCCTTCAGTCTCGAAAGACTATGTAGTTGCGCTCTAGGTGTCTATTCTGGTACAGCGACGGGTGTGGCTGGCCAGTCCGACGCGGGAATGACAGTCCATGTGGCAGAGGGCACAGATGAAGTCTGACGCTGGTTTGTCTGCCTGGGCTGCAGCCTTTCTTCTCATTCTCTTTTCCCCGTGCTGCTGAGCGAGTGTCTCTTCGAACTTGGAGAGACCTTTCTGCACAGTCTGTCTCCAGGCTGACCGTTCGAGGGCTGTTGCTTCCAAGTTGTTCTGGTCGATGTTCAAGGCTTTTAGGTCCCTCTTGCACACGTCTTTGAATCGCAGCTGTAGTCTGCCTGTGGGACGTTTTCCCTGCACAAGTTCTCCATAGAGGAGGTCTTTAGGGATCCGTCCGTCATCCATGCGCACGACATGGCCGAGCCAGCGCATACGTCTCTGTTTCAGCAGCGTGTACATGCTGGTGCATCCGGCTCTTTCCAGAACAGTGTTGTCTGGGACCTTGTCCTGCCAGGTGATGTTTTTTTTTTTTTTTTTTTTTTTTTTTTTTTTTTTTTTTTTTTTTTTTGCTGTCCCAACCTCTGCGCCACCTCAGAGGCAGTGTACCCACGCCGCTCATTCCGACACCCCGTTCACAGCCACAGCCCGGTCGGCCCCGCCGCAGCCCCGGCACCAGCAATCCACAGGGAGCAGTCAATGTCAAGTCGTTAAGAGGCAACCCACCGGAGGAGACACTGCACTGCTGCCGAGTCACTTTGTGGTGTTCAGTGGCGCCTGTTCTGATCTAACATACGCAGGACACCACATACTAAGCCCCCTACTGACGACAATAATTGCTTAGTCGCGGAGCCGGCGTGAGTGAGCTCTCCCTCCGGAGGGCGCCACCACGTCCGTCCAACGACAGCCCCATGGACTCGCCGATACCGGTGACCCCGACGGAACCAAACCAAGGCCATGGAGAGGACATCGAAACTGAGGTCACCATGAGAGCAAGGCATGAAGGGCCACAGAATTTGAGACTTTTTTTTTAATGCTGATCAATGAGAATGAGGATGATTAAGATGATGCTACGGATTTCCATTTCGGTCTGAGACTACATGACAGGGCTGTACTCTACGCTTCCTTTCATAATATATCCCGGCGTCAACCAGGCCCGAGAGATACAGGCTCCTGCAGTGTTGGTCAGGAAATTTGAGCAACACTCTCAGAAACGCATCCATTAAGTGGATGAAACTCGACTGTGTGGTCCCAGTCTTCCCAACTGAGTCCGCAGCAAACTCAACTCTGGGTAGGAGCCGGTCGGGGCAGAAAAACCCACACCTGCCAGGTGATGTTCATAATGCGTCGTAGGCTACGCATATGAAAAGCATTGAGCTTTTGCTTCTGTCGGGCACGCAAAGTCCAGATTTTTTGTAACAATTGTTATGCTGTCACCATTACGGTTATAGTCTCATATAAATGGTGGTATCAATACAAAGAAGCTTACAGGGTTCATCAATGTGAAGAGGGCGATCTTTTACATAGGAGAAGGACAGCACATTGATTCCCAAGGTACACAATATCTGACGTATAAAATATCTGATGCTGAAGACAGATAAACTGTTACCGACTGTCAAGAAATGAAGAAATCGATTGGAGAAATTGCTTGTCATGCCATGTAATAATTTTCTTTTGCGTAACAAACTTGTGAGATATGATATTTTGGCGTAACAGTTTCAGATCTTTAATACAAAAAGACTTTGCACAATCAACAAAGAATGTGGCAGAAAATCCATTTTTCATTAGTATTTCTACAATGTGGTCTACTAAACTTCTTAGAACATTATTACATTCATGATCTCTTTCGATGAAACCAGACAAACACGCTCTTCGCAGATCACAGGACTCATATTAATCCTTTTTTTCAGTTAAATATGTTCAATCGCGCACTTTTATAAGGATTTATATACTGCTGGCAAGTTAAAATACTGGTTTATAATTGGTTGTTTAAGGATTGTCAACGGATTTGTAGACGGGAACGGCTTTGGCAAGAGGCAGAGAGAGAGAGAGAGAGAGAGAGAGAGAGAGAGAGAGAGAGAGAGAGAGAGAGAGAGAGAGAGAGAGAGAGAGAGAGACAGAGAGAGAGAGAGAGAGAGAGAGAGGAGGAGAGAGAGAGAGAGAGAGAGAGAGAGAGAGAGACGAGAGAGAAGAGAGAGAGAGAGGAGAGGAGAGAGAGAGAGAGAGAGTGTGTGTGTGTGTGTGTGTGTGTGTGTGTGTGTGTGTGTGTGTGTTTGCGTACTGATAAGCGTGCTTATGTTCATGACTTCGCACATAAATCGTGCGTGTGTTATTTTTGCGTCTATTTTATGGGGAAAAAAGAAGGCATTTCAGAAGTGAATTCGCTGATATAAAAGTCGCTTAGCACACAACACGTGTCTTTTCACCCACACATGTATACGCACACTAAAGCACGCATCGTACATTTCACTCTCTGTGAGGATGCTGAGGCACACGTCCACTTCTCTTTTGACGTGACTGAGAATAAAACTGGTAGTTTCTAGGGAACTTATACACATGCAAATTTCAAATGCATGCAAATTAATGGCAACACAAACAGAAGAGATCAATATTACCGTGTCCCAGATGAAATATCAAATTGGCTTTATCCGGGCAGGCGCGCGCGCGCACACACGCACTCACACACGCGCGCACGCACGCACGCACCCCCCCCCCCCCCCCCCCCCACACACACACACGGTCTGTCTCATTAGCACACAAGTGCCTGCAGAGTGCCTCGTACCTGGGGAAGGGCAGCAGGTCATGGGTGTTGCCTGCGTTCTTTTCAAACAACGTTCAGGACAAGGTGCTGGGGCCGTCTCCTATGATCGATGAAGCTTTCCTCTTTTCCCTCTTCTTCGTCTGGGATTAGGATCCGATCCTCTTCTCTCTTACACGCTGCCTTCTACGGTTAGAGATTCATTCCCACGTCAGCTGCCTGCATTCATGTTCTCTGTCTCCAACCCTTCTCTGTCCTCGTCCTCTCTCTTCATGATCTCAATCGTTCTGTCGTCGTGTGTCCAATGTTCTCCTCCACCATCCAGCTCACATAGGCACATCCACACTGGGTCTCCACAACCTCTATTTGTCATCACATCAGCATTCATGTAATTTTTTTCCCAATAGCGCTAAAAGCAACCCCTGTCCTCTATTATGTTTTGACGGAATGGACAATACAGTCGATCAATAATTTTTGCTGTCCCAGCTGCGGTCACCTGGTCCATTCACACAGAGCCAGCCTGACAGTAGCACTGGTCTGGCACTTCAAAACAATACGAGTCAGAAATAAAGGGAGACCACGATTCCCAACTGATCCTCGGGGCGTGCCCTAGCTTTGTAACGACCTCTACATGGACATAGTGTGAGAGGCACGGCCACACGGTACCCTACGTTTCAACTGGTTCATTTGCCTCTCCCTAAGGTTTGCAATGAAGAAATTTACCAGTCTTTTCCGTTTTTTGTTTGCCTGTCCACGAGTCCTAGATAAATTCGACTCTCTTGACGGAGCTTGAGGGCTTCATGTTACTTCTGCCACGTTCCCTGTTATCCTTCTATATTCTACATTGCTGTCGTTGCTAGTTCTCGAACTCATTTTTGAGGGTCCGGCTTCCTAGACAAGCGTGAGTCTGTGGGTACGTGTACGTTCAGGACAGAATGGCGGTAGAAAAGAGAGAGAAAAATGTATGATTGAAACGAATAAATGAGTGAATGAATGAATGAATGAAAATAATGGATAAGTTCAAAATAAGAAAATTGAAATACAGAAAGAATGGAACAATAAACCAAAGATGCAGACATGGAAGGGTATGGGTGGTGACTGTGTGGTGGTGAAGAAGAAGAACAAGCAACATCAATCATAATCATGGACCTGAAACGCTGACGTAACAACCTTTATATTCACTACTATGCAACAGAGAAATTCACAACGGCATCGTCTGTCATGTCAGTGGATTCGGTCAGATCTAACAGCGGTTAGGGGCTGGCATTGTGATGAGAAGTGGGGGTTAGACAGTTGCACGAGAGAAATCGTAAAGAGAGTGGGAGGCGGAAAAGAGAGCACTGGGTAGGTGGGTGCGTACTAGAGCTAGGAGAGCAAGGAGAGAGAGAGAAGGCTTGTGGTTACACATAGCAAACACATTTAAACTGACGGTAAATACGCCGATATTTATCAGTTTTTCCATCGCAATAATGGCTACGACGACGACGACAGCAACAAAAACAACGACGACGACGACGATAATGATGATGATGAAGACGACAAAGATGGCCATGAAAAATTGATGCCGTTGCACGTCTGTGCACGTCGGAGAGCGGGACAGAGGAAATAGATCGTCCTCCGGCAAATAACGACCCGAAATGACAGTTTGAAAGCTGGGGCAACGGGCATCAATCACAATTAGGGTAGGGGTGGGGGGGGGGGGGGGGGGGGGGGGAGTCCAGACTGCACATACGTGGTGGTCCGCCTCCGAGGACTAATGAGGACGGTTTGACTCACGTCGAAAGACAGTAGTGCTATTAGGGAGAGAAGAGTGAAGGGGGGGGGGGGGGGGGAGGGAGGGAGAGAGAAGGAAATTGAAAGAGAAAGGAATTGGCGGGGGTGGCGTGGAGGGGTAAAGGAGGGGATTGAGTGGTAAAGGAAGCAGATGTAAAAAAGGACACGAAGGGCAAGGGGTATAGGCAGATGCAGAACAGCATCTGCACGGTTCTGTGTTGTGCAATCCTGTTTGCTGTAAAGATGATGACAACAGCAGCGACTATTTCCACAATGACTTCTACAATAACGCTACCTCCGCCGCCGCTGCTGCTGAGGAAAAAAAATAGTGAAAGTGATAATGAAAATAACACTGAAGCGCACTTTTTCATGTGAGTTCACGGCACTTTACACACTGGCACTTTACACAGAACACAAACATGCTGTTCACACTGGTACTCTAATCATCAACGATGCATACACAGTTGCATGCACGCGCGCGACACACACACACACACACACACACACACACACACACACAGAGAGAGAGAGAGAGAGAGAGAGAGAGAGAGAGAGAGAGAGAGAGAGAGGGTAAAGAAAGGTACATACAAAGGCTGAGAGACCGTGACTTTCGCCAACAAAAACAAACAATAAGAAATGACATCCAATGGCAAGCAAATGCCTACTGCTGTGTCTGAGTAAAGATTGCGACCTATTCGGACAAACCAACGGCGTACACGAACTCCTCGCGTTAGCTGTTCGCGATTGTATTTCATTGTGCTTGTATGCGGCAAACGTTGGAAGCTGGATTACCAACTTAAATCTGGTTTTAAGACCATCCAGTAATGGGGGTGGGGGGTGGGGGGGGGGGGGGGCGGGGAAAGTAGAACGGGGGATAAGGGGAAGGGAGATGCACACAATTTCAACCAAAGCGCAAAAACCGAAACTGAAGAGTCGCCTGCAATGAAAAGAGAAATTTAAAATGTTTTTTTTCTTCAGAGTTGTACAGAAGACAGGAAGAGATTGATGCAAGCGAAGTACATATGGAAGAGAATTCCAGTTAGAAGGGGCACAGACAGAACGTGAACTTTTGACTAATGTTTTAGTGGGGGTATGTGGTACACACACACACACACACACACAACACACACACACACACACACACACACACACACACACACACTCACACACCAAACAATAAGAATGTCAGGCAAGCAGCAAGAAGCTGGTGGTGAGGAGCAATAATGGTCCGGACCAGACAAACCTATCCGCTGAGCATACAGCATCAAAGCATGGGGAAACTATTTTGTACTTAATACTTGCTTCAAAAGGAAGCCAGTGCAAAGCACGGGAAGATGAGTTCAACAAATTCTTAGGATAAGATAGGCCGCACTAATTTGAATCCTTTGGATTTGATGTAAGCGATTTTGAGGGCAGCCTACAAGTAATGAGTTACAACTGTTGAGGTATGACAGCACAAATGATGAGACGAGGATCTGAGATGCCTGGCTTGAGAGGAAGTGACAAATGGAACTGATGCGGCCCACTTCAAAGCTCGCATAACGAATGAAATGCACAACATGAGAGAACGTAGACTCAAAAGACTGTCCAGGGTGCGCCTTACTTCTCGGTCCTCAGCTGACTGACAGAGTGGAATGGACCCACCACCAGCTCAGGACTCGGGAGATGAAATGAATAGGTATCTTCTTGGTGTGAAGACAGTCAATGTCTCTACCTCATCATTCACTGCGCCTCTCTCTCTCTCTCTCTCTCTCTCTCTCTCTCTCTCTCTCTCTTTCTCTCTAACACACACACACACACACACACACACACACACACACACACACCAGACGCACACAGACTCACACACGCGCGCGCGCGTGCACACACACACACACACACACACACACACACACCACACACACACACACACACACACACACACACCACGCACGCGCGCGCGCACGCACGCATGCACCCCTATTCCCCCCCCCCCCCCCCCCGCCCCTCATATCATATGACAGAATGACGGTTAATCCAATGGATTATATAGCAGTAATACCATGGGCACTAATCCTGCTGCTGCTAATACTATTGTCGCTGATACAGCAACTGCCGCTGGTGCTACAGCAAGAACTACGACGACTACTACTATTACAATTGCTGCTGCTGTTGCTCTGCTGAGTCTGTTACCACTACTGGTCCTACTGCTACTGCTACTACAGCTACTACTACTATTCCTCTTCCTCCTACTATTATTACTACTGTCTCCCCGATATAGATAGTACTGC
>CM065720.1:43915938-43928438 GCA_033310375.1 Conus canariensis
CCCCTTGATCTGAACAACATAAAACGTCTTTTTTTTCTACGAAAGAGGCGGGCTGGGAAGGGGGGTGGAGGGTGGAGGGGGAGGGGTACGTGTGAGGAGTGACAGGGACAGGGTTGTGAATGGGGCAGAGAAAGGTGGGAGGAGTCAGACCAGAGAGAAGGTGATGGTAGGTTTTGTTTTTATTTTTTATTAAAACTACATAGCGTCAATTCTCTTCCGAAAGTTTTTATAAATGCCGCGTAAATCCTAAGATATGCGTCTGGATTTCCAGATAAATGCGGCCATTGAAAAAAAAAATCCGATATAGCTGCAGGAAAAGGGCGAGAAAGACGACCAACGTCGCTGCTAATTTCTTATTACTGCTTTTTTTTTAAAAATTTTTTTAGCATAGATGCATAGATTAAGTGCGACAAAACCCGCCTTTTTTTTAACTGAACAGCAGCGAAAGAATTGAACGGGTCCCTGGGGTGACACTGATACAGTTCTGTGGTCCAGATGTTTGGATCATAATCATTCATCGAATCAAAGTGAACTTTTTTCCCCTTTGCTTACTCCGCGCATCTATGTATATAAGAAGAGGATAGACGGATGAGGAAGGGAGCAGGGCAGCCATCATTGTTTGGCTGGTGATTACTGGTCTTTTCGTTGATGGGGATTTGTGAACCTTTAACAACAAAAAAGCCTTTCGTCTGCTTTAGACCTAGGCTATGGAGAGATGAGGGCCGTACAGGCAGTTGGAAAAGAAAAAAAAAACACGTAATTTTTGGACACGATCTCTTCTACACTGCTTACATTTCAAACGAAATGAAAAACAAACACTCATGTACAACATGAAAAAAAAAACTCTGGGATATAAACAAAGGGAAGACCAACGACATAACGCATAAACACGCTCTCTGTATAACCACGGTGCATTTGGCAAGAAAGGAAGGCCAGTAGACATGGGACCACCCCGACCCATTCATCCCGGCATCCAATCTTCCCCAACGCTAGGAAATAATCCAATGACCTTTAGCCAGGCTGAAAGATAAATGCAATCAATAATAGGTTGTTTCGTGTTGAAGGACACAACACAGAGGAGAAAACGAGAGATTTTCCCACCGGTCCAGAACAAACGGTTCCGTTGGCTCTGACCGTGTGTTAATGATGTGTCGATACATCTCTTCTGGATCTTTGTAAGGATGCTATCAATTTCAATTTGAGTGACAGAGGGTTCGGATGGGGTGGCCAGGTTCAGATGAACAACTATATTCAACAGATTTCCCAGATCTGAGGTTTGGACAAGTAAGGAAATGGACATTTCAGAGGGAACAGATAAGGGAAACAAACTTTCCGCCCAGTTTCGTTTGTTTTCTTCTTTTTGCTCATTTGTTTGTTTTTCAGCATCCACAGTCTAAGAGAGAGAGAGAGAGAGAGAGAGAGAGAGAGAGAGAGAGAGAGACAGACAGACAGACAGACAGACAGACAGACAGACAGACACACAAGCAGACGGACAGATATCGACGAAGAGACAGAGACGGAGAGACAGAGAGAGTCTGTCTGTCTGTCTGCCTGTCTGTTTTATGAGGCAATCTCTGTTCAAACTGTCGTACATCTTAATGGAAAAAAATAACGATAACATCGGCATACAAATAACGTAATTGTACATTTTAACCATGTCATACAATCAGTAGACATAAATGAAGTGGGGAAAAAAGGGTGTATAAAATCTTCAGTTAGCATGTGTTCACACTGAATATGGACATCTGAGGAAGCACTTGTGAAAAATATTATTGTAAATAAATAGTGAAAAATATTGTTGTAAATAAATATTGATCAATTTGAAATAAATAAAAAAGAAAAACAAACAAGTGCTGTGGTGAAATGGAACCCGAAAGGGCAGGGGATGATAGAAAGTAGGTAATCTGCTTCATTTGAACACCACGTGACTGACATGATAATCACATGATCAGAACTCAGGTAACCAGTGAAATACATGCGCAAATGCTGGAGCGATGTTTTTTTTTGTTTTTTTTAAAGCAGTTTATGTAAACATTTTACGAGCATAACACACGGTTTACCAACGGAGACATAACGTTCACTACTTCGTCGGATCATGTTTAGAACACTTTACTGAGATAATCCACGTTCACAACAAACGGAGACAGAACGGTTCAACTACTCCTGTCGGAATCATGTAATGTAGAACACTTTTACTGAGCATAATCACACCGTTTCACAACAAACGTAGACAGAACGGTTCAACTACTTCCTGTCGGAATTACGAGCTATTGGTTTACTTCATAAACTGGCCGGTTGTTGTTTCTGGATGTGGCATTGAATTTTTGAATGTGGTCTCATTTTCCTAGGTTGACAGGCAATCAGTGAAGAGAGGAAGAGAGAGAGGAGAGAGAGAGAGAGAGAGAGAGAGAGAGTAGAGAGAGAGAGAAAGAGGAGAGAAGAGAGAGTACGTGTTTTTTTTTTTTCATCCGGCCCTTGGCTTGGTGACGGACTAAGTGTGACTTACAATTAAGTAAGCATGGCTAGCAACTAAAATTTACAAAACTTTTAACAAACATACATATCTTCAAAAGTGCATACAGATGTAGATGATTTGTTTGTCCATTACATTAACGCACAGATGAATTTAAAGGGGAAAAACGTGAAACAAAAAACAAGAATAAATGAATAGAATAAAACACACACACACACACACACACACACCACACACACACACACACACACACACACACACAAACGATCCTCCTGTTCGTTACAGAGAGAGAGAGAGAGAGAGAGAGAGAGAGAGAGAGAGAGAGAGAGAGAGAGAGAGATGCCTTTTTTCAATATTAGTATAATATATAACTCGGTTTTTTTAATATTGGTATAGTACCCACAATTATGGTTGTTAAGAATTAGCAACAATGCACGTATAGCAGCAGTACGAGAGAGAGAGAGAGAGAGAGAGAGAGAGAGAGAGAGAGAGAGAGAGAGAGAGAGAGAGAGAGAGAGAGAGAGAATACATTGAAGGATCGCACGACGTGAGCAAAGAAGAAAAAGAAGAAGGCGACCGAGCAGACACAGACGAAGACGCGCGCGGAAGGACGGGCACACGCAAACGAGCACGGGCAGGCACTCGCGGATGCATGCTGCCCCGCACGCCTCGCGTCCACTCCACAGACATTCACACGTCGATGGTCCACCCCTGATCAGGGGCCTCTCTGCACAACATCGCACAGTTCTCCAATTATCAGCCCCCCACCCCCCATCCAACCCCACCCCACTCCAATCTTCAGGTACAAATGACACTGAGAGAGAGAGAGAGAGAGAGAGAGAAAGAGAGAGAGAGATAGAGAGAGAGAGAGAGAGAGAGAGAGAGAGAGAGAGGTGGGGGGCATGATGCTATCTAAAACATAAACAGAGGACACACATCCGTCCCCCCCCCCCTTCCCATACACCTCTTACAACCACATTGTGTTACCATAAGAATATTCTTCATTAAACTATATGAATTCTTTCAAACTTTTTGTGAAAGAACTGCCATAAAACAGCTTGATTTGGATTGAACCTTTTGCCTGGTTGATTGCACAACAACGCATCCGTGATGAGAATTTATTTGACAACGGGACAACAGTTCTTTTCACACAAGCAGTTAAACCTTAGTCTGATTGGAAGTGTGAGTTTCTTTCATAATTTGAATAAAATATGTGGGTGTGGTAAGTACTCCAGTCATGATCAGGGTCAGTATTGGTTAAGTTGTCTTTCTTCTCACGGCACGGGAAACAACTCCGATCTACAACACAAGCATTGAACTTCAGTCATGGGGCAAAAAGACACATTTCCTGCATCGGGTCATGATTGACAATGTCTCCCGTTGATCTGCGTACACGGGCAAACGACAAAGTGTTGTTCAACTTTCAAAGACGCAGAGGATAAGCGAGACAAGACTGTCTTGACAATTGTGCCAGCGCTGCAGCATGTAGTGGTGCAGTCACCTCAAAGATGTTTCATTATAATGGAATAATAAAAAAAAATAACAGAAAAAAGGGGCAGCCGCACTGGAATTATTCCAGTTTATGTATTCCACGGTACTTGATTCAGGACTGTTTTCTGATGGCAGTTCTGTATTCGTTATGAAGACAGAGTACCAGTTACAGATGATCTACTGCCAGCTTAATGACGACTGACGCCACTCAATCAATTACTTCGCTCTCGTTGTCAGCATAATGTAGTGCCGCCATTGTTGTCACGTGTGGTCCCTTCCTCTGTCGTCATTATGGATATGCGGGAGGATACTTTCTTTCTATGAAATATAAATGATGGAAATCGGGACAGAAACATTCTTCTGTAAAATATAAATGATGGAAATCGGGAAAGAAATATTCTTTCTATGAAGTGCAATGTCGGGAGGTGTCCATTAAAGTGAATAATCTGATCTTTGTCCCAAAGGAAGTTGTATCTGTCGTTTATTTATGACAAGCATTGCGGAATTGGTGATCACAACCTTTAGGGTTGTACATTTTGACATAAAACGTTGTCTCAGAGTTCTTGATACTGATGTTTTAAAAGATTATAACAACAAATGAAGCACTTGATCAGGAGAGGAACGGAACTACTTAGTCACTAGTTGTTCTTGTCGTTTGTTCATCAGATTTGTCTTTCATGTTTGTTACCTGTTCCAGGTGAACTCTCTTCTTCGAAGGTGCTGACAGCCCTGAGCAGGCCCTGCATTTTCGGCTGGAGTATGATAATATAAGAAAAGAATAAAACTTCCTGTATTCTGTCATAGTAAGATTGCTGAAACTATCTCCTCTCTGGCTGCTATGATTCTGTCCACCAACACTGCAGAGGTTTTCAAGACTCAGCACAGTGTGTTATCTTCAAATGCTCGGCATCACAAACCTTGCAATTTAGTCATGATGAAACATCTATGTTCTCTCTCTCTCTCTCTCTCTCTCTCTCTCTCTCTCTCTCTCTCTCTCTCTCTCTCCTCCTCCCCCCCCCCCCCCTCTCTCCTCTCTCTCTCCTCCAAAAAGACATAGATAAAAAAAAGACCTGCATTCTTTTCTTTCAACAGTATCACTGACTCTGCACCTGCTGATATGCCGTCTCGCTCTCTCCGTGTTGTCAGGGACACATCGACTTTGCCAGTGTTGCTTCACACACATATCTCATTGTTTCCACTTCTCTCAATATTTACCCCAGAGTGTTGGGATTCTCTCCTATTCCGTACAGGTATTAGAACCCCGATCATGTTTTAAGGCCAGGTCCAACAAAGGTTTATTCAGTATTTCTAACACGCCGCATCCGTTCCCTTCTTGCCATGACAGTATTATACTGACAAGGGTACCTGTAAACTGTATTTCGTCAGCTTTATTTCTGAAAATGATGTACGACAATGCATACATGTGTGCATGCATGTGGTGTCGTGTCTGCACATTCCATGCATATGTTTATATTGCTTTCGGTATTTGTTAGTTATACAGACTTATGTAACTGGACTCTTGGAATATGAATGCATATATGCGCCTATAAATGAATGATATCTTCTATCTGTGCATGCGTTCTTTGGATGTAAATTTGTGCAGATCTCTCTCTCTCTCTCCTCTCTCTCTCTCTCTCTCTCTCTCTCTGTATGTATGTATGTATGTGGGCATGCACGCATCCAAGTGCGTATGTGTGCACTCGCCACTCGCTCGTGTGTAGTATGTGTTCGTGTGTATGCGTGCACGCCTCTGTGTGTGTGTGCGTGCGTGCGTGCGTGCGTGCGTGCGTGCGTGTGTGTGTGTGTGTGTGTGTGTGTGTGGGGTGGTGCGCGCGCGCGCGCGTGCGCGCGGAGGGAGGGGAGGTGGGGAAGCAAGTGCATGTGTAACTTCTGTATGTGTATATCTGTGTGTGTGTGTGTGTGTGTGTGTGTGTGTGTGTGTGTGTGTGTGTGTGTGTGTGTGTGTGTGCGTGCATGCATGCATGCATCTGTGAGTATACGTGCACCAATAGCAAAATATTGGCAGCATGGGAAAAAGAAAGAAAGAGAAAAATGAATGAATTAATGAATACTAAATCAAGTGAAATAACATAAAAAAAAGAGATGTCGTTTCACGAAAAAAAAAATAAAGAAGGGATGGAGAGAAGAAACCAAACATTAAAAAAAAAATGGAAGGGGATGGGAGGGAGGGGGGGGGGTGACATTGTTGATGATAGTGGAGAAAAACGAGCAACATCAATCATGTTTAGGGACCTAAAAAGAAACCGATGCTAAATCATTTATAATCACCGCCTTGCGTCAGTGCAATTAATGACGGTGTCATCTATCATGTCAGTGGATTCAGTTGCGAGTGATGCTGATGGGGCTGAAAGCGGGACGAGAAGTGGGGAGTTAAAGAGTTGCCTGTAAGAAAAAAAAAAAAGGCAGTGGTGAAGGGGGGGGGGGGGGCTGGTGGAGGAGAACCAGTAGAGGGAGAGAGAATGCTTTTAATCACGTCAAAAAATTAAGCAAAAAAGAAGAAATAGATAAAACAAAATAATAAATAAAAGACAATAAAGTAGTTTCAAAGTGAGGTGACTGCTGGCGGAAATTGAAACACATTTGAAAGAAACATTACTATGCTACCGAAAAAAAAAAAAAAAACACTCGACGCGTTTCGGCCCCTTTGAAGTCCAAACGCATCGTATTTGTCTTGTCATTTCAGGTCGAAACGCGTCGTGTCTGTCTTGTAATTTGTTTGTGTCTTTCGTTCGGCGGCTTAGTCATTTCTCTTTTAAGTTCGTTTTGATGTTTAGAAGACTTTCTATAGCAACCATGGCTATGATGATGATGATGATGATGATGATGATGATGATGATGATGATGATGATAAAGATCATGACGACGACGAAGGCCATGAAATCCCTGCACGACTGAGCGAGTCTGAGAGCAGGGACAGAGGATGTGGGAGGTCGTCTGGTCAGATAACGACCCGAGATGACGTTATGAAAGCTGGGGAGACAGCCATCAATCACAATTACAGTGGCGGTAAAAAAACCAAAAAACCAAAAACGGAACGCTGAAAAAAAGCACACACGTGGTAGGTCCTCGTGTCCGAGGACTAATGAGGAGACTTTGACTTATGCTGAAAGACAGGGAGAGACCAGCAAAGGATGGGAGGAGGGGGTACTGAATAGGCACGGAAAGGGGTTTTTGGGAATAGAAGGAGATGGGGGTGGGGATGGGGTGGATTCGTGGTTTCACGAAGAAAATTAAGTGTAAGCAGTACGGAGAGATGGAGAACATCGTCTGCAACAGTTCTGTATTGTCCAATCCCTCTGTTAGTTGCTGCTAATACTGCTAGTACCGCCGCTGCAGCCGCTGCAGAAAATAATGATAGTGATAATGACGGTAAACACATATTGTAATGCAGCTTCTGGTGTCAGTTCACGTTGTGTTTTTTTCTATAAGCAACTTACACAGCACATGTGCATTTCCTAGAAATAGTCTGATCAGCGAGGATGCCCCTACAAATGCCTGCGCACACGCATGCATGCACATACAACCTCAAAATGACACACACACAGACACACAGACACACAGACACACACACACACACACACACACACACACACACACACACACACACACACACACCTTCCCCTTCCTCCTGTTTGCCCTTCACATTCTCGGGGTTAATCCACTAAGCTATGGTCAGGCTGGAGGACAAACTGTAATCGATTTCCCTGAAGGCCCTGTGTTGTGCACTGCAAGAAACACCAACTTCATTTTGTTTGCAAACTCTCTCTCCCCTCCCTCTCCTCTAATCTCCTCTGCCTCCCCTACACCCTCATCCTCTTGACCCATCTGTCTTCTGTCGATGACGTCCTTGTCAAGATGAGTGAAGCTGAAGTGTTTTTTTTTATACGTTTTCACTAATACAAACCTCTGGAGGTCTTTATAGTAATGTGCACAGCACATTTGCCATTTGCCAGAATGCAGGTCTTAGGTGGACTTGCTACCCATAGACCAGTTACTGGACCATCCGATTGTAGACAGTATTAAGCAAACAGACAGGACCATTAAACATACCGATCTCTGGATCCAAAGCAGGACTATATGGACCTTGTGGCAGAAAAAAGCATCGCTGTCCTCATGCTAGGGTAGTCGTGGGTCAGTCAGTAAGGGGATATTTCTTGTCAACATGAACCCCAGTTTCTACCACAACTTCTCTCCCCTCTCCTCTTTCCTTTCCTCTTTTGCGCGCACACACACACACACACACACACACACACACAACACACACACACACACACACACACCTTCCTTCTAAATCTTTCGATGACACTAAGCACCAATGTCTTGCATGGAAACGTACGCATTTATGTATTTAAATGAGGAAAAAGCTGAACAAAGGTTAAATCCTGTTCCATTCTTCACTAAAATGAAAGTCACCGTGCTGTGGTACCGAACTGCTCCCATCCCCAACATTTCCCGTCCCCTACCTTAAAACAAACAAACCAAATGAATAAATAATAAATAAATGATTAAATATGTAAAGAATAGATAGATAGATAGATAGATAGATAGATAAATAAAATAAATGAAGAAGCAGATGAATGCTCATTGATGTCGTTTTCAGACCCCTTCCACGGGTGTGCAATGTGACGACCTTAATAGTTGAAACTAAAAGCGGCACATTCGCAAAAAAATCTCACCAGTGATGAGCCCCAAAATTCTAGCCCAAGAGTATAGAAGAAGAACAGATATAAGAAATAACCCGTATTCTCCAATTACCTGGTATCTGAGCTGTTCCCATGGCCACTTGAACCTCTTGTTCACATGGTCGTTGGGACAAAACGTAAAACAAATCAAATAAAGCAGAGAGAAATGAACAAAAAGAAAGTTCGAAAAAGACAAAAAATAAGTGGAAAGAAATGAAGAAACAGGAAACGTCTTTTGATTTAAAAATATGAAGTATGTATTGACATTTAAAAGGGAAACTTAAAGAAAAAAACTATTAAAAAAAAAAAAAAAAGCAAAGAAAAACGAAAGACAAAAAAGAGAAAAAAAACCGAAGATGGAAGAAAGCGAGAAAAAGAAAGAAAACAAAACTGCACAATTCTTTTTTTAGAATACCCAGCCTTCGTCTTGGTACCGCCTCTCTCTTTCTCCCTTTATGCGTGTGTGTGTGTGTGTGTGTGTGTGTGTGTGTGTGTGTGTGCGTGTGTGTGTGTGTGTGTGTGTGTGTGTGTGTGTGCGTGCGCATGCGTGCGTGCGTGCGTGCGTGCGTGGTGTGTGTGTGTGTGTGTGTGTGTGTGTGTGTGTGTGCGTGCGTGCATGCATCTAGGTGTGTGGGGGGAGGGATTTATAGGCACGCCTCTGTATGTGTGTATGAGTGTGAGTGTGTGAGTGTAAGTGTGAGTGAGAGTATGTGAGTGAGCGAGTGAGTGTGTGTGTGTGTGTGTGTGTGTGTGTGTGTGTGCGTGCGTGCGTGCGTGCGTGCGTGCGTGCGTGCGTGCGTGCGTGTGTGTGTGTGTGTGTGTGTGTGTGTGTGTGTGTGTGTGTGTGTGTGTGTGCGTGTGTAAGGAGAAGGAAGGGGGGAATGAGTGCGCATATAATCTACGCATGTATTGATTTGCATGTGAGTATGAATGCATGCGCCTGCGATGTTCAATAACAAGAATAAAGGCAGATTGGATAAAAGCAAAAAATGATGACAGACGAACAAATGAATGAATGAACAGACAAACGAATGAAATAAAACATAAAGAGATGAAGCATCAGGAATAATAGGCGTAAAGCAGGTGTAAAAAGAAGAAACCAAAGATTTAAAAAAAAATGGAGAGGGGTGGGATGGTGGAGACAGTGATGATGGTGGTGGTGAAGATCAAGCAACATCAATCCTGCTTATGGACCTAAAAAAACTGACATTAAAACACGTGCAATCAATGCCTTGCATCTGAGCAATTTACGACAGCGTCATCCATCATGCCAGTGGATTCAGCTAGGGGCGACACTGATGGGGCTGAAAGGGGGGCGGGAAGGGGACAGCTAAAGAGGTGTACAGGAGGAAAGGTGAAGGAAGTGGTCAAAGGGAGGGTGTGGGGTGAGGAGAAGCAGGAAGCCAGAGGGAGAGAGAAGGCTTATAATAATGCATCGCAAACACACTGAAAATGAATTTGAACATAAACCGATATTTACAAGTTTTTACAAGACTGGACCAAAATGACCATGCCAGATCTCACGACAGCTACAAACAGAAGAGCCTGGAGAGAAACGGCGGCTGCCTCATCACGTCCCCCCAACGACCCCAGCGGTCTGGGGAATGACTAACTGACTGACTGACTGCTATCGCATTGATGGCTATGACGACGAAGTTGACTATAATGAAGACCACAATGATGATGATGGCCGTAAAACTTGGAGCCCCTGCAAGTCTGCGCGCGTTGGAGGGCAGGGACCTAGAGGTGGGTGGTCTTCAGGTCAAAATAATGACTCTAAGATGACGTTATGAAAGCTGAAAGACAGCCATCAATCACAATTAAAATGGGTGGAGACAGAACGCTAAAGAAAAACACACCCGTGGTGGGTCCACTTGTCCGAGGACTGATGATAAGACTTTGACTTACGTCGACAGAAAGAAGCGCTATCAGACAGAGATCAGAAACGAAGGGTGGGTAGGGGGAGGTGACGGATAAAAGGAGAAAGGAATTATTGGCGACAGAAGGAGGTTGCGAGGGGGCAAACTGAGTGACATGAAAAGCAACAGTAACTGATGTACTGAGAAATTTAAGAGTACGTGATACGGAGAGATGCAGAACATCATATGCAGTAGTTCTGTGTCGTTCAATCCTGTTTGCTACAAAAATGATGACAGCATCAGCAACAGTTGTTGTTAATACTGCTAGTACCATCACTGCACTGCTGCAGAAAATAATGATGTGATAATGACAATCAAAACGTACTGTAGTTCACAGTTCTTTACATTAGCATTTTACACAACACACAAGCATTCCACGGCAATGATCTGTTCACCGAGGATACATCTTCAATTTGCACATATGCATGTACACACACACACACACACACACACACACACACACACACAATACACACGACACACGTGCATATGCTGCGCGCGCGGCGCACACACACACACACACACACACACACACACACACACACACACGCACGCGCGCGCGCGGCGCGTCTTCCCCCACCTCCTGTTTCCCCTTCACGTCTTGGGGCTAATCCTCTAAGCTACGGTCAGGCTGGAGGACAAACTATAATCAATTTCCCTGATGGCCCTGTGTTGTGCACTGCGACAGACACACATTCCACTTCTTGCCAACTCTCTCTCCCCTCCCTCTGCTCTAAACTCCTCTCCCCTAACCTTGCCCGCCATTTCTCCGCCGCCTCCTTCCCCTTTATCTCCCTTATCCCCTTGTCCTATGTATCTTCTGTCGATGAGGTCCTTGCCAAGACACTCGGGGAAAACGCATCGTCATTTGGAAAAAAGAAAAAGACGAGAAGTGACAGGTGGATGGGAGAGTAAACATTCCGATGTCTCTTCCTATCAGTGAGAGGACGTTACTCCTTTTTGTGCCAGGTAAAAAGTAATAATGGCTGAACATAGCTGTAAAAGATTTTGTTTTTGACTTCTCCTTTAATTCAACATTCATTCTATTTCTATTGAAAACAAAGACGGTTTTAAACGGAAATATGCTGAATTAAAAAAAAAAAGATTTTTTCATTCTTCTCTGTCTCTTTTATTGATAAAGTTTAATATATATGTCAGGCAACACCATGAGCCACATTCTGTAAACTTCGCTGTCACTGGTAGTCTTCGAAGACTTGTTGGGAGTGAGAGAGGATCAGGGAATCAATACTATTCAGGGAGATAGGCACCTCTTTGTTTCTTGGTGTTGTAATAAGAATAAATACACCGAGTTCAAAACAATTATGAAATCAGAAGACATGTTACTTTTAACCCTTTCTGGTTATATGAAGATGTGGGTGACATTTTCTAATATCTGTTGTTGTTTTTTTTCTTGTATGTAAGTCGTTTGGTTTAAGGTTTATATGGATAAAAAGTGGCTATGGATCACTAAATTTATTTGCTGTAGCTGTTTTTTTAAGCGGGTCGCACTCACGTCCACACACACACACACACACACACACACACACACACACACACACACACACACACACAAACACAAACAAAAAAAACTGCACGCATGCAAGGACGCACGCATGCGCGCATGCGCGCACACGCATACACACACACACACACACACACACACACGCACACACACACACACACACACACACCACACACACACACACACACACGAGCATGCACAAACACGTACACAGGCATGTCTGCACCTCTCTGATTTTGTTTTCTACTTGAGCTTAATTTGGACTGGATGGAAAATGGCAGAATCAACAAAAGTTTTCCAATTCATTCTCACTTCCACTTATTTGTTGAGTTATTTTCTTAGTATACTCAAACCAGAAGGATAACTGCAAGAGCCAGAGAGAGCCAGAAGAC
>CM065720.1:43933438-43943438 GCA_033310375.1 Conus canariensis
GTAAGCACGCTATTTGAACATAAACTAGTGCTAAACTAAACTCTCTCTGTCTCTGTCTCTCTCTCTCTCTGTATGTTTGAGTGCATGTACCCGAGTGTGTGTGTGTGTGTGTGTGTGTGTGTGTGTGTGTGTGGTGTGTGTGTGTGTGCGCGTGCGTGCGTGCGCGCTTGCGTGTGTGAGCGCGCGCGTGCATGTGTGTGTTTGTGCGCGCCCTGTATATCTGCGCGCGCGTGTGTGTGTGTGTGTGTGTGTGTTTCTGTGTGTGTGTGTGTGTGTGTGTGTGTGTGTGTGTGTGTGTGTGTGCGCGCGCGAGCGCGCGCGAATGGGTGCGTGCGTGCATGCGTGCGTGCATATGTGCGTGTGTGGGGGTGGAAGGAGGGGGTGAGACGAGTGCGCATAGAACTTACGCACGTATGAGTTTGCATGTTTGTATGAATGCATACGTCTGCAATCTTCAAGAACAAGAATGAACAAAAGGAAGAAACGATGAATGAATTATTTAATTAAAGAATGAATGAATGGATGTATGAATGAATGAATGAATAAAAACAGAAAGAGATGAAGTTTCAGATGGGACAAGAGGGGAGAAAAGTAGAAACCAAAAAACACAAAAATGGAAAGGGGTGGTGTGGTGGTGACAGTGGTGATGGTAGTGGTGAAGAACAAGCAACATCAGTCATGATTGTGGATATATAAAAAAAAAAACTGACATTAAAACATTTCTAATCATTGCCTTGCATGTGAGCAATTTACGACAGCGTCATCGATCACGTCAGTGGATCCAGCCAGGGGTGAGAGTGTGGGAGTGAAAGTGGGCAGGTAAAGAGTTTGCGCGGGAGAAAAGGTGAAAACAGCGGTGAAAGGAACGGGGTGGGGTGAGGAGAAACAGGAAGCCAGAGGGACAGAGAAGGCTCTTAATCATACATCGCAAATGCGTTAAAATGAAAATGAATATAACCGATATTTACAAGGGTTTTTTTTTTCTATTGCGTTGATGGCTATGATGACGATCATGACGAAAATGAAGATGTATGACAAGGATGGCCGTAAACAAAACCGAAGCCTCTGCATGGCTACGCACGGCAAAGAGCAGGAACCAGGCTGTGGGAGGTTGTGTGGGTAAATAACGACTCGAGATGACAGTATGAAAGCTGCGGAAACAAGCATCAATCACGATTAGAATGAAGAACAACAGAATGCTGGGACGTGCTGGGTCTCCGTGACCGAGGAGGCTTTGACTTATGTCAAGAGACAGGGAGAGAACAGCAAAGAAGAGGTGGGGAGGGGTAGGTAATGAATAGAAGGGGGAGGAATAGTTGGGGACAGAAAGAGGTTGGGGAGGGGCTGAACTGAGTGATAAGAGAAGCAACGATAGTTAATGTACAAAGGAAACGAAAAGTAAGCCGTAGAAACAGATTGAGAACATCATCTTCAGCAGTTCTGTGTCGTTGATCCCTGTTTGTTGTTAAGATGATCGCAACAACAGCAACTACATCTACGATCACTGCAGTTAATACTACTAGTACCGCCACTGCAATTGTTGTGGAAAATAATGATACTGATAATGACACACACAAAAGTAGTGTAGCACATCTTCTCGAGTCAATTCACGGTTCTTTAGCATTTTAAACAACGCACAAACATTAATTTCACAACAACAAACTTATCACCGAGTACTTGTCTATAAACACACACACACACACGCACACACACACGCACGCATGCACGCGCGCGCGCGCGCGCACACATCACACACACACACACACACACACACACACACACACACACACACACACACATCTTCCCAGCCCACTCCTGCTCTTTCCCCCTCACATCTCAGGGTTAATCCTCTGAGTTATGGTCAGGCTGGAGGACAAACAGTGATCGATTTCCCCGATGGCCCCGTGTCCTGGACTGCACCCGATACAAGCTTCACCCCCTCCTTTCCCCGCCTCCCCTCCCTCTCCTCTCATCATCTCTCCCTCCTCTCCACCCGCTCTATCTCCGCCGCCTCCTTCACCTTCATCTCCGTCATCCCCTTGCCCCATCTATCTTCTGTCGATGAGGTCCTTGCCAAGACACTGGGGAGGACGCATCGTCGTTTAGTGAAAAAGAAGGGGAGAGTCAGGTGGACGGGAGAGTAAACATTCTTGACGCCACTTTATAGCGATGAGATGCCATTACCGTTTTCGGTGCTAGAAGGGGGAGGAGGGGGGAAACTATAATGGATGAACACAATTCAGAAAGATTTCCTGCTTGACTTTTCCTCCCTATAAAGACTTGTTTTTATTTATTTATTTTTTAAATGGAAAAAAGCCGAACAAAAAAAAAAAAAAAAAAAAAAAAGCTTAAAAGAAAAAACTGCTATGCTGCCGAACGAAAGAAACGAACATAATTACAAGACAAACACGATGCGTTTCGACCTCTTTGGTCTTCCCATCCCCTGTGCATACACTCTTCCTTCCAGATCTTTCGATGAAACTCAAAACCGATCTCCTGAAAGTGACTGGGTGCATTTATTCATCTAATAAAATTACACCAACGTGTTGATCCTCTGAGTTATGTTCAGTTTTCACTGGAGTGATAGTCACCATGCACTGGTGCCGATGTGGTCCTACCCCACCCCCACATTCAGCCTCCATCCCCTTCCCCACAAAAGAAAAATACCAAACAAACAAGCAAAAAAAATCTCTAAAACAAACAAACAAACTAAACTAAACAAAAAAATAATGCACACTGATACCTTGTTCAAATACCATCCACAGGTGTGGAAAGTGACGACCTAAATAGTTGGATTAAAAAAAAGCGGCACATACGCTAAACTCTCACCAGTAATGAAACTCAAGCCAACGAACAAAGAAGAAGAAGAAGAAAAAAACGATAAGAAGTACCCGATATTCTCCCATTTTGAGTTATCTGATCCCTTGCACGGTAACTGGATCCCCTTGTTCACATGGACGTGCGAACATAAAAGAAAAAAATAAATAAATAAATAAAGCAGAGAGAAAGGACGTTTCGTAAAAGAAAAGAAAATGGAGATAAATCTAGAAAAAGAAGTTTCTTTTAGTTAAAACAGTTCAAAAAAGAAAGGGAGACAAAAGAAAATGATGAAAAAAAAAGACGATAGAAAAGAAGAAAGAAATGTAGATTAAAAAAAGGAGAAAAACTGAAAGAATTAAAAAAAAAAAGTATCGGTTTACGTCTTGGTTACTTCCCATCTTCATATTAGAAGACAGAAAGCCGAAAGGAAAGAAGGAAAAGAAAAGAGAAAAAGACTTAAAAAAAAATAAATAAATAAAATAAAGAAAGGAAAAGGTGTTTAAAAAATAACGCAACAAGACTGAAAGAATGGAGAAAAGAAAATAAGGGAGAAAGAAACAAACACGCAAACGCAAGTCGTTGAGGGGCAAAAGGATGGGGATGGGGGCTGCATGTAGGATGTGACGGAGATAAAGGTGAGAATGGGTGTGGGAGGAGTCGGAACAGAGACAGAGATAGTAATGTGTTATAAATCATCGTGCAAGCATTCCCTTTCTAAAGTTTTAAAATGCCACATAACTCTCATGACGTACGTCAGGATTCACAGAGAAATACGGCCAACAACAACAACGACGACAACAAAAAAAGCATTCCGAGATAGCTGTAAAAAAGGGCGTGGAAGACGTCCAATTTTGCTGCCAGTTTCTGACTACTGTTTATTTTTCTATCACTGATGCGCATATTTCGTGCGATAGAAACGCCTTTTTCTTGCAATGAAAGAAACGAACGGGTCTTTGGGGCGACATTTATACAGTTGTACGGTCCAGATGTTGGGATGAAAGTCATTCAGTGAACCAAAGTTCACCGTTTTCCTGTTTTGCTTACCCCTTGTTTTTATGAAGATAAAGATAAGATGGACACCGGAAGAAGGTGCCGGGTCAGCCATCATTGTTTGGCTGGCGATTACTGGTCTTTTCTTTGATGGGCATTTGTGAACCTTTAACACAAAAAAGTCTTTCGCCTGCTTTAGACCTAGATTATGGAGAGATTAGGGTCGTACAGGCAGTTGGGGAAGAAAAAAAAAACAACAACATAATTTTCGGACATAATCTGTTCTACACTGCTTAAATCTATAACAAACTGAGAAAAATGCACTCGTGAACAACATCAACAAAACAAAACAAAATAAAACTGGGGTATAAACAAAGAGAAGTCCAGCGACATAATGCATAAACACACTCTCTGTATAACCACGGTGCATTTGGCAAGAAAGGAAGGTCAATAGACATAGCACCACCCCAACCCATTCATCCCGGCCTCAAATCTTCCCCAACACTAGGAAATAATCCAATGAACTTTAGCCAGGCTGAAAGATAAATGCAATCAATAACAGGGTCGTTTTGTGTTGAAGGACACAACACAGAGAAGAAAACGAGAGATGTTCCCACCGGTTCAGAACAAACGGTTCCGTTGGCTCTGGTCTTGGCGTCAGGGATGTTTTGATACATCTCTTTCGGATCTTTGTAATCGTTTCATCAGTATCACTTTGAGCGGCAGAGGGTAGAAATGGGATGGGCGGATGCAGATAAACAACTATCATCACCAGATCTTAACTGGGTTTAGATCAGTGTGGAAATGGACACTTCTGGGTTGAAAGGGATGCGGGTAAAGAACTTTCGGCGCTTTTTTTCTGTTAATATTTACAGTGTGTGTGCATGTGTGTGCATGTGTGTGTGTGTGTGTGTGTGTGTGTGTGTGTGTGCGCGCGCGTGTGTGTGTGTGTGAGAATGCAGCAAACAGTCATACAATGTATTCAGTTACTGAAGAGATTTTCAAAATTTAAACGGTATCCACATAACGAACATAGTTTGAAACTCTGCTTCCTTTCGACCATGTCATATAGCCAGTACAAGTATAAGTTACGTGAATAAGGTACTGTTACATTAAATCTTCAGTTAGTGTTCACATTCAACGTCTGAAAAATCACGTTTTTGAAATGTCATAATATTGTTATGAAAAGTATTTCGGATTAGATTTTAAGCAAACAACCAAAAATTGCGTGGAAAAAAAAGACTGCTGGGGGTACAGCAGGTAGTCTAATTAATGTGAATATCAAGTGACCAATAATTTTTTTGCATAATAAAACCCCCACATCGCAATGTAATCGGAATCACACATATTGGTGGAATGTCTTTTTTGTTGATTTTCAAAGAAGCAATCTGCTAGTCAGAGCAGATTTACTAATGTTTACTAACAATGGAATTCATGACGAATTTTGAAGGAACCAATATTTTGAGGACAGTGTCATTTTTTTTTTTTTTTTTTTTTTTTTTTTTGAATCAGAACATTATTATTGTTTGATTCAAACACTGGTTGCTTTAGATTGTTTGGTGGTGATATTGATTTTCTGCGAGAGAATTAGATTTAACAGGTTAAAAGAGAGAGAGAGAGACAGACAGACAGACAGACAGACAGACAGACAGAGACTGTTGGCTGAACCATGGCCGAGTAATCTCCCGGGTCAACGAAAATGATGATCACAGTACAATAAGAATCAGCATTTTCTGGTGACGAATTTTAAAATGTTGGTTTGCAAAGATGACAAGGCGGAATCATTCCATCTTTTGCTGGAAACAGGTGGGTTGTTCACAAGACTTTTTGTGTGTGTTGCATATACTTCAGTTCAGAAACGAAACATTTTGGCTCTTTTGAAGCTTTTTGACGAAGCGTTCAATTCTGTTGGTGCAGCAATCGCTCCCTGGTAAAAGCTTCATCGGCAGTTTCACAGCATATGGGGACACAGCTTCCTGTCTGGGTTAAAGTTTAAAGTCATGTTACTCCATTATTGCCGGATGGATGAAATGATACTAGTGTTTTAAAAGGTTGTGTTTCTGTGTGAAATGGTAATCTTACAATCTATGCTCTAAATTGATTTTGAAAAATAAAAATAATAGAAACGACACAAAAACGACACCAAAAAATAGGACAGGATCTGTATATCGTGACGTGTGCTACTTTTCTACTCTCTCTCTCAGTGAACATAGAGGTTTGACGGTAAAATCACTCGTTCACACTGGAACATATGTTTTTGTTTGTTTGTTTGTTTGTTTGTTTGTTTTGTGGGGGTCAGCTTCATTTCATCTCGTCCACCAAAACTGAAGAAGCAAGGACTTCAAATGTTACACCTTTGACAATTACCGGTGTCCTCAAGTAACACGAAAATGTCCGTTTGTGTTTTCAAAACCTTTCTTTTACGAGATCAAGGTAAACAGAAAATAATATGTGGAAGGAGTGTGTGAAACCTGATCAGCCGCTCACCTGCCAAAGAGAAACTAGAAACAGTGAATTCCATCAGGCGCAGTGACAAGGTGCGTAGTGTCGCGAACTCTCCGGACAGGAGGTCGTGGGTTTGATTCCCATCGGAGTCATGTATTTGTGGCGTTTTTCTGACCCTGCCGGCTCCTACCCAAAACTGAATTTGCTATGGGCTCAGCTGGAAAAATCAGGCCACGCAGTCGAGTTCTGTCCCCTCAACGGAAGCGTTTTTGAGATTGTTCCTATATGTTCTCAACCAATACTGCAGGCATCTACATCTCTCTGGGTTGTTTGACTTCGGGTTATGTTATGAAAGTTAACGTAGAACAAAGCCCTGTTATGCAGTCTAGGACCTGAACGGAAACCAATGACATCCTCTTCATGATACTCATCGATTAGCGAAAGATGTCTCAAATGTTGTGCCCCTTCCTGACATGCTGTCATGGTGACCGCGATTTTAATTTCTTCCTTTGGGGTGACTCTGCCTGAGTCACTGGTGTATGCCAATTCACGGGGACTGTCATGGCTCTCCGGAGGAAGACCGCACTCACGCTGACGCCGCGACAATACAACGTTGTCGTCAGTAGAGGACACAGCAGCTGGTGTCCTGCGAATGTTGGGTCAGAACAGGCACCACTGAACACCTTCGAAGTGACCCGGCTGCAGTGTGGTGTCTCCTCTTATGGCTTGTCTCGTGGCGACCTGACATTGACTGCTACCTCTGGCTTGCTTGTGCCGGGGCTGCAGCGTGACAAACAAGGCTGTGCTTGTGGACGGAAAGCCGGAATGAGTGGTGTGAGTGCAATGTCACTGAGGTGATACAGATCAGACAGAATAAATAAACAAATAAAGAATAAAATGGAATGAAATGAAATGAAATAAAATAAGGAAGAAAGAACACCTATTATTACACTCCCTTTAACACCTGCTTTCCATTCCCTCCCCCTCCCCACTCACTCTCCTCTAGACACAGGCACCCGTGTTGGCTTATTATGCTGAAGACGGAAGTAATCAAAAAGTAGGTATCTTTTTACTTCTTAACAGAAACAACACAGTAACGAGAGATACTAATCATGCTGGTTTACGCAGGTATGGGTACAGCCAGATATGAAAGTGTGTGAACAGCAACCTAATTATAGTGTACAGCTAATCATGTTTGCATTGTACGGATATAAGGTGGGGACAGACAGACAGACAGACAGACAGAGAGAGAGAGAGAGAGAGAGGAGAGAGGAGGGTGGGTAGGAGAGAGAGAGAGAGAGAGAGAGAGAGAGAGAGAGAGCATGTGCACACGTGCACTTACACACACACGCGCGCGCGCGCGCGCGCTCGCCTGCGCGCTCAAGCACACATACAGGGAGACAGACAGACAGACGGAGAAAGGCGGACAGACAGAGACAGAGAGGCAGATGGCGGGGTGGGGAGGGAGGGAGAGAGAGAGAGAGAGAGAGGGAGACAGACAGACAGACAAGACAGACAACAGACAGAGACAATAATAAAGAAGGTAGAGACGGACTGGAACAGAGAGACGAAGACAGAGACACACACACACACACACACACACACACACACACACACACACACACACCACACACACACATAGAAATAAGAACGTTTTTCAGTAAGGAGATAAAAAAAAAACAGAGCACAAAGCAGCTGTCTCCAAATCCTCTAAATCCACCCCTTCTTTCTCCTCACATCTCCAACTAGAAGTGACCAGCCGCAGCGCTGCTTATGCAAATGTCTGGAAATGTCTGGTCAACGCAGACAGGGGAACTAACCTCTCTCTGTCTCTGCCTCTGTCTGTCTGTCTGTCTGTCTGTCTGTCTGTCTGTCTGTCTCTCTCTCTCTCTCCTCTCTCTCTCTCTCTCTCTCTCTCTCTCTCTCTCTCCGTTTAATGACCGCAATCGTCTGGCCAGTGATTTTCACGCTTTGGAAGAGAGACGACAGAGAAGAGAGAGAAGTTAATCACACAGGGAGAGAAGGCTGCTGTGGCTGAAGGTGAAGATGGGGGGAAAATCAATGTCTAAATTTAAATGCCAGGACCAAAGTCCAAAAGAAACGAAGCCACAAAAATACACACAAAGGTCATGCTCAAACGAATTGCATGTATTGATCTGAATTTGCACCAAAAAAAAAAAAAATCAATAAAATTAATACCATTTCACTTTTTGCAGTGCGCGCGTGCACGCACGTGCACACACCCATCCACACACATATTTACATATTCACAAACACACACACACACACACACACACACACACACACACACACACATACACACACACACACACACACACACACACACACAGAGAGAGAGAGAGAGAGAGAGAGAGAGAGAGAGAGAGAGAAAGAGATAGACAGACAGACAGACAGACAAAAAGACAGGCAGAGATGGGGAAGGAAGAACAGAAAATAAGAGAGCCATCAAAACCTTCAACGTTCGCCCTGTACAGCAACGCACGCACACGAAATCTCTGAGGAGAGAGAGAGAGAGAGAGAGAGAGAGGAGAGAGAGAGGAGAGAGAAGAAGACAGACAGACAGACAGACAGACAGACAGCACAGACACACAAGCAGACAGACAGACAGACATACAGACAGGCAGAGACAGACAGAAAGAGATGGAGGGAGAGAGGCAGAGAGAGAAAGAGAGAATGTGAGAGAGGGACCGCTACCAGAGACAGAGAGAGAGAGAGAGAGAGAGGAGAGGAGAGAGAGAGAGAGAGAGAGAGCAACACACAGACAGAGAGGCAGACAAGAGAGGGAGAGATCTAGAGAGACAGATAGAGAAGCAGGCTGAGATTAACAGGAGAGAGAGGAGAGAGAGAGAGAGAGAGAGAGAGAGAGAGAGAGACAGACAAAACAGACAGACAGAGACAGACCGACAGACAGACAGACAGACAGAGACAGAGACAAAGAGATAGAGAGAGGGAAAGGTGTAGACAGACAAGTAGTCTGAGTAAACAGGCCAGAGAGTGGAGGGAGAGAGAGAGAGAGAGACAGAGAAGAGAAGAGACAAGAGACAGAGAAAGAGAGAGGAGGGTGTAGACAAACAACCAGACTGAGTAAACAGGCCGGAGAGAAGAGAGAGAGAGAGAGAGAGAGAGAGAGAGAGAGAGGAGAGAGACAGACGACAGACAGACAGACAGAGAGAGAAAGAGGGACAGAGAGAGAGAGCTCTTATCTTACATTATTGTTTGGATAAGAGAGAGAAAGACAGACAGACAGACAGACAGACAGAGAAAGAGGGACAGAGAGAGAGAGAGAGCTCTTATCTTACATTATTGTTTGGATAAAAACGCATAACTACAATTGTTCTCGAAGAATTAGAAGAGTATTATAAGGGAGACCAGAGAAAAAAAAAAATCTCGGAGCGAAAACCAGCTGTTTTCATATTCCCAATATCCACACCCCTCTGTCTTCACACCTCCAACGGGAACTGACCAACCACAGCGCTGCTTATTTAAATTGTCCGGTCAACGTAGACAAAGGGACTAACCTTTCTTTTTCCTTTCTCTTTCTTTCTGTGACTTCCATCTAATGACCACAATCGTCTAGCCAGTTACTTTCACGCTTTGGGAGAGAGAGAGAGAGAGAGAGAGAGAGAGAGAGAGAGAGAGAGAGAGAGAGAGAGAGAGAGAGAGAGGAGAGAGAGAGACAAGGTTTTTTTTTGTGGCATCAGTTCTCGGATCAATGGAGCACCTA
>CM065720.1:43948438-43950938 GCA_033310375.1 Conus canariensis
ATCAGCCATCACAAAAAGTTGTTAAAAAAAACGAAGTCTGCCAATCCACCACATTTTTCGTCATTTCCTGAAGCACGTTTCTGGCCAAGTCGTACGTCTGTAAAATGATGCTCAAAACAAATAATACGAACAACAAACTCAACGATCCTTCTATTATGAATGTAACGTTCCCATCAACCCGCCTTCCGCTCACAAAGATTTGTGTGATCCGAGACGTGCCTATACACACGAAAGGAGAGTTTAAACACTCACGGTTCTGCACGTGCGTAGGCCTGGGAAGCTGGAAGGACCCGTCTGATCCCCTCATCACGTGAGCACTGCTAAAGGTTCTATCGCGTGAAGTTTGTCTGGTTGACTGCGGGAAAGGCTTTTCTGTTCAGATCGACACGTTCGCGGAGAATAATACAAAGTGCTTCCCCACTATACACATATGCATATATATGTATGCATGAATGTATGTATGTATATATACATGTATGTACGTATATATGTATGTACGTACGTATGTATGTATGTATTTATGTATGTATGTATGCAACACGGACGCAAGTATTCAGCATAGTAATAATAAAGCATTACTATCTCTCGGTTCTTATCTCTTTGAAAGCCACAATAATCACACCCTATTCATGCGCCACCATTTTTTCAAAACCAATAAAAGATTCAATGCGGCCTCGAATAAATACTGCTCTCACCAAGGTATTGTTCCCGAACGATTTATTTTCTTTTTTTCTTTTTTTTCTTTCTTTTTTTTTTCGTTGTTTGTTTTGTTTTGTCGTTCCTGGACCAATAATTACAGATTTATTAAAAAAATTCCGCATAGGTTTTTCTAACAATCCAAGCACATGGTGTCTCTGTTCCAAACCAAGCGAGTCGCTGCACACCCACAAGCGAGTCATCTATGCCTAGCTGTGTTCATATAGCCATGTGAAAAAAAAATGATAAACCAATGGCAGAAAAACACTTCCTAGTCACTACTCGTTGAAAAGCACAATCACCTTTCCGCACGTATGTTTTTCAGTGAATGTCACTGCCACAAGGGTGTACATTTTCATATATAGAAATAGTTAAAACGGCTCTCGACGCGGTTTTTTTCTTTAAATTCATACGAATTCTGTCCATGCACAACAGTATTCGATTCCAAGGGTCACACACTCCCCAAACTCAAAGAGCTGCATCCATATTAGGACTATCACACAGTATAATCTGTCACAAAGAACTTCATAAGCGTAGTAGACTCAAACACGCTTCACCCCAAACTGAAAAAAAGCAGCAACCTACCTACTATGTTATGGCATCCGCCCATTTCACAGAGTGTGAAAAATGCTAAAGAGAAGCTGTCAGGAACCTTATTCTGAAGGAAACAGCGGATCTTCCCCATCTTGTTTCGTGATTGATCGGTCTGTGTGGAGACTTTTGTTGCCTTTCCTCAGTTTCACGTGCATCCATTTCTCGTCAAGGGAAAGAACGGTCAGGACCCTCAGCATGACAGAATGGATGTCGGTGGGGGAAAGGAACAGTGTAATTTTGATGTGCCTACCAGGAGCGCGGTTAGAACAGTAATGACAACAACTTAGACAGAAGCAATGGTAATCCTTATCTAAAGATGAGGATGATAAACATAATTTGAAAGAAGACAACAGCAGAGATAATCATAAAGGGTAGGAGAGTAAGATACCAATTAAAAGGTTTCAGTTTCCCCTTGACCTCAGTCAATCCACTTTGAATGCAAAGGTTAGAAACAGTAGGAATGATGATTTCAAAGATGGAAACGATGTGGATGCTTATTCAAACATTCAGATAGTAACAGTGGAAGATAAATGTTTAAATAATCATGACTGTGGGAATACTTCTTCAAAGAATAATTTAGAAAGGGTTTATGATATGAAGGATAGAAATAGTGGAGATGATACTGTAAAGGACAGAGACAGTGGTGACAAGTATGAGAAGATGAGAAACAATGGAATAAAAACGAAAGGCAACAATGGGAACAACTATGTAAAGGTGAGGAACAATGGGGTTACTAATGTAAAGGACAGGAACAGCGGTAGCAAAAACAGAATCACTGGACCGCCAAACGCAGCAACAAATTTAACACGAAACAAAACACGTTTCGGCTGATTGTGCTTTCTAAGGCAGACAACTAACATTCAAAACAATGGAATCGGTGGATGAACAGTCACTTTTCTCTTCAATCTAGGTGTAAATGTTTGCTAGATGTTCAGTTTCCGTCTGCAGCCACCCCACTTTGAATGGAACAATGGGAATAAAAAACATGAGGCGTGGATAATAATGATACAAAAAGATGGGAACAGTGCGGACAGTACGGTAAAGGACAGGAACAGCATGGTTGACGACGTACCGGATAGTAACAGTGTGAATAATAAGGTAAAGGAAAGAAACAGTGGGGATACTAACGTGAAGGATGGGAACTGTGGCAACAATAAAGGAAGGGGTGGAAACATTAATGGAAAGAACAGGAACAGTGGGAATGACCGTA
>CM065720.1:43955938-43963438 GCA_033310375.1 Conus canariensis
TTTCTGCACATGTTGTTCTGCATATTTCTGCGCATTTTGTTCTTCTTGTATTGTGTTACTCTTGATGTAATTTCTATTCATGTTGCTCTCGGTGTGAATACGTGTTGTTTCGTGATGTACTTTCTATGCATGCAGTTCTTGATGTGATCTCTATGCATGTTGTTTCTTGGTGTAATTTCTGTGTATTGCTTTAAATATGATTTCTATTCACGTTTTTTCATGGCATGATTTCTACGCATATTATTTCTTGATGTGATTTCTATGCATGTCGTTTCTTGATATGATTTCTATGCATGTTCTCCTTGATGTGATTTCTATGCATTATGTTTCCTGACATGTTTTCTATGCACGCTGCTTCTTGGTGAAATGTCTATGCGTGTTGGTTCTTGATATGTTTTCTATGCTGTTTCTTGGTATGATTTCAATGTATGTTATTTTCTTGATATGATTTCTACACATGTTGTTTCTTGACGCGATTTCTGTGCATGTTCTTTATTGCTGTGATGTCTGTGCATGTCGATCTTGGAGTGGTTCTGATGCACTTTCCTCTGAATAAGATATACCTGCATAGTTTTGTTTGTGTGATTTCTACGTATATTGCTGTGGGTGTGAATTCTATAGATGTTGTTCTGGGTGTGAATTTTTCTATGTATACTCCACTGGATATGATGTCAACATATAGTGTTCTGGGTGTAGTCGGTATTGATCCATCGGGTGGGTTATTAAACAGTAGCGGTGACCTTCCTCGTGGCATCTTTTTGACCACCCTTGTTATTGTTAAACAGGTCTTCAAGCAATAGGTCGAAAATTCTACCACGATATTTATGAGTTGTTTCTTCTTCATTATTGGCTTCTTTAGAATACTGTCAGATTTCATTTTCAAGCCTCTGGCAACGCCTAACAATTATATTTGGTATATCACCATTCGATGCCAAGGGAGGACAGACACAATCAGCCAGGTTCCACTGATGAGACCAATTCATCGGATGAAGGTTGACCCGGCAAATGGTCCTTTTGTTTCAAGACACACTTTGAATGCCCCATGCTCTTTGTGTAAAGCAGTAGTCCTCCTGATCTTGTCCCTATATTGTGGATTTTTGCCCAAACTAATGGCATTAACATAGTACCCCCAAAAAAAGGATGAGGGGAGAAGAAGAAGAAGAAGAAGAAGAAGAAGAAGAAGAAGAAGAAGAAGAAGAAGAAAGATTAAGAGAAGGAAAAAAAAAACACAGGAGGAGGTAGAAAGGACAAAGATGATTATAGAATGATAAGAAGGAGGAAGAACCAAATGAAGAAAGGTACTGTTCTGGGTGTCACTTGTTCTGAAAGATGCATGAATGGGGCAGTTAGTCAACCAAGAACATTTTGGAAATATTTAAGTAATGACGGGCTCACAGTCAATAGGAATTTCTGGATACTATCATTGTTACATAACAAGTCATCTACAGATTTTGTAACTATGATGTTTGGCTTTTTCAGGGCAACAAAACAAACTATGGTGATGTTTATTGTCATCGGCTTAATTTTTTTTTTCTTTTTAACAAAAGAGCGTGCTATGGACAACAGCTGCAACATTGTTCTGAATGCCAAAACTTTCTTTTCGTTATCTTATATTCTGTGCCCTACCAGTGGCATTACTCCCACCCGCTCATCGCGGCCACTAAATACACAGCCACATCCAGATTCGTCCTATTGCAGCCCCATCACCAGCAGTACACAAGGAGCAACAACTGTCGTGCCGTTATCAAGCACTTTACCGAAGGAGACAATGGCCTGCTGCAAAGCCTCATCATCTGCATGAATATGTGCCTAATCTGATCTAAAATACCTGCACGCAGCAAATCTGAATGCCAGAACTCCGCTGATTTTTTTGGTGATGATGTGGCTGGCAGCCGATAAAAAGCCTTTTTTTATTTTGTTGGTTTACATTCTAGTAACGGGGATCTCAATAATGCACTTGGACACACTGAACAGTACGAAGTTTGCTGTACAATTTTACCCCGATTGTACTTCAAATTTAGAATGTAAATTTGAACTCATAGACAGTAAACAGGATTCTTCTTCTATTAGTTGTTTGTAAACACTTATTAGTTTAAAACTCAAGGCAGTTCAGTACTTGTATCTGCCCTCTTTTTTCTTCTTCCTCTCATATTTTCTTTTTGCCAATTTTTCTGTTCCACATTCTTCTCCTCTTCCTTGCTATAATCAATATCTTTATTCTGTTACTCCCTTCTTCCCCTTAATCTCTCCTCCCATTATTCCGTCATTCGTTTTCTTTCTTCCCCTGGTGCTCAACCTCTTCCATTTCTTTTTGCTTATTTCATTGTTGTAATCTACGTTTTCACTGTCCGTTTTCTTTTGCTTTTGCAGCACCGGCCTTCTGATGTCTGCTAGTCAACTCATTTGGGGAGTATAATGAAAGCTCTGGGGACAAACAGCTCTAAAAAAACACAAACACATTTCGTCAAAGAGTTTTAGACCTTCATCTGTTCACGTTTTTACGAGGTGATGTTTACAGACCTTGATGTCATTCACAATACAACAAATGCAGACCGCCCTTTAGGGGAAAAATGAATGCATTGATGGATGCGCTTTGTAGTGCTGAAGAAGTGTAGAAATGACAAGCGTTTTTGTCCCAAACGTGATTTTAATGTCTTCTCAAGACTGCATGTGTTTTGACTCATAGCACGTGACCTACCGGCACGTGTTGATGACTCTATGCTAAACAAAACGACGAGAAAGAGGCAGATCAACGAACAGTATCCTTGAGCAAATACTCTTCCATTCCATCTCTGCTTTCTGAGGTCGTCTACGAATCTAAGGTCTGAACCTCCGACATTCTATCATTTTAAAAAATCACATAAAGAAATAAACATGGACAATACGTATTGAAGCAAAATGAAATTGATTAAATGACAAGAAAGAAAAAAAGATGAAGTAGTAAATGTTTTGAAATGATTTCTGTTCAATAGCTTTAGAACTGGGCAGTGTTCACCATCCCTTATTATTTTTCTGGGTTGGTTGTATTGCGACATCCAGGATTGATTAAAATCCTTTCAGGAGTAAGAGAGACGGACAGACGGACAGACGGACAGATTGAGAAAAAAAAGAGAAAGAGGTGGGGAGGTGGATGAAAGGTCGAAAGGAGATGGGGAAAGTGAGAGAGTGAGAGAGTAAAGAGAGAGAGAGAGAGAGAGGGGGGGGGGGGAGAAGTGGCGGAGGGAGAGACAGACAGGCAGACGGACGGACAAACGTATAAGACAGCGACACACACACACACACACACACACACACACACACACACACACACACACACACACACACAAGATAGACAAACAGAGGTAGGGTGGAAGGACATGGTGCGTGGGGAAAACAAATTGCATTTAAATTTTTAGCACGAGAAGAAAACAGTCTATTGACGACAATAGCACAGTTGGCAGAGCACTAGACTCGTGATCCTAGTGATCCAGAGTTTGTGGGTTCGAGTCTCTGCAAGGCGTTTTGGTTTATACTGATTTTTCCTCGGGGTTGATATTGCTTCTGATTCCACTTCCAAAGAAGTCCTTTACGTGAGACTGAAAACCGACGTTCAGTGTGTAAACGCTCGCATTACAATCTGAACACAGGGATAATCCTATCTGCAACCTTTGGAAGACAAGGCCAGTTTGGCAGTTGGCATGAATGAGATGTTAAACACATAGAAGTCACCGAAAGAATAAAGATATGAAGGGAAAAAACTGTTTAACTGACGGACCGAGTGACGCGGGAAACAAATGAACGTAGCGCCAGGAAACAGCTCTACAGTCGACTTTACCCGGGTGGGCAGCCCGTTGTGTAAAGGCGAGTGTGGATCGTAAAGCACCGAGAGCTTGGTCTCAAACCGATAACAGGCGCTATATAAGTGCTGTTAATTATGATGATGAATGATGATGATGACAAAAAAGCAGTAAACGCCAAGAGCATCTGAGATGGAGGGAAATGGGCAGACAAAACAAAATGAAGAGTTTTCATGTCTCATCTTCCATAACGGCATAGCGAAAAAACAAACAAACAAACAAAAACAACCATTCCAGGGGCACACACAATAGCTTCCACAGTATTTCCGTGAGTAGTACCATCGGACTGAAGTACAATCGGATTCATTTTCATACATAGATATTCATTTTCAGCATAAGGGTATAAACAGCATTCGATTATGAATGTATAGCAAAGCAAAAGCAAAAAATAATATTACGTCTGAAATCTATACATCTATTTAATTGAGGTTTTTGGTGTGAAAATGTGATAAATTGCTCGCTCTTTTTCTTTCCTTTAATGTAGATATCTTCATTTCCTGACAAAAAGGAAAGCGACATACACTCAGTCAACAATCAACGTAATGTTATATCATCACACAATTCCCGCAAAAATGGACAACATAACCAAAAATGACTTTGGCCGTGACAGAATCACAGAGAAAGGCGAACACTGAACAGTTTGTGTCTCTGACTTTTTGCTAACAAAGATAACAAGACCGACGCTGATCCAGCACTGCTTACTTTTCTTCTGCCAGACTAGTCCCTTTAAAAAGACAGAGGTGTGTGTGTGTGTGTGTGTGTGTGTGTGTGTGTGTGTGTGTGTGTGTGTGTGTGTGTGTGTGTGTGCTTCGTCTAATAACACTTATAGTGAATAGACATTAAACTAAAGAACTACCAGGGACACAGACAAGGCAGACAAACAGAGAGAGACAGACAGACTGACTAGCAGAAGAGCCTGCGCCACACACACACACACACACACACACACACACCACACACACACACACACTACACCACACACACACACACACACACACACACACACACACACACCACACAGTTTTAATTTTCATGGATAGCTTTAATTGGACCCGTAGAAACAGAACCTTCCTACCAAGTCACCAACCACACCTCAACGTCGCGGAGCACTGAGCAAGTGAGTTGTCTTTACACCCCGTCTTCCCTCCCCACCCCTCTCACATGCCCAGCTGAAACTGACCAACCACAGCTCTGCTAACTTAATGTCTGACCAACGTAGACGTAATAAGTAACCCTTTTTTCACTCTGGTTCTTCTGCCTAATGACCACAATCGTCTGACCTGTCACTTACATGCTTTAGGAACGAGACGAGGGGCTGAGAGGAGAGAGAAGTAAAATCAGGCAGGACAGAAGGTTGGGAAGGAGAGAGAGGGAAGCTGTAGGGGTGGATGGGAGAGAGAGTCTTTCATTGTCTGGTCTGTTTCCAGACCACTACGACTACATTGAAGAGAGAGAGAGGAGCTGAAAGAACCCCTGCCCCAAGCAAGCCAGGAATTTAATCAGGTGGCATTTCCGTGAGAGTGGAATTGTGAGGATGACGCGGCCACATGAATATGTTTGAAGTGTGTATCTGACTCACAGTAAAGTTACATTTTGAGCAATGTCAAGTCAAGCGGCATGAGATCTGTGTTTTTTGAGTCTAGATGAAAACAGTGGATGGAACATGATCATACGACTGCTGGAAATCTATGTTTCCAGCGATCTTTGAATGACGATGGCTTCCAAGCTCTCTCTCTCTCTCTCTCTCTCTCTCTCTCTCTCTCTCTCTCCTGTTTTGTTGATTCTGTTTCTTGCAAAGCCAGGTCAAGTAGTTTAAAGCGCAGTCATCCATAGAAAGCACAACGGGACTGTCAGTCAACAATGAATCTTTGTAATAGATTTAGCTGTCCAAACTGAAATTCGAAAGAAAATGAAGTCTTGAAAAAACGTCAATGACGGGACTAAAATGTGCTGTGTCACGTTTTAATCAAATTCATACGAACATTGATCTCTTTAAAATAAATATAATTGTACTATTTGCAGAGCAAAAACTAAAATTCAAGATTATGGCGTTGAACCTAACGTTAGTTTTCCATAGCTGACACGAAATTTCCCCCTCGGTTTAAGTACAAAAAAAAAGAAAAAGAGAAAAAAGGAGGTACTGTGGAGAACAATTGCTTACCGTCTGATCTTGCGTGTGATCCATCGAACTCCGAGGGAGGAAGTAATTTCCATGCATATGTTGTAGCTTTCAATCGTTGTACTGGCGAAATTGAGCCTTGGGTCTGGTCTGCCGCGCGGACAATTTGTAATTATTATAAACAGTTTTCACTTTCATGGGGAAACTGGGTGTATCAACCGAAGTGTAAAGGTCAAGACATGAAAGTGAACACGAAAGTGTATCAGTTCTTACGTGTGCGTCAACCATCATAATCGATCAATAGAAAAACGAAAAATAAAAACTGAAGCTTGCCTACTTATCCCATTTTTTGCTATGCTCCCTCTATTATAAAATAGCATCCGCTATTCTCACAAAATCTGAAACTACCAAAGAGCAAACTGTCTGGGAACTTGCACAAGAGGAAAGTGCGGATCGTTGTGATCCGTATTTGGTAGTTATTAGTCTGTGTTGAGGCTGTGGTTTTTGTCGTGAGTTTCGCATGTATCAATTTGTTGCCAAGGGGCAAGAATGTTTGGGACTTTAAACATGGTAGAATGGCTGTCAGTGGTGGAAAGGGAAAGGTGTGAATTTGGTGTGCCAGCGGTGTGGTGAGAATGGGAATGCTATTTTAAAAGACAGAAACAATAGTGGTAATACCTTTAAAGTAGGAACCATTCGGATAATCATATAAAAGACAGGAACAATGAGAATAAATCAACGTGTAGGAACACAGGGGCTAATGATAAAGAGCAGGAAAAGTAGAATACTGATTCAAAAGATAGGAATGGAAAGTTTAATGATTTTGAGAACTGGAACAATCGTAAAGATACTTAAGATATAAGGCGAAGCGGGGATAACGATTTTCAGGATAATAACACTGGGGACGATAATTCAAAGAGAAGTTACAGTGGGAATGATAATTCGGAGGACAGAAAAAATGAACTTAATAGTGTTAAGGATAGGAACAGTGAGGACCTTACCTTAAACACTGGGATATCTTGGGAAAAGATTTAAAAGACGGTTACGGTGTGGATAATGATTTACAAAAGATGATAGCAAATGGGATGATGATACAAAGGATAGAAACAATGGAAATCACAATAAAAAGAATAACAGTTTTGATTAAAAAAAAAAAGAGTTAGAATGATAACTTAACAAACAGGAGCAGTTGCGATAATTAGCATCAGAGGAACAATATAAAAATATACAATTCAAATGTTTAGACAAAGAGGCTGACATTAATAAATTTAGGAATAGTAGAGGTGACAACTTCGAATATAGGAACTGCCGAAATGATAGCAAATAAGAACCAATGGGTTGACAATTTTAATGATAAGTGGAAAGGGGCGATAATCTAAAGGATATGAACTGAGGGGGTGATAATCCAAACGATAGAAATGTCTACTGAGTCTAGATCAAGGTTTTCATCTACAAAGATAACATTTACAATGGAGACAATTTAGACACGGGTGGGAAGGGGGGGGGGGGGGGGGGTAATTGGATAGTAATGCTGTGAATTTTCTC
>CM065720.1:43968438-43990938 GCA_033310375.1 Conus canariensis
TCAGACACACACACACTTTCTCTCTCTCTCTCTCTCTCTCTCTCTCTCTCTCTCTCTCTCTCTCTCTCTCTCTCAGAGAACGAAAAGGCGAGAGGGTGGATAAACGGAGACATATTCAAAGAGATATACAAAAAGAAATGAAACAGGGGAAAATATGAAACACTGTAGATAACAACAGAATCACCTGCTACATGGTTTGTTTTGTCAAATCCAGGCTTCAAAAAGACAGCCCCTCGTCCTTTTTCTTGTACCTTAACCCTGCCCTACCTTCCTTCTCTATGCTCTGACTTGAACCTCCCCCTCCCCCTCCTCCCCCTCCCACACCCATGCTCTTGCCTCTTTCTTCCACATTACCACCCACACTCCAGCAGCACCCTTCGTCTCCCTCCACCACCTTCCCCCTTCGTTGTCTGTCAGTAATGCAGCCCTGCTTGTCAGATAGAAGGGATATAATCACGAATGGGCTGACTACAATGCTCAACATTTGTTTCCCGTACATCGGGGAATGCGACAGGTGAATCGCCGCCTAATCGGATACCAATCGCGTGGCCGTTCACAAAATTTGCCCAATCACTGATCCCCATACATACAATGACAACTGTAAATAAAACTCCAGTGTGGAAACAAAGGCCAGATTTGTACAACCTAGTCTAAGTCATTTCCTTTCAGTTTAAATTCCACATAAAAAAAGGGCAGTTGTATTTACAGCTAGAGGTCGGAAAGGAAATATTTTCTAATGTGTAACGCAGTTCAGTTCAGTTGTTTATTACTCATCTGACCGAAAAGTGCCATACCGGGCCTGCCACTTTGTCAAAGTCACATTAACACACATATTAACAATTTAAAACAACACGCGCACAAGTGATTTAAACAAATTTTCTAAACGCACGCTAAAATTGTTGAACAGTTTTTTTTCTTTCGTAAAATCTGAGACAATTTTTTTTGTTGCACAATCCATTTAAACATTTTTTTTTCCTTCCGTAAAATCTTAGATCGAATGATTTTTTTTTCTTTAAGGAACGCAAAACTCAGATTGGGTGGGACATTTCTGAACAAGAGTTTCATGGAGTCTGCCGTTAAGTGTTTCTGTCTAAGATCATGGAAGTCCCACTCCCTGTAGCAACGTATTTCATAGCGAGTTGCACATCATGGAATGCATCGCGGATCTCCTTCACATTTCACAAGGCACGAGTGGGAGTATAAGGAATGGCTTGTGTGCAATTAACAAAACATTTCTATTTAACGGCCACCGGTGGCACATGGTGAAAGCTTTTTTTTTTTTTTTCAGTTTTGGAGGATTGGAAGAGTTCGTTATCTGTTTGTGTGTTCCAGTCCTCTTGCCGGGGGACTTTGACGTAAGTCTGAGATTTGGGTTTCTGATCGGTGCTAGGGATAGTGAATTTATGACAAATTATTATTTTCCATACACGGTACATGTTAACGTTGTCTTAAGTGCATAAAATGAAATTAAGCTCATGTGCTGACGTTGATTTCTAAATGGTATATCGGGAATTAAGATGAACTGAAAATTAATCGATTCTCCTCACATATGGACATGTACAAACATCCGGACAGAAATAGTTATCGTTATGGTCACTGAATATGTCTTATGCTACACCATTCAAAAAGGTTTTTGTTTCCTTTCTTTGATTTAAATATCGTGTTGCTTCAAACATAACCGACAGTATGGGGGCATATTAAGACTGTTACCATCTCGAAATCGATTCTGTAATCATACGGATGTCAAAAACAAAACCAAAGAACAAAAACGAACATTTTGCCAGACCATTCCAAACATGCTAAACATGCTCAGAAGCTGATGTTTCTTTTCCCCTTCGTGATCTCTCTCTCTCTCTCTCTCTCTCTCTCTCTCTCTCTCTCTGAGCGCGCGCGCGCGCGTGTGTGTGTGAATGTGTGTGTGTGTGTGTGTGTGTGTGTGTGTGTGTGTGTGCGCGCACACCACACACACACACATGTATATATATATATATATATATATAATATATATTACACCAACCTTCATTAATTTGACCTTCCTTCAATAACTTATGAGTTAGCTGGCAAATGTCAGCCATTTACATTATTTTTGCTATCATTCCTACCCCTCCCCCCTCAAAAAAAAAAAGAAAGAAAGAAAGAAAAGAAAAGGGGAAAAAAACAACTAAAACGGATTTTTTAAAGTCAAAAACATCACACTTTCTACCTTTTAAATAGAAATTAATCATCATACATATTTCATCTTTGAAGCTAAACTATGCTTTACGTCAAAACGATCCATTTTTATCGTTTCAATATATCCTGAATTACCATTTCTGTTATTTCCAGACGCATCAAAACTGATTACAGCTGTTCACTTCATTCAGCTCGCTTGAGACATACGAGCAATGGAGGCTAGTTTGAGCTTACAGCGGAACCATCTCGCAGCGCGCGCCTATTCGCTAGACCAATAAGCAAAAGAAGTCTAGACATCATAACTCATCATTGGCGGATTTCTAGAGAACAGACAACTGTATGATTCCAGTCCTGGAAGCAAATGACTGTTGTGTCCACCCAGGGTAACCCCAGTCCATCATCCAGTTACCTCAGAAGGCAGCTATTTTTAATACTCTTTCTGCTGCTGTACTTTACTGACAAATCTCCACATGATCAGTCAGATTGACACTCCCTGAAGTAAAGCGGATACATCAAATTAATTTTTGCTCCGTGGCCTTCAGCCAGTGGAAGACGAAGGCGACTGATAAGGTCAACAACGTTTTGAAATACATTAATGGAAACATACGTCAACTATCATTTATAAAACAAGATTGATATTATGGAGAGGAGTTGAATGCCAGCAGATTCCCACCGAGGTGTAAAACTGATGATGGATGGCAATTCTAATTCCCCCATCGTGTTATCGATAGGTTTTCTCGGCAAACAACCTGCCCACACAGAATGAGAATCATGCTGAGGAAGACAGGCAGCTGAAAATCTAACGGATGAGATGGACATTCCAGCTGAATCAATAAAACATAGTTCCACGACCCCCGCAAATGCAGATACATCCACAAATTGAAATGATAAATGATGATTTTAAAAGGATGTGACGTGAACAGATACACAGAGGCTACGAGGACATGCACATGTACGGCATGGGTGTTTGCATACATAAACTGGTTTCAGTCGAAGATAAGGAGAGTCCTACCACATCATGGTGTTTTCAAAAGAAATACTGATGTTTCGCACCTGTTAGGTTTAAAGCAGGTGACGAGGCAGAAAGGAATACCCAAGGCAAAATGTCAGATTCGAGCAGTGATGAGAGTCCGGTCTGCCCTTTTTCATTTCGCATTCTCAGGGCGGGCTGACATTACTGTAGCAAACATTGCTGTGTCGTTTTCCACCTCCACCGCCAACTTTTCCCGTGAGACTTTATCATTTTCGCTTAGAGTAATCCTTTACAGGCGTTAAAAGACCGGAGATGATTTTATGTCTGATCTCTAGCCATAAAAGACATCATCTGTTATATTTACAGACTTTACATAAAAATAAGTTGAATCAAATGCTGCGGTGCTTAAACTTTCTCTTTTTTCATCTCTGTCCGACCAAATTGTTGAATGATGTCCGGTTGCCTGTTTCTCTTTTCTTTTCCTATTCTAGTTCCTTGATACCTTATGGCCTTCAAGCTCACTCCCGCAGATTAAGTGTCAATAGTCTTGTGGCCGTAGAGATAATGAGTCCCTAGAGTTTCACCGTGTCGACGACACGACATTGTGGGAGGCGGATTCCATTCCGTTCCTCCCGCAGCTTTCACCTTTCCTCAGCTGAATCAAGAACCCATATACTGCTGTTTAGATAGAGAGGGCGTTCAAGCCGTAAAAATATTATGTTACCCCACCATCGGCTTGAATTCGGGACTATGAGCTTCACGGCTGAATACCTAACATCTGCAGGCCCTTAACACGCCGTCTGTTACGTAACTACAGAATAAATTGGTCAGAAAGGAGATCTCATCTTCATCATTTTTCCCTGTAAATATTGTTACCCCTGTGGCAAGTGGATATTCCGAATATTTAATATACCAAATTCAATCGTGGCATTGTCATTGCTGTTATAATTATTGATGTTGTTTTGGTTGTTGTCCTCATGCCGTTATCGTGAATATTATCATTATCATAGGTGATGGGTCAATACGACGGTTGTTACTCTCCCCCCCCCCTTTTTGTGTGTGTGTGGGGGGGGGGGGGAGCGGTGGAGGGGGATACGCAAAGAAAGTACACTAATTTTGTGAACAATCACATTTGTTTACGTGGGGAAAAAAGCTGCGTCTTGCAAACTGATTCCTTCGAACTGGCCACCATCATCTGCAGATATCAGCAGAAGTCGAAACGAATGAAAAAAAATCATCACCAAAGATACAGAACACTACACCAACAGCAGCATAGCAACAAGCGGCAAAAGGAAAAACCTCTAATAGAAATGGGCATGACCATCTTCGTCGTCAACCAGACAATACCAGTTCCCATCCAAGCCACCAGCATCAGAAATAATGAGGGCAGCAACACACGACACGGACACAGAAGGCGATACTGCTGTCCGCAGACAATCGATCAATCGATCTCGATTTTTTTCCCCCGGACTGTCACACAAAATTCCCCCAAGTCTTGCTTATGACGTGGAACTAATTGAGTCTGCAGGCACAAGAATCGATACTATACTGAAAAACTTTCGTTCATTATGTCTGCCCAGTCGAAGCGACTCTTCAACCTCCAAACCTACGTTTTCCGGTTCTTAGACTGGGAATACACGAGTGCGTAATCCATCACAATTTGTATGCCCTTCCTCAGCAATGGTGGAAAATTGGGTTCACGGAATTCCGTCATATGTCGTTGAGTCGCCCGCTTGCCCAGCAATGGTGGAGAACTGGGTTTACACAGTCCTGACATGTGTCATTTGTGCAGTCCTCTTAATCAGCGGTGATAGAAAATCGGACTTACAGTCCCGTCATGTGCCTTATGTGTTGTCGCTTACTCAGCAGTGGTAGAAAATCTGGTCCACGAATTCATGTCATTGTCGTATGTGTTGTCCGCTTATTCAGCAATGGTGGTACATCAGGCTCACAGAATCCTGTTATATGGTGTTCGTGTCCGCTATCTCAGCAGTGGTGGAAAATCAGGCTCACTGGATCGTGTTTTCCATTTTCCATCTCTTCCACCACCCCTACCTACCTTCCTTCCTGTCCCTCTAAGACCTCACCCAAATATTGTTACATTATCTTTTTCTGTATTATCTTTCTACTGTTTGAAACTGCTTCCCACCACTATCCTCCAAAACTATGTCCCCGACCTCCAACACTCTTCCCCTCATTTTTTTTCTACGGAACTTTTCAGGTCTATCGATATAAGCTGCACTTAGGTTTTTGATGTTGTTCTTGTTCATCCGCCCCCCCCCCCCCCCCCCCTCCCCTCAACACCGCGCCCTATAGTCAGACATCGGTTTGCCGCTTTAAGCAACTGACCATCACTTCCCCTTCCTTCCAGCTTACACGTCAGTTTCTTTCCAGTCGTCTACATTTCTTTTCTCTATCTTCTGAGTTTGCTTGAGGCTACATTTTAAGCTCCCTGGTATGATTGTATTCCTCAGATTCGTTTTATTCTACTCCAAGTTCTTATAGAACAGGGAGTACTTTACAATGGGAACGAAGAAATGCTGTGTGTGTGTGTGTGTGTGTGTGTGTGTGTGTGTGTGTGTGTGTGTGTGTGTGTGTGTGTGTCCGTCCGTCCGTGGTCAAAATGTGTTCCACTCGCTCCAGACAAAACTACTGGGCCGATCTTTCTGAAAATTTGTAGGTTATGTTCATTATGGGTCACGGATGATGCCCGATGTTTTAGTTTACCGTATAAGCCGTTATAACGGCTCATAACGGTTTTTCTTCTTCATGGAATACCTCAGAAAGTACTTGGCCGATCTTTGTGAAAATTAGCAGGTATGTTCATTATGGGTCACGGATGATGCCTGATGTTTTAGTTTACCCCCGCTTTAACCGTTACCAACGGCTGTAACGGTTTTTCTTCTTCATGGAATATCTCAGAGAGTACTTGGCCGATCTTTCTGAAAATTTGTAGGTATGTTCATTATGGGTCAGGAAAAATGCCTGATGTTTTAGGTTTCCGTTATAGCCGTTACTAACGGCTGTAACGGCCTGTAACGGTTTTTCTTCTTCATGGAATATCAGAGAAAGTACTTGGCCGATCTTTGTGAAAATTAGCAGGTATGTTCATTATGGGTCACGGATGATGCCCGATGTTTTAGTTTACCCCGTTATAACCGTTACTAAGGGCTGTAACGGCCTGTAACGGTTTTTCTTCTTCATGGAATATCAAAGAAAGTACTTGGCCGATCTTTCTGAGAATTTGTAAGTATGTTCATTATGGGTCACGAACAATGCCCGATGTTTCAGGTTACCGTTACAGCCGTTACTAACGGCTATAACGGCCTGTAACGGTTTTTCTTCTTCATGGAATATCTAAGAAAGTACTTGGCCGATCTTTGTGAAAATTAGCAGGTATGTTCATTATGGGTCACGAATAATGCTCGATGTTTTAGTTTACCGCTATAGCCGTTACTAACGGCTGTAACGGTTTTTCTTCTTCATGAAATATCTCAGAAAGTACTTGGCTGAACCTTGTGAAAATTAGCAGGTATGTTCATTATGGGTCACGGATGACGCCCGATGTTTAGTTTACCGTTATAGCCGTTACTGACGGCTGTAACGGCCTGTAACGGTTTTTCTTCTTTATGGAACATCTCAGAAAGTACTTGGCCGATCTTTGTGAAAATTAGCAGGTATGTTCACTATGGCTTACGGATGATGCCCGATGTTTTAGTTTACCGTTATAGCCGTTACTAACGGCTATAACGGCTCATAACGGTTTTTCTTCTTTATGGAATATCTCAGAAAGCACTTTGTCGATCTTTCTGAAAATTTGTAGGTATGTTCATTATGGGTGACGGATGATGCCCGACGTTTTAGGCTACCGTTCTAGCCGTTACTAACGGCTATAACGGCCCCTAACGGTTTTTCTTTTTGATGAAATATCTCAGAAAGTACCTGGCCGATCTTTCTGAAAATTTGTAGGTATGTTCATTGTGGGTCACGTATGATGCACGACGTTTTAGTCTACCGTTGTAGCCGTTACTAACGTCTGTAACGGCCCCTAACGGTTTTTCTTCTTCGTGGAATATCTCAGAAAGTACGTGGCCGATATTTCTGAAAATTTGTAGGTATGTTTATTATGGGTCACGGATGATGCCCAATATTTAAGTTTACCGTTATAGCCGTTACTAACGGCCCATAATGGTTTTCTTCTTTATGGAAAATCTCAGAAAGTTCTTGGCCGATCTTTCTGAAAATTTGTAACTATGTTCATTATAGGTCACAGATGATGGCCGATGTTTACCAGAATAGCCATTACTAACGGTTACACCAGCCCAACACGGTTTTTCCTCTTTATGGAATATCTCACAACACGTATTCAGGATAAACTGGGAGTACGTTTATATGCTTTGCATCTTGTAATATCTGTACTCGTTGTGCCATAACTACACAGTAAGAACTTCAGTTTTACATTTTCTATATCAGCAGGGACATACATTTCATTTAATTCACGATGCATTCATATCTTTTTCGTTCGGCTGTTTCGTTTCTTTTTCTCCCTCCCTCCATCTCTCTCTCTCTCTCTCTCTCTCTCTCTCTCTCTCTCTCTCTCTCTTACATCATATTAGGTTGCTTATCATATTGCTTAGTATCTGTGGCCTTTCTGACATACTTTTTCCTTCCCTTCACATTTTTTCCTCCCTACTCCTCTTCCTCCCCACCTCCTACTGTACCTAAAAAAAAAAAAAAGGGGGGGGGGGAGCAGTTCACATATGAAGTATGAATGACAAGGGCTTTTTTTTGGGGGGAGGGGGGAGGAGATTCTTTCCGTGCCCCCTCCCCCCGATCTCTCGATGCTAGGGTGGGGCACCATAAAGTTAGCTGACTCCTTCCCCCTTTCTTTCAATATTCACTTTCGTTCCTTATCACAGTCAACTTTGCTGTTTAACACCATCACTGCAATGCGTTACTTGCGGTTGAAGAGATCCAGGTCAACCTCTCTAACCATCTCTCTCTCTCTCTCTCTCTCTCTCTCTCTCTCTCTCTCTCTCTCTCTCTCTCTCTCTCTCTCTCTCTCGCTCTCGGCTACTGAGGTGTCCTCATTTCCCCGTTTCTCTTATTCCTATCTCCCTTCTCCTGACAACCGCTTGGGAAATGTTCTTTACTGCAGTGTTCATGTTTGTTCTTTCTGACTTTGAGGAAGACCGAATTGTCGACAATCCTCCTGTCTGTCTTAGACTGAGTATTTCACAAGCTTTACTTCATCCTCTGCTCTGTGAGTATGTTGGCTCACTCACAGAGAATAACGGTTACGAGTCCTCTGTTGTTCGTTTCTGCGTATTTGAACGCGAGGAATCGTGTGGTGTGGGCGATTTTTGACGGGCACCGGTGTGGACCCCGTTAGTTGTTACAGAACGTCAGGACCGCTTCTCTTTCTTCGTTCTGTGCTTCAGGAACAGCCAGTTCTGGAATAGTGAATAGAAAGGAACTAGAGAGTGAAATATCACGTCAATCATACAGAAGTTATCTGTATTCGTTTCCGTTTTTCTGCGTGGTCTGAATGGCAATGTCCATGATCACAAGGCTAAGATCGGTCTGATGTTGATTGTGCTCGCTCATTATTTCCGTTACTGCTGCTGTGTGCATGTGGCAGCTCACGTTATACGAGAAGATCGGAACTTCATTTTGTTTTCACATGAAGAGAGAAGTTTCTTTTTGTTCTGAATATCTTGAGTCTGCTTTTTTCTAGGCGAAGTAGTGCGGAAAACAGCATGAGATATACCACACGGCCGTGCGATCGTTTCACCATACAGGCAAAAGTTGCCTGCATTGCTTATTATTTGAATTATTATTGTTATATCGTGAACATCCTTTACCAGAAGTACCAAAGTGAGTACACGTTTCAGTCCAGGGAAAGTAAAGGGTGTGGGAGGAGTCGGATAGGTTCCGTTTTTAATCATGCCACACTCGCACACGTTGAACGTCTGACGGATTACTGTTCATATGACCATTGAAGTATATAGGAATTAAGCGCTTTTTAACAACATATTTATTCTCCAGATGGAGAGGGGAAAGTGAGGGATGATGTATTAATATCGCCTTAAGGTGATTCGATTCTTTACGCTATTGATAAAGCAGTGCTCTCTCTCTCTCTCTCTCTCTCTTACACACAGACACATGCGCGCGGGCGCGCGCGCGCGCGCGCGCGCGCACACACACACACACACACACACACACACACACACACACACACACACATACCGCTCCCATCCCACTCCAACCCCTTCGCCCTCATTTTCACCCTCTTTATTTTCATTTCTGCATAGAAGACAGTAGCACTCACCCATCCACACTCACCCCCCTCCCCCCCCCCCCCCCCCCCCCCAATACACACACACAGTGAATTCTTGAAGCCGAACTTTTGCAGATCAGTCGTCGTTGCTTTGGCATACGACCTTCAGTCATGAGAATTCAAAACCCAGTACGCAGTTTTCAAGAATGAAATGGATGCTGCATTCACACATAGATGCACGCGGACATGGCCGCGAACCACGGATCGTGTGCACATGAATGACCCCCCTTTAATGGAATCTTCGCGGTGAGATCCATCACATGGTCCGTCACCGGAAAAAAAAAAAAAGTCCCTAGTCCCAAGACACAGCCATTCATTATCCTTGGCGCTTGCCCACCACAGGAGAGCAGGGTTTTTGCATTCGTTTCTCTCTGCTTGTTTGCTGGGTTGTTTGTGCGTTCGCTTGTTTCATTCTTCTTCCAACAGCCATCTAGGGATTTGGTTTCTTTTGTTTTGTTTTTTATGTCCATTGTTTGTAAAATATACAGAGAATACATTTATCGAAAATTTACTTGTTTGCAGAGTACTGTGTCTTAAACATGCGTTTCCTATCATGTGTGTGTGCGTGTGTGTGTGTGTGTGTGTGTGTGTGTGTGTGTGTGTGTGTGTGTGTGTGTGTGTGTGTGTGTGTGTGTGTGCTTTTTTGAGTTTTAGATCCTCCATTTGTTTGTTTCCTGGTTGTTGATGGATGGTATTTTGTGGGTAGTTCTACGATTGTTTGCTTTCTTGACCGGCAAGCACGGCAGTCATTTTCAATGGTTTCTATAGTCTGCGTGCTTGTTAAAGCGGTCCTTGTCAAATGATTTGAACATTCTGTTGATAACAACAATAACAAGATTAACGAAAGCAATGATGATGATAATGATGGCGATGATGATGGTAATGATCTCTCTCTAATGATCTAAGTCTCTCTCTGCACTTGTATACAGCGTAATGTAAGGCTTTTCCAGTTCCTGTTTGAGAAATAATCCCGTTGTAACCAGAAATGAAAGCTGTTTTATCACGGTCAAAACAAGCCCATGCCATCAGTCTCCCACACCGTGTTGGCCTCGCTGAGCCACAACATGTATTTGTTATAACAAGTTAACTTGCAGACGAAAGACACAACAACTGGTGAGTTACCAGTTAGCCGGCACCGCTGAATTCTCGCATGAAGGTGCGCTGTTACAAGAGATTGTCCAAAAACATCTGACAGTTTTTTTCGGCTTCCCCTAGCGAGAAGTAGGCTTGGCCATGTGGAGTAATATATTATTCGGTTCAGGTTATCAGCTGGGGATCGCATGTGGACGTTTCGGCACTGACTTCTTCTGACTTCTATTAAATTCAATGTTTACAACGGAGTTTTTTTTTTCTTTCTCGTAAACATGGCATTGTGCTCGAGCTCCCGAATTGATTTGTACAGCAGCGAACTTCTCAAATAATTCTGGGGAAAATGCGTGAAAGTCCGATTTATCCTCCATGTTGCTAGCGCTACTCTCGTTGCCTCAGTGTTCTTGTAGCAAGCTGCCTGCGGTGAAATCCAGTTTCCTCACTTCCGTGCAGAAGAGTTCTCAATGGGGCAGAAGCGGCAACTCCTCTGTTATTGGATTTTTTTTTTTTAATCGGCTGCGATTTCCAGAGGGAGACAAGGGTTTGCCTCTTCTCCTACCATTGTTGAGTGATAATTCTATTACCGCCATGCAACACGATGTGCTTTTATCTCTGTTGGCCGAACTACTTCGAACCGTCCGGTCCATCCATCCTACCGGCTGCCCTCCATTAGGGAGCTTGTCAGCAGACAGAGTGGGAACAACGTGTTCAAGGATCTTGATGTCAGTTTACCGTTCCGGCAAATTAAGCTGAAGGGCACTTTCCGTTGTCTGGCTTGATCACAATCAAAGTCAAGAGCACATTGACAACAGAGAGCTTACGCTTTTATGGTGTTTGAGTAAATCAATAACCAACCTATTAAACAATCGCCTTCATGAAAAATGCTAAACAATTGTTGATTAATCGGTACCCCAAAATAATCAAGAATTACTATATAATCAAAAGAATTACCCTTATATTTATCACGCATTTATATTGAACGTTCTTACCGAACGTTTTCAGCGACAAAATGGATTCTGGTTTGTGCAATCACTGACTTAAGAAAATCCGTGGACTTGGTGTGGCAATACGCTTTGTGCGTAAAACTGTGAGGAAGTATAGAATTTTTTTGTTCACAAATGGTTGTGCTCCCATTGACATTCACAATGAAATGCATGCGACAAACACGTTTGTTCATAATATCTATGCATACGACACTTTCTTTCGTCTGAAACAAGTCTAGTTGTACTTAAGGCGCCAGATGTGTGTGTTACAACTGTATAATTACAGTGGAACTTATGAACTGATCTGCCAAAAACAGTTATAAACAAACAGAAATTAAAACAGACATCGTACAGTGTGTACAGTGAGAGAAATTAGCGATGAATATCACGCTATTCACGACTGTCCTAACGTAACTTGACTTCGAAATACACTAACACCTGTATCCTATCTCAGAGAGAGAGGGTTGGGGGATACTGCTGTAGAAGTGCTTAGTCACACGAATTTTGCAGAAGTATGTGGTTTTGCCATATGTATATGTATGTATATGATTATAGCATCCATTCAAGCTAAAGTAAAAGTGAACTAAAGTACAAGTGCACTTCAGAGAAAGAGAAGGACTGAAGAGGAAAGGGGACATGTACGGGGAAGGGAGGGGGAGAGCGTAGATGATACTGATGGGCAAGTTCAGCATGAAAAACGATTACTGATCCGCCTTCGTTTTTGATGGCCGACCTTTCATTCCCCCTCCCTCCAGCCCACACAATCCCCCCCACCCCCACCCCCCAACAACCGCCTCCCAGCCGTCTTCCAATGTACGCCTGCCTCCTTCTCCTCTCCTTTAGCCTCCCTTTTCAGGGGAAGCGTCTGCACCCCTCCGCGTGCTAGGTTACTGTGATCTGTAAAACTATGTTGCTTGTTGTGTTGTGATTGTGTGTGTGTTGTGTGTGTGTGTGTGTGTGCGTATGTGTTGCTTGTGTGTGTGTGGTGTGTGTGTGTGGTGTGGTTGTGTGTGTTTTGTGTGTGTGTGTGTGTGTTGTGTGTGTGTGTGTGTGTTGTTGTGTGTGGTGTGTGTGTGTGTGTGTGTGTGTGTGTGTGTGTGTGTGTGGTGTGTGTGTGGCGCGTGCGTGCGTGTGTGTGATGTGTGTGTGTGTGTGTTGTGTGTGTGTGTGATGGTGTGCTCGCGTGTGTGTGGTGCGTGTGTGCGGCTGTGCGTGTGTGTGTGTGTGTGCGTGTGCGTGCGTGCGTGGCGTGCGTGCGTGCGGGGCGGTGGTGTGTGTGTGTGTGTGTGTGTGTGTGTGTGTGTGTGTGTGTGTGTGTTGTGTGTGAACACCCGGACACAAACACTTGTCTTTTTATTTGCGTGTGTCTGTATACCGCCGCGCATTCATCTTCTCTGCTGTTTTTTTCCTTTAGTGTCGTAACTGAGTTTATCCAACGCTTTCTCTCGTATGTTTGTAATGTCCACCCACAGCGACTTTAGTGACCGCATCAAAATATGAATATCATAAACGGATAATAAAGCTCACTGAAAAAATTAAGTCGTTTCTCACACGTGCACTGAGCCGTTACAATAAAGGTTCGTCATGGTCATCATCCTTTAAGTAAATTGTCGTGATCAGTCAAGCAAGATGTTTGTTTTTGTCACGCTTGAGTGCCCACCTGACCATACAAGGACATGCTTGACGAGAAAGGAGGAAAGGGGGTGGGATGGAGAAGGGTGTCAGGTTGGGGATGGGGCTGAGATGAGAGGGACCAATAGTTCTTTGTAATAGTGTGTTAGCATTACAAATCACACCACACACACACACACACACACACACACACACACACACACACACACACAACACAACAAGCGCGCACGCACGCACGCGCCGCGCGCCGCGCACACACACACACACACACACACACACACACACACACACACACACACACGCACACACACACACACACACCACACCGTACGCACGCTGTCCCTCTCTCTCTCGCGCGCGCTTAATCTAAAACACTACACTATAGGAGACGACAGAGACTCAGAAGATGAGTAATAGACAGAGAAAGAGAGGGAGGAGTGGAGGGAGAGAGGGAGGAAGAAGCGAGCGAGAAAAGAGAAAGAGAGAGAGGGTTGGAGGGAGGGGTGGAGAGAGAGAGAGAGAGAGAGAGAGAGAGAGAGAGAGAGAGAGAGAGAGAGCTGGTAGGTATATAAGGTGGATACCGATGAAATGGGTCCACTATTCACTCCATGAATGATTCGCGTGAAACTGAAAACCCGAATTATTAATATTTGCAAACGTACACAGGCTTTTATTTACGCACGCTGGGGGTACATGTGCTTGTGTTTTCTGTATGCACGTACCCACCACCCTCTCCCCCTTTCTCTCTATGTCTCCTCTCCAATCTTTCTGCCCACCTTCCTCCTCCTCGTCTTGCCGCCTCCAGCCTTTCCGTTCTCGTCGCCTGTACCCCTGCTTGAGACCTTTCTGAGGACTAATACTTCAGTGGGTATGTCTTCCCAGTGGGTATGTTTGAGATCTGAAGTGAAGTTTAAACAAACTTCGGCAGCAACTGCAGACTACTCACCACTGTGGTCTGAGACAGGAAGGTCAGCTCTTGGAAGAAAAGGAATGAGTATCTTCTGGAGTCCTCCGCATGGTCCGCCGTCTTCTGCTTCCTCCTCCTCCTCCTCCTCCTCCTCCTCTCTTCTTCTTCTTCTTCTTCTTTCGGCCTTCTTATTCCTTAGTGTCCCGGCCTCTTTCTGGATTGCTTGGTGCAGCAGTTCATTATTTAAACAAAAATGATGGGGAAAAGGAAAAGAAAAGAACATGAGGGATTTAGGTCTCTCTGAAGTCTGCGAACTTTCCGCGAGTTGAGGACCGTTGTCTGTTGTGCAGAGTGGATCCTTGAAACGTTCAGGGCATGTACATTTTGAACACCCCCTACCCCAGGCCCATTCCCATCCTCCTCCTCCTTCTTCTTTAAACTTTCTGTTCAAGGAGAGTATAGTACCAACGACATTCATTTTTCTCTTCATAAACTGGATTTTGTTTCTGCCCCTTTTTCTGTGTTCTCCTGATCCGCTTTCTTCACATTCCTCCAGAAGCAGCCACGCTTTGGTGAGTGAGAATGTGGTGTGTTTTGTGTGTAACCAGTCAGACAAAATTACTATTTTTGGTGCACGGAAACAAAAACAATGGCTGCAAAGTATATGACAGAATTCTTTTTTGGCCTTTTGCTATTTAAAGTCATACTAACTTCTCTGCATTGACGATCATACTGATTTTAAACGGAAAGAAGTTGAAATGGAAACAAAGATTATATAAACTCCGTCTGTTTTTGCTTTCTGTCTCCATTATTTATATGGATATTTTTTTATATCGGGGGCTATCATTCGTCCAATTTTCTCAACTTCCTTGCCATTGGGTGACATGACAAAGCCCGCCCCGCACACCCCGTCATTGTGCAACACACACTGTTAGCTGAGACACCATCAACCAGAAGATACCCCACCTGCGCCTGCAGCAATGTATGGTAGTCCCTGCTCTGATTTAGAGTAGGCTAGACACGACCATATAAATCCCCTACCGACGGCAGCAATCCTTATTAGGCCCAGTGGATGCGGCTGTGGAGCCAAGATCATCAACAACGTCCCCGCATCCAGTCTTCATGAATCAGCTGACATTGAAGACATGGACACAAATTCACAACGCCGCGGTGTTCCGTATGCCCGTTGTTTGAACGCGTGCCAGGAATATGGGTAGCAACCGTACTTAGGAGTCACTGTATCAGCGTGTTAGTATTACAAATACACACACACACATGCACACACACACACGCACGCACGCGCGCACACACACCACACACACACACACACACACACACCACGCACGCACCACACACACACACACACACACACACACACACACACACACACCACGCACGCACGCACGCACGCACCGCACGCACGCACACAGAGTCATGCGCGAAATGTGCATATAACTATTTCACCATAAAACCAGAACATATCTATTTGGTGTTCATTCATGTTAGGATTGTATGCATACGCAGTCGTGAGATCAGATAATTGTTACCACGAAGCGGACTAGGGTAGACAAGGGTGGTCCGTCTTCCCATCTGACTGTATGGTCCCTGTTCTTGCCGTCTAACGGTGTGGTCTCATGAATCCTCTGTATGAGACCAATCTGAGCATCTGAGCATATTAGGGTCTCAGTCTTCTCTGACTGTTAGGGTCATATTACCAATGAACAAGTGCCTAAAACCTTCAAGCACATACTGGACTCTATGAAGACGCACTGACATCCATTAAGAACAGAAAACGTCGTTGATATGGACGTGTAGCAAGATCCAATGGTCTCGCTAACACACTTCTCCAGAGAACTGTCGACGAAGGGAGGCAATGGGGAAAACACAATGAACTGATATCGCATCATGGGCAGGGAACACCTTTGCAGAGACTCAAGCCTCGGCACAGAACCGACAGAACTGGAGAGATCTGGTAAACTGGTCTCCAGTGTGGTTACCCGAGGAAGGAGAAGAGAAGAATTTGTACGAAGAAATACCAGCGCCTTTATGTTGGCAATGTTTGTGTGCGACAAATGCCGCTTATAATTCTTGTAGCATTTTGGTGCCAAAATTATACATGCACCAGTTTATATCCATTTATCTCTCTACAAGATTACTGAAAAAGATTCTGCATTTATATATGCACGCATGTTGGTATCCCCCCCCCCCCTTTTTTTTTTTCTTGTATGTGATGACCATGCAGTAGATAATGAATATGGCTCTATAGAAAGTTGTCCTTTATGACATCCACCAAAGAGACATTCCACCCGTGTCAATTGGTTTACTTGTTCGTCTGTTCGAAAGATCAATGGAAAAATGCTTACCCGATGAAAAAAAGGAAAACGAAATGCGTCCCAATGAGGGACCCATTAAATTTTGGTGCGAATCTGGATTCAAAAGACAATCCAGAATCCATTCCGCCTCGGTGGAGACCACTATTATTGATAGGACTTGTATACTGCCTATCATCCGATAGACACCAAGCAATAAGCGCTGTATTGTTTAGGCTCTCGTTTACACAATGGGCTCCATACCTTGGTAGAGCCGATTGAAGAACTTCCTGCAGGCGCCACATTCAATTGTTTCCCGAGTCATTCAATCGGAAATCAGTCTTTTCAGTTTTTCCGCGAGTTTCTTTCGATTTTTTTTACAAAGGATGCATGCTATGTGTAGCTTTGTCATCCATACCAGCAGCCAAATCGGCCTCTTCCAAAAGCCAATGAAGGTGTCTCACTTATGTGCCGGATGTTATGCGTAGGTTCACACACGGAACATCGGTTTAAGAGTCTTATTCGAAGCAGTCAGAGCCAACGATGTAAAAAATCCCCCAACACTGAAATGGTTCGGCGGAGATTCGAACCCCGGAACCGGATTACAGGATCAGGAGTTCGATGCTTTATCATCAACTCTAGCGCTCTCTTAGATGTCTTTTTACGATGATGATGATGATGACGAAAGACGATAATGTAAAATCGTTGTTGCTGCTGCTGCTGCTGCTGATGATGATGATGGCGAAGACGACGATGATGACGATAAGGATAATGACGATGACGATGATGATGATGACGATGATGATACTGCTTGTTATTTCTGTTATTACCATTATCATAAACTCAACGAACGCTGTCGTGGAAATCATCATGAATATACACCCGATCTACTGCGGTGAGTTAGCAGGTCTGCATACTGTGAATTGGATAATAAATCCGTTCACTTCATCATCTAGCACTTCTTAACGAAGATAATGTAAGTCCGCCTTAATATTCTATCAACTAGGCGTGCCGGATTCGAACCGAACTCTCGAATCGCGGCGCTGTGTTAACGCTGACACGTGCCAGTTAATAAAATCCCGTTTCCACCTTCCATCATCTAAGCACTTCTTAACCGGAAGATAATGTAAGTCCGCCTTAATATTCTATCAACTAGGCTGTGCCCGGATTCGAACCCGAAACTCTCGAATCGGCGGCGCTGTGCTTTAACCGCTGGACCACGGTGCCCATCATAAAGCACCAGCACAAAAAAGCAAGTCACGCGATGAGGTTCGTGGACCATTGACATGCATGCACAAGAACGCTCCATCAGCGTTTCCGCCACTAATTTCAATCGATTTCTTTCCAGAGTTCTAATCACTTCCGATACCGAACGCCACTACCGTCCCCATGTCTATCACCATCGCCACCCTCAACACCTTCTCTCTCTCTCTCTCTCTCTCTCTCTCTCTCTCTCTCTTCTCTCTCTCTCTCTCTGTCACTTCTCTCTCTTCTCTCTCTCTCTCTCTCTCTCTCTTTGCTTTCTATTGCTCGAGCGCTCACATACACAAAACACACACAGCACGCACGCACGCACACACACACTCACACACCCTTTGTATCTCTAGAAATGAACACTGCACATAACGAGGCGGCAATGTTTATTTCTTAGGCATTACGTTGAGAAGCAAACGGCCGATCTCAAGAAGAGACGAATTTTGATTTCCTTGTTTTCATTTGTTCTAAACCTCAAATCGTAAGGGTTGTGTGATTGTGTGTTTGTGTGTGTTGTGTGTGTGTGTGTGTGTGTGTGTGGTCGTGCGTGCGTGGTGCTGTGGTGGTGTGTGTGTGTGTGTGTGTGTGTGCGCGCTGCGCGCGTGCGTGCGTGCGTGCGTGGTGTTTGTGTATGTGTGTGTGTGCATGCTTGCGCGCTGGGTGCGTTCATACCTGTGTGTGCAATACGCGCTGTGTGTGTGTGTATGTGTGGGGGGGGTGGGGTGCGTGCGTCGTGTGCGTGCAATCGCGCGCGTTGTGTGTGTGTGTGTGTGTGTGGGTGTGTGTGGTGTGTGGGGTGTGTGTGGATGTGCGGTCGCGTATGTGTGTGTGTGTGTGTGTGTGTGTGTGTGTGTGTGTGTGTGTGTGTGTGAGTGAGTGGTGTCGTGTGTTGTGTTGGTGTGTGTGGGGTGTGTGTGTGTGTGTTGTGTGTGTGTGTGTGTGTGTGTGTGTGTGTGTGTTTAAATATCAGTTTTCATCTGTTTCAGGTTGTTTTTTTTTTACACGCGCCACTTTTGTGTATATAAATCGATGGCTTTTACATGAAACTTCTCTCTCTCTCTCTCTCTCTCTCTCTCTCTCTCTCTCTCTCTCTCTCTCTCTCTCTCTCTCCACGTAAAATCCCATCGCCAACTTTTGGAAGAGAAAGCCAGTCCGAGCCTTGGTATGTATGACATATATACACATAACAGTAAACAAGTGGGGTAACTTTTGCTCCCATATATACACATTATATACACATAGTATCCACCCTCCCTGAAAAAAACGAAAGAATGTGTGAAAAACTGAACAACTGTACTTTGACTGAATGACACGGTAAACGTCCATACGTAGCGCCAGCACTCAGCTCTTCAAGCGGCTCTACTCAGGTAGGCGGTCTGTAGTGTAAACGACAGCGTGGATTGTAAAGCGCTTAGAGCTTGGTCCCTAGCCGAGGCTGTGTCAGTTCTTTCCATAATGACAACAAGTTGAATGCCGATGCCATGTAATCATAGCGATCTATTTGTTTGTTACAGGCAGTTAAAGTATACTCACCGTGTTCCGATATTAACAATTAAAGATTACAAGCACCCGAAATGTAAAGTATACTGACTAAATTAAGATTTGGAAGTTCCGATTTAATTTCTTCATTACCACTGTTAAAAGAATGTGACAGGATGGTCTCATCTTCCCATTAGATTAAAAAAAAAAAAAAAAGCTCAGGAAGTGAGATTCATTCTTGAGTTTTGCTTTCTTGCCTCGGGTGGTTTTCGGAATCAGTTCCTAATAAGTGTAACCCATGCCCCTCATTGTTTTGACTTCAGTCGCCTATGGCACCCACTTAGGACCCCGCGGCCTTTGCACACGTCATTTAAGATCGGTAGCACACCCTGTACTTAATTAGCGCATGCTGTACTGATTGTAGTCAGTTGGCGGCATAAGAATCATGACTAAAGCAACTTTTTATGTTTTTTTAAAAAAAAAACTATCCCTTCCTGACGATCCATGGATTACGTTGATAAAAGTACCCGTATAACCCCCCCCCCCCCTCCCCTCCCCGAGACTATCGGAATACAACAGATTTATGAAAAACGTGTGGAATTCGCTTCGCTAGTATTTTACACGCAAACCAGACACTTTGAAAGCCTTAAATAAAATATGCCCTTACCGATCAAAACTGAGCCGCCAAATATGAAAGAGGACTGTGTAATACATATTGACTCAACCAACCACAAAAGCCTACACCACGCTATTCAATCGTCAAGCAAATAAAGAGGCACCATCGTTATTTCCTTGGAAACGGCTCATGCGAAGATGTCTGGCTGGACATCAGGTCAATAAACTCCAGCTTTGAGCGACATACACTGTCCTCGTCTTATTACTTTCTGGCTGTTGCACTAACGGCTTTGTGTACTGAGGTAACCCTACTTTGCTTCTTCTCTCTCTCTCTCTCTCTCTCTCTCTCTCTCTCTCTCTCTCTTCTGTCTGTCTTGTCTCTCTTTTCTCTCTCTGTCTCTCTCTCTTCTCTCTCTCTCTCTGTCGTATGGTGTGTGTGTGTGTGTGTGTGTGTGTGTGTGTGTGTGTGTGTGTGTGTTGTGTGTGAGTGTGTGTGAGTGTAGAGTGATGAGTGAGTTGGTGTGATGAAGAGAGAGACAGAGGGAGAGAGAGAGAGAGAGCAAAAACATAAGATGCGGTAAAGAAACCAGTGAAGACAAAATTTACTTCGTCGATACACAGAACTAAAACAATGTAATTTACAATTACGTAACAAGTTCAGAGGTAACAGTCTTGTATTTACAAATAAACAAATAATCTGATGTTTTCTGATAAAGTAATAAGCTTGTGATTTGAAGCCAAAAAAAAAAATCAGTTTTGTGACTTTTTGTTTCAGATTTGAGGTGAAGTAGCAGACTTCAGTGTAGAGGAAAAGTAAGGCTTTGGGATGGTACTACGTGTTTCTGTTGCGCTGGACTTCTGTCTTGTCATTTAAATCCTGACAGGGTTTGCTGGGTGAAGGAAGCAGCGGGATTCTTCTGGTGCCTCAGTTCAACAAAATGTACCAAACTTCTAGTAGACCTTCAATGACCCACTTTGTGGGGATCGCTCTCACATTAACAGATTCGCACGTTGGAGATCAAATGCAACTGTGGACTGAGGAAACTACACATAAATACACAGTGTGAACAGAACACACAGAGAGGGGACAGCCACCACAATACGCTTTCCCCTAGTTCCGATTGACCCCGTGACGGAGACAAAGTACTGAGTCCTGTTTTGTCGTGACAGAAGGCTTGATTTGTCACGACATTCCCGGACCTATCTTGCCATTGGACATGATGATAATAATAACAATAATAACAATGAGGACAATTTCTATAGCGCCCACCCTAACAACGTAGGCTACAGGGCGCTTTACAAGTTTTAACAATTCAACATCTAAAAAATATAGGCATCACACACACACACACACACACACACACACACACACACACACACACACACACACACACACACACACACAAGCGCGCGCACATGTTGTTTAATAGTTTGTGGAAACTTTCGAGATAGGAAGGAGTATATCTAAGGAGAGTGACACGTTGGTCCTGAGCCTTTAAGATTTCGACCGACTTAGCGGAATATTTATTCAGCCCCGTAGCTCCGGTCTCTGCTGGATTTATTAAGTTAATATTCCTAGTTGAAAGACCACGTGCTGACAATGACCTAGTTTCAATGCTTCAAGACTGGTTATAAAAGACTGTGAAATACCGTACTATGTTAGGACTATGTCATACGGAAAGATGTAAAACAACATCTTGTGCTAAAATATGCATGCAGCACAACCTTTCCTGCGTTCCCCATCTAACATACAAACATGTGCTGATGTTTGACAGAATGACACGATAAACGAACGACTAGCGCCAGCATGCAACTCTTTGGTAGGCTCTACCTAGGTAGGCAGCCCATCGTGTAAACGTGAACGTGAACTGTAGAGCGCTTGGTCACCAACTGAGAAAAGGCACGATATAAGTACTCTTGACAATAATATTTGACAGAAAGATGTTTTGGAGCTGTTTCGCGTCTGAACTCATTATGGGGTGCTGTAGTCTGGCGACAAGCAGTTCGTGTCATGACACGATGCGAGGCGCCGCTGATAGACAGGTGACTATGTTCATATGTCATACAAACAGCTGAGAAAACTGCATATGCCCGCTTCAGATTCCTCGGATCGATTTCTTACATTGCCACTCAACCTGTGAGGCGCCGTATTAAAGACTGAAAGAAACGGACACCAAAAATCGAATAGGAGGATCTCGATGATAAGCTTGTGCACCGGTCGGGTAGTTGGCGGCGCAGCGCTGTGGCTCCACGTGTGGCCTTTAGCCATATTTCATCGTGATATGCTCTGCAAGAGACAGCTTCAAGACAATCATTGCACTCACTATGTGGGCCTGTACAGTGGGCATTTCACCTGGAAACAGTGTCGTGTGACACAGGCCTCAGGTGAATCACTGCTGTTCACCGTGGGTGACTTCTTCGTACCAAATATGAAACGCACTAGTGTACGTCGTTGTGTGCTTTCTGTCCGAACTGGGAATAGAAAAGGAAAGAAACAGACAGACAAACAAACAAATAAACAACCCCTCAGGCAAGCAGCGAAGGACGTTATCGGCTCGGTCTCGTTCAAGCCCGAAAGAAACAAACAGACAAACAAACAAACAAGCAACCCCACATGGCAGGAATCGAAAGGACGTGTGTTTCATCAGTTCAGTTTCTTTCAAGCCCCGCTGACCGCACAGGGACTTTTCAGGGTTGAGGCAAAATGGGACAGAGAACGGGTGTGGTGTGGATGTGTACTGAATTCG
>CM065720.1:44008438-44018438 GCA_033310375.1 Conus canariensis
TGTGTATGTAAATAAGAGGGGGGGGGGGGGGGGGGTCGGCTTACATTCGTGTTTCAATCCACCCCGATCGAACCGTCTGGTTCATTACCATCGATCGCGTGACCTCGTTTGTGATTTTAGGGATTACAGGTTTCGTATAGACAGTATTACTGGTCGTCGACGTTAGGTATGTTTGTATGTTTGCTAAAATGCTCTCTCTCTCTCTCTCTCTCTCTCTCTCTCTCTCTCTCTCTCTCTCTCTCTTTGTTTGAGTTACGGTCAAATCCATGGTTACTTCAGTCATCATTATTTTGTATCCTGCTAATTTCTTTTTGAATATTGTTTGTTCACTGTAATGAAATTTTTGCTTAGATGTCATTTAAGATTAGGATGCTTCTTTTTGAATGTCAGGCGTGTGCAAGTGTGTGTGTGTGTGTGTGTGTGTGTGTGTGTGTGTGTGTGTGTGTGTGTGTGTGTGCGAGCGCGCGCGCGCGCGCGCGCGCTTTTTTTTTCGTTCTTTCTCTCTTTTTTTTTCTGTCTATCTCTAACTCTATCCCCAAACCCCTTTCCATTTTCTGTTTCCTTTACTTTCACCACTGTTATAAACTCAGTCAGTATCCCTGGCACATATCAAACCGAGGTCGGACCTGTCGTCACCGCTGCACTGTTTTTGTCTGTTTTTTTTTCGGTCTATCTTTTTATTTTGTCGCCATACACGATACGTCAAAGTTTGTAAACTGCCACGCAACTGGCAGATCTATAGTCCTCCGGTCAGTCTGGAGTCTGGTAAAATTTTAAGGACAGGATGGGTCTGGGATTAGTTTGATGTCGAAGAAATGTTTAGACATTTTCTTTTAGATTAATTCAGTGTAAGGAACTGGTTCTTGGACTAGTTTGATGTCGGGGAAATGTTTAAGGACAAGATTATGATAGGTCCTAAGTTATCTTGACGCTAGGAAATCTTGTGTGGACAGCATGGTTCTGAAATTGGTTTACTGCGAGAGAAATTTGTATGGACAGGCTGGTTCTTAAGTTGGTGTTCTGCTAGGGAAATTTGTTTTGGACAGGCTGGTTCTTAACTTGGTTTACTGCTAGGGAAATTTGTATGGACAGGCTGGTTCTTAGGTTGGTTTACTGCTAGGGAAATTTGTATGGACAGGCTGGTTCTTAAGTTGGTTTGTTGCTAGGGAAATTTGTATGGACAGGCTGGTTCTTAAGTTGGTTTGTTGCTAGGGAAATTTGTATGGACTGCTGGTTCTTAAGTTGGTTTGTTGCTAGGGAAATTTGCATGGACAGGCTGGTTCTTAAGTTGGTTTACTGCTAGGGAAATTTATATGGACAGGCTGATTCTTAAGTTGGTTTGTTGCTAGGGAAATTTGTATGGACGCGATGGTCCTTATGTTAGTTTTTCAGTAGGAAAATGTTTACGGATAGTGTGGTTCCTAAATTAGTTTGGTGGCAGTGAACGTTTTAAGGAAAGGATGGTTCTTAAGTTGGTTTGGTGCTAGGGGATTTTTTTTTATGAACGCGATAGTTCTTACTGAAGTTTGGTGGCAGGAGATGTTTACGTACAGAATGGTTCCTAAGTTACTTTTGTGGCAGGGAAATATTCTAGGACTAGGACAGGATTGTTCTTAAGATGTTTGGTTGTAAGAGAATGTTGAAAAACACGGTGGTTTTGAAATTAGTTTAATGGCAGGGAAATTTTTAAGGGCGTGATGAAGATCAGTTTCGTTTGTGGAAGAGATGTTTAAGGATACTATGATACTGAAGTCAGTTATTGGTACGATAGTTCAACGTTAATAATGTATTTGAAGACGTCATGTTTTATCAAAGGGTTTATTGGCGAGGTGAATAAGGACACAATGATTCGCAAGTTTTTTCGCTGGCGAGGAAATGTTGACGTACATGACGGGTCACATATCAGTTTATCAGTGAGACGTATAAGAAGATGACAGTTCTTACCTTAGCTGGTCAGTAACGAAAGATTTAAAAACACAACGGTTTCTAAGTTTTTTGGTTTTTGGTTGTTTGTTTGTTGTTGTTGTTGTTGCTTTTTCGCCATGGACAGCATAAATCACAGGGTCATTTGAAGTCTGTAGGCGAACAAATATTTAATCTGGCGGTTCTTAGATTTTTGGCGATGAAAGTTTTAGGAATACAATAGTTCTAAGTTTGTCGGCGAGGGAACATCCCAGGAATACGATAGTTCTTACTCAGTCGGCGAGATGTTTAAGGATACAATGATCTGTAACTCAGTCTGTTGGCAAGGAGCTGTTTTTGGATATGTTTCTTACGTTGATTTCTTGATTGGTGGTCTCTCTAGAATCGATCTAAGCTTCGACCTAAGTCGGTTCGTATCATCCGCTTCGTGGCAGTTCATCAGTCTGCATCCACTTTCACCCCATTCGTGGGTTCTGAGAAAATACAAAACGTTGATGAAAACTCGCCACCCAGGGATGCCTGTGATATAATCGAAAGGCAAATCTGAACGGAAAGTTAGAGTGTCTGACTCCCTTTGGTATCTTCTCTTTTTTCACGGCAAAACTCATTAATGCGCATTGAAACAGAAACGGTAAGATCAGGGACATCGCCCCGGGTCGCACAGAATGGTTGAAACTTTACTCTTTTGACTTTTACGGTCAGCTGTATCATCTTTCTTATCTATTCACTGGCATTATCCTCACGCCGCTCGTTCTGGATGCACCCGCCCAAGCACCCGTCCATCCCACCACACACACACACACACACACACACACACACACACACACACACACACCCACCACACACACACACACACACACACACACACACACACACACACAGAGCTTCCTTCCCAGCTCCAGCCGCCAGTGTCCACACACAGTCATAGTTAGATTCATTCTGTCGCAGTCCAAGCACTGACAAGCTGCAGGCAGCAAACAATATCAAGTCATCTTGAGGCAACCCACCGGAGGATAGGCTGCCGTGCTGCTAAATCATTGCTCGTTCTAGCCCAGCGCACGCAGGACACCGCCACGAACGAAAGACTCCTACTGACACAACTAATTATAGATGGAGCCAGCGTCAGTGTCGTGTCCTCCCCCCCCCCCCCCCCCCCCCCCACCCACCCTCCGGAGGATGGCTGTTGTTCTGCCTGTCTGTCTTTCCTCAAGATGACCCGAAAACAGCTTGTCGGATTTTCCGCGTCCATGCTGACATGATTGTTTACGGAGTCGTCATCATCTGACAGTAAAGAAATCTTGGGTACGAAAGGCCCAATGGAAAACTGTTCGACGCTGCAATATAACTTTATCTTGCACGGAATGAGTTAGAGCGCGCAGGGATTGTGTGCTATTCTAAGACGATTTTTTTTCGTGTTTGTCTGGGGTACTCAAAATAACCAGGGTACTCCATTCTGACGTTTCTTCTTCTTCTTCTTCTTCTTCTTCTTCTTCTTCTTCTTCTGCTTCTTCTTCTTCTTCTTCTTCTTCTTCTCCTTCTTCTTCTTTATTGTAATTGTTAGAATGTTCTTCTTTTTTTCCTTTTTCCTCCCCTTCTCCTTTTCATACTATTTCCATCCTTCTCTGAGGTTATTGTTTTGGTTCTATTTCCCTCCCTTATTGTTCTTGTTCTTCATTGGTTTTCTTCCTGTCAGTCTCCTCCTCCCCCTCCTCCTCCTCCTCTTCCTCCTTTTCTTGTTGTTGTTGTTGATGATCTTCTTCTTCTTCTTCTTCCTCTCCTCCTCCTCCTTTCTTCTTTTTCTTCTTTCTTTTTTCTGTCTGTCTTCCTTCTTTATCTTCTTTCTTTCTTTCTTTTCTTTCTTTCTTTCTTCTTCTTCTTCTTCATCTTATTGAAAGAGATTAACATTTTTCATCGGATCTGAGATTTTACAATGGAAAGTTTTTAAACAAAATTTCGGGTAGGTTTTTAGAAGATGTATTTTAAAGAGTTGTGTGAATTGAATGATTTGTGAGTTGATTTTAACGTGGTGACTGCCCTGATATGACCCTTTGCGGTCGGCTGGGCTGTAAGCAACATTACCTTACCTTCTTCTTCTTCCATATCGCCTTTTTTTTGGTAATCTGTCTCATCCTCCTAGCCACTTCAGCGGCACAGCTCTCTCACCCACTCATTCCGGCTCCCCGGTTATAGCCTCTCCCTGTTTGGTCTTGTCGATGTCCCGTGTACTGGCAACAGACAGGGAGCACTAAGCATCGAGTGACAACGCAGTAATTCACCGAAGGAGACCTTGCACTGCTGCCCAGTCATTCAGCTGGTGTTCAGTGGTGCCTCTTCTATTCCGACAAGATACCACTTGCGAAGCCTCCGATTTACAACAATTATCGCCTCGCTGCGGAGTCAGTGTGGGTGAGCCTTCCCTTCCGCCGTGCCTTCCGAGGCCACACCACGTCCGACTAACGACAGTTTCCATTAACTTACCTATACCGACAACCTCAGCAGGAAATCACCAAGAGCATAGACTTGGAAAGGAAATAGAAACCGAAGTTACTTCGAGAGTAGATCGTGAAGTGAAATGATTTTTGTTATGTTGACTGACGAAGACGGGGATTGTGAAGACAATACTATGGATTTCTGTTCTGATCAGAGACTACACGAGAGGGCTGTACTCTACGGCTGCTTTCAGAACATTGCAAATCGGGAAACAGGCCCGAGAGATACACAAAAAAAACCTGCAGTGATTGTAGGGAAATTGGAGCAACATTCACACAGACGAATCCATTAAGTGGATGACACTCGACTGTGTGGTTCCAGTCCTCTCAGCAAACTCAACTGTTGGCAGGAACCAGTCGGGGTCCGAACAGTCCCATGAATAGATGGTTTTGATGGAACCAAACACACCTCCTCCCAGCCTGCAGTCCTGGACACCAACCACTGTACCACAGCGACTGGTCTTTCGTCGTCTTCCTTTTCATTATAATCTTGTACTTCATTATCATCTTTCTAAAAACAAAATTCTTCTTTTATTAGGGGCATAGAATAATAGGGATTGTAACACACTGACTGGCTTGATAGAGCATTGGAAGAATCATTACACCCTATCTGAGTCGTTTGCGTGCGTGTGATGCGTCATCCAAAGATGTCCTCTTTTCCTGACCGGGAAAAAAATATGAATCGACAATGAAGAAACGCAAATTAACCAAATTACGGTTGTAAACGACTAGCTGAAACTGTGTCTACCTACATACCGATGGCCTTTTCCCTCTCCCTCTTCCTGTTCAGACTCAGTGTGTGTGAGTGTGTGTGTGCGCGCGCGCGCTCGTGCGTGCGTGCGTGCATGCATGCGTGTGTGTGTGTGTGTGTGTGTGTGTGTGTGTGTGTGGATCGGAGTGCGCGTGTGTGTATATATGTGAGTGCGTTAAATCCGTGCGTGCCCGTGCGTGCGTCCGCACGTGCTTGTGTATGCATGCGTGTGTGCACACGTATGTGCACACGTGTGTGCGTGCGTGTGTGCGTGCATGCGTGCATGCGCGCGCGCGTGTGTGCATATGTGTGCATGTGTGTGGGGTGTGTGTGTGTGTGTGTGTGTGTGTGTGTGTGTGTAAATAGGGAAGTAAACCAGAAAAGAAAGGCAAAAAAAAAACAAAAAAAAAAAAATGTATTTTGTTAACGTTACTGGAAACTGTCTTTGACACAGATCAGACTCCCTTTGATTTCAACACTTCAAACAATTTGAAACCAGATTCTTTAAAAAAAAAAAAAAAAAAAAAAAAGTAGGAAAATTTTACTTTTCTTTGTTATATGCTTGGATATTGAAACCAAAGAGAGAGAGAGAGAGGAGAGAGAGAGAGAGAGAGAGAGAGAGAGAGAGAGAGTGAGAGGAGGAGGAGGTGGAGCTGAATTCAGTTATCAGGAATTTTTCAATTAATTCTCATCAGTGCATGGGAGCAAAGCCACAAGTGTGTGCGCAGGCCTTTTTGTCTGCCTCTGTGTGCGTGCATACCTGATGATTCTCTCTCTATATGTGTGAGGCATGTCATCTGTTTTCTCGTTCCCCCCCCCCCCCCCCCCCCCCCCGCTCTGTTTTGTATTGAGGCTAATGAGGGATAATGAGTGCGACCGAAAGAAACAGGAAGTTAAAAGGTTATTAAAAAGATTTCAGAGATGCAAAACAGCCAAGGATAAAAGTAAGAAAAGAGAAGAATACGCTGTATCACGTAAAGAGTATGTTACGCTAAGGAAAACAAAGGAACTGGAGTTTAAAGAAAGTAGGTTAAAGAAACTAAAAAATTCAGTAATGATTCTAAAATGTTCTGGTCAGTGATAAGATCTATAAACAAAAAGAGTTTTGTATATAACGAAATCTCAGTTCAACAGTGGCATGACCATTTTTGGGGCGTTTTTCATAGTTTTGATAATAAAAGTAAGGAAGAAGAGACTGGTATGGTAGAAGAAAATGAAATTGAGCCATTATTTAATCAACCTATTTCCAGTGAAGAAGTCGTTGCTGGTATTAAACATTTAAAATTAGGAAAGAATGCAGGACCAGATAGAATCATAGCAGAAATGTTGAAGAATGCAAACACAACTATAATCAGTTTTCTTGTTCATTTATTCACCCAACTTTTTGATAATGGTATCTTTCCATCAGAATGGGCTAAATCTATAATTGTACCAATTTACAAAAACAAAGGAGACGTGAATAATCCCGACAACTATCGTGGAGTATCACTTACCAGCATTTTAAGTAAAATCTACACTTACATACAAATGCAAGATTAACTGAATGGGCTGAAACTGAAGAAAAAATAGTGGAAGAACAAGCAGGTTTTAGAACCAGTTACAGCACCATAGGCCATATATTTACACTATATTCTTTGATTCAGAAACATCTACTATGCAAATCGAAGCTCTACATTGCATTTGTAGATTTCAAGAAGGTCTTTGACTCGGTAAATCGGAATGCTCTGTGGAATGTACTCCGTAAAAGTGGTGTTCATAGTAAATTGTACATGGCTATTAGAGGGGTCTACAACTCAGTGCTTGCATGTGTGCGTGTGAAGAGTGAGTATTCAGATTATTTTGATTGTCCAAATGGAGTAAAACAAGGATGCTTGCTGAGTCCGCAGTTGTTTTCTTTTTTCATAAACGAACTGGCGGTGGAATTGTCCCGCAAAGGAAGACATGGTATCCAGATGATACCTGGAGTAGTTGAATTAGTTTTACTACTGTATGCTGATGATGTTGTTCTTCTGTCCGGAACAGTTGTAGGTTTGCAAAACCAACTAAATGTATTGAAAGAGGAAGCAGACCGCTTAGGTTTATCAGTTAACTTGGATAAGACGAATATAGTGGTCTTTAGAATGGGTGGCCACCTATCAGTGTATGAAAAATGGTCTTATGGAAATGCAGATGTTCAAGTAGTTAATTCATATAAATATCTTGGAATGATATTTTCAACAAAATTAACTTTCCGTTACGCATGGGAAGAATCTCTGAGAAAAGGAAAAAAAGGTACTTTTGAAATTCTGAAATCCCTAAGAAAACTGAATTGTACAGACCGTGGTATATTTTGGAAAATGTTTGATACACAGATAAAACCTCTTCTTACATATGCAGCTGAAATTTGGGGCTTACATGAAAATTCGCAGATGGAAAAAGTACATACGTATGCTATAAAGCGTTTCCTTCAAGTACCTATTCATTCATCCAACACCGTTTTATATGGAGAAATGGGCAGATACCCTTTGCATATAAGTACATTTGTGAAATGTATTAAGTACTGGTTGAAGATCTTGAAGCTACCCCAGTCTCGTTTGAGCAGGCAAGCCTATGATATGATGCTTCTAGAAATGGAAAAAGGTAAAGAAAACTGGGCTTATAAAGTAAAGAAAGTCCTTTCAGAACAGGGTTTTGGAATAGTGTGGATGACCTAGGAAGTAGGAAATGAGCAACAGTTCATTGCGGAATTTAAAGACAGGCTTATTTGTTCTTTTAAACAGAATTGGCACTCAGATATGGAAAGTAAAGAAAAATATCGCTGGTTTTTCTCATTTAAGAATGTGTTTCATTCTGAAAAGTTTCTCAGTATCATAACAGATCAGATAAATGGCACAGAATAAATCACGCCAGATTTAGGTTGAGAACTTTACGTTTTAATGCGAACAAAAGATGGTTTGAATGTGAAACATCCGCAGAATCTCCTTGTCCTGCATGTAGACATATTATTGATGACGAAGAACACTTTCTGTTCCACTGTACTGCTTATAATGGAGTGCGGACAAATTGTTAATTTTTCCAGTTAGATATAGCGAAAAGACAAAATGTCGCTGGCATGTTATCATCAGATGATGAACTTGTAATTAAATCAGTTGCGAAATTCATCGCGGAAGCATTGAAAATTAGACAGATGAAGGATAGTGAAATTTAAGATAATACATTATAAGAGATATCTGAATGAATATTATCATTCATCGCATGTGGAAGAGATCAATAAAATACAATGTCATCATTTGATTGAGTGGATGTTCGAGTCAGTCTTAAGTTGTTGTTGTTGTTGTTTTTTTTTTAACCTTACTGCATTACTCCTGTGCATGAAGTGAGGACATAACGAAATGTTACGAATTTATTTGTTTTTATTAACTTTGGATTTGATACAGACTAGGAATGAAAGTGTACTATTTGTTTGCAGGAAAGGAAGAGGGAAATGTTTTTGTTCTGTTACCTCTCCCCCTTGTCAAAAAACCTCTTTGGTAATGACAATAAAATATCAAAGTGTCAAAAAAGTGTCAAGTGTCTCTCTCTTCCACTTGCTGTGTTCTTTCAAATACGCTCTCAAAAATGGCCCAGGAAGAGCCTCCTGAGGTGGTGTAAGAAATATACACTTCCTGTACAAGACGGATATAGAGTTTTCAGGGGGGAAATACCATTTCATTAATTTAAAGGAAGACTCTTTGAAAATGCACCATTTGACCCCTGCAACAGAAGAGTCGAGATCTATGTAGAAACGTTCATTCTCTCCCTGTAGAAGAAGGCTTTAGACTCTAAGAGGAAGGTTTCAATCCCTTCCCGTTGAAGAAGGCTATAGACTTTGAGAGGAAAGGTTTCAATCCCTCCCCGATGAAGAGGGCTATAGACTCTAAGAGGAAAGGTTTCAATCCTTCCCCGTTGAAGAAGGCTTCAGACTTTGAGAGGAAAGGTTTCAATCGCCCCCCCCCCCCCCCCCTTCCGTTGAAGGCTTTAGACTCTAAGAGCTAAGGTTTCAATCCCTCCCTGTTGAAGAAGGCTATAGACTCTAAGAGGGAAGGTTTCAATCCCTCCCTGTTGAAGAAGGCTATAGACTTTGAGAGGAAAGGTTTCAATCCCTCCCCGTTGAAGAAGGCTTTAGACTTTGAGAGGAAGGTTTCAATCCCTCCCCGTTGAAGAAGGCTTTAGACTTTGAGAGGAAAGGTTTCAATCCCTCCCCGTTGAAGAAGGCTATAGACTTTGAGGAAAGGTTTCAATCCCTCCCGTTGAAGAAGGCTATAGACTTTGAGCAAAGGTTTCAATCCCTCCCCGTTGAAGAAGGCTATAGACTCTAAGAGGGAAGGTTTCAATCCCTCCCCGTTGAAGAAGGCTTTAGACTTTGAGGAAACGGGTCATTCCGTCCCTGTGAAAGCAGGATATAAATCACATGCGAAAATGTTATTCCTTCTCTGTAAAAGAACGCTACATTCGCACACGCTCGTGCACGCGCACACGCACGCTCACACACACACACACACACAAAACACACACACACACACACACACACACAACACACACACTCACAGAGAGAGAGAGAGAAGCACGCACTTACGTACGCCACCACCACCACCATCACCACCACCACCACCCTCCACACACACACACACACACACACACACACACACACACACACACACACACACACACACACCAGACCGTGCGCGCACGTGGCGTGACCGCATTTTTCGCCCCCCCCCCCCCCCCCCCCCCTCCCCCCGGCTCTCCCCCCCCACCCCCCCCTCTCATCTCCCTCAGGCTTCAACTTGGCCTTTTTCGATGAACGTTAAAAGCAAAA
>CM065720.1:44045938-44085938 GCA_033310375.1 Conus canariensis
CACTTTGCTGTTGCCTTTAGCCATTGGGGTGCTAAACAAGATTTCCATAACTTCCACATATCATGGCATTGAGGTTGCTGACCAGTCTGTAACAATATGAATGTGTAAATCAGTCTGGAAACGCCCGCCAGATTAAATGTGTGGCGCCTATACTGTCAAGAGTAGCACAGCGAGATCTGGCAGGATGGGGAGGGGCCGGGGGTGGGGGTGAGGCGGGGGGTAGGGGCGCTATGAACCAAGAATTACCACAGCATCTTTCCAGATAAAGACAAAGAAAATCAACAATTTCGTCCAGCGCTACGCAGCGACAGATGACGAAGAACCAAGTACCAGTTTCACAACAGACTGCACAACATTTCTCGAGGTGTCCAACGAAAGGCCTTAACAATCTGATTGAGGAACTAAACGGACAATTCGGAGCAGGCAACACTAGTTAGGAAGAGGTGATGGGTTCACGTGGAACTGATTGAATGAATGAGAACTGGGAATTTCCTGCAGGCGTTTGTGCTATGAACGACTGGGACAACGGGGGAAACAATACACAGTCACGTGAAATCGACCAGTCGTGCTACAGAGAACCAAATGAGCCACACCCGCATTTTCCATAAACAATCCTGAAGTCACTTCCAGATGTGAGATTAAAGAGAACGGCAAATGTAGCTTCAGAACTTCAGCTGCTGGCTGCCACTTTGAAATTAAAGCTGACGAAAAAAATGAGCAGAAAGTTCAACCAAAAGGCAAAGCTTGCTTAGGACACAGGGGGATCTTTTCTGTTTATGACTCCATTTTCCATAAAGTTCTTCAAATGAGACTTTAAACCGAGGTACCGTGTGTGAACACATGCATAACATCTTGCGTACATGATTATACAACCCAAGCACCAACTTTCGGAAGAGAAGGTCACTCTGGCCGTTGGTATGGATGACACGTAGGCACATAGTAAGCACCAAAAGAATGAAAATATGAACGAAAAACTTAGTAACTGACGGGCTGAAAGACGCTGGAAACTACTGATTATAGCGCCAGCAGGAAGCTCATTAATCGGTTCTATCCAGGTAGGCGTGTTGTTAAGTATAAGAGCGCATGGATTGTAATGTTCATAGAGTTTGATCTCTCAATGACAACAGCTACTATTTGAGTAATCTGAATGACAGTAATACCAAGATAGAGAAACAAAAACACGAATTGACACTTGCCAACAAGTTTCAACTGTTAAAGAACCAACCTTGAGTAATGGTATTTAGGAATCAAAGAGGCACAAAGAACATGTCAGGAGGCGACAGGCCCCCCAAAACACTGCCAGGAACAGTGGTTAACAGCAGAAACATTGCGGAAGTTCCCGCGCAGGAAGCAAAAGAAAACAACAGTAAACAAAAGCCATGCGATGGCAGCCAAGAGAAGTGGAGAGAAACATCAAGACAGACAAGCGCAGCAATATCAACAGCGTTACGGAGGAAGAAAGGGGGAAAAACAGTCGCAAATGGAAATGTGCAAAAAGTTGTATGACATCACCACGAAATTGACAGGCCAGAGCACTCAGCCTGACCGACCACAGACGAGGTCGAAAAAGTCATTTTGCGAACAGAACAGATGAAGAGATCGGCTGAATATTTTAAAGAACATCTGAATCGACCATATACAGAATCCTCCTTACGTGTAATTGGCTGAGAGGGATTCGTCCATTTTCTGCAGCATACCCACCAAAAAATAAGTAGATAGTGTAATACTACAACTGAAAATTGGAAAGGCAACAGGATCAAGCGACATCTTAACAAAAGTACTGAAGACAGACGTGGACAACGCCGTCGAATTGTTACATCCACTCTCTGCGTAGATCTTGATAGATGTAACATTAGATAGGAAAGAAATGTTTCTAATGAAGTTGCACAATAGACCGCAGTAGCTGTGCCATTTACAGAGGAGTACATTACTGTCAATGCCTGGGAAATTCCCAGGCAGAGCCGTCCTGAAAGAACAGAAGTTAACCTACAGCTGCGATGTGAACAAGCAGTTACCGTCAAGGCAGATATTCTACAGACTACATTACCCCTCTATGCATTAGAATGTAGCCATGGTTGGAATGGATTCTTCTCCAACATCATCTTTGTAGACTACGGAAAAGCCTTCAACAGCAAAGGTAAAGAGAACTTCTGTAATTCCTTCAGACACTGAGATAAACCTGATTGAGAAATTCTCCAATTGAATGATCCGCCGAGTGATCCATGGAAGACACTCGTCAACACTTTTCATGTAAAGACTGGAGTCCGCCTTTCTTCTTATTCAGTCTCTTGGTCATAGGTTGGTTCATGAGGACTTCAAAAGTACAGACGAAACCCGGGAAACTCTGGGTATCCCGGACGACCTGGACTTTGCAGATGACCTGGCATTACAGATGCTGCGCTAGCGGCAATCTCAGCACACGTCGGCCTTGACATTCACTAAACAAGACCCAAGGTCCAGAAGACCTTCACACTCAGAACCGACATAATAACGTGGGACAGGTGTCTTCTTGAGGAGGCTGAAACATCCATCAACCTGAACAATGTCTTCGATCAGCAGGGTGGCATAGCTGCAAATGTCAGAACAAGAATTGGCAAGGCAAGAGCAGCCCTCCTGAAGCTCAAACACACCTGAAACTCAAGACGAGTAACCTGTCGCACGAACGTAAGACATTGGCTTTCAATGTAAAGTCAGCCTAAGTAAATGGAGCAAAACAGGAGAACCAAAAGAAAACCATTCAGAGGGCACAGTTATTCATCCACTGCTGCTTCAGGAAACTCCAGTTCTGCATGTCAGACACTATCAGCAACATCCACCTACAGCGTAGACCCGCCATCCAAGGACGAGACCGAGAGAAGAAGAGGGTGGTAAACTAAACACGTAGTTAGAAAACTCCCTTCAAAGATCACCAGACAAGCCTTGCCATACGAAATATTGCTAGGTGTAAGATTTTGATGTTGTTACCAGACTTCTAGTGAGAAGTTACCGCTCCCATTAAATTTCGCTGCCGAGTGTCATTTTTTGTGTGTATGGAATACAGCCACACGTCCAAATAATGTTCATACCAGCCACTTTTTCTCATGAAAGTTAGATCTCTACAACAGTGTCAGAATTATGTATGAAATGTGACCGCGTGGAACCTTTTCGCGTGAAGTCCAGGCGCATCCAGATTTCACGTCAAAATGTGTTGCAGTGACAAAATTTAAGTTTAAAACCTTTCGCAACGGCCAGTTTTCCCGTACTCTTTTCCTTCTAAAGGCATTCTTTAGGGGGAATAAGACTCCGTGGAAATCTGTCAGGCCATGCTGCAAATGCGTCGATAATATTGGTTACTGTTATGATCCACCCAAGTTCGCCATCCACCATACAAATAAAAGAAATTTCCCTGTGTCTGTTTGTCTCTTTCGTGGCCTATCCAAATCAGTTTCCAAATACAGTCTTGGAGAATTCAGAAATGTATTTATGTAGATCGATCGATGAATAGATAGATCTATAGATAGATAGACAGACATACAGACAGACAGATAGATAGCTGGCTAGACAGATATAGATAGATAGATAGATAGATAGATAGATAGATAGATGATAGATAGATAGATAGATAGATAGTCATATAGACAAATAAACAGATGAATAGCTAGATAAATAGTTAGACAGACAGATGGACAGCGATAGATATATAGAGAGGTAGGTAGATGCATAGATGGAAAGATAGAAAGGTAGATAGGTAAAGGGATAGATCGACAGATAGCTCGATAGATCAACAGATACATACATACATACATACATACATACATACATACATACATACATACATACATACATACACACATGCATACATGCACACACATACATACATACATATATACATACACGCATACATACATACATGCATACAGATATAGATACATACATGCATACATACATACATACACACATACATAATTACATACATATCTACATACATACATTCATACATACATACAATCCAAAATACACCCATTGTAAATTTGGTAAATACTTATCATTGAATCGTTTTCACCCACAGTCTGAGCGTTCAGTTTCTTGATAGATCAATGATTAATTTTAATGTAGTCTCGTTCCTGCCGTGACACACAAGCTGTTATTGCCATTGTTTACAAATAATGTTGGGTGCACATATGAATTTGCGGCTATATAAGATGTGGTTTTCAACTCTCACGACCTACATATCTCACAGAGACACACGCACACACGTAGACTCACACACGTGTATACACACACACACACACACACACACACACACACACACACACACACACACACACACACACACACACACAGAGAGAGAATTCTGACACGCATACATACATACATGCATACGTACATTCAATAACCACGAGAGAGAGAGAGAGAGAGAGAGAGAGAGAGAGAGAGGGGAGAGAGAGAGAGAGAGAGAGAGAGAGAGAGAAAATAATACTGTGAAGCTCAAATTAAAAGCATTTTACAATATCAATACTTACTTAAAAGTCAGAACGTCCATTCACGCATTCACTCAAAAAAGCGCTGGCAACAAAGAAACCGGTTTGTGCACAACACGTGTTTAATGAATCTAATAAATCTAATGTAAGTTGAAACTTAAATTAAATTGAACTTTTAAGGTGAAACCTGTGCACGAACCGTTGATGATGAGATAACGTGCTAAGAACCGTTGATGATGAGAGAACTTGCTAAGAAACAGTGATGATGAGAGAACGTGCTAAGAACCATTGATGATGAGAGAACGTGCTAAGAAACAGTGATTAAGTTTCAGATGAAACTCCGTCGTGTTTGATACTAGAGGTACGCAAGTTCTGCTATGAAAAGGGGATGTGTGGTCAAACTTCACCTAAAATGTGGCCTCATCATAATTCAAATGTGTCATCTTTTCACCGGAGGTTATTTTGTCGCAAAGTCAACATGGAACAAAGTTCACGTCAGCAATAATGTTCTCACGACGAAAAATAGTGAATTGTGATCAGTGCAATCATACGTCGCATGAATTTTTTTTGCGCATTGGAGTATCAGCAGCCATAATTCACGGTGTCAGTGTTTCACAAGTTATGAAATTCAGCCGCGCGTCCAAATTTCACGTGAAAAATGATCACAGCGACCACATCTCACGGTGTTTTTGTTTCACAAGACCTTCTCTCACCCCTCAACCCCGACTCCAACCCCGCTCTCCACCTCCTAGGCGGAAATGAGGCCGACCAAGAAACACGTGGCCACCGGACCTTGAGGTAGACGCCAAACAATGAGACACACCTGGGGACAGCTGGGCTGGAGGACCCAGAACAGAAGGCTTTGGCAGACTGTGCTACACTCCAGAAGGGGCGAAAGACTATAATGATGATATGTTCTTATTGCTGTTGTTCTTCCTATTTAAGGAATAGCATTTTCGCCCTGTGTCGTGACAACCATAAAATGGCCTATACGATAGGTTGAGCAATGAGGTTTTTTCAATTAACTTCAACAGTTCTGACCATTTTATCTGTTTATTGATTATGCCCAGAATTTGTTATTAAACAACTATCGACAAAATAAGGTTGTGATCTTCTGTTCCGTTACCAATCTTTTATTATTTTGCGTCTGCAATGCCAAATACACTCCGGAAAACTATTCGAAAGAATTTGGTTAATCTAAATACGTCCTACACTGATCGGTTTTAAGAATATGTATTGGTTTATCAGCCAACTGCTTTATTCTATATAAACATCGTAATCGTATGTTTGCCTTTTAATACCTCAAAAAAGGTTGTCTCTCATCTACGTGGCCAAAATCTCTGCTACCGTACTAAGAATGAGAGGGGGTGGGGGACTACCTTGCCTAGCCATATTCTAAAGTGTTTTCATGCTTTTAGCAGGGTGGCTTCTAATCTTTGTACCTTTTATGTAATATAATGATGTCCTCGGTAACCAATTTATTTACATGACTGATATCATAATTTGTTGTTACTATGATCGTTGACGAATTTCCAGATTTAATATGAAACACTTGATGCTCTTTCGCCATTTTTTTCCCCTGTTATTTACCTACTATCAGAGCTAAACTTTTTGCTAGCAGTCATGGTCAGTATTCGTTAAAAAGGATTGATCTTCTGAGGTTCCGTTTGTCTCTATCTTGGTCTCTCCCTTAATATAGCAATGGCGTGTCACATTGTATTATAGTGAACGACAATCCACTGTCTTTAAATGATTCGTTAAATGAATTGATTGGTGCATTATCATTTTATTCCATCAAAAGAAAACTCCGACATGATCACATTTCGATCCATTCTTATTATTCGGACAACTTCTATTATTTGTTTCGTAGTTACCATGCCTACGTACAATGCTGCTTTCGTCTTCTCTAGCATTGCCAAATTTCCGTCTGTTACGAAGGTATTAGCAGCTTCCTTTACATTTGTGTTTCCAGTTTGTTTTGTTTTTTTGACCGCATAATGTTTTGCTTTGTTCATATTCCGGTTAAAATTCAAATTGTCGGGTGCTACAATGATGTTATGATGCGTTTCTCCCCCCCCCCCCTCTCTCTCTCTCTCTTTCTTTCTTTCTTTCTCTCTCTCTCTCTCTCTTTCTCTCTCTCTTTCTCTCTCTCTCTCTCTCCCTCCCTCCCTCTCTCTCTCTCTCTCTCTCTCTCTCTCTCTCTCTCTCTCTCTCTCTCTCTCTCTCTCTCTCTCTCTCTCCATTTTCGTGAAAATGAATTCTCTTCCGTGGTTATTTGTCCTTTGGGTGGAAAAATCCGGATGAAATGTTTCAGTGTTTCTGAAATGGGAAGTGAACTTTCGAGATAATCAACTTCATTCTCTTTCTATGCCTTTTTATACCCCTCTGCTACATTATTTTACGGTTTCTTCCGATTCTCTCTCTCTCTCTCTCTCTCTCTCTCTCTCTCTCTCTCTCTCTCTCTCCTCTCTCTCTCTCTCTCTCTCTCCTGTCTTCGCCTCCCCCTACCACCCTCTCTCTCACTGTGTGTGCGTGTGCGTGTGTGTGTGTGTGTGTGTGTGTGTGTGTGTGTGTGTGTGTGTGTGTGTGTGTGTGTGTGACGATTCGTCTACAGCTTTGTACATATGCTAAACATACCCTCGCGTGCTGAAAGTGATCATTGATAATAATCGTCAGATATTGTTTATCCTTAGTGGCTTTTTCTGACTAACACAATGTGTCTGCCACCGCCGTGACTCCTGATGGTTATGCTAATATTTTGAAATCAGGGATAAACTAAATCCTGATTTAGAAAGAGAGGGTGTTAGTTACCGCCAATGACATTGACAAACAAAGCACATGACAAGACACGATGCATTTCAACCTCTTGGGTCTTCTTCAGGCGAAAAAATAAATCACATTTAACATTTAAGACAGTACAAAGAACGAAAATGACTCATCTGTTGTTGTCCATGTGGTGGGGAGAATAGTCGCTAGGCGGAAATGACAAGAGGGATTATGGGAGAGGAAAAGGGAGGGGGGGGGGTTGCGTGGGGGGAGGGGGGGTTGTGTGATACGATAGGGTTGTGTGTCTAGTTTAGTGGGGTGGTGTGATATCTTTGTGACGGTTGTGGTAATGGTGGATTGATAATAATGGTAAGGGGGGGGGGGAACTGGAAAAAAAAAAAATATATATATATAGAAGGGGTAAATAAGTACATGAACAGAAGAAACTGTTTAAAAAAAAAAGAAAAAAAAAGAAAAAGAAGAAGAAAGTTTAGGTGAATAAAATAAATGATTTCGCTGGGTGATGAAAGAGGTGGTGGTAGTTATGCGTGGGTAGTTGTGAAAGGTGTGTGGGTAATGTTAATAAGGGAGGGAAGGGGATGGAAGATAAATGGGTGATAAGGTATGATTGGGAGGGGGGAAGAGGGGGGGGGTTGAGGAAAAAAAAAAGAGGAAGGTAATGTGTTTGTGTGTGTGTGGGGGGGGGGGGGGAAGGGGGGCAAGAGAAGGAGAGCTCATATCTCTTCATCCACTATGGGGTGGGAGGTGGGGGTGGGGGTGGGAGGTTGGGAGGTTCATATTAATAGTGTTGTTTTAAAAAGTAAACAATGCTGTGGGATGATGTTCATTGTAACAGGTGAAATAATGTGTTGGCATCAATATGCTGCTGTTTGTTGAGAGAAGATAGCAGTGATCAATAAAAAAAAAACAGGGTATCATGTGTTGCACACACACACACACACACACACACACACACACACACACACACACACACACACACACACACACACACACAGGGGGGGGGGACCACATGTAAACAATGTTCTGGATGAGTTAAAATCATGTGATCATAATGAGACTAACTGTGGAAAGTTTTCACACACATATTCATACACACATACACTCATTCACACACACACACACACACACACACACACACACACACACACACACACACACACACACACACACACACACACACACACACAAAGGAGAAAAAAAAAGGGTAAAAATTATTATCATTAATCAGTCACTGATGGGTGATGATCATATGAGATCAACGGTAGTGTAGGAAGAGATTCTTCTCAGTTCCCTTAGGCAGGAATGGTGGAGGTACTGGCAAGGGCTTCTGTATGGTGAAGGCCCTCCAGTGGTCAATAAGGTTTTGCATTCATCAGTGTGTTGGCAGGCCAGGATTCTTCTTTTGGTGTTGTTGGGACTGTTCCACCGTCATTGGGGCTGCATGGATAAATTGAAGACCCGCCAGGGTGGAGTATTGAAGAGATGTTATGTCACAGTCTGGAGTGCCCGGTTCTCAGTATCACAATAATGGTCTTCTTCTTCGTTTACTTGGTCGGAATCCTGGAGGATTGATCACACACACATACACAAACACATACACACGCACGCACGCACGCACGCACGCAAGCACACACACACGCACGCACGCACGCACGCAAGCACACACACGCACGCACGCACGCACGCAAGCACACAATACCTCCTCTTCGCTCTGTCAGAGATTTTCCTAGCTGTATTTGCTATGAAATGATTTGTTCTTGTTGTTTTAGTGTAACCTCGATGTTTCCGAAATTGGGAACCAATTTTGCATGTATTAAGTCAGTTCTTTCTTTCTTTGTTTTTGTCCCTCTCGGTTGAATATTTCACGATTTATTTCCGTTGTTTTTTTTTTTCTTACTCTCTCTTTCCAAGTCCCCGGCCTTTCTTTCCACCTTCCCTTCACTCCTGCCCACCCGCTTCCTGGCGCCTGAGCACATTAGGCACATGTGTGCGAATGATGCTTGACACCCCACACGCGCGAAATCACCCCCGTATGTATCAGCCTTTTGCGTGCTATGCCTCACTCCTCAACCACCTTAATTAGTTGGGTTTTTTTTTTTTTAAGAAGAAAAATATGGCACGTGATGGTGTTGTTGATGTGTTTTTGGAAGAAGCAGAATGGTGTCTCAGAGAGAGAGAGAGAGAGAGAGAGAGAGAGAGGGAAAGCGAGACACACACACACACACACACACACACACACATACACACACACGCACGCACGCACGCACGCACGCACGCACGCGCACCACACACACACACACACACACACACACACACAGAGACTAAGATGCTAACCCTAATTGTATATGTATACCGAAGAAACAACTTTGCCTCTGTGATTGAAGCGCTTAGGTTCAGGTCTCGTTTTTGACGTTGTTTTCCGGTTCGCATAAGAAATGCATGAGGACTTTCCTTTTGACGTCTTGTGTGTTGTGTGTGTGTGTGTGTGTGTGTGTGTGTGTGTGTGTGTGTGTGTGTGTGTATCTGTGTGTGTGTTGTTGTTCTTGTTTCTGTGTTAAACCGCTCATATTATCTCAAAATTTGTTCTGTTCATCTAAAAACGTGTAGGTATTGGCTTACACTTCCCGGAGAATAAAGAAATATTTTCTGTGCGTTCGGATTTATTATCTGTGTTGTTGCCGTTCAGCATTTCATATATGTGACTTTTTATTCTCCTGTTTGGTATGCGACTTTTGCCTGCTCACACGTAGAATAGCTCTACCATCGTTCTGAAACGCGGAATGATATTTGCAGGAATAGTACTACTGGTGGTATGCAGAGAGAGAGAGAGAGAGAGAGAGAGAGAGAGAGAGAGAGAGAGAGAGAGAGAGAGAGAGAGAGTTAAACAACTCATGGCAACTCATGAAAGGGCGAGATACTCTAAAAGCACACACAGAAACAGTTTAACAACACACGGGAAATAAAATGACAATCATCCGATGGTAAGGAAAAGTAGAATAAACGCAGAAAACTATGAGATCGCGATTTCTGATGACAACGGCCCTTAATCGAGAACGGTAACTGATTCCATATATCATTCGATTTCTGGACGCCATCGAGAGAGAGACAGAGAGAAACGGGGATGGGGAGAGTGGAGGGGAAGAAGAGAGAGAGAGAGAGAGAGAGAGAGAGAGAGAGAGAGAGAGAGAGAGAAGAGATGGGGATGGGCGAGTGGAGAAGAAGAGAGAGACAGACAGACAGAGATAAGGACAGCAATAGAACATGGCATGAGGAGGTAAAAATGGAATAAATTGTGACTTAACGGAAAAATTGAGAAAGCGAGGGAGAGAGAGTGACACAGAAAGAGGGGAGGGGGTGGAAAGAGAGAGGCAGAGAGAGAGAGAGAGAGAGGAAGTGAGACAGACAGACAGGGACAGACAGAGACCGAGACAGAGAACGACAGACAGACAGACAAACGACAGACAGACAGACAGACTGATCGAACCAGATAGGAACAGAATCAGAGCGTGACCGAGAAAGACGAACACCAGCAGAATGCGTGACACAAGAATGAAAATTAAAGAGATGGGAAGCGAATGGAATTGATCCCATCTTGATTTGTTCATCGATTTCAGAGACACTCGGTTTCCGCTTTCAGGGGGAGGGGGGGGGGGGCAGGGTGAAGATCATGATTTGTTTTCTCCCTCGCTCCAGCTTTAATAATGTGTGCAAGTGATGGCATCGCCTTCAGGAGTCAGTATGGCAGACACGTTTTGGTAGAGAAACTCCTCAAAGTTAAACATTGAGAGATAACAGTCATTGCTGATGGTAATTGTATGTGAGAGGTACATATCAGTAATGAGTCATTTGTAAGCGTAGTTCATTAGGGTGAAACAGGAAAGTCACAGAAGCACTCGTTTGAAAGCTTGCATTTGCTTTCAGCCTTTTAAAGACCCATAGAGTTAACAGTAAAAATCAGACAGAGGAACTCTCACACACACACACACACACACACACACACACACACGCACGCACGCACGCACGCACGCACGCACGCACGCACGCACGCACGCACGCACGCACGCCACCCACCCACCCACCACACACACACAACACACACACACACACACACACACACCACACACACATGTTTGCATTCAAACACACACACACACACACACACACACACACACACACACACACCACGTGCGCGCGAGGACAGACAGACAGACACTTACACAGAGACAGAGAACATCAAGGCTATTCGAGGCTACTTTGTAACGCTTGCTTGGACACACCTATTCAAGGTTCTAGCAAGCGGTCAGCGTCCATTCACAAATAGTTCAGACAGCAGCATTACCGTAACACTTACATAAGTGCTTAGCCTGTTCATAGTGGGAAAGGTAGAACACCCGTTCACACGTTTAAAGAACAATGTGGATACAGAATCGGTCAAAAACAAGAGTAAGATTTTTTTCACATTTCACCTTTCTATACGGTATGAATGATACAAAGTAATCAGTGGACACTCCATGTTGGTAACTTCAAGGAATGAACGTGAAACAAATTGCCTTAAACATGAAAAAGCATAAAAATTGGTGTATAATTTCCTTGGTTTTAAAAATACCTACATTAAACCGTAAGAAAAGAAGTGGGGTGGAGGCTGGGGAGGAATGAGCATAAAAAATAATCATTAAATGTAAGTTTACAGGAGAAAATGATGAAACAGCACCAATGATAAAACGTAAGCAAAATCACGACCACTCCTTGAATGTACATGGTTCAAAAGCGAAAATAATTGGCATGTTCTTTAAGCGCTTCTTTCCGTCGAGGATCAAGGCATTTAGGCATGTCGTAAATGGCAAATGCCTGGTTGACAGAAAAGAAAATGTCCTTCTTGTGTATATGCCATAAGTCTTGCTGTATCTCCTCTGTGAATGCCACAAGTCACGTTGTATCTTTTTGTGTATGTGTGTGCCATAAGTCATGTAGTATCTTGTTTCGTGTATGCCACAAGTTATGTTGTATCTTGTTGTCTGTATGCCACAAATCATCTTGTATTTTGTGAGTATGCCATGAGTCATGTTGTATCTTTTGTGTACGACATAAATCGTGTTGTATCTTACTGTGTGTATGACATGAGTCATGTTGCATCTTATTGTGTGTACGACATAAATCATGTTGTATCTTATTGTGTGGACGTATCTCTCATGTAATTTCAGTAACGATAACAAAGGATCAAGGGACTTAACTGACTCTGCCTCTACACGCGTCAAAAATTGATGCTGAAAATTGTTTCATTTCCTTTAAAAGCTCATTATTTCTATGATTCTGAAAAGGAAATTGTAGACGTGTCGGCTTACAATTTTTTCGGAAGGACTGTTAAAACTGCTTTCAACTCTGTTACGTAAACAGTCAATCTTATGTTGGCTTGTTTCTTTGTTTGTGAAGACACAATCAACCCAAAAAACCTGTCAAGACATTTTCCGTACATTGTGTGACAAAGAGCCAAAAATAGCATTAACATTTCAAAGAGGCGGTGCAGCTATTACGCACATAAGCAGAACAAACTCCCTAAAATTCAGATTGTCCAATTTTCCGGGCAGTGCAAGCTACAGTCATTTGAATCATCAGCGTTATTTGAGGAACAAAAATATTCTTCAGAGAAACTTTGCGAGTTCTGTCGTCGTGCATGCGTATGAGTGTGTGTGTGTGTGTGTGTGTGTGTGTGTGTGTGTGTGTGTGTGTGTGTGTGTGTGTGTTGTGTGTGTGTGTGTTGTGTGTGTGTGTGTGTGTGTATGTGTGTGCGGTGTGTGTGTGTGGTTGTGTGTGTGTGTGTGTGTTGTGTGCGCGTATGTGTGTGCGTATGTGTGTTTGTGTGTTTGAGTGCGCGCGCGTGTGTGTATGTATGATGTATGTGGTGTGTGTGTGAGAGAGAGAGGAGAGAGAGAGAGGGGGGGGGGGCCTAAGAAGTACGTCAAGGAGAGAGAGAGTGAGAGAGAGAGAGACAGAGGGACAGAGAGAGGCCCCTTTCGTTTCTTTCATTTGATGTTTTCCTTAGTTCATTTCGTATCCCATGGTCTTCTCTTTTCATTCTGATTCCCTCTGTCTGTCGTTCGCCCTTGAGCAACACTTGAGACTAGATAATCCGATTACTAAACTTAAAATATAAACATAGATAGATTTATTCATACACTACGTTTATTTCTTTTCATTCCCCCTTTGTGCCCCCCCCCCCCCCCTCCCGCTTCCCCTCCCAACGTTCCCTGTTGCTGTTTCCACTGACGATTTTGCCCTCTGCCACTAATTCTCTCTCTCTCTCTCTCCTCTCTCTCTCTCTCTCTTCTCTCTCTCTCTCTCTCTCTCTCTCTCTCTCTCTCTTAGCCATTGGCTAATAGATCTTAATCTCACTTTTAATCGAATGAAATTGATCTAATCCAAAGTTGATCTCGATTTTGAAACTCCGAATTTCTTCATTTTGGGTTTTCAATTCAAAGAACAAATAAACTCAGACCAACCAAGGCCGAAAAACAAATCATGTAAATCAAGGGGAGGAGGAGAAGAAGGAGGAGGATGAAAGGAGAGAGAGAGTAAAATAGAGAGAGAGGGAGAGAGAGAGAGGGAGGGAAGGAGGGGCGGAGAGAGAGAGAGAGAGAGAGAGAGGGGGGGGGGGAGGAGGGAGGGAGAGAGTGAGGGGTGGGGAAGGTGTAATCACTGTTTGTTTTTTTTCTCCCATTATCCCAGTCTAGGTACATGTCTCGTTTTGCTAGCATCACACTCGGGAGTCAAGACAAAGGCAGATGAATTTTGCAAATCAGAGAAACCTGGTGAATGTATGCACTGAAACGTAACAAGCATTCTCAGGGCTATTTTAATGTTCCAGTGTGACAATCTCTGAGAAGAATGATAGATTGATACATTAATTCATTTTTGAGGGATGTAACATCTGGTCGATCAAGTTCTCCAGTGTAGCATTAAGTTAATGTGCAGATAAATAACAAACTGTGTTATAAGGCAAAATAAAGATTTAATTGAACCTACAATTCAAACCCGTTTTGGGGGGCAGGGAATGGATAAGAAAAAGCATATTTGATATTGAGCAAACGAACAAACCAGAGAGAGAGAGAAAGAGAGAGAGAGAGAGAGAGAGAGAGAGAGAGAGAGAGAGACAGAGACAGAGAAGAGAGAAGAGAGAGAGAGAGAGAGAGATCTAACTAGGCTGTTTCGAAATGCTTACCTTAGAGCCTGACTGTTCCTAGTTATATTAAGGTTTCACTCCGCACCCAACTACAAAGGTATGCCAGAAATGGATAACTATCCCAGGAGAATGGAGGAAATGGGGAGGGGCGTCTTACACTACACCAACACACCAGAACAACAACACATTAAGATGGGTATTGATTGTAGCAATTACTTGGCGCTCTAACCAGCCAGGTATCCAGACAGCTGAACTAGTCAAGGTTTGATAAGACTCTGAGTGTCATCAGAACAGTCAGGGTGGACAGTGGCACAACTGTCATGAGTGAATAAATATTGAGCCTGTTCACGGAGGAAGAGGTCGCACAGCCGTTCACAGATTTATAAAAAAAACAATGTGGGCACAAACTCTCAGACAGGATTTACTCACAATTTAAGTCTGTTTCGGGTATGGGTGACCCACTGTGATGACAAACAGACTGTACAACCCGGCAAATTCAAGGAAGAAACATTACGCAAATTGTCGTGAAGCAAACAAAAGAAAAAAGAAAAGACAAGAAAAGAAATTAGAATAAACATGCAGACTTTCTTTCCTGTATACACAGGGGCATTAACCGGGTAAGAGAAGAAGTGGCGGGAAAAGAAATGTTAAAAAAGAAAAAAAACTTTGAATATAAAATTAATGGCGAATAATCGTGAAACGTCATCAACGACTAAAAAAAAAAAAAAAAAAAAAAGAAAAAAGAAAAGAAAAGAAAAAGAAATCCACGGAGCATTCCCAAAATGTACATGTTCGAAAACGAAAATAACTGATTAGCACAATGTATCTCCTTCATAGCAACTCATCAGAATGATGCCAGTCCTTTTCTTTTTCTTCTTCTTCTTCTTCTTCTTCTTCTTCTTTCTTTTCTTCTGTTATCATATTACTTTTGTTATCATTAGTATTCTTATTGTTATTGCGATCATAATAACAATTATCGTTATTGTTGTCTCCGTTAGCATTTTCATCCCCTTTGGTATTCATCATCATCATTTGTGTTCTGTTGTTGTTGGTATTGTTGTTAATACTGATCAGTATAATAGCTGTGTCATCTTTTGAGCGTTCATTTTCCACAGATAGACAAAGACACACACACAAGCACACACACACGCACACACCCCAACACACACACACACACACACACACACACACACACACAACACACACTACACACACACACACACACACACACACATATATATATATATATTTTTCTATATATATGCGCGCGCACTCACACACACACACGCACACCACACACACACACACACACACACACACACACACACTTTGAGAGGGAATTGAGCTGATATCACCATGAGAGCAGAGCTTGACAGGCCACACAGTGTGATACTTTTTCTCTGCGATCGATGAAGGTGGTGGTATGGAATTCCATTCTGTTCTGAAACCGCATGAAAAGCAATGCACACTCTTGTAATACATCTGAGCCCTGTTAGCACCCGAGAGATGCAGACACATGCAGTGTTGGTCAGGCTATTTTATCTACACCTTCAGTGATCCGTCTATATAGTGGTGAGTGCGTGTGAAGGTCACCAAGTTCGTCAAGTTGATGGACGCTGTCATGTCACTGGACGGACGTGGTGGTACCCTCCGGCAATGGACGCTCATATACGCTGGATCTCTTAATAAGTGATAAGGTGGAGCGAGCAACAGACGTTGAGAGCACAGATGTTTGGAACACAAATACAGTACACTTTTTTGTATTTGTCGGGTTGGAAAGTCTACTGATTATTCCACTGTGTCATCCCTTCCCAAAACAGACTTATATTGTAAATAAATCTCGCCCATATTCTTTAATGGAGTCTGTGACCACATTGTTCTTTAGACCTGTGAATAGTTGTTCTATCTATCTTACCCTGCATGAACAGGCTGAATATTTATTTACGCATGACAGTTACGCGGCTGTCTACCCTGACTGTTCTGATGATACTCAGTGTCTTATCAAACCTTGACTAGTTCAGTTCTCTTGGTGCCTGGCTGGTTAGAGCGCCAGGTTCTGGTGAAATAGTGCGAGATCAAAACAAGCCGGCACACGACGGTACAACTGTATATTTGCTACCCTTCTCAATGTGTTGTCGTTCTGGTGGAAGTGTAGTGTAAGATAGTCCACCTTTCCTCAGTCTCCTAACATGGTTATCCACTTCTGCCATTATCATCGTAGTTAGGTGTAGAGTTAAACTGGAATATAACTATCAATAGTAAAGCCAAAATCCAGGTAGTCATTTTCTATAGCTTCGTTAATTCTCTCTCTCTCTCTCTCTCTTCTCTCTCTCTCTCTCTCTCTCTCTCTCTCTCTCTCTCTCTCTCTCTCTCTCTCTCTCTCTCTCTCTCTCTCTAGCTTGTTCCTTCGCTCAATGTCAAATATTGCTTCCTTATCCATCCCCTAGCCCCAGCGCGGTTCTGAATTGTGGGTTCAGCTAAATCTCCATTTTGCCCTTTCATATGCTTTTTCACGTACCTACTCATCAGCCTAATATTACAGTTTTGGACGTAATCGACCAAATAAAAAAAGCGTTTGGATTTGGTGGCTCAAGCATTACTGTAACTGGTCAATAAAGGCTCCCCAGCATCAGAGCTCCAATCTAGGAGCTTTCAGCTAAAGGTTACATCGGCGACGACGGAATGGTCGCCCATTCTCTGCCAGTAAATCCTTCCCATGTCATCTCTGCCACTTGGAGCTCATGGCTGAGAAAGAGACATTTAATGCGACGTGTTGCATCGTTCATTTCTTGAACGCTGGAAGGTGGCTGTCGACTCTTTCTGCAACTTTCTTTCACTCGTTGACGTTACATCGATCTTCAAATAGTTTAACTGCTCGAGTGTGTGTGTGTGGTGTGTGTGTGTGTGTGTGTGTGTGTGTGTGTGCGTGCGTGCGTGCGTGCGTGCGTGCGTGCGTGTGGTGGTGGTGTTGTGGTGTGGTGGTGTGTGGTGTGTGTGTGTGTGTGTGTGTGTGTGTGTGTGTGTGTGTGTGTGTGGGGTGTATGCGCGCGCGTGAGAGAGAGTTTATATGTGAGTATTCATGTGTCTATTTGTGTTTTTGAGAGATTTCGGGTATAGCACAATGATGTGAACATTGTCAAGGATCTAAAATAGATATAAGACTTTAACGGAAACACTGCGTTTTACTGTTAAAAGTTATTTTATAACTCTGCTCACTTAATGCATTACAGAATTATATCGCTTACCATACAGATCGTCACAATGAAATGTGAAACTAGCGCTGAGAATGATTGCCATCTTTCAATGGTTACATTCGCTAGTTTTCTCTAATTTTCAAAATCTAGCTGCCTTTGTTGTGACTTGACGATTGTGCTAACTATTCGGGACACATACCTATACAGGACTGAGGAAACGCACAATTCCCCGTCCCCCTCTCCACCTCTGTCTGTCTGTCTGTCTGTTTGCCCCCCCACCCACCCACCCTCTCTCTCTCTCTCTCTCTCTCTCTCTCTCTCTCTCTCTCTCTCTCCTCCTCCTCCTCCTCCTCCTCCTCCTCTCCTCCTCCACCACAGTCCTCCTGACCTTCGTGATTTTATTTTCCAGCCGTTGTTGCTGTGACAGTTCCTCCCCGCGCCTCTCCCCCCTCCCTTGCAGCCTGACCTGATAAACCCGGATGAAGAAATTCGGTGTTTCTTACAGCGGAGACCACATTGGACCAGATCAGTTTCATTCGATCAAAAGTGAGGTTAAGGTCTTATTCGCCAATGGCCCTTAAGGTTGTAGGGTGTGTTGGTAATGCGGATGAGTTACAGCTATTTTTTTTTCAGTTTCATTCTCTTCGGATTTATTTTTCCTCCCTGTGGTGTTTCGCTTCCCCCCCCCCCTCCTCCTCTCTCTTCTCTCTCCTCTCTCTCTCCTCCTCTTCTCTCTCTCTCTCTTATCTGGCGGTCTACGTACAGTTTTATAAATGTTGTATATAAACCCTCGCGAATGAAAACGGATCAGTGACAGTGATCGTTCTACATTGATGTTTGTCTTTACAATTTCCTCTGACTAATGACATGGTTGGACTACGCCAGTGTATGATGCCAATGCTTTGAAGCACGTACAAAACCTGAACCAAGGGATGAATTATCAGTGAAGATCCTCCTTCCCCCCCCCCACTCTCCCCTCCCTTCCTCATCCAGCCTGCCAACTCCCACTCACCTCCCTTCAGCCCCCCGTTTTCTGCTGAAGTTGCCATGGAATTATTTATCGTTTTCATTTTAAATCGCTGAGGTGGAAACTTGATGTGTCCAACGTTGTGAACAATTTAGAATCAATCAGTTTCATTCTATGCCTGATTTTATTTATTTCCCTTTCTGCTGCACATTTCTCGGTTTCTTTCAGATTTTCTCTTCGCAAGCCATATTTTGTTGCTGAGTCCATTTATATCTACGTCCCCCCCCCTCCCTCTCAGTCACCCCCCCCCCCTTTCTCACCCCCGAGGCAAACGCGCATACAAGGGCGCAATCACACATGCTGATGATTCCCCCCACGGTACCCTCCACCCCCACTCATCCAACCTCATCCCCACCCACCCACCCCACACACATACGCGCGCGCGCACACACACACACACACACAGACTTTTTCACAGACATATCAACCTCTTGCGTGCGACGCCCAGGAGAACAATGCCCCAGCTGTTTTTGTGAAGAGAAAAAAGTGTGTGGTGTAATGGCGTTGGTGATGTGTTTTTGGAGGAGAGGAAACGGCATTGAGAGAGGGAGAGAGCGAGTCAGGCTAATGCTAGTGAAATATGTATACCAAGGCGAAAACTTTGCGTCTGAGGTCAAACTTCAACTAAGAAAATAGGTAGATAAGCAAGCCGCTAACATAAAAGCGCTTAGGCTTGGCAGGTTGTTTTTTTCTTCGATGTTATGTTCATATTCACATCAGTCATACAAGGCGACTTCGCCCTCGGCGTCTTTCTGGAGTGTTTTAGTTGTTTTCTTAGTGTGTAAATTCGCTCAGATTCTGTCAAAATTTGTTCGTCAAGTAATTCAGTAGTGCAAAAGTACACTGCCTGGAATCTGCTGTTCTGTGCATTCGAATTTATGTCCCTGTGTTGTTGCCTTCCCAGCTTTCCTTTACGTGACTTGTTGTTACTCTTTCGTTTTACTTGACAGTTTCTTCTACTTAGACGCAGAATAGCTCCAACGCTGAGCACTTTGAAATGTTGTATGCTACTTTTAGAACTGTCAGTGCCCGTGGGATGGAGAAAGAGGGGGGAAACGGAAAAGACAGTAGAGAGAGAGAAAAAAAAAAACACCTTGGCTAAACCACAAGGCTCAGAGCCTTCATGCCACAAAGAGAAAAACCCAGTTGTGTTTACTACAGGGAAGGGGCGGAGAGTCTCTCTAAGACCCTGAGTAGGTCAATATATATATATATATATATATATATATATATATATATATATATACTAGCAGGGGCACCCGGCGTTGCCCGGGATATGAACATTCTTTGCGATACTCACGTGACGGCAAACATGTATTAATTGTTTTGATTTACAATCAATCACCCCCCCCCCCCAACATCTTCCCACCCCATCCCCCCACACAAATACACATTCTGTCTCCCTCTCTCTCTCTCTCTCTCTCTCTCTCTCTCTCTCTCTCTCTCTCCTCTCTCTCTCTCTCTCTCTTATACATTCTATTGTTTTCCGCCTGCCTCTGGCCCCTTTCGTCTGGATCTTCCCTAGCACGTCGAGATGCTTTTCTCGCTCGATTTTCCGCCTGCACTCACTGTTCCCATTCCCATTCTTCTGATTGCCCTTAATTTTGTAGGAATAGACTTTGTGCAGAAGTAGTTTATTTCAACGGGTCTGTGTCCAATGAAAAAATACTGTATCAGGCTTTGCACTGTACAATCATTTTTCTGGCCCCTCGCATTCCTCCCTTTTCATCTCCCTATCCTGTCCCATCCATGTTGCAAAATTACTTACCGTTACTGGACATACGCATACCGAATTTTATCAATAGTGGTGTAAATTTAGAAAAATAACGGTTTTTAACGGTCAATGTTAAGTTTTGGTTCGTAAAATTTGCATAACATTGTTCAGCGCTTAAAACTGTACGTGCATACGGAATGTTATCAAGAAGGGTGAAAATTTCGAAATTCAGAAAATAACGGTTTTTAACGGTCAATGTTAAGTTTCGGATCTTGAAAATTGTATATCATTGTCTAGCGTTCAAAACTGCACATGTATATCGAATTTCTTCAAGAATACTCTAAATTTATAAAATAACGTTTTTTAACGGTCAATTTTAAATTTCGGTTCGTAAAAGTTGTATATCATTTTTCGGCATTTAAAACTGCACATGTATACTGAATTTCATCAAGAACAACCTAAATTTTGAAAATATCGGTTTTTAACGGTCAAATTTAATGGTCATAGTGACTATCTAATGACCCTACGTTACCCGCTGGATGTTCCTGTAGGCTTATGTCAAGTTTGGTGGCGATACGAGGACTCTCGTGGCCGGCAACCTCAGAAGATCGGGTTTTAAACAGTTTTTTTTTATAGGGTTTGGTGTTTTTAACGGTTTTTAACTGTTATAAATAAAGTTTCTTAACTGCCAAATAACGGTTCTAATTTTCGAGAAGTAGCCCCGTACCTGTGCAATGTCACAACGGCCATTTGATGAAAAGCAGAGGAAAAAGATGTCTTTGAAACCGTTATAACAGTTTTTTTTAACGGTTTTTAACGGTTTTATTTTTTAGAGATTAGCCCAAAACCATCCTCGGGTCACAACAGACGTACCTGCTAAATTTCAGGAAGATCGGGTTTTAAACAGTTTCTTTTATAGGGTTTGGTGTTTTTAACGGTTTTTAACTGTTATAAATAACGTTTCTTAACTGCCAAATAACGGTTCTAATGTTAGAGAAGTAGTCCTGTACCTGTGCAATGTCACAACGGCTATTTGTAGAAAAGCAGAGGAAAAAGGATGTCTTTGAAACCGTTATAACAGTTTTTTAACGGTTTTTAACGGTCAATGTTAAGTTTTGGTTCGTAAAATTTGCAAAACATTGTTCAGCGCTTAAAACTGTACGTGCATACGGAATGTTATCAAGAAGGGTGAAAATTTCGAAATTCAGAAAATAACGGTTTTTAAAGGTCAATGTTAAGTTTCGGATCTTGAAAATTGTATATCATTGTTTAGCGTTCAAAACTGCACATGTATATCGAATTTCTTCAAGAATACTCTATATTTATAAAATAACGTTTTTTAACGGTCAATTTCAAATTTCGGTTCGTAAAAGTTGTATATCATTTTTCGGCATTTAAAACTGCACATGTATACCGAATTTCATCAAGAACAGCCTAAATTTTGAAAATAACAGTTTTTAACGGTCAAATTGAATGGTCATAATGACTATCTAATGACCCTATGTTACCCGCTGGATGTTCCTGTAGGCTTATGTCAAGTTTGGTGGCGATCCGAGGACTCTCGTGGCCGGCAACCTCAGAAGATCGGGTTTTAAACAGTTTCTATAGGGTTTGGTGTTTTTAACGGTTTTTAACTGTTATAAATAAAGTTTCTTAACTGCCAAATAACGGTTCTAATTTTCGAGAAGTAGCCCCGTACCTGTGCAATGTCACAACGGCCATTTGATGAAAAGCAGAGGAAAAAGATTCTTTGAAACCGTTATAACAGTTTTTTTTAACGGTTTTTAACGGTTTTATTATTTTAGAGATTAGCCCAAAACCATCCTCGGGTCACAACAGACGTACCTGCTAAATTTCAGGAAGATCGGGTTTTAAACAGTTTCTTTTTTAGGGTTTGGTGTTTTTAACGGTTTTTAACTGTTATAAATAACGTTTTTTAACTGCCAAATAACGGTTCTAATGTTAGAGAAGTAGTCCTGTACCTGTGCAATGTCACAACGGCTATTTGAAGAAAAGCAGAGGAAAAAGATGACTTTGAAACCGTTATAACAGCTTTTTAACGGTTTTTAACGGTTTTATTTTTTTAGAGATTAGCCCAAAACCATCCTCGGATCACAACGGACGTACCTGCCAAATTTCATGACAATCGGTTGAGCCGTTTTTGAGTCTATAGCGTACACAACACACACACACACACACACACACACACACACACACACACACACACACACACACACACACACACACACACAGAATTTGCCATTATATATATTATATATATAAAATTATATATATATATATATATATATATATTATTAGTGTGTGTGTGTGTGTGTGTGCGTGTGTGTGTGTGTGTGTGTGTGTGTGTGTGTGTGTGTGTGTGTGTAATGCTGAGCAATATAGTAGTTTGGGAAAACAAGTGCAGGCTAACATTTCTTCCATCATTACATTAATGATTTGGCAAAAATTTTAAAACAACAAGATGCAAAGCATATAAACGTACTCCCAGTTTATCCTGAATACGCGTGAGATATTCCATAAAGAGGAAAAACCGTCTTGGGCTGGTGTAACCGTTAGTAATGGCTATTCTGGTAAACATCGGCCATCATCTGAGACATATAATGAACATACTTACAAATTTTCAGAAAGATCGGCCAAGTACTTTCTGAGATTTTCCATAAAGAAGAAAACCATTATGGGCCGTTAGTAACGGCTAAAACGGTAAACTTAAACATTGGGCATCATCCGTGACCCATAATGAACATACCTACAAATTTTCAGAAAGATCGGCCAAGTACTTTCTGAGATATTCCATAAAGAAAAACCATTAGGGGCCGTTATAGCCGTTAGTAACGACTATAACGGTAAACTAAAACATCGAGCATTATCCGTGACCCATAATGAACATACCTACAAATTTTCAGAAAGATCGGCCACGTACATTCTGAGATATTCTATAAAAAAAAAAGGAAAACCGTTATGGGTCGTTATAGCTGTTACTAACGGCTATAACGGTTAACGAAAAACGTCGGTCATCATCCGTGACCCATAATGAACATACCTACAAATTTTCAGAAAGATCAGCCAAGTACTTTCTGAGACATTCCATAAAAATGAAAAACCGTTATGGGCCGTTATAGCCGTTAGTAACGACTATAACGGTAATCTAAAACATCGGACATCATCCGTGACCCATAATTAACATACCTACAAATTTTCAGAAAGATCGACAAAGTGCTTTCTGAGATATTCCATAAAGAAGAAAAGCCGTTAGGGGCCGTTATAGCCGTTAGTAACGACTATAACGGTAAACTGAAACATCGGCATCATCCGTATCCCATAGTGAACATACCTTCTAATTTTCACAAAGATCGGCCAAGTACTTTCTGAGATATTCCATAAAAAAGAAAAACCGTTACAGGCCGTCACAGCCGTTAGTAACGGCTATAACGGTAAACTAAAACATCGGGCATCATCCGTGACCCGTCGTGAACATACCTGCTAATTTTCACAAAGATCGGCCAAGTACTTTCTGAGATATTCCATGAAGAAGAAAACCGTTACAGGCCGTTACAGCCGTTAGTAACGGCTATAACAGTAAAATAACATATCGGGCATCATCTTTGGCCCATAATGAACATGCCTACACATTTTCAGAAAGATCGGCCCAGTAGTTTTTTTTTTTTTTTTCTGGAGCGAGTGGAACACATTTTGACCACGGACGGACACACACACACACACACCACACACACACACACCATTTCTTCGTTCCCATTCTAAAGTACTCCCTGTTCAATAAGAACTGGAAGTACAAAAAGGGGTGGGGAAGGAACAGGGGGAGGAGGGTGGAGAAAATGAGAATAAAATGTTAAAGACAAACATTGTAAGTATTACATCCTTCATTAGCAGCTTATGGGAACGATCATATTCCATCTCGAAGAAAGATCCTTTTTTTTTTTTACCTCCTGCTCCGAGGCCTTTCGTCCGCTGGATCGGACTCATCAGGGAGGCACAGCTAATTGTGTCTGTGCTCCTTTGGCATTAAATGGAGACATCACAGTCTATAATTCTGCAGTGTTCTAACCACCAAGGGTCCAAAAATAGAATCCAACAGCACCCAAAGCAGCTAGCGAAGAGCAGAAAAGTAAAACGAAAATAAGGTATGGTAAGGAAATAAGTTGCTGAAAAACTTAAATCATTTTACAATCAGTATGAAGTGTAGGGGGAAATCTTTGAGCCTGTGCTTGAGGATCCATTCAAGGATGCGAGGGAGGTCAAAACATGTCCAAAAGTCCAGCTGAGAATTGTGCAGAACACACACACACACACCCCACACACACACACACACACACACACCACCCACACCACGCACGCACGCACGCACCGCACGCATACGCACACACACACACACACACACACACACACACACACACACACACACACACACACACGCACACACACCAGAAATCGCAAAGCTTCCCTGAGGGATATTTTTCTTCCTCAAACAAAAATTTAATAGTCTGCGCATTCGTTTTTTTTTTTTTTCTTCTATGTGCTGTCGCTATTCGACCTCTTTTGTGTAGTCTTTGTCACTCATACACCTCTTTTTTTGGGGGGGGGGGGGGGGGCACCGGGGGGGGGGGGGGGTCGAAGTCTAACATATTTAAGTGTGTAATAACTATATGGCCTCTTTGAAACATTATTTTTCATATTAATACACAACGCATGGAAGATGCCTTGACAGTTTTCATAGTCGGAAATGAAATGAGGCAGGGAACAGTAAAAGATAAACAGTAAACAAGTTGGGTATTTTTTATTTTTGATTAAATTGAGGTTATTTGTATTTGTTTCTGTCCGTCTGTGTGTTTGTCTTTTGATCTCCCTTGCATCTTTGGGTGGATCCTCAAGCGTAGGCTCAAAGATTGTCCCCTACATTTTATACTATTTGCATTATGTCTTTAGTTTTTCAGCAACTTTTTTCCCTCCCCACACTTTCGTTTGGTTTCATTTACTACTCTTCGCTGGCTGCTTTGGGGTGCTATTGGATTCTTTTTTTCACCCTTGGTGGTGAGAACACCACAGTATTATGGACTGTGGTGTGTCTCTATTTGACGCCAGGAGCGCAGACACAACCAGCCGTGTCTCCCTGATGAGTCCGACCCAGCGGACGAAAGGCCTCGGAGCAGGCAATACAAATATATCTGCCTTCAAAAGGATTGCGATGGTTCCCTTAAGCAGCTAGTGAAGAGTTTTCATATCTGTAACATATTTTCTTAATTTCATGTTCCCAGTTTCTCCATCTTCAAATCCCCTCTCCTTCCCCCTCCTTAAGTCCAAATCTTTGCCAAGTCATTACTATGATGATAGCTCAGTTGTTAGCCTGCGCTTGTTTTAGATTGTTTGTCTATGTATTTGTCTGACTTTATTCAAGTTTAAAAGGCTGTGCCAGTCTTGAATAAAAGTTACTGTGTGTTAGGTTTTCTTATGGGAGCAAAAAATACCCAACTTGTTTACTGTTTAGTTTTAATAGTGCAGGCTTTTTTTTTGTTTGTGTGTGTTTTTTGTTTGTTTTTTTCTGGGGTGGGGGGGGGGGGGGGGGGGTCATGTCTTCACAAAATTTGAAGTAAGCCGACATGACATCTGCAATTTCCATTTCAGAATCATAAGAGTAATGTGCTCTTAAAAGAAAAGAAATAATTTTGAGCGTAAATTTTTAAGGTGTGTAGAGTCGGAGCCAAATGATGTGTTCTTAGCCGTATGTTGTCCTGGCAGTACCTGTTGAAATAAACTCTGTTGTTTTATCCCTCAATACATGAGTCATTCTTTTGGAAGACACAATGACTTGAGTCATACGCACAGTAAGATACAACATGGCATGTCATACACACAATATGGTAAAACATGACTTATGGCATTCACACATTAAGATATTACATGACTTATGACGTACACACTGGCAGGTACAACGTGACTTTTAACATACACTCGGTGAGGTACAACATGACTCCTGGCATACACAGAACAAACGCCTATCTGTCATTGACTACGTGCCTGACTGCCTTGATCCTCGGTAGAAGGAAGCGCCTATAGATAGAACACATGTACGTTTAGGGAGTGGTGGTGATTTTGATGATATATCGTCATTGATGCTGTTGCGCCATTAGTCTCCTGTAAACTCATATCTAATGGTTTCGTTTCTGCTCATTCTACCCCACGCTACTTTTCCATCGATTTATTGTCGATATTTTCCAAAAAGCAAGGAAGATATACATTAATTTTTATACTTTTTTTAAATGCTTAAGGCAATTTGACGTTCATATCTTGAAGTGTCCCACATGCAAAGTATTGATTTCATAGTACTATCTATACGAAAACAGAGGTCAAATGTGAATAAATCTTGTTTTCGATTGATTCTGTGTTCACATTGTCCTTTACATCTGTGAACGGCTGTCCTAACCTTCCCGCCATGATCGAGCTAAACTTTTATGTATACACGGCGGTAATTGCTGCTGTCTGAACTACTTTTTAATGATGCTAAGCGTCCTACAGAACCTTGAGTAGATATATCTAAGCACGCATTACAAAATAGCCTCGAACAGCCTCGTTTACTCTCTCTTCTGTCTGTCTGTCTTCTGTTCTGTCTCTGTCTTCTTCTTCTGTCTCTCTCTCTGTCTCTGTCTCTCTCTCTCTCTCTGTCTGTTTCTTCTCTGTCTGCCTGTCTCTCTGTCTGTCTCTTTCTCTCTCATCTCGTCTGTCTGTCTATCTCTCTCCCCCCCTTCTCTCTCTCTCTCTCTCTCTCTCCTCTCTCTCTCTCTCCGCCGAATATTTCTTCTCTCCCATATTCACCCGTGTCCTGAATTATAATGTCAGTAAAGTCTACACCATTTCTTTAGCACATACTCTCATTTATTTTCACATCATTTTCAGGTACCGTTGTAATTGAACAAACACTCCCAAATAAACATTTCGTGTGATTACATGGGCAGGTGTCCACCGTTCCGTGAATCGTCAACAAACGTTTCCCTGCATGAAGCTGGAATTCGTGACCTTCAGCAAAAGTATAGATCAGAGACGATCGAATGCGTCGTCTGTCCGATTTCGGTATGTTTTCCACGGTACGTCTGTGCCAGATGAAACCGAAGGCTGTGTTAACAAGACGTCCAGTGCCATTTTTCCATCCCCTCCTGAAAACTGGTAGGAGACTGTCTGTCTGTATTGTCACATTCTTTCCGTTGTCGTATGTTACATGGGTCTTGAAAAATATCCAGCGCCTTAGTGTGTATGCGGATAGCGTGGTGTGGTGAGTTGTGGGGTGGGGGGTGGGGGATGTGTAGTGTGGTGTGTGTGTGTGTGTGTGTGTGTGTGTGTGTGTGTGTGTGTGTGTGTGTGTGTGTGTGAGTGTGTGCGGTGTGTATCTGTGTGTGTGTGTGTGTGTGTGTGTGTGTGTGTGTGTGTGTGTGTATGCATAGATGTGTGTGTGCTCCCTCTCTCTCTCTCTCTCTCTCTCTCTCTCTCTCTCTCTCTCTGTCTGTGTGAGAGAGAGAGAGTGTTCCTTTGTCTGATTTGTCCTGTACTCTGTATGGATCTTTAAAAGGCTGCAAGCAAATGCAAACTCTCAAACGAGTAATTCTGTTCTTTCATGTTTCAACGTGCTGAACTATGCTCAGAACCGACTCGTGTCTAATGTCTCTGCCCCTCACATACAACTACCACCGACAGTGATTGTTGTTTCTCAGTGTTTTTTTTTTACGGACTTTCTCTGAGTATCAAATCATATCTCCCACACTCACTCCATAGGGAGATGCCAACACTTCCAAAACATGTATCAAAGATGGGGTACGGTGAGAAGCAAATCATGATCCTCAACCTACCCGTCCTTACCCTCCACCAGAAGGGATACGGATACGAATACCGATGATTTAATCATTATAGGCCACAGCCCCTTATGATGGGGTGGATTACACATTGACAAAAATAATATTGTAAAGCATATTGATCAAAACGAGAACAGCACATACTCAAGAACAAACTGTGCTTCGGAATTTGAAGGCTTTGTATAGGTACAAGGCAATTTTTTTTTACAACATCCTCTTTAGTGCAGGCCATAAGTAAGATGAGTCTAAATACAGATGGTTGTCTGTAATATGTAGGCGGAATGAACTCATCTCTAAGACCACTAGAAGGGAAAAACTGGGTGTCTCTGAAATCGATGAACAACCCAGGATGGGATCAATTTCATTCTCCTCCCACTTCCTATATTTTCTTCCTTCTGCTTTCCGTGTCACGCATTCTTTCTCTGTCACGCTCTGTTGCTATTGCTCTCTCTTTCCCACACGCACGCCGCACGCACGTACGCACGCACGCACACACACACACACACACACACACAACACACACACACCCACACACACCACACACACACACACACACAACATATATATATATATATATATATATATAGAGAGAGAGAGAGAGAGAGAGAGAGAGAGAGAGAGATAATGGTAGTAAGTACCAACAAAGATTTAAAAATGCTCAACCGTACTGGGAGCAGCATTTGTTAAAAGCCTTACCTTTTAACAAATATATATATATATATATATATATATATATATATATATATATATGTATATAGATCTAGGGGGCGTGTATCTCATTGCTGTTATTTTCTTCTCATTGATCTATCTGGGTTTTTTGCTTTGTGTGTCTGCTTTCGTCTTTGCCCCCTCCCCTTCCACCCTTAGGCCATTACAATGAATTCTTGCAGACAGATATTGATCAGTTCACCTCGTGTAATTTCTCTTGCATTTTCTTGTTCTTGCGTTGTGTGTGCGTGATTTTTTTGGTGATGTTCTTTCTTTTTAACCAATGTGATTATTTGCATTTGTAGACATTGAAATCCAGTTTCTGCATTAGTTAATTAGTTAATTGAACGGTTGTTTACTATGTATTATCGCATGTTACAAATTCATGCGAATTTCTGCTATCTACGTTTGCTTGCTTCCAGACATGTCTGTGTAGATTTGTTTCCACTGATCTTCAGTTCCTCTTCTTATTTTGTTGTAACCCAAAAGTTAATTGTGTTTACATTTTACACATAGTGAGAGTAAAATATTTGTCTTTCTTTGAATTATAATGATAACTAACTCAAGTGCCAGCAGTGTCCATACATGGTTAACCAAATAAGAGATGAAAGCTGGATGATTAATGCACGCCGACCCTTGAAAAAAGTGTTTGATATACTTTTTTGGTTTCCGATGTTTCTCTGAACTAGATCATCAAATCTGGTCTCAGTAAAGTTAACAATGACTTTAGGGTACAACGTCATAGGGAAAGATGCTACAACAAAATTAGGAACAGGTCACGTTGGATATGTACATCATTCAGTCAAGTGTAAAGGGATGCATAGTTTTGATAAGTACAATATCGAGTGCATTTGGTTAGAGATTTATGCAAATGGGACTACAATACTTGTCGAAGGCTTTTATGCCGCAATCCTGATGAAGGTGTAGAGAGGTTTGATCATTCTGAGTCCGTGATGGAGGATGTCCCAGTAATAATCGTTACATGTTGTTTTGTTTGGTGATGTCAGTATAGAGTTGGTTAAATTACACAATAAACTGGAAAAATGTTAAAGTATGAATGTCACATAGTTGATAAATACCCCATCAAGAAAAACGTTGCTGTCTAAGACAATTATTGATCATAGCTAATATAACAGACTGTTCAACATTACAAACATTACTATGCTGGCATGTGCTCTTAGTGATCATTTCCTAGATTGTCTGGCTTGATTTCAAAGGGTATCAGAATTCAAAAAAGTTATCATAGATGTATATATTTTCATGGCTGTAAATCTTTTTTTTAAGTCTGACGATTTCTCCATGAATTATATATTACAATTTTTTTCTATTGTTTTCCTGATGTAGCCATGAAAATTAGCGAATTCTTGTTATAATCAACAGAAAAAGATGCAAAGTTTAAGAAATAATGGAATAAAGTAACTGCTATAAAAAGATTTGCTCGTAATGAACATTTTAGTGACTTAGTTTCTACTTTTAAAAAAGAACAGACGCGAAATTGATCTGGAAATACATAAAAATTATTGTCTGGTGAACCATCGACGCCTTTCATGGACATATTTATTGGCACAAAAATTCAATAAAGACTTTCCTGCCATAGCCCAAGGACTAGAAATAAAAATGGAAAAGGAGAGAGAGAGAGAGAGGGGGGGGGGGGAGAGGGAGAGAGAGGAGGGGAGGGAGGTTGGTAGCGCGAAACACAACAAATTGCTGTCACTAGAAGAATTTTGTAATGCTAAACGAAGAGGTTCCCAGCTTCACTTTTATTTTGTTAAAGGTACACAGTGTATTTAAAGGAGTACATGTGTTAAAATAGTATCACTGGAGAAGTTTAGATAACGCAGGCACTAACATTTTGAAAATCTCCGCATCTGTTATTTCTGATAGTCAGTCTGATATCTATAACCTTTCTGATGGGTAATGTCATCATCCACAACATTTCAAGGATGCCAAAGTACTGCCATCGTTTAAATCAGGTGATCCACATGATCCTTCAAATTACATAATGATACTGATTCCGTTAAAAGTTGTTAAAACCTCTAAAAGACATCTTAGGCATAATCTCCAGGCGCACTTCATTACAAATTATGTTCCATCTTAATCAAATCGGATTCAGACAAAAAATGCCTGCCAAACAGTACTTACCAGTCTAGTGTCATTTCAACATCAATATTTTACTTACAGGTACATTTTTCGTGGATTTAGCGAAAACTTTATATGTTATTGACCATGCCCTTCTCTCAAGAAAACTTAATTTGTTTGGTTTATCTCCAGAACGTGTTAGACTTCTTTCATCCTTTCAGTCTAACGGAAAGCAAACACTTTACACAAGATTTGGCACAAACGCTTTCATGCCCGTCAGATTTGGTGTCCCTGAGGGTTTAGGTTTAGGACCAATATCATTTACAATTTAAATCGACTTTCTTTCTCTTCACGTCTGGCCATCTTGTGAAGTTTTTTTTTTACTGGTTGCACTACTCTCAATGATACTGGTAAAATGTAGACTTACTGTGTGCTGATTTACAGAATGACGTTGATAAAATTGGTTGAATTGATCAGAACTTAACAACATGGCACTTCATCGGAATAAAATCGAAGTTCATGATGGTAACAATAAGGCAAAACTAATACGACAAAGCTTCAAAGGCATTCGACAGGAACTGAAAGTCTATTATAAATCTTGGATGAGGTTGATTCTCATGAATGAATAGGTCTCATCATTGACAATAATCTATCTTGCTAAAATCAGAGCTTGAAGGTATTTTTTCTAGAAGAAAAGTAAAAAAAAAAACTTTCAACTCACCAGGATTAAAATATTTTTGGGATCAACATACCCGAATACTGTTTTTCCATGCTTACATTGGGAGTGATTTAGATTATGCCTCAACATGCTGGGACTGAGCAAGTAAAACTTATTCAAAACATCTCGAAAGTCTATATAGACTGCTCTTAAACTCATTCTTCTTAAAGCATCTACTCTGGAACTAACTGATTATAAAGAAAGTAGCATTCTTCCCCTTAGACTCAAATGTACCAACAAAAAGATGTATAGTGCTTTTGTTTGAAATTATGAGCATTGTTGCATCATACTTCGTATGAAATGTTTAGTACGGAATGCTGGAAATAAAAGCATGTTATTTTACACCCGCCAAAGAATTGATCTCTTAATGACATCGCTCAAATATTCAGGTGGAGAACTGTGAATGGAATCCCAGATGACATCAAAACAAAAGCAGTTTTTCTTCATTCAGAAAAAAAGTATCACAGACATTTGCTGGAAAATGTACAAATGTCTTAATGTATTCTTTTCCCTTCCTTCTCTTTGGTCAATAATACAATACTGACCCGACCCCACTACTTCCCTCTCTTGTTGTTGTTGTTGTTGTTGTTGTTGCTGTTGTTGTTGTTGTTGTTGTTCTTTTCTTCTTCTTCTTCTTCTTCTCATTCTTCTTCTCAAGCGTATGCCTAAATGTTTATGTGTGTACGCGCTTTCAGAGAGAGAGAGAGGAGACAGACAGACAGACAGACAGACAGACAGACAGACAGGCAGACAGAGAGCCGATAATCCTTCTCGAATACGTAAACCAAAGAAACCACTTCGCCTCTAAGGTCAGACCTAGAATAACAAGTGTCTGGGTGGGATGAAGAAGCTGCTAACTTAAAAGCACTTAGGTCGAGGTCTGGTTTCCCGTGGTATTTTCCTGTTTCTGTTTGTCATGTGTCGGGGACATCCTCAGTCTCCTGTGTGCTTTGTTGCGGATTCCCCTCTTTCCTTTCGTTGCTACGACGTACTTGACTCGATGCATCACACTGGTCAAGTCTGAATAAACGTCTAGATAGCTCTCTCTCTCTCTCTCTCTCTCTCTCTCTCTCCTCTCTCTCTCTTTTTCTCTCTCTTTGTGTGTGTGTGTGTGTGTGTGTGTGTGTGTGTGTGTGTGTATTGTGTGCGTGTGTGCGTGCGTGCGTGCGTGCGTGCGTGTGTGTGTGTGTGTGTGTGTTGTGTGTGTGTGTACACACGTGTGTGTTTGTGTGGTGTGTGTGTGGTGTGTGTGTGTGTGTGTGTTGTGGTGTGTGGTTTTGTGTGTGTGTTGTGTGTGTGTGTGTGTGTGTTTGTGTGTGTGTGTGTGTGTGTGTGTGTGTGTGTGTGTGTGTGTGTGTTGGCTGGGTTGGGTTGGGTAAAGCATGGCTAGAGTGAATTACATAAAAACAGACATATACCGAGAGACAAAAGCAATGGTTAAAGCAGGTTCATTTAAATATTGGTAAAACTCCTAACATCAGCAATACGCACGGTCAGAGGACTACGGTAGGTTTTTTCCCCTGAAATCCAGAAAATGACTGGCCGGAATTCGTCCAAAGAAACTGACATTTTTGGATTGGGTTAGTAACGTATTTTCAGCTGCTGCCAAAGGAAGAATAGTGGTGTCATCAGAGGGCTATTTGTAAGGTATCATGTAAGATATTTTCCACGTTATTTTTTTAATTTCTTAGCAGATGGATGGTGAGCTATATATATCCATCACCGCTTATTCCTTCAAGATGTGCCAATAGCTTATTTTGTCATTATTGTTTTTTGATAGGTCTGGCTTAAGCATTTGGGAAATGATTTTTTGTACACTGCATTTTTAGTGTTGAGGTTAATAAACAACGAAAGACTCCATGCTACCGTGAGACGCAGTCTTTAAACATCGCCCATTGATCTAGTCAAAGCCAATTGCCTTTGAAAAACAGATCGCAGACCATGTGTCAGTTAAAAGAAAAGAACTAACATCATTGACGGCATCTTTTCAACGATCAGCAGTTACTTTATAAACGTTGTTGCTCATGTCATCACCTTCAGAATAACAACAGAACTCTCGTCGTTTGTTTGTTTATGATGAACCTTTTTTTTAATTAACAATCATTGTTGCGAGCTTTTGGCATCGATTCCTAGTCATTTGGCCGTTCCACGTTTTTCTTTTGTATGACCTTTTCTGACTCCTATTTTTCTTTTTTAGTCTTTGTTCTGCTTATTCTAAGACCCAAGGCTTTCAGATGTTAGCATTATTTTTTCTAAAGGTGACCGTGTCTCCAAACAAGAGTTGTAAGCCAGCATGAAAGAATCATCAGCCTTGTTGACCAAGATGTAAGCCGACATAACGTGAACAGCTTTGTTGAACAAGATGCAGGCCGACATAACATCAACAGTCTTACTGAACGAGATTTCAGCGACATAGCATGTACGCCTCTTCCATCAAGATCTAAACCGACGTAACGTCAACAGCGTGACTGAACAAGATGTGAGCCGACATAACATCAACAGTCTTACTGAACAAGATTTCAGCAGACATAGCATGTACAGCCTCTTCCATTAGGATCTAACGACTAACGTCAACACGTGACTGAACAGATGTGAGCCGACATACATCAACAGTCTACTGAACAAGTTTCAGCAGACATAGCATGTACAGCTTTCCATTAGGATCTAACGACGTACGTCAACAGCCTTGTTGAAGATGTGAGCGACATAAATCAACAGTCTTACTGAACAAGATTTCAGCAGACATAGCATGTACAGCCTCTTCCATTAAGATCTAAACCGACGTAACGTCAACAGCCTGCCTGAACAAGGTGTTAACTGACACAAAACCGACAGCCTCATTGAACATGATGTAAAGCCCACATTACGTCAAAAGCCTCACGAATCATATATAAACTTACATACTATTTACAGTTTCATCTACATTACTATCGAGATCTTAGTGATACTGAAATTCAGTTTCAGCCTTTTGTCTTTGTATTTGACATGATGTTGAGTTTTGTGTTCATATATAGATTTTAGCCCAGCACTTTTTCTCAGCTTACTTATTTTTCTCTTGTAATGTACAACATGACCTATTGTAGATACTCAATGAATATTTTCTTCATCCTTCAACAAGGCCGTTGTCATTGGTTACATTTTCAGATGCATTAACCGTTGGCAAGAGGAAGCGGCCACGGAACGTAACAGTGATTTATTTGTTTTAGAGCCATGCTCTGTAACAAAATGCTTGTGGTTTGTTGACCCACTTTGCATTGTCACCATTATTCTTCTTCAAACTAACACCTAAGTATTCTTCTCTCTGGTCAGTTCTCTTCACCATCTGACTTCTGGCATCGGAACGATGTTTCCTGCCAGGGGAGAAGGATCTACAATCCCAAATCTCAAATCTTGTTTCCAGTTGCAAATCTGTCTGCAGCTGAAAGCTTCTTCTTTTTCGTCTTTCTTCATTATAATAAACTCCTCCTCCTGCACCCGCCGCCTCCCCCAACTCCTCCAGTCTCTTGCCCCGTCCCTCCCGTCTCCCCTCCCCTTTCCCGTCAAACATTAATGCTGATTTAGTGAAGATCTAACGACCTGTATCGTCCCTTGACATTTCAGAGCATTCTGGGTATTTTCGACCACCAGGCTGACCTTAATCTCTGATGTTCAAATAGGCTGTCTTACAGAGGAGTGGCGAAAGGAAGTCTTCCATGCCTTAGAAAAATGATTGTTTCAGAGTACGTCGAGTGAGCTTACTACTCGTTGAGGGTTTTTTTTTTTTTTTTTTTTTTTTTTTTTTAACCTGTAATGATCTATACTCAACAACAGCAATCCAAGCAAACAAACGAGAAGAAAATGTACTGACTGGAAATTGAAAACCACGCAAAGCTTTACCCTACAACAGATTTCATAACAGTGTATACACACAACACACACACACACACACACACACACACACACACACCCCACACACACACACACACACATATATACTAACACAGAGTAACTTTTATTCAAATGGCACAGCAGTATATATATATATATATTATATATTATATATGTGTGTGTGTGTGTGTGTGTGTGTGTGTGTGTGTGTGTGTGTGTGTGTGTTGTGTGTGTGCTGGGGTCTCTAATCAGAGAGCTCTTTCTAATCCAGCGAGTCGACTTCAAAGAAGAGACCCCTTTCATTAAAAACGGGGAAAGTGGAACAGCGGATGACAGGCTTCCCTAGGAGCTGGAGAAATCAGGGTCTGTCTTTCCAATGTCTACAGTCTCCTCCTTTCCGTGTCCGGCACCACCACCCACGTGCCCGTCAACTGGGCCTAGGAGATGGTCTGTAAACAGACATCTGAACTGAGAATGATCAGTACGTTTGGGGGTAGTGGAATCAAATATGAGGCACTTATCAGGTACTTATAAACTAGATATGATTTTGTTTTCAAAGTGTTTCGTTTTTAAGTCGTTGAGGGATATGATTTCATAGCCAGCCTTCGGAATACGCCAGACTAGGTTTGTGTAAGATAATCGTTGCAAAGGGGAGGTTTGTTTTATGTGAAGCTCGAGAGCCGATGAAAGTGAACATATTTTAAAGATAAAATGGAGCATATCCATGGAACGTCTTACGCAACAGGAGTCCTTTATTGTATAGAAGTTTGGCTTTCAGTGGAAGGATATCTGCTTGCTTATGGTCCGAGTCAACCGGTGAGGATGGCTTACCTATCGTTACTTTGACAGCTCTTTATTGAATGCTAATCAGCGGTTTATGTCAATTATTGCTGGCTGAGTCCCGAAGGCATAGTCAATAATAGGCTGAATATGAGAGTGAAAAAAAATTGCATGCAGATTTAAGAAGTTCTTAACCTTTTTTGGTAGATATAGTTTTCTTGCAACATTTATAGATCAGAATTCTAAGTGTTTCTACCAAGACAGATTATCATTTATTGTTATACCTAGATTTTGTGACTGGACACTTCTTCGATTTTTTCATTGAACATGAAAAGTGCTGGTAGATTTTGCCTGAGGTTTGACGTTTCTGTTTTGTGGTAATCGTGAATTTGTGTTGTTTTAGGATGAAGAGCCATGTGTTTAAGCTGTATCCATTTAACCAAAAGATGATGTTTTCCTGGATGTCACTAAACCTGTTTGGCGTCAAAATTATTCGTGTCTGAATTAGTGTAATCAGCAAACTTTCGCTGTTTATTTTCAAGTATAACGGCAGACCATTAATGTAAAATGAAAATAATGAATGACCTAATACTGATCCGTGTGGGACTCAAAATGTGTTGGGGAGAAAATTAAATTTGAATGTGCTAGCAGATACAGTTTGTTGTTATTGGAAAGAAAATTTGACAATTTCAGTGTTTTGAAAGATAACTTACTCTGAATTGCAAGTTTTCTGAGCAAAGAATAATGATTTATGACGTCCAAAGCTTTAGCGAACTCTTCAGAAAGAATTCCTGAACATTGTTTGCTAACCATGTTTAAAAGCCATGTGTCTATCAGTTTAGTGAGCGCTGTGTGGCTCGGGTGATTTCTCTGAATCCCGATTGATTGGGGTGGATTAAATCATGTTTTATTGCATGTGAGAGGAGACATTTGTTAATGTGCAGTTATAATGGCTTAGAGGAAAAAACCCGATGAAATTGAGATAGGATTAAAATTTGATGGATCAGTATTCTTTCGAGATAGGTTTAGAATTTGATGAATCAGTAGTCTTTCCGGATTTGTAAATCGCTATAATGTTTGCTTCTTTTAATGTATCTGGAAAACATTGTTTATCTGTACAGAGGCTGTAAGTGTAAGTTAAAGTTTCTGCGACGAAAGGTGCAGAGAGCTTAAGTATTGGACCATCTAAGCCATCATTTCCACGAGTGGCTGTCTGTTTGAATTACCCAAGTGACGTGAAAACGCAATGAACATCAAAAGCGCTAAAATCTAAATCTTAATTAATATTCCTTCCTTTGCAATATTTATGTGATTCTTCTAGGTCGTTATCTTTCGATCTATCATCGTGAATTGTTGGATCTGCTACTGTTGAAAAATGGTGATTCAGTTTACTAGAAGATATATCATTCATTATGTTTGAAATAGAGGAAATATTTTTTTTTATTTCTTAATGGCTTTCCATACAGATTTCCCATACAGATTTTTCTTTCTTTTCATTTATTGAGTTAAAATTTTTTTTTCCTCTGCTCTAATGAGATAGGTTACTTATTTCTTCGATTTTTCCATTCTTCCTGAAGGCCATTTGTAACAGGTATTCTCTTAAGTTGATTGCATTCTGTGTCTCATTTGTTAGCCAAGGAGGCTTTATCCGATGTTCGACTTTTTTTGTTGTGGAGAAGCATGTTTGTGGTGTACATTATAGAAAACGGAGAGAGAGAGAGAGAGAGAGAGAGAGAGAGAGAGAGAGAGAGAGAGAGAGAGAAGACAGACAGACAGACAGACAGACAGACAGACAGACAGAGAGAACAGAAATAGACAGACAGACAGACAGTTAGACAGAGATGCAGGAGGCGAGAGAGAGAGAGAGAGAGAGAGAGAGAGAGAGAGAGAGAGAGAGAGAGAGAGAGAGAGAGAGAGAGAGAGAGAAAGCAGGAACCGGCTTCCACCTCAACACAAATCTGTCTTTAAAGATTGTATGCATCAACTGGGAGGTATTTTGATGTTTGGTACATTCCCCGTATGGAAATTAAAGCCATGTGGCCATTGATTTTTATTATCTTACTCACACACACACACACACACACACACACACACACACACACACACACACACACACACACACACACACACAGGGAAGAGAGAGGAGAGAGAGAGAGAGAGAGAGAGAGAGAGAGAGAGAGAGAGAGAGTTTGAATATGTTATATGTGTATCTAGCAATGCCTATCCATCTATCTATCTCTATGGGGGAGGTGGAGGGGGCGGAGGCTATGCGATTCAACCAATCCTGCGAACTTTCTCATGATTGCTACGGGGCGGGGGGGGGGGACGCTTTAGAACTGATGAGTGTTTTGAAAAAAAAAAAAAAAAAAAAACTTTTCCCGGCAGAAGGAGAAAAAAAAAGTTGAAAATAAATTGTAATCGGTCTTGACCTTTGAAAAAAGTTACAAAGTTGTCTCACACCCATGTAATCTATCGGGCTGGCGGCTGAAATCTGACCAGCACGAAGCGGGAATCGTGTGCAACGAGACCCATTCAGCTGACTTGGTTTTCTTTTTTTTGTTTAGAAACAGTGCAGAGGTATTGGTTTGTATCTTGCGCGCAGTGGGGTATTGCGAACAGATGAAAGGATCTGTTGAAATTGGTTGTATCTTGCGCGCAGGGGGGTATCGCCAACAGATGAAAGAATCTGTTGAGAACTACCAATCGCCAGAGAGCTTACAGGATTCGGCGGATCACGTAGCACGAGACATAAATGAATATATCTTAAAAAAAAAGAAACAGGGAAAAGAAAAGCAAAGATGAAAATTAAACAACACTTTTCTATCTGTCCGTAATCCAGACGTTATCTTTCAGGACCTAGGATCGGAAAGGAAATCTTTTCTTAAGATGTACTGCCGTATTTGCCGTCCATCCACGCATCAAAATAATGACGTCCCCTGGTGGGATCTTTTGATTTTTCTTTCTTTTATTTTGCGTGATTATCATTTTCCGGCGCAGGAGGTTTATGGAATTCACTTTAACGAGATGACAGCCCTAACGTGGCTCCTCGTAGTCGACTGGGCTACAAACAGCATAAGATTGATTAAATTGATAGAGCAGCACAATATCAGGTTTTCTTTTCCTATCCTTTCTGAATGTCTGATTATCTGTCTGCCTGTCTGTCTGTCTGTCTTAGACGGTGTTCAGCAATCAGTTCATGAGTGAAAACAAGATTGGTTTGCCGCCAGGGGAAGTCATGATTGGTACATGATAAATGAGTTACTTCCCGTGCGCATTCTTTCGAAAACAGAAATGTGAATGACACGCATTGTCAACGTTTGCATAATTACAAAGTTTTAATATTAATTGAAAATATGTTACTTCTTAGATAACTGTCAGTTCATAACTTTCTCTTCACAATGTTTGTTTTCAGACGAAAGCCTGTTATATAAACTCACCAATAATGTGAACAGATTCCTGGGCTGCTGTGGGATTCGGATCCGACCTAAACCCTGTTGCGCTCCTGAGCCACGATGCGCCTTGCCATCAAGTTCCGTAAGAATCGACGCCTTGGTATTCACGTCACGAAAACTGCAACAGTCTTGCTGGTCCATCCCGGATCCGCGGTGTCTTTCG